>OY997591.1:0-696005 GCA_963921825.1 Erodium maritimum | reverse complement strand
TATTAGTGTGTTTCTCTTATTCTTATTCTTGAAATGTGTGTTTGTGCGTTTCGGTACTACACCGGGGGGGGGGGGGGGGGGGGGGGGGGGGGTAATCCGGTGGTGTTATGTTTGTTGGTGGTTGGCAGATACTGTGGATTATTGGTTGAGTATTGGAGCCTGAGGGCATCGGTTACTGGATACTATGAGGATTGAATATTGGAGCCTGAGGGCATTGGTTACTGGATACTATGGGAATTGATTATTGGAGCCTGAGGGCATTGGTTATTGGACCCTACGGGGCAGTTGGATGGATCACTTCGTGAGAGATGGTTATTGTGGTTTCACCAAGTGTACGCGTCCTACGGGAGCACTATCTTGGTTCCCTATGACATATGGTCCTTTGGAGGCATTTCCAAGAATTCTGATGATAAGCGCCCATTTGGGATTGTTTCCGGTGCCCCGACGCATGTGCCTCCTCTGGACCGAGGGAAAATCTGATATGATATGGATATTCTGGTGGATCGGAATTATGGGAACCGATGTGATCCCAGAATCTATCCATGGATCGGAGGCTTGAGAAAGTAAGTGGTTGGCGTGATATTAATTGCTCCCACTGTAATCATATTGATTCGTTATAGTACTTTTTATGAAATCCTTTAAGTTACTGTTATCTTTAAGAGTACGATACTATTGTGATCTATTATATGTATTAATATTTCATTATTAATCGTATTAAATCATTAATTACGTTATCTGTTTAAGCAGCTTAGTATTGATCTAAAGGTGGAGTTGTTAAGATTTTTCCTACTGAGCGTAAGCTCACCCCCTTTGGTTCTTACTGTTTTTACAGGCGTACCTGATGTCTAGTGGGTTCGAGGCTCGGGAGCTTTTGGACGTCTTGGGGTTTATCTTAGAGTTATGTTGGTCGTGTGTACTAAACATTATTTATTTGACTCTTTATGTTGAGCTGTGACTCATTGGAGATTTTGGAACTATATACTGTTGTTGATTTGAGAAGGTTTATTTTGATATTATGAAGGTTTTTGTCAGTTATTTATCGCTTTTCATTTATTATTTCTGGTCACGTCTCGAGTCCGGTCAAAACCGGATTTGGGGCGTGACACCTACCTTGCGACCTTGAGTCGGTAAAACGTTGTGTCCCGCGAAGAGGTGGTTTCCCTACCTTCCAACTAGCACTCGGTAAAACGTTGTGTTGTGTTCCGTGAGGGACCAGGCCGCGAAGAGGCGATTTCCCTGCCTTCCGTCAAACGGTAAAACGCTGTGTTCCGCGATGAGGTCGACCGCCTATCCCGACTTTGTGTAGGGGAAGTTGCGTGCGGCTACGCCGGGCCGAGCGGGTTGCTCCCTTGGATTTAAATGAGTGTTGCGGTGTTGTGGCTTTGGGTGTTTTACTTGGATTGTTCCCTTCGTTGTGTGCCTGGTATAGTGGTTGGTGTTGAGTTAAAGTTGGTACGGTTGGACTGGTGAGTGTCAGGTTAAAATAGGTATTGTCTTTTAACTGGCTTAAGTGTCGCGTCATTGTATCAAACCTATTAATCAACTTTTAACTATGGAAAGGCTTTCTTGTAAATCTGTAATGAGGTGGTTTTCGTGGCTTTTCCCTGCTGAGCGTCAAGCTCACCCCTTTCTGTGTTTTCTTCAGGTGTTAGCTGTCAGTTGGATTAGGGGACGTCGCGGAGCATGGGGCTAGCGAGGGTCCGAGACTTATCTTTACTTTTGTTTCTTTTAGAGACGTACTGTTGTATAACTTTTGTATTTGACTGAGCTTGGGACTCAGGGTTCGAACCTTTTGTTGGTTTACTTTATGTCATCTTTATCAGATATTATTTACTTTTAAACTGTTTTATTAAATTTCACTAAGTCACGTCTCGGGTCCAGTCAATACCGGATTTGGGGCGTGACAAAGAGGACAAGAAACCAAAATGTTTCTAATTGCCAAGTACTTCATCGGGGACCATAACCCCTTCTTTATAGATGGCCAATGCTTAGTTGACCAATTATTTGTCATTTCAATTCGGTCCCTCAACAAAAGAAAATTACAAATTGATATCTAAACTTTTAACTTTCATGACACCTTAATAATATCTATTAGATACATACTTTAATTGTATCTAACCCTAATGACAACATATACATTAAACACATATGTTTCCACCATAAGATTCTAATACAACAACGTAGAGGGGCGAACTTTTGTATAGTGTGATTTCCAATATATACAAGACGTTAATTTTTCTAAAATGATTTTCTTGATAAGCCTTATCATTATTTAGACTGGTAAAAAAAACCTAACGCATCCTTTCTCTCATAAACGGTTTTGCGATCCATGGCAACGACGACAAGGATAAGTGACTCCAACACCGACAACGACCATGCACCGAGCAGTAGGGATGAACCACAAACGACGATCCTCTCACCTCCGGCGTCTTCTCTGTCTCGTGAAGGATCCCGATCTCCTATCGTGTTCTCCTTGGCTGTATGGGAATGGGGGATACAAGGGGAGTCGGCGATGGTGTTCACAACATGTAAGGCGGCGGAGATCAATACTCAAAAACCTGGCAAGGTGTCGGGGGGACGGAGATTGCAGGGGTTGGCGTACTGGATTGTTAGACGTACATCGGCGGTGGGGCCTCCCCCAAGGTCGAGGAGGGCGACAATGAGGGCGTCGGAGGTTGGCAGGGACCTTGACCTTTCGGGTCCTCCTTCGCCGACGTTCCTGCGAGGACTGGTGAGCCTAGAAGGGGCTCATTGGAGGACGACTTCAGTGGAGTCGGAGACGGAGAAGACTGCGGAGCTGGAGGGGGACTCTGACATCAACCTGATGTTGGAATACGAAGGGGCGATACCGGTAGTATCAGAGAGAGCTCTGGCTGGGGAGGTTCAGGGGACAGACGTGACGGCTGCTCCCTAGAAGAGATGGTCGGGAAAGGAACCAGCTAGGGCTCTGAGCCACAGCGAGGGAGGAGAAGAGGCCTGGTCGTTGGCTCGGGTCGGGAGAGGTTACATTTTGGGCCGATGAGACGGACCGGGGGAGGAGAGATTGGGTTGGGCCTCGTATGCACTCACCTTGGGCCGCTACGAGGCTTTGATCAAGGATCTCGGGCCAAGGTTGGGTCGGATCAAGGCCCCCGGGCCTAAGACGGGTCGTATCAGGGTGGTGGGCCACCTAGGTTCCACTACCGGGTCAGGCCCACTAGATCGGACAGGGCACCACATATAGCAGTGGGGGCTCTACTCGCCTCGCCGAATGAGTTTGAGGTGGTCCAGAAGGGGGTTGGCCGGTTGTACCGCCCTTCTGGACGTAAGGTGGCAGCGGTCCCACCAAGAACCGGCACAGTACTTCCCTATCAGCTCGGAGGTCAGCAATCCTGCGTTTTGGCGCCCTACCACTATCAGTCAAGAGAGGACGATGCACGCTGACAACCCGGGGGAGTACTCTGTCCACCATTACTTTTATCCGGTAAGGGGTCTGCTCTACCTAGCTTCTGCTAATCTGGAGTAGCTGTATCGGTGTCGTCAGATGCTACCGCAGTATCACCCTCCAGAAGCTTACAAGAGGTAGTCGGAACCGTTGAGCTCTTTAATTTATTGTATGAGTATCTTCTATCGCGGGAACTCGTTTCTTTGTTATTATTTTATTTTCAAAGTTTTATTACTTTTTGCTATGTAAACACTCGTAATTTATAATATACAACCGTTCATGCTAAAAAGAATCATTATTCAAAGATAGGATAGAGATTTTCTAATTTTAATTCTTTTCATAACGTTGACTTTCACTATCACAAGTTAATTTACACTCCCCACATAGGAACTATCTATAGGTATCCAAATGAGCACAAGCATGCATGTGCATTGGTGTTCCCAACTAAGAACTTGAAAGCAACTCTTGGGTGGAATAGTTTGGACCATCTACTCCTATATTCAACTATCTTAATCAAATTATGATATCTCAAACGTTCAGTATCCAGAATTAGTATCCAAAGTATATAATTTTGTTTCACATCATGGAGACATCAACATCACGAAAACCGAATCATCAACTTCACGAGGCAATACACAAAAATCGAACAAAACGAGTACTTAAGCATAGACCGTCATGATTAAGAATATTTGTATTCTATTGAAAGAGAATTCGTCTGACTAATCGCCCCATGCACTGGAGATGCTCTAAGGTCTCTTTAGCACTAATCACTTCTCAAAACCAAATTTTGAGAAGAGACACAAAGAAGGAAATGCAAAAGCAAAAGTGGGAACTGCCATATATTTTTACAGTGAAGCAACAAGTGGAAGATATGATATCCTTGTGGTCACACATCTCTGCAACTATGCAATGAAGGTTTTCAGATCCCAATGGCCCCACAAAAACAAGACAAGACAAAGGACAATCAGATCCTACATTGTATCCACATGCAAAGGTTTGTTACCAATCAAGTAGTCCCTGACTCATCCACCAACCAAACACAAACAGAACTGAAAAATACCCACAAACCAAATGGCCACAAACTACAACACCACAAACTTTGGCTTCACCAAACAAACAAATCTACACCTCCCTAATCTCTCCCTCTACTCACCCATCAAAAGGCTTTAGCTTACATGTGCATCTCCAAAACAAACATAGTAATGAACTTGAAAACATGTGATTCCTAGTACAAGGAACAACATAGGTTTTGTCAGAAAAAGGTCATGGCTTTATAGCCATTTTACAACTTCAGATTGAGATCAATGGTTTCTCCTACTTCACCATTGATAGAGGTTGTGCCTTGGCTACCTTGTACCTTTGCCAAGGGAAGGAAGCTGTACAATGCAGGTTGTTGATTCCATCCACTCGGAACTGTCTGAAACATTGGATCTTCCGCGCTTCCCTTTAAGGATGTAATGAAGAAAAACAGTCAAAAACCGTTGTAATTTGTAAAGATAACCCAACATTTGTTGTTGTTTGAACTTACTTGGTAAGGTAGAGAATGGAAATCGGGTAACTTTGCTGTAGGAGGGCCTAGTGTGAGGAAATCTCCACCAAAACCAGAGTTTTCATTGATCTTCTTTGAGCAAGAAGGGACTTCTCTGAAATGTTACAAAGAAACACTACCTAAGCAAACATGTGCAATGAAAATTAGACAAGTTCCTAAGCGCATCTCTAAGAGACATGATAAGTTTAGCTAACCTGAAAATTGGGTGGCTTGGCTCCAATGTAAAAGCTCCTACATTGTTGCCACATGAAGCTGGTTCATCATTCATGGAATGAACAATGGTTGGAAGCTTACAATGAAACGGAGGGCCTGGTGGATTCTCCATCGAAAACGGGTATGGCCTCTTCGTGCCAACAATCTATACTACATTTCAACAAAGCTCATCAACAAAAGGTCTAAACTTCATGAAACTCAAGCATTGTGAAGTCTACTACAACTAAATTCGAATATACCTTCTCTTCATCAGGCCACATTGGTCTGAAATTGCCATAATAGCTTTGGTTTGAAGGGGGCTCCATCTGAAAGTTTAGTACAGATGATGAAGAAGGCGCGGATGAGACATTCACCTAGCAATAAAATTCACAAAAAAAAGGTTCAATTTATGAACTAAATGAGTGCACTAGAGTGTGTGTATATATGTGTATATGTGTTACCATTGAAGAAGGTTCTGATCTTGGCATCAAGCTCTGAAGATGCCATAAAGGGTTGGATTCATAAGGCAAGCTCATGCTGGAATGAAAGGCCAAACCAGAGCTCTCCTTCTCAAGGCTGTAATCACAAGAACTCCATAGCTTGGGAACATTGGGAGGCCATGGTAGAGAATTGGGCAATGGAACAGTGCTTGAGCTGTGAGAACCATCAATGGTGTGAAGAATTGGAGGAGGAGGGATTGAAGAAGAAGAGGGTTGATTGGAATGATGAAAATTTGGGAGTGAGGCTGATAAAAATGAAGACTTTGTTGATGATGGGTTAGAGAAGATTAAGGAAGAAGATGCATCTTTCTTATGTTCTTCCTCTATCCTGATCTTCTCAAGCTGAGCCACACCAAGTCCTCTCTGAGGGACCTTTTTTTGCTTACCCTTTTTGTTGGATCTCCCAATACTACTGCCACTGTTGCTGCACTTCTGGCTCTGCTCTTCCTGAGCCATCCTTACCACCTCCCATCAAACAACAAAACACCCACAAGCCATAATCCTTCACCACCACATTTGATTCAGAAAACAACAAAAAAAACACAACTCATGAACACCATGTAGCATCATTGATGATGCTATACTATGAGTGCCCAATAAGCCCAAATGGGACTAATCTCAATCCTCTCCACATCTACACCAAACCCATCTTTGATTCCTCTCTCTCAAGGCATTTCATCAAAACACAAGAGGATCTAAGGAAAATGCAGAGCAAACCCAGATGCAGAAATGTGGAGATCAGAACTTGGAATCCAAGAAAACAAAATCCAGGAGATGGGTATTTGAAGAAGATGAAAACCCAAGTGAAAACAGAAAAGATTACACAAAGATCTGCATAAACAAAGCCTGGATTTTGAGAACAAGTCTGTGGACAGAGGAAAAAAAGTATGTGGGAAGAGGTTTCGGTTTCTTCTCAAACTCAGTTTTGGCTGTCTGAGAGAGAGAGATCATATAAGAAGAGAAAAATAATGTTTTTGAGTAACAAATGTGTAAACTTTTCAATAAAAATTGAATCTTTATTTTTTGGGGGGTAGGATTTGTAATTTGCTTTCCTTTTATTTTTGATTCATGTTTCAAAATTCAAACCCATGCAAATCTATACACTGTCAAATAATATATTTTTGTGTCTTTTTTTTAGGCTAAATCTTAGCTCCACTCTCCTCCTCATTTGTTTCCTAGACAGACTCACACATAACCATGAGAAAGAGAATAGAGAGAGAAAGTCTTCATTTTTTTTCTCACATATTAAGTTTCATTTTTTTTTTTGAAGAGTTTCCAAAAAAAGGCATGGGACAGCATAGTTAGGAATGCCATTTTAGGTTGTTTGGTTTCACTTGGGTTCGTCCCTGGCTGGCTTCCAACTTTGGTTCTATTTTCGGACAACTATTGGACCCCACCCTATGAGGGACCTACCTTGATGTCCGAAAATATGACACCAATCAAAAATTTTATTTCTTGATTCTATATAGGACCTTAGGAAGACTATAAGGGCATGCTCACTCTTCTTTTGTGACACACATTAGGGCATTAGGTCCTCAACCAACCAACCAATCACATTTTAACTCTTTTTTATATCAACAAGAGTGGCAAACATGTATATGAATTTAACCAATATTTGAGTTCACTCAAAAGTATCTTATTTTATGTATTTAAACGACTATATAATAACGAATGATCTAATATAACGTTTGAAAATTTTGAGGTTACACAAGGTTTCAAGTTTAGGCATTATTTTGAATAGAGCTTTTAGTTTCGTTTTCTAACCCCATACATTTCCTTCATACCTATATGATGATCCAATACCGTTTATAACGGTTATATTGCTGAAAAATAACGAACATCTATAATTCATGCATGTTCTTCCTTAACAATCAAGGAGTGCTCTCTTTGATGCACTAGTTGGTAGTTGAATTCTAATTTTAATAAAATTATACCTTTTAGTGAAAAAAAGTTCTAATACTGCCTTATGACTTATTGGGATTTAGGAAATTTTTTTCTTTTTTATGATGTTTTTTTATAAATAAAAAATTGAGAATGATTCACTAGATTATGTAACATTTATCTATTTGATTTGGTGAATCGTACTTGAGATTTTATTTACATCATAAATTGTGGCATGAATACTAATCATACTCTAAGATTAGGTCTATAATTATGACATTCATGGAGTTTGCCCATATATATTAATGAGAAAATGTTATTTTTGTGTTTAAGGGAAAATATGATTTGAAATTATATTTGAGATATTTTGGAGAGATGTGATCCGTATAAAAGTCTATGAATATTCTCTCTTTGTTTTAAAATCCATTTGTATATATAAAGAAACAAAATCACCTAATATATAGTATGTGCTTTGAAAAAAATAATAGGTCTTCGGAAATCTAACTCTAAACAAAAAATGTGTGTTTTTATTTCTTCTCTTGTTTAGAACAAAATCCATGTGGGAATATTTATTGTTATGAGAATAAGGAAAAAATGTAAATTATTAGATTATGAAAATCTAATATTTATTAATGCATCTAAAATTTTGGGTCAAAATATAAATGATAGACCTTTTGAATGAATCGGATCAAAATGTAAATAATATATACCACTCTATAAAAAAAATGGATTCAAAAACAGAAACAATATAAGTTTTAATTTTAACCTTATTTTAACCTTTTAACTCAAGATTCTAATTATACTTTTTTTTGCGAGAACCGGTTACAACTGATTGGGCGAAAACCCTGAGTTTCATAATGTGCCCTGATCTTCTTAGGGTGATCTGGTTCTCGTGGATCCGTAGAAAAAATCTAACAAATATTTTAGACAAATAAGAAAAGATCCCCCATCCACCCAACAAAAATATTCAAATCCTAAAACAACACATCAAACGAAACCAAAATAACGAACCATAAAGGTCTATATTCAAACAGAAAACATCAAACCAGAGGATCCTACAGTGTGCCCTCCTTTCTTCCCCCCTGAGCTAAAAAGTAAGCGATGTTAGTTCTTCTAGATCCGTAGCTTTCGTGGCGAGGCGTTCTGCGACTGTCGACCTTTAGTGTTGATTTGCCAAGATAAACTGACCTAGGGTGTTGTGGAAAGATACACCCTCTTACCGTCCCGCCCCTCGGATCCCAAACCCACAGCCCGAATAACTCCCGGTCGTTCTTTAATCGTTTTCTTCTGATGGTCGCCGCATGGAAGACGTTGGTCATAAGGAGAGACGAGATTCGTGCTTGATATTCACTAGAAAAGAAGAGCATCTTAGGGACAGAGGGGAAGACTCTTGTCTTGAGAAGATGGTGGCACGAGGGATGCGGATCAGCAGAAACGACGACAAAGTTTGGTATGGAGGCTATGACAGCGGTGGCGGCTAAAAGAGTAAACCCTAGTCTCTAAGACTCGTTTTGATTACAATTCAAAATCCGTTTTAGTAATTCAATATTTACGAGAGATTCTACTTTTTTTAAGTACATGTCAAATTTTATTTATCAACCGAGAAATAAACATACATCTGATAAAAACTATATGACGAAACAAAGAAATTACACTTTAAGCATACACTTTCTATGTGGGACTTATACTTCAACACTCCCCCTCACGTATAGGACTGAACATCTACACGTGGGCCATAACAAGGCTGGACATCTGCATATAGGCCAGAGACCATAGGGTGGATGCACTAATATGTTCATCAAGCATTTAATTTATCCATACACTTTCTATGTGGGACTTATAATTCAACAATGTTTTAAGTTTCTATCTTAGGAGGGAGATATTCCCAAGATAAATACTCATGTGCAATCTCAACTACTCTATTGGCTCATTGGCATGAATAGAAGTGTTCCTTTACCCTTCACACTCCACAGTTGATATAAAGCATGTGAATTGTGAAATAAAAAAATTAGCTCAAAATACAATCATATTATTTATGGAAATTTGCTTTTTCCTGACATATATTATTTCTAAGCATAAAGTTAAAAATGCTATGAACACTTGCAAAGGATCTTTTTTTTATCAACAAATACAAATTTAAATAAAACCTCTTCTGAGGATGAAAAGGAATACAAGAGGTGGTCTAGCTACAGACCAGAGAAGTGAAACGAGTGCTGGCATGACAGCTCAGCCTTAAGACAATCCCACGACGGGGAGAAAGCAGCTACATGAAAGAGCATTCCTATACAAGGAACCTCGGCATCCCCACACGGGAGTAGTGAATACAAACCCAACACGGGAGTACAAAGGTCTGAAAACCGAATATGACAATCACCTAAGTTCAAGACAAAAGACTAAATAGAGAGTCTAGAACCCAGTTTTAGCAACCATGAAGCCTAAAAATAGCGGTCTGCTACCCTGATTTTGCCAACCATGAAACTCAAAAAAGCTAGTCGTCCACCGAGTAAGCAAGTCGTCCACTGAGTAATCACCCAAAACCTTACCCGAACTTGAGGATAAAATTGTATCTCATCGGCACGAAAACTCATAGAGTTGAAGGGAACTGACACGCTGGCGACCAACATCGATAATCGGTAGAGATAATCCGCTGAATCATCACCGAAACTCAAGTCCAAAGATGCAGGACTCAAAAATTCCAAGGTCATAAGACCCAGTATTACCCGTCAGAGGCCAACACCTAAAAGATTGACGACCCCTCCCAAAAAATGGAAAGGGATACAAAGGAATATTAAACGAGCCTGAACCAATGGATGAGCAGATTACCAACAAGTCACAAGAAAAGATTAAGGAGATACAGGAACCTTACCATCCACGGAGAAGAGGGACTAGTCTAAAAGCACAACGAATCCACAAACGGAAACGCTTCCACGGTAGATCTGAAAAAAGGTACCAGAGGACCACAAAGGACAGGTCCGGTGAACAGCAAAGCGGGTACTTCCAACACCTGAGAAGGAGTTGCACCAGAAAACCAACGAAGAACTGAGGCCAGCACCACCACAACCATGGGACACGACTCAAGCAAATCCCCAACGATCAAAACCAAAGAGGTCGAGAAACATGTCCCACATAGGAATGACCAGAGACGTCGATGCAACACCATACAGAGCGAGGGAGAAGCCAGAAAACGACTGACCAAAAAACCGAGAGATGAAAGTTCTAATCCGCTACAATCCACCACCCAGAAGGTCGAGAAAGAAGTCCCACATCAGATGAAGAACGAACAACCCGGTAAAAAGGTCACCCTAGCTAGGTCCAACCATGCCCAGACCAGGTCAAGGCCCAGACCCATCCCAGGCCCAAACCCAGATCAAGCCAAGACTCAGACCAGGCCTAGACCTAGGCTAGGCCTAGCACACCAGACTCGGACCGAGACCTACCCGGATCAAGACTCGATCCAAGCCCCACCAATCCTGCCGCCCTGCTTCTCGAACTCGAGTCGACCCACATAAGATGTTAGAGCAACAACAATCGAACGCCGGTGAACACACGGCCAAAGACGTCGTAACCTACCAGGTAACACTCAAAGACCAGATGGTAGCTTGAAGGAGGAGCCAAGATCAACCCCGGCACAGGCCACGCACCACACACAAGCCTGATGAAGACGTCCGGCGAGAACCCCACCAGCACGCCTAAGCTCCGTCAAGAAAGAAGGGACCAACCATGACAACTCCAGATCCGGAAATGGAGTCCAGAATGGAAGCAGACGGTGGAAGCCGAGACGCCACCACCACTCCGTCACCATGCCGCCACAAGCCACCGGCTGGGAAGACTCCCAGACCAAACCCACCCCGAGTCGCAGTGATTCCCAGCGAATCCATAAGGAAACCTTCCCACGGAGGAACCAAAACAAGTCACCGGGGATGGAGGACGTCGGAGCTCCGACGAGAAGCATTCCCTAAACCGGTGCAGCAAAACCAGCAGTCAAAGAAGCATAACCCAACCAGAGAAGAGAGAAGGAGCAAAGGAAGAAGGAGGAAGAGGGGAGGAGGGAAGGTTAGCCCCCACCGGCAACAGCCATGGCCGACAGCCAGACCGTCACCTACGGAGGACGAAGAAGAGGGGCGACGGCTTACTAGGGTTTTGAGAGCTTTATGATTATTTCAAAGCCTACTTTAGCCATCTGTTTCTCGCCATGACACCATATATGCAAACGGCCTTTAAATTAGAGTCTCACGATAAACACCGGGCTCTTGGTTCAAATTAATGAAAGACACTTATTTAGTTTAAGGAATTCATTTCAACTTTGCTTTCCATCTTGGATATCTATAGTTACTTTATTGACAGTCTTAGAGAGTTTGCCTAGGCTCTAATACTCTTCTTGAAGATACATAATGTACAAGACTTTAAACCTAAAACAATAGATGAATGTAAATTTGTTGAGTATAAGTTGAAAAAGGTTAAAATTCGAAGTAGGTAGAAAGTCAAGTAATTAAATAGATATATGTATGTGTGGTTTACCGTGGTTTTGAGTTCAGATAGCTGAAAATACAGATATATAAAAACATCAATGAAATTTGTTATACTTAAAGTGATGTTTGATATTATACGAATTCAAAATACGAGGGATCCGATTAGAGAGGATCCATCCATCATTGTACTTCACCCATACTCTTCAATTCGAAGAATATGTTTTATATAATGCTTTGCTGATCAAAAAAAATATCGCATGAACGGAAAAAAAGTATCTTGAAGTATTTTTGTTTTGTAAGATATAATTCTCTTATTTAAATATTACAAAAAATGTGTTGTGAACTTGTTTGTTTTTTACATTGAGTAAATTTATTTAAAAAATATAACAATTTCACCCTTTAAATTTAAAATTATATAAGAAAACAAAACATCCAAAATTTTGGCATATATTATTTTCCTTTGCTCTATATGTACTAAGAGAAATAAAACCAAGGGAGATGAAAATTGCACATTTTTTACATATAATTTTTTAAAAGGATAAAATTATCATTTTGAAACTCATTTACATATAGTACAACAAAAAGACAAATCTGTATCGTTGTTGCAATTATCAAAAAAGAAGGTTACTACTTAAAAAATATGAATACCCATAAGATGATTTCTTAAAATTATCTCCAAGAATTACTAAGAAACAAGATGAGCCTTTGAGATGGAGAGCAAGGAGATTGAAATCTGCAAATCTTTCTTGTGCTATGCTACAACAGCCCAAAGAAGCAATGCTACACCTCCACCTTTAGAGAGGGGACCTACAAAGGAAGATGAAACCATCCTATAGCTTAAAAGGCAATTTGTCTTGAAGAAAGGCATCCATGAATGAGCCACCCACTACACTTGAGAGGGACCTTGGAGCATAAGCATACCCTACACCCTCCCAATCTCACCCATAAGATGCCAAAGGTTTTGTTAGATAGAGGCAATATAAGGACCCCATGCATATGTATAGGCCATCTATCACTAAGATCCTCCTTCACCAAATTTCATTTTGTTTCTTTTTTGTCATATCAATATGTGCATGCATATGAGCTCCAATTATTGGCCTTGGATAGGTTGTTTCTTGTTAAGATTCATTAGATATTTGTATCCAATGTGGGTTGTGTAGTTTATGGGGCCATTGTTGAGGAGTTGATACATTTTCAAATTTTACATCTTTGCCATTCTGGTTGACACCTCATGTGTATGTCTAAGCATTTGGGCTTGGAATAGCATAAAGTCATGTCCAACTAAGTTTCATGAAAGCCTAAAACAATGATAACTTCAACTCACTCCAAGTGCATATGCAATAATTTCAAATTGTAACTCTCTTTTTATATTCATCTCCAAATTCAATGTATTGCTAGAGAGCATCTCTATATTTAAAGTGTCAATTGTTGTAAAAATTAACTCAAATGATTGTTTATAACTCTGGTTTGATTTTCTCAAGCTGGGTTGATCGAAATGATGGAGTTAGGCGGAGCAACAAGGATCTAGATGGACAAAACGATTATGAACATGTCTAAACAGATATTTTTGTCTTTTGTAATTTTTTAAAATATTTTAAACAAAGAAAAAGATATCTAAATACTAATTAACTTTAGGATATTCTTCTAACTTTAAAACATTTCTAATTGTGGGCATCTCCTAACAAAGAATTATATTTTTTTTTATTGTATTTATACAATAGTTTATCAACAAATAGAAAAATACAAATCCATCTAATCTCCGTTTAAAATCCGGAGGTCATATCCATCTAACTAGTGCTTCATGTTTTATTTTAATTTCAAATACACCAAATAGTAATCTTAATATCTTGATAAAACATTACTTCTTATTTTTTTAGTGACCAATTTAATGTCAAACACTTATGTTAGAGATATAGTTATCCAAGAGTTTGATTTATTCAAATCTCTTGATATATTCTTTTGTATTTTGAATTGTTTACCTCATCTGTAAACTTGTACAAATACATTCATTATTGGAATATACAGTATGGTTTAAATCTGACAACACACCGTTTCGTACTTTTGGAGCTTCTTCGGGCTTAGTATTTCGGTTCTCGTGTCCTCATACATCGTCTCAGAATGGACGTGCAGAGCGCAAAATCAGGAGTATAAACAACATGGTTCGTACTCTTCTTCTTCACGCGTCCATTCCTCCTACATACTGGCATTTTGCACTTTCTATGTCCACTTACTTGTCAAATGTCTTACCGTCGAAGTTACTTAATTTCTCCTCCCCTACATTTGCACTCTATCACCGTCTTCCTGCTTACTCTCACATTCGTACTTTTGGTTGCTTGTGTTTTCCGTTGTTTCCTTCCACCTCGATTAATAAATTGCAGGCTCGGTCCACTCCATGTGTATTCTTCGGATTTCCTTCCAACCATAGAGGGTACGTTTGTTTTGATTTAAAAGAAAATAAATTTATTATCTCGAGGCATGTGTTATTCGATGAATCGGTGTTCCCGTTCTCTACTTCAGTTAGCCCGACATTACCCACTTATGACTTTCTGTCCAGCCCAATATCTCCAGCTACCAGGGTCCAGCTTCTGTTTGGCCCAGAAGACCAGCCCAGGCCCAATCCGCCACCAGCTGCTTCCGACCCACCCGCACTGCATCGGCCATCTGCACCCAACCCACCCGCACCATCCGGCCCGCGTGCTTCTCAGCCCGTCTCCTACCCGACTGGCCCATCCTCACCGCCTGGCCCATATCCACCCTCCAGCCCGGTCTCTACTCAGCCCACACCAGCAGTTGCTCAGCCCAGCTCGCCTACATCCAGTGTGCCTGATACTGTTTCTCTTGTGCCATCTCATCCGATGGTCACAAGGGGCAAATCAGGTATTACTAAACCCAATCCCTGTTATGCTCTTCACTCCACCACCACCTTGTCTCCAATTCCCCGAAATCCCAAGGATGCTTTACTCGACCCGAATTGGAAACTTGCTATGACAGATGAGTATAATGCTCTAATTAATAATAAAACGGGGGTTCTGGTTCCACGTCCAGTGGGTGTGAATATCATTCGGTCTATGTGGATTTTTAGACATAAGACTCAGTCTGACGGTTCTTTTGAGCGCTATAAGGCTCGCCTTGTTGGTGATGGCAGGTCTCAACAGGTTGGAGTGGATTGCGATGAGACGTTCAGTCCAGTAGTCAAACCCGCGACCATCCGTACAGTACTCAGTATAGCCGTCTCGATATCGTGGCCTATTCATCAGCTGGACGTTAAGAATGCCTTCCTCCATGGCAATCTTAATGAGACAGTGTATATGCATCAGCCACTTGGATTTCGCAGCTCGGCCTATCCAAATCATGTTTGCCTGTTACACCGTTCTTTATACGGCCTAAAACAGGCACCTCGGGCCTAGTACCAGCGGTTTACTGACTTTGTATCCACTTTTGGTTTTTCTCATAGCAGGTCCGATCACTCCCTATTTGTCTATCGGCGTGGGAAAGACATTGCCTACTTGTTGCTCTATGTAGATGACATCATCCTTACATCATCGAGCGAGTCTCTCCGCTTGTCCATCATGTCTCGTCTCAGCTCTGAGTTTGCTATGAAGGATCTAGGCCCACTGTCCTACTTTCTTGGCATTGCTGTTTAGCGTCATCCTGGTGGCTTATTTCTTTCTCAGCAGAAATACGCCACCGAGATCATTGCTCGTGCTGGTATGACATCCTGCTCTTCCTCGGCCACTCCGGTAGACACGCAAGGGAAACTTGGAGCATCTGACAGTTCTCCCTTTGAGAACCCGACTCTGTATCGCAGTCTCGCTGGAGCTCTTCAGTATCTCACATTCACGAGGCCCGACATATCTTATGCAGTTCAGCAGGTGTGCTTGCACATGCACGATCCTCGAGTTAGTCACATGGGCGCTCTGAAGCGCATTATTCGGTATCTCCAAGGGACAACACATCTTGGACTTCACATTTACTCCTCACCCAGTTCCGGCCTTGTTTCCTACACTGACGCTGATTGGGCTGGCTGTCCAGACACTCGCTGCTCCACTTCTGGTTTTTGTGTATTTTTGGGGGACAACCTCATCTCGTGGTCCTCCAAACGGCAGCCTACACTTTCCCGCTCGAGCACTGAGGCTGAATATCGCGGGGTTGCTAATGTGGTTTTTGAGTCTTGCTGGATTCGGAATCTTCTGCTCGAACTTCATTGCCCACTTTCCAGAGCTACGCTAGTTTACTGTGACAACGTGAGTGCCATCTACCTTTCTGGCAACCCTGTTCAGCATCAGCGTACGAAGCACATTGAGCTAGACATTCACTTCGTTCGAGAAAAGGTCGCCAAAGGACATGCCCGAGTTCTCCACGTTCCCTCTCGCTCACAGATCGCCGACGTTTTCACCAAAGGCTTGCCGCGAATCTTGTTTCTTGATTTTCGGTCCAGCCTGAACGTTCGTGAACCTCCCATTCAGACTGAAGGGGCGTGTTAGAGATATAGTTATCCAAGAGTTTGATTTATTCAAATCTCTTGATATATTCTTTTGTATTTTGAATTGTTTACCTCATCTGTAAACTTGTACAAATACATTCATTATTGGAATATACAGTATGGTTTAAATCCCAATAACTTAAACATAAAAGACAAACATTTGATGTAAGAATTAGAGGTAGAATTGAAATTGAACTTATTTCTTTTTTTTCATATGTAGAATCTACAACAAAATACTTTAAATTTTATACAAAAGAGCTGCCCTAACCCTAACTTAACCTCATGTGATTCTCACATTCTCCCCAACTCAATCATTCTTATGGACTTCAATCTTTAACATAGAGGTCAATAATGTAAGTTCATCTCCTCCATTCATAGAAGACAACATGTAATTGGTCCTCTACCAATTAATAAAGAGGTCTCTCATGGTTAGGAATAGCTCACCTTGATGGACCATCTAACCTTAATTTCATCACTTCCTTTTCCTTCTCTCCATAACTATTTGTCTTCTCATAAAGGTTGAGTATAACAACATCACAACCATCTATCTTAAGATGGCCTGAACCAATAAGCCATTTGTTTCCACTACCTTAAAATGGTTTGATTGGATGAGAGTTGTGAGACCCACCTAGTTAAGGTGGTCCGAGGAACACTGGACTTGAGTTGTGACTGTTGACCTTCCAAAATAAATAGTTTTTTGATGCACCTGAAGCTTCAGTTCTGTTGGGTTGTCAGTTTTCACCTTAAGCAAAGAGTTACCTTTGCAAGTTAAGTTTTTGCAACCACTCTTTTTTGCATGCCTTTCCTTGTTTCTCACTTCACCATCTATTACTACCCATCACCTAAAATAATATCCAGAACCAAGATCAAGCTCTTCTTCTTGTTATGCTCTGGTATGTTTTGTTTCTGGGTCGAATTCGATTTCGTGTTTTGATGATATGTGCTTAAAGTTTTGTTCATTGGAGTAGAGAAGATTGTTGGTTTTGTTCATAGATTGGTCAATGGAGTTATTGAATGTGTGCATGTAAGTTATGTTTTCTTGAACTGAGGCTTCATGATGAGTACCTTGTGTTATCACTTCAATCCTCTTCACTAGTCCTAACATTAGATCATCTCTAATGGGATTCCTCCATCAAAGGTAATCAGCCCTCAATTCGTCGGGTGATTCGTCCAGCCTCCCATAACACCCAGAGGTGCTTATCCCAATGAATCCAGTAAGTGGGTACGTGTCACATGTCAAGTGGCCAGAAGCCTTCGCCCCAAGTGGATGAATCACTAAAAAAACTCTTTTGTCATTTTCTGAGCGCCAAGCTCTTGGTTGTGGTTTTTGTAGTCTGTAGTTAGACTTTGTACTTCTTCAACCTCTGAAGAGGTTTCTTTTTAATATATGCTTTGCTGATAAAAAAAGTTGGTGAATCACTAAAAAATTCTTTTGTCGTTTTCTCGGTTGAATTCGCCCCCAAGTCGTCCTTGCGTTGTAGATGCTCTACTAGTAACTAGTAACCTAATCTTATTACACTAAACCTCTTCTATATTCATGTATTGATGATCCAGGTTCATTTTGGGCTAAGGCTTCACTCTACTAAGTCCTAAGTCTACTTGAGTGTTGATCCACACAAATGGGTGTGGGAAAGTGGTTCAAGAAAGTGAAAGAAAATAGGGCTAAAGAGCCAAAGGTGACTACTCTTTATGGAGCTTTCTATTTCCCACTTTGGACTTAGAATTTGACCATGAACATTCAGCTGATGAGATCAAAACAATCTTGCAGGTTCATTGGTGCAAGTGGTGGAAGCATGGCACCCGAGATGGCTCAACCAGGTCCGTGAACGGCGATTCAAATGGTAACGATGACATTGATCCGAGTGATAAAGTTGAAGATAGAGCTGCAGCTCGGATTCAGAATGCATTTCGCGCATACATGGTATGTTCGTTCATGCTTGGTTCCGATTGAAATAAGTTGGCTAAACTCTTTGACGTTTGCTTTCTCCGGAAGCCTCACCCTATACTCCATAGCGCCCTCTCATTAGTTAAGTTTGAGGAGGGGGCGAGGATCGAAATCGGGAATAGAGGACACAAACCCAACCCACTCAAGTAATCATTCCTATGAACATAATGAAAGAGGTTTATCAAGAAAGAACTATCGGATAATACAATTTTTTTGTGTCTTTAGGGTTTCATCTCTCCTTCGTCTTCTTCGAGTGTCGTTACCCCTTCTCGTGCACGATAACTTTTACCTTCTGCGTCATAAAGGGCCCCCACCCCTACGCATCTCGATGCTCCTCTTGCCTCCATCCCTACCCACGTGACTCTCCCTATCTTGGGAAGAACACCGCCCCCTCGATGACTACGCCGGATTCGAATCCTCCGGGTCATGCCCCTTCCCCCTCCTCTGAGGTTACAAGGCCTCTACGGCTGCACAAGAAGCCACAACGTTGACCACTATCCTCCTCCGCCCACTTCCAGTCCTGTCGTCGAGTAAAACCATGTCGGTTGTGTTGCCGAGGGTAATCCAAGCCCAATCCCCGCCGCCTGGAGCTCCTCTTGACTATGTCGCTTGGGCGAACCTTTTTTGGGACCGTTGTCGACCCATGTTGGTCGGATCAAGACCATGTCGATCGACCGCCCAAGCAAAAATATGCGACACTCTTGTCGTCTTCTCCCTACCTTCCATTGGAGAACCTGACATTCTCCGCGTCCGTGCCGATTCGGAAGTAGAATACCGCTCGGGGGACTCCGGAGGCCCTATCGTAAAACCACCGAATCGGACACCTCCTAACACTAGGACAACCAGACATCCCCGTAGCAGCCTAGCCTGGAATGATCCTTCTAGGGAACCTCCCTTCCTCCGCGACCATCTGTACCCCTCACCATTACAACTTCTTTATCGATTAGTCGACAGAACCAGTACCTCAGCCTCCAATGGAAGCTTTATCGGTCCTCCAGAAGAGCTTTAATGCCTTGCGAAGGAAAGAGGGTGATGTGGTTATCCATATCTCGAGAAACACCTTGGACGAATGGGCATGTACTCACACGACATTTGTTTTGACAGGGAGCCTTTTTAAGACCAAAAAATACGATCGAGGATCCATAGAAGGTGTCATGACAAACGTCTGGCACCATGAATGATTGGTCATTAAGGACCTAGGATGGGGTATCTTTGGGTTCTATTTTACGTCCCAGTCGGAAAAGAATAGGAGTCGTGGTCGTTCAAACGACACCTTTGTTCTTGGAGGGCCTCCAGCCAAGAATCAACCTGACCACCCTCCCATTTTTCATAATCCAAATGTGGACTCTTAACTCAGATCTCCCATGGGATGGCCTCACTAATGAAACGAGAATCCAAATAGGGGAGGCATTAGGGGGCTTTTTGGATGTCCGCACGGACAAAACAAGCCTTGGTTGGAGTGGTACCCTAAGTGTACGGTTCCGGAAGGACCTGGCTACTTCACTTCGTTAGAAGGCTCCAATGTTTAGCACGGGCCACTAAGTTTCAAGTTGCGTCTGGCTCCAATATGTGAGACTACCACACTTCTGCTTCTACTATGGCTGCATTGGTCACATCAAATCAGATTGTCCTCTGACATACCTCAATCTCCCCCAAGTCCATCACGCTTCGATGCATCACTCATGGCGTTGGCACTAACCAACCTACGATCCGTAATCCGTAGGGATTGGTTAGACCCTATCCCTCAAAGGTCGCCCAACCGTTGTCGAATCTTGAATGAGTCTAGGATCACACCTTTGGCACTATCGACCCGTATCCTAAAGATCACACCGAATTTCAATGTAGTGGCACCAACACCTCGACTCCTAGTGAAGAATATCTTGCCCATATCACTGAAGGCCTGTACCCACCCATCCCGGACCACTATTCTCGGCACCCCTGGAAAGAAGACCAAGTGGGGCGGGTGCATCAAAGAATATCCTACCAGACCAGGGTCCACCTTTGGTCGGTATGGATGTCGGGTCGATCCCGAAGTGTCGGATACCAAGAACATCGTGGAGGGCTAACGCCATCTTCCACTTCACTGATGCCAGAGTGCCCACTCTCACCCACATTCCACACTCAGAAGAAAAGAAGCATGGACTCTCCCGGCCTAATAAAAGGACTACCCACTCTGACGGGCACCAATGCGAGAACTACTAAACAGTCTTGCCAGGATTAATGAGGAACCCCTCTAGCAACAAGGTATGTGTGAGGACGCATACCTTTCCTTACCTAGGCTGACATCAACCAGACCTCCTACGTCCACCATTTTCTAATATTCTCCCTAGATGTCAGTTATTCTCTAAAGTGTCTCATATCATTTGCGTACGGTCGTCTTCAAGTCAAGTTTGGAAATGACCATCTCTATTTCAAGCTTATCAAATATCGTCATGAGGTCCTCTGCGTATCTATTTCCCTTGGAATAACAGGGTACAGTAGACATAGGCTCAGCGTCCAAAAACCTCATTTCTAGACCTCGTCTCGCCCTTTTCCAAGATATCAATTGTGTATGCAATATTTTAATAGTAAAATTTCACGTTATATGATTAAAAAAAAAGTACTATCGGATTAAGTATGGTTATGTGTGATGCAATCTAATCAAAAACTTGTTTGTTCAACTAATCAAACATATAAGCTTGGATTAGTGAGACTGGAGTTTGTAAATTTTTATTTAGAACATGCTATTTATATCGGATCAGACATCCAGCATTGAAAGGTCAATCTTTTTAATTGGGTGTGGTCATAGCTCTTATAAGTAGCTCTTTATTCTTATATTTTTTTCGATGTGGGTTCATACTTCAACATTCCCCTTCACGTGTTGGACTGGACATCTACACGTGGGTCATAGTGGGACTAGACATCTACATATATATTGGAGACCATATGGTGGATGTAATAAACGAGCCGTGGGCCGAACTAGCTCTGAGACCATGTAAATTTTTATTTAAAACGAGAAACTTATATCAAGTCGGTTTTCACAACTAAACGGTCTACCTTGTTAGTTGGGTGTGGCGTAGCTCTTTATTTTTATATTTTCCCAATGTTTGTTCGTACTTCAACATTCCTCCTTACGTGTAGGACTGACCATTTGCACTTGGGTCATAGTAGGACTGAACATCTACAGATATACCAGAGACCAGAGTGTGGATGTGGTAAACAAGTCGCGGGTCAAATCAGCTCTAATACAATATAAATTTTTATTCAAAACGGACCATTTATATTGGGTCAGACTTTTATAACTAAAAAACCAACCTTATTATGTAAGTTTCACATCAATAAACATTGAGATAAAGAAATAGTTTATGTATGCATCGGGCTTATGACTTCGTATGCTAGCCTTTTGGGTCAAGCATGAAGGTCGATTTGTAGTTCACCGGCTTTCTTGCTAATTCTTTTTTGTCCAATTTATATATCATGGGCTTCCTTACTAATGCTCTTAAGGCCCAGTCCTCCTCTGTGTCCGACAAATATGACATGAAGGAAAAGTTGATACACAACTACACAATGATAGATTAGGAATCTAGGACTAATGACTGATGAAATTTGGTTGTCTTCACACTTGTGCAGGCAAGAAGAGCATTTCACAGCCTGAGAGGAGGATCAGTGAAGTTCCAGGTTTCGATCAAAGACTATACTGTGAGGAAGCAAGTATCGGCAGCACTAGACCATCTCCACACATGGAGCAGGATCCAAGCTCAGATCCGAGACCGGCGACACTACATGGTCACCGAAGGCCGGCTCAAGCAGAAGAAGCTCGAAAACCAGCTGAAACTGGAGGCCAAGCTTCAGGAACTCGAGGTATGGCTTTGACTTTGCTTGCAAGACATCATGATCAATGATCAAGTTACCAAACCATTTGACCCATTTCATCATAGCATTTACTCCTTCTGGGTAATTGTTGCACATTTAAGAGCAGACCTAAGGGATCTTTATTGGAGCAGGTACAGTAAGGTGTGTAGATCTACCAAAGTATAAAGGTTTTGGGACCATTTCAAAGGCTGTCATGTTTCATGCTTTTGAGGAACAGAAAAATTTATGTCCCTTCTTGCTTTCCGGAGCAATTTAAACCCCTTTGAAAGAACTCACCTAGCAGCACCTGAACAAACAATCCACCCATGATCCATATTTTGTCGCAACCAGCGATCTTGTACTTATTGTATCAAATCGTTGAACAATCTACAAACGACTTATGCTTTGTTTGGACCTGTGACTTGGTCCTTATTATATCAGATCGATGTGCGTAACGATATTGAGTTCTTGCATTGCAGGTCGAATGGTGTGGAGGGTCGGAAACCATGGAGGAAATCCTTTCCAGGATACAACAGAGGGAGGAAGCTGCAATCAAACGTGAGCGGACCTTGGCGTATGCCTTCTCTCATCAGGTCAATTCTCACTACATGACCTTTTTTTATCTAACAATCATAAAAAGTAAGTCATTATCTTACATCACAATTCACACCTATTCTTAGTCGGATGATACATTGGGATTCGAATGCTAGCCTTAAGAAAATGAGAGCTCTTCTAACCATTGAACCAATACTCTTGACATTGTGACATGATACTTATTATACCATGCTTCTGAAACTTAGAGCATCTCTAATATTCTAGCCAAATCCGGTGGGTGAATGGACTAAAAAACGAATCTAGCTGGCAGAATCCAACGTGCAGGCGAAGGATTCTTTGTCCGGACTATTAGCCTATGCACACCGAAGAAAGGGAGAGGAGGTTATGACCATGTGTCAGTGATAACCCTTATTAGCCCATCGGGCTGATACCATTGTGAAGTACTAGTTATACCCTGTTATTAGTCCACTTGGCTAATACCAATATAGATGTTTAAGACTGACTCATGTATGGGTTTTTTTAACAGTGGAGGGCTAATGCAAGCCAATATCTAGGCCACCCTTGCTGTGTTGCCGGGAACCTAAACTGGGGTTGGAGTTGGATCGATCGTTGGATAGCTGCTCGCCCGTGGGAACCGAGGGTTCATGCTCAACAGAATAACCCAAAGAAAGTTCAGGCCAGATTGGCTTCAAGCATTCCAGTTAAACCAGCTTTATCAAACACTAAGGGAACTACAAAACAGCACAAAACCGCCCCTCAACCTAATGTATAACTTACACTTCACCTTTGTGCAATTCGTAGGTGTGCCTTAACCGTATTTGTTTACATTATGTGCAATTCCTGGTTTTGGTTTTGAATCTGCCATGTATGTAAAATAAGATGATATTATGTAAGTTAAGTTTTGCTTTCAATGACATTTTTATTGAACGTACTAAAACTATAGGAAAAAAAACTATGCCCACACCAAAATGCTTCATTAGACCTAGTATCATACTCAAACTAGTACGAGGGTCAGAACCAGTGACCTGATACCAAGAACGCTATCGTTCCCCTACCTAACATGTTATTGCTCGGTCAGGTATGTGGATTAGAGCTTGTGACCTGATACCAAGAACGTTATCATTTCACTTGCAAGAATCACACCTACTATCATGCTTATACAGGTTTGAGGATTAGAGCAAGCGACCTGTTACCAAAAACGTTATCGTTTCCCTTACACGAATCAAACCTACCACTATGCTCTACTGACCTGATACTAAGAACGTTATCATTTCCCTTACAAGAACAAGATCTATCATGCTCGGGCGGGCAGACACGAGGATCAGAGCTAGTGACCTACTGCAAAGAACGCTATCACTTCCCTTACAAGAACAAACCTACTATCATGCATAGACAGTATGAGGATCAGAGCCAATGACCTGATACCAAGGACGGTAACATTTCCCTTACAAGAATCGGACTTGCTATCTTGCTCATACAGGTATGAGGATCAGAGCGAGTGACTTGATACCAAGAACACTATCATTTCCCTTTTCAAGAACCATGTCTACTATCATACTTCGACAGTATGAGGATCAGAACCGGTGACCTAATACTAAGAACCCTACCGCTGCCCTCACGCCGGAAACCAAACTAAAGAGATTGCATCTCATTTTCGTTTTCCTTACATAACCACTAATGTGCTGCTGATAGAGTTGTCTTCATCAACCAACCATAAAGTACCAACAACCATATAAGCAAATGTCACCATCTCCATAAAAGCCAAGTGTTTTTCTTTCTCTCTTTTCCCTTTCTTCCCCTGACTTGTAAGGGTGGGAAATAAATTTTCCAGCTAGACTCGGGAGATTTCTATCGGGCAGTGAGATTTTCCCCTAGGGGACCATTGGAGGACAGATCGGCCAGTACCCCAAATCAGTTGCATCCATCTGTGTATTCTTCTATAATTGAGTTTCTGCTCATCCTACACCCTTACATGGTTCCTCCTGAAACTTGTACTACCTGCAAAAATAATCTTCACCATCCCTTCTACCACAACAGACTGACATTGTTAGATTTAGATTCCTCCTCATAATCTAGATGCTGTAACTAAGCTTAGGAATCGGTAACTATGTTGTTCCCAAACGAACTCTATCTATGTTCCCAAGACGCTCTTAGGGGGTTCCTTAAAAGGTTGTTGGTTACACTCGGAAAGAGAACTAGGTTATCTAGTTCTAATCGTTTTCGTGTTCTACATATTCAAGACGCTAAACTTAGAAACAAGCCAACAAGAAATAAATGACAGAACAAAAACAAGATCAACCGTATCCTGTTCTGGTAGATGAGAAATGAAACAAGAATTTCTCCAAAACTTAATTCACTGTTCATGGACAAGGACTTCTCATCAAATGCCCCCAGAAACCCAACCATGGATCAGGCATGAAAGAGATCAGATGTTCTTTCAATTCTTTTTGCAGATTTAAGAAAGTTGTTGGGGAGGGCACGAACTGTTCCATTGGAAAGCAAAAGCAACAACATTCTCAAGAATTGACCATTTCCATAACAAGATCGAATTCGAACCTCAAAAGCAACATAAGTCTCAAGAACACGATTTGATTCAGGATACGCAACAACACAACAAAAAGTCCTAAAACTTGCCTAGATCGGAATGAAACATTCAGAACAAATTTGGATGCATTGACTCCTCAGAAACTAAACTAGAAACGAAGAAAGAGCAATGACAAGTCATGATGATAAAGATGTTTGTTGACAACAGGGAATTAGAAACACACAGCAATCGGAACAACAAGATCGAAACATAGTTGTTGAGCTCTCGGAGCTCACTTGACATGATGAAAACAAAAAGTAGGAAAACGCAACCGGGGATCGAAGAACCTGAAAACGCTACTCAGAATTCTTCTTCCCGCGGCCAATTTGCCATTGGATCGAAGTGCTGGAACCTGAAACCGTCTCCTTCTCCTTGGTGTTGAGAGATCAGATCATGGCTAAAGCCTGCAAGATGATTCAAAACAATGTAAAGATCGAGAATTTAAGGTAAAGGTATGGATTTGAGAAATGGGTTGTGTTTAGAATTCGAAAATGGCGGACCTGTTGAAGGGGGTTTCGGTTTGTGGAGTCACTGGATCAATGGCGAGAATCAGAGGAAGCAGAGGACGGCTTGTTGTTGATGCCGTCGTGTTCCTCTTCGCCTTGAATTCGCGCCGGAATGTGGAACCCGGAGAATCCGCTGGAGGCGAATCCAATGCCGGAGATGGAGGATGGAAATGGTAACTGATGGTGGTGGCCGGAGGATGTGGCGGCGATGGGCGGCGGGTCCATCCAAGCGCGAATCGAAGACGTGTTACTGGACTGAAGGGGTCCCCTCTGAGAAAAGAACTGGTTTTGGCCGCCGAACAACGGCTGAAGCAGCGGCTGAGGCGCCGGCGGGGAGGCGAACATGAACGCTCCGCCTCCTCCGCCGCCGCCACCAGTGTTATCTGCACCTGCATTGTTCCAGGAGGATGATACCATTCTCTGGAACCGGCCCATTTCGGCCGGGTGGTGGTGGTGCTCGGACCACCCGGCCGATGAACCGTCGAAACCCAGATGGGTCGAGCCGGCGCCGGAGAAGAGAGCTTGCTCGTGGCTCTGGTGGTGCTGAGCCTGGTGGTGCTGCTGGTGCAGGAAATTCGGGTCCTGGAAGGATTGCAGCGAGAGCCGCAGATCTTGGCTCTGGCTACTCGTTCTCGACAGCAAATCCGGTGGGTAATTGTGGAATTGCGACGGCGGAGGTGGTTGCGCCGCCGCGCCCATTGGGAAGAAGGACTTGATTGTATCGGCAATCGCGTCGGAGTCCAACGACGGCGGGAGAAAACTCGAAGTGCTGTTAGGGTTTTGGCTCATCCCGTGTTGGAGGCTCTGAACGGAGCTCTCCCCGCCGATGACCCGTCCGTCGTCTCCGACCATCGCCGTCCTGTTACTCGACCCACCAATCGCATCCACCATACTGTTATGCTGAGCCTGGTGGTTCTGGTTCTGGGTCTCGCCGTCCTCGTTCTGCTGCTCCGGCGGGACCGCGGCGGCGGCCGCCGAAGTATTGGGGTGCCACGGTGGAAGCTCGGCGAGCTCGTCGATGGCGGACTTGGCCTTCTTGATGAGCCAATCGACGGCTTTACTGGGTCGGTCGTAGCCGAGGCGGTCCTGGACGTCGTAGAACTGAATCGCGGTGTGGGCCGAGAGCCTGACGCGGCGGTCCCTCGGCCCCTTGGCGGTGCAGACCTTGCTGTGCCGGTCCTTCCTCCCGGTGGACCGCACAATGTGGCCTCCTTGCACCTCCACGATCTCCCCTCCGCCGCCGCCCCTCATCCCCAATCTCGACGGCGCCGCTGCTAGTTGGCTGTTCTCCCCTATTTTCCTCGCATATTCAATGCTCTGTTCTCCGAAAACAGAGGAAGAAGAAGACGGCAAGTAAGACCGCTTCTTCAGCGGCTGAGCTCCCGGAACCGCCGCCGGAGATGAAGCTGAAGCTGAAGCTGAAACTAGTCTAGCATAGAACTGCTGCTGTTGCTGCTCCTGGTGCTGTTGCTGGAGGTAGCTATGGTGGTGGACATGGAAGAGCTGGTCTCTGTTCGACGACGCCGGAGAATCTTGATCCTGATCCTGATCTTGATCCTCTTCCTCTCCTTCTACATGGTGCCGAGAGCTTTGAAATGGGTTCGGGTAGAAATGGTGGTGCTGGTGCTGATGCCTCTGCTGCTGCTGCTCCTGGTGGTGGTGAAGAAGACGAAGATGGCTCCTCGGAGGATCCAGACTCAGACCCTTTTCCTCCTTTTCCTCTTCCAGCTTCTCTATATGAACCCCAACCAAAACAACAATCAAATCCACAAAAAAGCCACAACCTTTGAATCAGTAAGCTCTTGAGTTATCAATGGAGCTTCTCTCCTCACCCTTCCATTCAACAACCCTCCCACTTCCATCACCAATCACCACCACATAGAGAGATACAGAGAGAGACTCAAAGAGAAGGCTATAAAAACAAACAAGGGCTACTAGCTAGCTCAAGTCTCTTGAGAGCCTAACCCATCTCTCTTTTGGTATGTACTAGACAGTAACCAAACTGGTGTATATGGTAAAATAAGAAGCAAATAGAACCCAGAAATGGAGCCAAGCAGAGGCACAAGAGAAGAACCAAAAACAAACCCAAATAAAAAATGTTACAATAGAGGAGGAATTGTAATTTGGAGAGGAGGAGGGTCTAGTTCTGGTCTTGTATTGTTTTTCTCTCCTCTTTTTAGTGAAAGAGTGACAAAACAACAAAAGACAACACAATAGTTAGTGGGAGGGAGTGGCTAATGGCTATGGCTGAGTAGGGGCTGAGGCTATGGGTTGAGGTTGAGGTTGAGGAAGAGAAGAGGGTATAGGGAAGAGGAATTGTCTGGTTGGCCTATTGGAGGAGACCTTGAATTTGATGATGCCACTGGTGAGACTGATGTTGCCAGTGTTGGGTCTGAGAGGAGATTAAAGATCTCTGTGACCTCATCACTGCCTCTCTCTCTCTCTTCTTTCTTTGTACTATGCACAAACACCAACCAGAGCTCTTTCCATTCAATTCTCACTCACTCATTCACAAAGTTGAGACCTTTTTTGGGGTTTCCATTCAATTTTAACCTTGAGCTCCTCTCCTCTCAAAACCAAGTCATGGGTTTGTGTAACTTGTCTAGTTTTGGGATCTTTTTTTTTACCAACTTGGTTGATTATGGCTTTGGCTTGATGCTTTGATGGATGGATAGGTGTTAGATCCTCTCCTTTATATGTCCACCACAGTCCACCACTCCTTTTGAAAGTGACCCCATTACATTTTACAGCTTTACTCTTCCCTCTCTATCTATCTCTCTCATCTTCTCTCTCTACTTTGGTTTGGTTTGCTTCAATTAAAAGAAACAACATCATCTTCTTCCCCCTCAAATTTCCTTTCTCCCAAGTCCCTAACTTAACCTTTTGTTGTTTCGTGAGAAAATTTATATTTAATACCCTGGTAAACATTTATTTGTAATATAATATCCTAGCTTATCTTTTTTGCAATTTAATACCCTGGCAAACATTTATTTTCACTTTCATACCCAACCGTTAACTTTACATCCAAAATTGATTAAAAGTCCAAAATACCCCTTGAGATCAATCATATTTTCAAAACCTACCACAAAAAATCAGATTTTTTATATATTTCAAAAAACTATATTTTATTTCAAAAAATATTTAAAAAATCAGTTTTTATATATTTCAAAAATCATATTTTTATATAATTTAAAAAATCAGATTTGTTTCAAAAAATATTTAAAAAAATCAGTTTTTATATATTAAATTTTTTTATATGTTTTCAAAAATAGATTTTATTTCAAAAAAAATATTTAAAAAAAGAAGTTTTTATATATTTAAAAAATAAATTTTTATATATTTCATAATAATATTTTTAAATAATTTAAAAAACAGATTTATTTCAAAAAAAAATTAAAAATCAATTTTTTTTATATTATAAGAATCAGGGTTTTTTATATTTTTTAAAAAATTAGACTTTATTTCAAAAAAATATTTAAAAAAAATCAGTTTTTATATATTTAAAAAATAATTTTTTATATATTTCAAAAATCATATTTTTATGTAATTCAAAAAATCAGATTTATTTTTAAAAAAATTAAAATCAGTTTTTTTTATATTACAAAAAAACAGATTTTTATATATTTCAAAAAATTATATTTTATTTCAAAATATATTTTTTTGAAATCAGTTTTTATATATTTAAAAAATCAAAGATTGAAGGGTGTTTTTGGTATTTTTTGAAAAAACAAGGTCATGTGCAAAGCACATGACTACTTTCCATCCATTTTGGATGGAAAGTTAACGGTTGGGTATGAAACTGAAATTAAATGTTTGCCAGGGTATTAAAATGAAAAAAAAAACAAGCTAGGATATTATACTGCAAATAAATGTTTGCTAGGGTATTAAATTGAAATTTTCCCTTGTTTCATTGTTCTGTACATGGTCCTCCTTTTTTTTCTTTTCTCTTCTTTGTTGGGGACATAACATTTGTGTCAATGTTTTTGTTTCATATTCCCCCCCCCCCCCCCCCCCCCCCCCCCCCCTTGTTTCCCTATTTTGGTTATCACTCTCAACCCTTTGTGGTTTTCTTGGTTAGTAGAAGTTCTTGCAACTTCTTCCAACTCAAAAAAAATATTTGGATTGACTTCTTAAAAACTAGGGGAAAGTAGGGAAGATGATTCTCATGTATGAAATTTCGACAACTTGTCTTTCCATGGAAAAAACCATTAGTCAAAAATAACGGATTTCATCCAAAAATGAACCATATGTCATGCACATGACCTCCATAGTTTTTTAGAACACCTTATAAGTCATACCCTTATGTTAAAGAGAAATATTTGCAAAACAAATTATCTCGCAAGTACGATATTTTGGCAATTTGTAACGTTAAACTTATCAAAAGAATGAGGATAAATAACTATTTTGGGAAACATTTCGTAAGTCAACGATTTTGTTGTGGATTGGGTCTCGCTCCTTCGGAGTAGATCACTGCTCTACTTGGTGGCTTTGGAGTCTTCTTTTGTGTGGGTCCGGGTTGTATCGTGCTCAGTATCATTACAAGCATTTTCCTTCGAGTCCTCGCTGTCGATTGGCGAGAGGTTAATGGTCTCGGTTTCGTAACGCTCAGCACGCATTCTAGTTTGGAACTCGTTTTCGGTAGAAATACTGGTCCACCGCCTTTTGGGCCTCTTTTCGGTGTTTGCCAGAATTAGGTATCGGAGGGCTGAGTGCGAGCTTCATTGTCTGCTATGTGTCGCACGGTTTTGATGTAGGAGTTTCTTGCAGGTCATTGGAGGTGTCTGGCTCTAGCTCAAGTCGTGGGACGCGCTTCTACATCCTATTGGGTTTGGATCGTTGTTGAGCTATTTTAGCTGCTTCTGGTGCTTCGTCATCCGGTCTCTGGATTGTTGGTCGACTATTCTGAGGTACTCTCATTTTCCTCCCTTGTTTGGTTAGTCTTCTCCGACCCGTTCGTACATACCTGTGTGTTTTGGCTTCCTTTTATTTCAAATCGGGTGTGGTTCGAACTCGTCGGTTAAAGGCGTTGGCCGCCGACGAGTTTCTTGGGCGTTGTTTTCCCCCTTCAGAAGCCATCATCTAAGATATGTGTGGTTATACGGGTCCGCCTCAATCATTAGCAGGGTCGGTCACCGGCATTTTAGTTGTTATCTTCTTCTCCTTCGAGGGTTAGTAGCTCTTTGGAGATGGGAGTTGTTCCTTTCTTTCAAGGTTAGGGTTTGGAGGTCTTTTGCTTGGGATTGACAGTTGGATGCTTCTCCCCAAAGTGTGTTATCGCTTGTTGTTAATGGTTGAAAAATCAGGGTTCAAGACCTATTTCTTTTTGTGCGCTTCATGGTTGTAAAATCCGGGTGTTAGAACCTTTTACTTTTACTTGTTTTGCGCTTCATGGTTCTAAAATCTAGTTTTTTAGACCTTTTTAGACTTATTTGCTCCCATGTTGGGATGCTGAGGTTCCTTGTATAGGAACGCTCTTTCATGTATCAGGTTACTCCCCTTGTTGGAACTGTCATGAGGCTGAGCTGACATACCAGCACTCGATTCACTCACTAGTCTGTAGCTAGACAATTTCATGTACTTTCGTCCTCTCATTTTCAACCTTTGAAAGAGAGAGATTTATATATTGTTTTGCTGATAAAAAAAAATTCCATGCTAATTAAACAATGTAAAGATAGAAAGTCAGGTTGAAATTTTTTATCTTTAGAATCACAAATTACCCAAAAACACGTACATAAGAATTGTTATCACAATTTTTTCTGAAACCTACTTTTCAACATTCGTCCTCGTATCTTTATTTGTATTAGTATTAAATTATTTCAATCGGATACCTATTCTATTGGTTATCACACTAAAATATAAATTTTAGTAGCTTACTCGTTTCAGAACAAACGTGATATCAAAATTAATATTTGAGCTATATTAAAACTGACCAAAAAATTTTGGGTAAAAGGACGCAAGCGTCTCTCACAGAACCTTAGGGTTTTTCTTTTTCTCACAACCGCCATCCATCCCTGAAGCTTTTCCTCCTCCATCACTGCAACTCCCCACCGAATCCATGGATCACCACAACGCCAAAACTCTAAAGCCCTTCCCCACCGAAACCATGGAAGTCCCCACCGATTCAGCTATGGTTTCCGGCCCTTTTGCTCTGCCACACACGACGGTGCTGCTCCCGTCCCAACCCTCCTCCACCACGTTGTCGGATATGCATCTCCCCCCTCCGGTTTCCATGCTGGATCTGACGACCCTGAGGGCCTCTCCACCGCTCAACTCTTCGCGCATACGCACCAAGCTAGGGGGTCCCTCGCCGGACACCATGCAACCGGAGCTGCAGCCTCACCTTCGCGAGCAACCCCAAGCTCCGATCCGGACGTCACTGCGGCTACCACATGTCGAGTAGGGGAGGGAAACCTCGCGCCCTCAAGTTTTGGACGATCCAAATCTGCTCGGAGTTGGCCGTGGAAAATCCACGAAAGGCGGCCCATCCTCGTCCAATAAGGCAGGGGAAAAGAAGCTGACTGACAAAGAGGAAATACAAGATCCATAGACGGAGGCGTTTCAGCCTCCTTTGGGAAAATGAGAAGATCCGGCGGGGGTGGGAGGGTACGTCTATGGACTATACCCACAGACCCGGGACTGCTGGTGCTGGGAGGTCTCAGGAAATCAGCAATCACAGCTCATTATCTCTGTTTCTTTTACGTTTTTCATGTTGTTAGGTTGGGATGGTTATTTTGTTTTGTTTGCCAGACTATTTAGTATTTACATTATGCTCTGTTGTTTTGAGATGCTGGTAAGGGGATGTCGTGAGCGTTGGGCTTTCTACGGTCGGCCCGGATAAATATTTGGAACCTAGGACTTTTACGCCCTACTTTGTATGATTTTTTATTCGCAGTAATACACTTCCCCAATTACTCGTTTAAAAAAAACTGACCAAACAACCTATTAAACACTATTGTAAGATGAAAAAGAATAATAACCGATATAGTTATGGTTAAAACAAACATTTGTTTCATTCTCTTGGTCAATGGTTTCTCTTAAAATACACATAAATGCAATGCTAGGGCTCGACAAAATTAGAAAACCAAAAGGTTTGAAGTATTTAAACTATATTTGAAAACACTAGCATGCAATATTAATATGTATATATAGGGCTCGAATTTTGATTTATATATAAGGGTTGAAAATGTTGAGCACAAACTATGAGTTACGATGAGGAGTAAATAGAGGGTCACGGTTAAATGGGCCCACATGTTCGTGATTAGTTATTGTATAGAAAGCGACGAAACGGCCATCTTGTAGCTCAAAGGGCATTGGTGAAAAGACTCATGTACCCATCACCTTCCCCACCACCATGTCCCACACTCTATTCTCTTCCATTATGACTCATTCTTCTTCCCATTTTCGGGCCTATTTCAAATCTAATCCTCCTTGGATTGGAGCATCACAATGAGTGAGCCGGTTATTTTCAAAAAGTTATTAAATTCAATTATTTAGTTTCAGATATTTATCGCATTCATTCAAACTGTTGGTTAGCATGACTTAAAGCATCTCCAATAACTTGTCTAGTTATGTCGATTCAATACCACTGTAAGACAAGGTTGTAGCCCTCATCGTACACGAGCTCCCGAAAAACCAGGTCTTCCAATTTCATCGGTCAAACAATAAGCATGAATGTATCGTCATACAAAACGTCTGTTAACAATGGAAATTTGTACATAACGTTGAGGTCGTTGTTGGCATCAACGATACTGAAATATGCATGTTTTATCAACGAGTCATGAAATAGGATTACTTCGAGTATTAACTTTGGGTCGTCATGATCATCTCGTTTATGTTGGCCTTGTAATATCTATTTGGTAAATAGTCATTTATATCCTCTATACACTTTCAATAATTGAGGTGGTATAGTTATGGGTGTTAAAAAACAAACATTCGGTGATATGTTCTGCTCGTTTATCTGTTTGGCTTGGTATTCATCCAGATATGATTAAAGGGATAGTGGATCATATCTTATTAATCGCCCCGCATATGGTTCTAAGTTATGGGTCATCCACACATCTGTCTTTCATTAAATAGTGAGTCGTGAATGATCCGTTCACCCGCACATGGTTTCAAATCCAATTTAATATAGAGAATCCAACCAATCAAACTAAAAACCTATCACCAACCAGTCTAACTACATGGAGGCATCATCTTTCTCTCTAGGGTATCCTCCCTGGTTTCGAAGAGGCATTGAGCTTTCTAGTTGGGAATGGGCAGAAGATTGTTCATAAAAGGGGAGATTTTGTGAAAAGACAACAAGTATGATGGTGGTTTTTCCGACGTTAGAGAGAAAGTTGGTTTCCATTCGATCTTCAACCCAGCAAAAAGATCGGAAGGGGTTCAAATGAGATTATTGGATGGTAAGAAGCATTTCTTTACTAAGAATCTATCACCAGTATTACATGGAAATGACAAGGCAAAAAAAAGCAAAAGAAGTCCAACTTTGAAAAAAGAAAGGGGAATTGTATAACATCCATGACGCTGATGAAGAAGAGACAATGTATATGGGAGGATCGGGAGATTATTGGGTGTTGGATCACAAAGTTCCTCAAAACTCATCGGTGTTTGGTTGGAGGAAATATTCCCAAACATTGGGATATCCCGATGTGTTGAAGCCCCAACGTGACCAAATGTCAAAGGAAGATGGTTTTACTTTATACAATTTGAAGAATAAATCAAAATTATAAAGTATGGATAAAGCGTATGGTATAGGTAAGGAGTTATAGGACTGGTAGAAGAACCCCAAGAGGGGCCAGGTTGCCATTCCTCACTAACAACCCGAGACCGTCAAGTGGCCTCATGGATCCCGACGAGGTTGTTTTCCTCTTTCGCCTGATACTCCGAGTAATCTTCAGCTGCTTCCACCATCTTTTTGGCAAGGTCTTTTTCGGCTCTTTGTATTTGGAGGGAACCTGGGTCCCTCATGAAGAACCTGTTGGGATCGGGTAGGCAGGATGTTGATTCTCACAACGAACCTTGCATCTCGAACCATACCCTCCTCGGTCTCTCTCGATGAGCGAGTGGGCTAGACGAACTTTGGGGACCTAAGGTGTGCTGGTGACTTAAGCAAGACGTTAGGTGCCAAGTACTATCCCCTACGAGGTATAGGCGAGGGACCACATCCCTTTATGACGACTATAGCATGATGTCCATGTTGTACTACCATTTAGACACTAGACGCCACGTCATACCATACCGAAAGAAAATCGGAAAGGTCTAATCCAGTGGTGTGTGAGGGATCTCAATGACGATGTCCTTGTCCGGGAAGAAGTATCATGCAACAAAGGTCTCTTGAATATCACTAAGGGACGGGGTGGCGAGGCCGTCACCAAATACAACATTCCTTGGTACGCCCCCATCGGCCTATCTGGATGAGAAGTTGTCAGAAAGCCCAGGGTTCCTACCGGCAACAAGCATGCTACGAGGCCTCTCATGATATCCTCTAGGGAGGGAGAAGGTGATGATAGAACCCCTGAAACCATAGGCGGTTGTGACCTTGTCGGGACAAAGGACGATGCTTGAGGGGGCATCTCTTAATGGTGGCTTATGCGGACGCATGTTGCGACCACTGAGAGGGTCCGAAGACAGAGACGGTCCAGCGTGAAAGCTCGGCATAGTGGCCCCTAGGGGTGAGCATTTTTTTCCATAGACCGGACTATCGATCAAAACCGGCCCAAACCACGGACCACGGTCCTTGAGCCGTGGACCATGGATTGGGTCATGGATTAAAAAATCCTAATCCGGTATATTATGAGCTGGACAGTGGACCATACCATTTGAGACCCGTTTAGAACCGGCCCACCCGGTGCCTTAAGTGAACCTCAAATTTCATATAAAGAAAGAAAAAGGTGAACCTTTATTTATGTGTAGATTAAAGATTTAATCACTGGAGGAGCAATATTTCAGCTAAAAATCAAATAATATCGTGTTTTTGATGTGATGTTCAAGTTCAAATTTGTAGTTTTGATGTACTTTGTTAAGAGTAATACAATTTTTTTTTATCATCAAGAAGCGACCTATTCGAATAGCTCTCGAGTTAATCTTGTTGATTGTTTCTTAATGTTTTTTTTTTTGCAGAAACATATTAGTTTTACATGTTCAATAATCAATATGTGTTTGATTTTGGTTAATTTAAATTTTTCAGGAACTTTACAAATCCAAAATGATGGTCTGGTTCAAACCAGAACCGGACCGATAATGCCTTGGTCCAAATGATTATAATTCCGCATTCAAACGGATCGGCCCTGGTCCTTAAAATTAAGAACCGATACATGATGGAGCGTTCCTAAAATTTGAATAAAAATCGGGCTACCAGGCCCATGCTCGCCCCTAGTGGCCTCGTCTCGTGCCTCATAGGTAGTGAACATGTCGTTTATTTCCGAACAAACATGAGGGTTGCAATTGTCACGGCAGTAGGAACCTTCCAATTGGTGGCGACGACGACAAGACCGATAGAGGTATGAACAACAATGTATTTGCGCAACTTCACCGTCCGAGACGCTCACTTTGGTAGGATGAGCATGTAATAGAGTCAAGGCGGGGGGCATCAAAGCCATCGCATTCAGGGTGGTGGTAGAGACAATGGTAGAAAAGGGAACCCTATAATGCCCTTTAATTGCCTTCGTCCCTTAGAGAGGCTTGACAAACTCTATGGTGGGGCACGGAGGCAGCGTGTAGAACCATGCGGTTGGAGGCCTACAAAGGTAGGGTGGGGTTGGGGAATAGGGATGATGGTGACATTAGAGCTCGAAGAGGAAAGATATAGAGAGCTTTACGGTTTCCGGATTTTTTTGTAATGATTTGGATCAGATTAATTTAATACATATAACAAATTTAAAAATAAACTAATAAACATCAATCAACGCTGCATAGACGCACGTGTTCTTAAAGCATCCACATCGTTTAGAAACTGAGGTTCGGTTCACAAATTAGTGAACCATGAGCCGAGAAACTCACGATGTTGCAGTAGGTTTTTGGAGTTCATGTTCACAAATCAATGAACCTAATTCATGAACCGAGCAGTTGGATTCACTATAACGAATTAGAACCGAGCGGTTCATGAACAGCTGACCACCAATCACGTTGAGCTAGCGTGGAAATAAAATATATGTTGGCTTTGCCAACGGATATTTACGGTAATATATATGTCAGCAGAGCGCGCGCGATGCTGACACATGGCCGCTTCGCGCGCGCCTTTGCCCGCGCGCGTGAGCGTGTTGACCACGCGCGCGCACAATGCTAATAGTTTGCGCGCGCGGGTGCTGATAGTTTGCGCGCGCGTGTGATGATAGTTTAGCACAGTGCCAAACTATCAGCACTGTGCGCGCAAACTATCAGCACTGTGCGCGCCCACGTGTCAGCATTGTGCGCGCGCCCACGTGTCAGCACCTGGTGTGTTCGTAGTTTGCACAATAAGGTGCGGTGTTTTATATATTTATTTCCCACGTGTCAACATCTGGTGCGCTATGCCGACATCACTTTGGGCGGATCATATGGCTCAGATTGGTTCGTAGTTTGCACAATAAGGGGTGGTTTGTACCTGATACCAACCCCCCCCCCCCCCCCCCTCTCTCTATATATATATATATATATTCAAAAATAAAGAAGAATATTATAAATAGCCTTAAATTTCTACACTTCATTCATCTCACCCACAATCTAAAAATAAAATTTCTCTCCCGTTTTCTCATTGATTTATGGATGATATCGAAGCGTACGTTCGTTCAATGGAGGCAGGAGCCTGATGAGGAGGGAGTATGAACGAGCAAGAATGAAACTGCAGAAAGACGCATTAAGGCGAAGAGTTGAAAGCAGGGTACCTTCCCGAGGAGAGATTAAAAAAAGGTGGAGTTGAAGTCCACGAACGACTAATACGAGACTATTTTATTGATGACCCTACGTATGAGCCCGAGATGTTTAGGTGTCGATACCATACGAGCCGACCCATTTTTATTCGGGTGATGGAAAAGGTAGCGGAGATAGACGATTGCTTCGTCCAAAAGACGGACGCTTGTGGTTATCAACGCATATAAAATGCACCGTCTCAATATGAATGCTAGCGTATGGGTGCTCATCCGATTGTTGGACAAAGCACTACAAATTGCGGTAAGTATCATACTCAAATGTGTGTGACGGTTTTGTAAGGCAGTTGTTTAGGTATTTATGGAGGAGTATGAGCGAGCACTAAATGCGAAGGACTTGACTCAATTGTTGGAATCGGGATACAGGCGAGGGTAACCCGATATGATTGAAGTTCTGGACTACATGCATTGGGAGCGGAAGAATTCCCCAACCGCGTTGCAAAAATCCTTCGGGCGAGGAGATCACTAGGGGAGTCCAACTATAATGGTGAAAGTTGTGGCGTCCAATGATTTTTGGATTTGGCATATGTATTTCAGAGCCGTTGGCGCAGACATTGACATTAATGTGCTAAACGAAGGACACTTATTCAATAACGTTCTGACCGGTCGTGACTATGGTGTTGACTATGAGATCAACGAGACTCTATACAACCAACCTTATTACTTGGTTTACGGGATTTCCCCAACATGGAGTCGGTTTATGAAGACGATCTTACATCCCATCTAACCCAGACACAAATTGTTTGCTAAAATCCAAGAAGGTTCTCGGAAAGATATTGATCGATCTTTTGGAGTCCTTCAAACATGGTGGAACATAATTTCTCGGTCCACTTGTGTCTAGGACATGTATTTGTTGTTTGATATCATGCACACTTGTATCACTCTACCCAATATGATTAAAGAAGAGGAACACAACCAGTACGCTCCGGGCATACCTAATTAGACACCACCTGAACAGCTGCACCCCGGAGGGCCCATATCCTACCAAAAATACTTGGCTGCTCAAGGACATCTCAAAACTGATAACATTCACCGACAACTCCAAGCTGACATTATTGTGCACATATGAGATTGCTTTGAAGCGGATAACGAATTAGACAATTAAGTTTGTGTACTTCTTTTTCAATGAAATAATAATTAGTTGAATTTGTTTGTTGCTAAATTTGTGTTTCATAGTTCAAATGCATTTATAGTTGTGATTTTACTATTTTTATTTGTTACGTTTATGTTTTAATTCAATATTTAATAAATTCAGCAAAACAATTTTAATTATCGAATCAATAGACAAGAATCCATAAAAAAATATACATAAAAACAATTATATATATATATAAGGTTACTCCATGTCCTAACTCCCACCTTTCGCTTATTCCTAAATCATAACTCAAGCAAATGTTTATTCTCATGCAAGTGTTTATGTTTACATGACCCAACATATTGCATTTTTCGTCCACAGTGTTAACGATTGTTTAGTAGGTAACATGAAAAGTTGATAGGTCAGAGTTATGATTTGAGAATAAAACGAAAACTTTACGTTATGACATTAAGATTTCGCATTCCGATTTAAGTAACACAATGTGCTGGAAAAACCTAAAAACATATGTAGAAAAAAAAACCCTCCTCCTTTGCTTTCATTCGCCGCCACGATGTTCCCCCCGTCGGCGACATGCTGGGCTCTGGCCTTAGTTGTTTCCGGCGGAGGTAGGCTTAGCCTTGGGTTAGTTCTCGCCAGTGGTTTCGTCATGGGTGGCCGAAGCTGGGTGGGTGGGTGAGGTGCAGTGGTCTTCAGAGGCGTCTGGTCGTAGATGTTGGGTTCGGGTACCAGCCTCGGGTAGGGTTGGTGGTGGTTCCGGGTCCAATTTGGTGGACCGGGTTGGTTTGGGCTGGGCTCGGGTTCGTGTTTGGCTCGGCCCAAGTCCGGGTTGGGCTCGGCCTAGGTCCAGGTTGGGCTTGGCCCAGTTTGGGTTGGGCTCAACCCAGTTTGGCCTGTTCGAATTGGGTTCAACAAGGTTTGGGTCGGGCCTTTCAAGCCAGTTTAGGTGTTGTTTCTGGTTCGGGGCGTCACGTCTTCATTCACAGTTTCAAGGCTCCACATTTTTTCGAGCGTTTGTGCTGTGCGGTTGATGGCTGCTGCTGGTGTGTGCGGATTCAGTTTCTTCTCAGCTTCAGGAGTTGGTGTTGTTTCAGACTTGAGTGAGAGGTCTTTCTCCATCTCGGTGAAGATTGGTCGGGTCGGTTCTTCATCTCCCTCCTGTTTTGCTGTGATTGTGGGGCTAGTTCGTAGAATACTGGTTGCTCGTGGGAGGCTTTCCTTTTCGGGATTGTTGCAGCTCCCTCTATCTTCTGCTCGCTGGTAAGGCACTCGGCTTCGTAGTGGTCTTTTATCTTTGCGTGACGCCTTCTGGTACCTTGAGGTAATTCTTACTGGTTCTTTAACCTGTATTTATGCTCGGTAGAAATACCGGTCCTCGCCTTCGAGTGTCTTGGTGTTGGCCATAACTTAGGAAGGACCAAGCGTATTATGTTAGGATATCCTTTGAGGTCTACTCTTTTTCCTCGCCCTGACTGGTTAGAATGCTCCCCCTGTTTTTCTTGCTTTCCTTTGTGTGTCGAGCTCGCCGATTCATAGGTGTTGGCCGCCGACGAGTTCATCGGGCATTGTCTACCCTCTTCAGAAGCCATCCGCTTGGTTTAGTAAGGCCAACTGGGTTTAGGAGTTGTTTCTTTTCCTGCTTGCCGCGGTTTAAGAGTTTAGATGGTTGTTGTCGTAGGCTGCTTGGAACTTCCTTTTCTTCGAGCTTCATGGTGGTTGAATCCAGGTAGTTTAGACCTTCTTCTTCTCATGGCTTTCTTTGTTGACCCTTTCATTTTCTGTTTGTTAGCTTCCGGGTCTGCATACCCTTCCATTATTTGTGGATGTTTTCTTCCGGGTCTGCGTACTCATTCACGGTTTGTAATTGTTTTCTTCACGGTCTGCGTACCCATTCATGGTGTTTGTTTGTCTCCCCCGGTGTGGGGCTTCTTGAGATTCCGAGAGGAATGCTCATTCATGTATTTTGCACTCCATTCTGTAAAGTCTTTGTAGCTAGAGGCTTTCTGTCCTCCCTTTTCAATCTTTAGAATGAGAGAGATTTATAATAATGTTTTGCTTATAAAAAAAAGATTTCGCATGCCATTTTAGAAAAAATTTAAAGCACGTGCCAAACATGTGACTGGTATTTCATAGAGTTAGTCACACTTAACAGATCCTAATATATTTTGAAATTTAATTGGTGGAATATGTTACTGTATAATAATTGTCATACGTTTGAGTTATGGTTTGATAATTGATCATAGTATAGTAAGGTGACCTACAATTGTTTTTAGGGCAATTTTCACCTCAATACCCTAACTATCGTTTTACTTCACCTCAATACCCTAACTATTTTTCGTGACACCTTAATACCCTAGAATGGCATTTTCCGTCACTTTAGTACCTACCGTTAGTTTCAGTCAATTTTCCATCCATTTTTCCATCCAAACACCTAAAAAGTCCATAATACCCCTCAGCAACAGTCAAATTTTCAAATCCATGCCATTGGTTTTCAAAAATTCTTTTTATTTCTTTATTTTTTTAAAATCAGTTTTATGTTTTATAAAAATTATATTTTATTTCAAAAAATCAGTTTATTTTTTATAAAATTAGATTTTTTATTATAAAAACAGTTTTTTAATTATAAAACCAGTTTTTTTATTAATTTTTTAAAACCAATACTAATTCATTAATTTTTCAAAAATGACTTATTTTTAATTTTATATATATATATATATATCATATTTTTTTTTTCTATTTTTTAATTCACTTAATTTTTTATTTAATGTTTTTAACCTTTTTGTGTTTAATTCATATCTTATAAAATTCGTTTTTTTTTTCAATTTGCTACCCTTCTTTAACCTCATAACACTACCTATTTTTTTTTCAATTCACTACCCTTCCTCAATTTACCACTGATTTGAGATGAAGAACAGAGAACCTGAATCCCAGCTTTAGAACATGACGAACTAGTGAGCATGGAACAAGATGATAAAAATCAACAGAGAACCCAGCTTTGAGATGAAGAACAGAGAACTTAAATCCCAAACCCAAACCCTAAATTTGATTCGAACTTGTAGATCTGGGCTGAGAGACCCAGGATCTAAATCGCCGGCGTCGGGCTTGCCCAGAAAACGGAGGAGGAGAAGGCGCGAGAAGGCGCCGGTGTCGACCTCGGCTTCTCCGTCCCTCGAATCCACGCCGGCGTCGGGGTTGCCCAGAAAAAGGAGGAGGAGAAGGTGCCGGCATCGAGCTCGACCTTGACGGCGTCGACCTCGGCTTCTCCGTCCCTCGATTCTATGTCGGCGTCGACCTCGGTAAAGAAGCAAAGAAGAGAGAAGATGGGGTATTAAGGTTAGGGGTGATGGTTTTGTGCGGCTAAGGTTGGAGGTGATGTTGTTGTGCAGCAAAGAGATTAACAAAGAGAGAGAGAAAATAAAATATGAGGAAAAGTATAAGCAGTGAAAGGGTTAAGGTTTGAGGTTATTTTTTGGAATTTTTTAAAAGATAGGGTCATGTGCAAAGCACATGACCATTTTCCATCCAAAATGGATGGAAAATTGACGGTAGGTATTAAAGTGACGGAAAATGTCATTCTAAGGTATTGAAGTGCTACGAAAAATAGTTAGGGTATTGTGGTGAAATAAAACGATAGTTAGGATATTGAGGTGAAAATTGTCCTTGATTTTATAAAAACAATCCTTTCTTAATTCAAATTCATCGATATATAGTCCAATACAATTTTTATGAATTTGAATTGACCTGAAATCCACCCATACACGTACTCGTATATCTATCTCATTGTTATTCCCCATACAGGATTGTGCCAATTTATCAAGATCTTGTTAATGGAGCAGGATACAAAGAAAGAGGTAATTGCGAGACAAGGGGTAATATTATATTTAGAGAAAATTTCAATTTAATACCCTGACAAACATTTACTTGCAATATAATACCCTAGCTTGTTTTTTTTGCAATTTAATAACCTGGCAAACATTTATTTTCACTTTCATACCCAACCGTTAACTTTCCATCCAAAATGGATGGAAAGTAGTAATGTGCTTTGCACATGACCTTGTTTTTTTTCAAAAAAATACCCAAAACACCCTTCAATCTTTGATTTTTTTAAATATATAAAAACCGATTTTTAAAAAAATATTTTTTGAAATAAAATATATATTTTTTGAAATATATAAAAATCTGTTTTTTTAATATATAAAAAACTGATTTTTTTTAAAAAATAATTCTGTTTTTATGAATTACGTAAAAATATGATTTTTGAAATATATAAAAATTTATTTTTTTAAAATATATAAAAAGTGATTTAAAAAAAATATTTTTTTAAAATAAAATCTAATTTTTTAAAATATATAAAAATCTGATTCTTATAATATAAAAAAAACTAATTTTAATTATTTTTTTTGAAATAAATATTCTTTTTTAATTATATAAAAATATTATTATGAAATATATAAAAATTAAAATTTTAAATATATAAAAAATGTTTTTTTTTTAAATATTTTTTTTGAAATAAAAACTATTTTTAAAAACATATAAAAATATTTTTTAATATATAAAAACTGATTTTTTTAAAATATTTTTTGAAATAAATCTGATTTTTTTAATTATATAAAAATATGATTTTTGAAATATATAAAAACTGATTTTTTAAATATTTTTTGAAATAAAATATAGTTTTTTGAAATATATAAAAAATCTGATTTTTTTTGTGGTAGGTTTTGAAAATATGATTGGTCTCAAGGGGTATTTTGGACTTTTCATCCATTTTGGATGGAAAGTTAACGGTTGGGTATGAAAGTGAAAATAAATGTTTGTCAGGGTATTAAATTGCAAAAAAAACAAGCTAGGGTATTATATTGCAAATAAATGTTTGCCAGGGTATTAAATTGAAATTTTCCCTTATATTTATTATCCGTGTTCCTTTGATACGAAACACTTCACATATGTGGATTAAGAAGTATAAAAAGAACTAATTCAAAATAAATTCGATTTTAGGGTTTTTCTCTCTCTAAAAACCCTTACTTGTTAACAGCCGCCTCCCTTTCTTCTCTTCGGATCCACCGGCGCCGGCCACGGCTCTGGCCAAGGCAGGCTTCCGGTGATTCCTTTATCTTCTCCTTTCCTTTTCTTAACTTTCTCTCCCTTTTCCCCCTTGTTTCACGCCTCCTCTTTTTTTTTTCTTCCGTCGGTCCGATCAGCCTCCTTTCCTTCCTCGGTCCCTTGTTATAGATCTGGTCGTGGGTCATCTTTTCGACCTTTTGATTGGTTGATGGGTGCGGATCTAAGAAGTGGCCGACTCGTTAGTGGTTGCTGCGTTCTCTTCCCCGACGTCAAGCTCTGCTTCGGCGTGGGAAGCTTTTCTGAGATCTCTCGCAGAGCTCGACCGTTGGTTGGGGAGGATGGGTTCCTCGGTGCTCGTCTTCGCTGGTAGGTCTCCTTTGTCTCCGTGGCCGGATCTGTGGGTGTGCTGCAGCCTGTAGGCGAGTATGGGAGCAGAGGAGTTATGTGCTGCCGGAGAGTTTGAGATCAGATGAGTGCTGGTCGGCTTCTTCTTGGTGAGTAGGTTGGGTTTGGGTCTGGTTTTCCTTTGGGCTAGGGCCTAGCTGTTTGGGCCTGGAAGTTTTGGGCCTGATTCGGGTTGGAGCTGGTTCGGGTAGGACCTGGACTGACCCGGTTCGGACCTTGGGCTGAATTTTGAACCGGGTAGGGTTCTTCTGGTCGGGCTGGGTCTGGTCATGTAGACTTGGGTTGGGCCGGACCGAGTCGGGTCAGACAATTTTGTTGTTGGGCCTGCTTTGCTGTTTCGGGTCGGTTTGGGCCTGGTATGGGGCGGGTTGTTTTTGAACCGGGTCAGCAACACCTCCTTCCACCAAGGCGCTTATCAGCTCGTTTGTTTTGCCGGTTTCTTCGCGTGTTCTTTGTCTCTCTTTACCTACACCATGTCGGGTTGGAAAGAGACTCGGTCATCTCTCTGCTCAAATTGTTTCGCCCCTTTTCTTGCGTTGTTTTTCTGCTATTGGTGGTTCATTCGGTGCTGACCGGCGATCGGTTGTTCGCTTCTTGGGGGAACACTTCTGGGTGTTCGAGTCCTATTGTTTGGGACTCTCCGGTGAAAGTGGGGGTGCGTGGGTGCGCGTGGCAGCTTCTTGTTCGTGGTTGAGAAGGATTGCTTTGGCCGACCGGTGGCCTCCATCAAGCTTGTCTCTGGTGGTAGCTTTGGTTTCAGTTTTATCCGGGCTGGGGTCGGTTTGTGCTCATTATAATTACAGGCCTTCTCCGTTAGGGTCCTCGCGTGGTATTGGTCGGGGAGAGGGGTTACCAGTATCGGTTTCAGAACGCTCAGCTCGGCAGCCTCAATCCTCAGATCCTGTTCCTTAAGGGATACTTTCTATTCAGAGTAATAGTTTGTTCAGTGCGGCCGTTGGTGTGGCGTTGCCCCTCTCTGCAGTAGTTGGTGACAGTTCAGTCTGGGTATGTGTTGGCTCGAGCTTAGTATAATTATTGGCCTTCCCCTTTGGGTCATCGCTTGGTGTTGGCCGGCGAGGGGATACCGATCTCGGTTTCGAAACGCTCAGCTCGAATTCCAGCATCAGATCTTTGGATCGTTTGTGCGACAGCCTGCTTGGAGGTCTGAGCTCGTACTCGGTAGAAATACCGGTCCTCCCACTTTGGGTCTTTTCTCGGTGTCGACCACAATTGGGTTATGGTGGACTGAGTTCGAGCTCCATCGTCTGGTATCGGTTCATCTGCTTCGCTGTTGGAAGCACTACCTTTTTGTGCTTCAAGTTGGTTATATCTGGATTGTTAGATCTTTTGTTTGTCTTTCTTTGCGCTTTATGGTTGTTAAATTTGGGTATTAGACCCAGTTTTTATATTTGTTGGCTTCCTGCGTGAAGCGGAGTGTGTTTCATCTTCTGATTTTCTTTGGTTGTTGGCTTCCTGTGTGAAGCGAGGTGATTCCCTTTGGATTGGGCTTCTTTGGTTATTTTGCCATTATTGGCTGTCTTGTATTCTTGTAACTCATCTTTATCCTCTAATGAGGTTTAATTTAATATTCTTTTTGCTGATAAAAAAAAACAAAACTAATTAAACAAACTCTAATATTTGATTAAATTATGTAACTTAAATATTTAATCTATAACTCAACTGATATATCAAACTGTCATTAAATGTTTATTCTTTGGACCATATACACTCCAACATACAATGTCAGTATATTTGTTTGTAAGAGCCCTATACTTGTTGAAGCGAATTTTCTGATCCAAGTTGATGGAAATTTTATACTAATACAATGAGTTATTAGGAATGATTAGGTTGATGAAGTCATTGGTGGTGTAAGTAATGTTGTCTTTTGCTAGCAATATGGTATCATTTCATGATATTTTTTGTATTGTCAAAGAGCAAGACAAAAGCTAAAGTCAGAAACAAGAAATTAAAGACTATTCCTTCCAAATAAGAAACATTATTAAATCGGTTGTTTTCATAAAATTTCAAATCTTTTAAGTTGTTCGGACTATGTTGGAAGTAAATATATATTTCATAGTACATTAAAGGCATAATCAAACACCTTTTGTGTCAATATGACCTTAAAGTATTATAAATTGTTGCATATATAATATTGTTTTGATGCAAGATTTTATAAATCGATAAAAACTGTTGTCTTGGGAGCATTCAGCAAGCGACATGCTTGCTTGTGTGTCCTATGTGCCACCCATTATGAGTACAGAATATATAATTAAAAACATTATTAGTTAGTGTTAGTTAAAGATTTATTAATTAATTATAAGACTTTTAGTGATATTGAGAGTTTCTATGTGGGACATATGTGTAGACTTTGATGTCCTATAAGAGGCACCAGAAGGTAATGATTGGTGCTTGATGTGATGTGGTAGAAGAGACAAAATCACTACAGTCATTTCTAGTATAGTTTGTAAATTTCTAAATAATGTCCCTTCTTACAAAATTTAACGTACTTATTTACAAAAAATTTGAACGGATAATTGTGAAAGTGCATTACTGTAAACAAAAAAACCTTACAATATAAAGCGTAATCGCTCTGGGTTTCAGATATTTTTACGGGCCGACTGTAAAAAAACTCAGCGCTCATGGATCCGTATAAATAGTCTACTTTTGATCGTAAACACTAACTCACGACATCCCTTATCAACGTCTCAAAACAATGAAACATAAACAAACTTGTCCACCAAAAGCAATAAAACAGATAGTTCCAACAAAAAACTAGAGAAACATAAAGCGACCAGAGACAAAGAGCTGTAATTGCGGTTTTTCGGAGACCTCCCAACACTGTCTGTCCCGGGTCTATGGGTATAGGCCATAGGCGGTCACTCCCACCCCCGCCGGGTCCTCTCATTCTTGTAAAGAAGGTCTCACCGCCTCCACTTGTGTAGTCTGCTCCTCCTCTTCCACTCCCGGGACATCCAAGACCTCGTCTTCATCCTCCCAGTACTTTACCAGTGCGCTACGCTCTGGCTGTGTCCTGACCTGCCGAGAAACATATATGGCGTAGGATGGTGGTCGGGCCACCGGATCTGCCTCGTGCGCGCCTGAAAGAGGAGACCTTGGATACAGATCTGGCGGAGGGGCGTCGCTGGTTCTTGGGGGCTCGTGTGGTTCACGTTGGCGGGGCTGGTTCCTGCCGAGCTCAGCATGAGGGCGTCGGTGAGCCATCCACGCCGGTGCTTGTGCCTTCTCCATGGTCGGGGTGGTCGTAGGGAACGATTGCTCCCGGTTGCGGTTGAGACGGGAGGGTCTCCGGGACGATCAGCCCCGGCGAGCAGGCAGTATGCTGCGCGGTGTTGTCGGGTCTCTGTGACACGGTTGGAGGGACGGGGAGGGGGGCGTCTGAGGCGGAGAAAGAGATGTCGTGGAGAACCCTAGGGCGGACGGGATCTCTTGGGGTGGCTGGGGATGGGATTGGTGGTCGGACTTCATGGCAAATGGGTCGGAAAAGATGGTGGCGGCTGGAAATGGGAGAGTTCAACCCTAACGGGTTCTGTCGCAACGCAAAAGGATTCTCCGAGAGCTTTTTTTCCTAAGCACTACGTACTTATTTAAATAATTGGTAAATAATCACTAAATACTATAAAATAAAATTATTCTAATTTAAAGATAGTCAATAATTGATCAATAAGTAATGTAGCCAAAAAAAATAATCGAAAACATTATTGAAATACAAAGGATTTATATTAAATAAAAGATTTTTAAAATTACATTTAATCAAACGTTGAAATTACAATAATATTCGAACAATCATAATTATCGATTGTTGTGTCGTTTTAGCTAAGCATTGCTTCCATGTTTGTTAGACCATGTACAGCGTGCACACTCGTGTTTTGACCTACGAATTACGATCTACTATTTAGTGGGTCGGAACCTCGAGTCGCATGTTGTGGCATGCGGCTTTCGCAGTGTTGACCCACTAAATATTGGGTCGGGACTGTGGGTCGTGACCCGCGACTCGCGTTAGTGGGTCGTTGGTTCTCAACTTACACCACCGGAGTCAACCAATCTCACGCTGACACGTGGATCCAACGGAAAAAAAATATATCACACCGTTGCTCCAACCTCCAACGGTCTGAAACAATTATATATTTTTAATTAAAATAAATCCAAATATAACATAAAAAGTCAAAAAAAATCTCATCTATAAATACCCCTATCCCATTCATCAAACCACCAATATTTTTCAATTTTCTCTCTCAAAAACTCCGCTCAGAACTGTCTGACGACGAGACTCAACATGCGTTTTCACCGGAGGCCGAAGATTACATGCCCGAGAAAATCAACCAGAATAATCTCCAATTCAACACTGATCAACTACGCGGCTTTCTAAGATTCAGATAGTTGAAATTGTCCTCCAGAAATGTCCATACTCGTTCCTCAGTTTTGTGTCTTATGTTTTTGTATATAGTTTTCATTGAAAATAATACCATTTGAGGCTTTCTTGCTAAAAAAAACTAAAAGATATAAACGTGCATATCAAAAATGTTGGAGAGGCAAATATTTGCACTTGTAAAAAGTGTGTGATTTGGAGATTATCTTTTTATTTTGAACCTTAATTAGATCAAAACTGGGTGAAAATGAATTTTAGCTTGGATCGCTATTCGAGCTGTTGCCAATATTATTGTTAATGGAATCGAAAATGAAATATTGTCATATTCATAAGGGAGTTGCTTTCAAACTTAAATGGGAACAGGAATATATGGAAAATAACATTTTGTACATTATTGAGGCAATGACTTTCTTTTTCCACTATGAAGATGAAGATACTGAAACCAGAAATTCACCATTCATTTATATGTTTTTTATATAAAAAGGTGACCTTATAAGGTCTTCATGATTTGAATTTTTATAAACAAAGCAGATTCATACAATTGATCAGTTGCTCAAATAGATCTCTATCGGAAAATCACGTTGGGGACGATCGGTGAGAGCTAAAGGTGCTGCTTCATCCGCAAGCAACTCTCCCTTGGTTTCGCTTCCGCCGCCTCTAGCCGTTCCTTCTCCTGCTTCGTCTGTTCCTGGGTCTCCTCCTCCACTGCAACATGACCCGACTCATGGAAAGCTCTGATCGTCGATTTCCCGAGGTCGGCCATGGGAACGGTGGGATTAGGCGTCCGTCTCCTAATGCGGATAGGATTCCGTTTATACCCTCCCTTCTCATCGTCCCGGCTGGAATGACTCGTGGCCGATCGGTGGCTAAATCCTCGGAGGATCTACCATCACCCACTAATTTGGTCGGACCGGATCTGCTGGCTTCCATGGAGGCACTTTAAGACGACCTTTCTTCTTGCTCCCTTGAGGAGGATCATGAGGTGGAAGTGGTGGTCCCATATTCCCCGATCAATTCCTCTATCCTTGCGCGCCAGCACTTTGGGTTGACATGCAGGCTTTGGGCCCCACGACCTCCCCGGAAGGAGATCCTCCTTCGTATCATCACCACCGCATGAGAGCAGGTTGCGGAGTGCCTGGTTATCTAGGACCTCGACCTAGGCCTCTATGGCTTCTATTTTAGGACGGCGGAGGCTAGAGCTTGGGTCCGGGGTAACGAACCCTGGTGTTTCGGCAATCGTCCGCTCTTGCTTGAGGACCTGGGCCCTTGTGCCCGAGATTTTCCTGTGCTGGTCCGTCTGCAATTGTGGGTTCATGCTCGAGGCCTTCCACCCCTGGTTCAGACGAAGGTGACAGGAGAGACGATCGACGACATGTTGTGGTCGTGTGTGGAAGTTCCCTGCGACCAATGGGGGATGTGTTGGGGCGATGGTGTGTGGGTACACTACTGGCACCAAGTGGAACACCCTCTACGACGGGGATTGGTGCTTTGGTTCAGGGATTTCCCGGAGCCTGTGAGGGTTGACCTCACATACATGAAGCTCCCAAACTTCTGCTTCACCGGTGGACGAATCAGACATGTGATGCGGGAATGTGAGCTGGAGCTGCGGGGTACCCCGAGGTACGATTCCTCGATACTGGAGTTCCAGAAGGACAAGTAGGTGAAGCCAAATGCCACAGATTGGAAGGAGTCCTCACCGTCGACTGGTCCACCGGGTTTTGGGTACTTATCCCCGAGCATTGTATCTAGTGATACAAGTCCTCGGTGGGCACCCAGACTGAGAAGTTGGATCCCGGGTAGAAAAATTTGGTGACCGGCCAGTTCTCTGGTGGCAGGGTCACTAAAGTTTCAGCGCCCATCCACCTGGGTACAAAGATAATGGAGAAGCTGTTACCGGAGGAGTGAAAAGGAAATTTTCGTGTGTTCCTTGGGATGATCAGGCAAGAGCTTGTAAACAGCCTCGCTAGGAGGAATGTTAGCCTCCTTAGGCTTTAGGGACTGGCTCTGGGAGTAGTACTTGGTGAAAGCCTTGTCTCCTCCTACTGATGCAGTCCACACTCAGACCTTTGAGCAGGACTTCAAGTTCCATCTTCTTTCCCCATATTTCCTTCCTGCCCATGTGGCGTTTTAATATCGTCTGTGACGGTTCTGATATTACAAAAATTGCAAGCGTTTCTGTTATGTGTCTATTGTTTTTTAGTGGTCAGGGAGGATGTTCCCTAACGCACATCCATGTATTTGAATTTTGATTTTATATAAAATTGCACCTTCTAGTATAAAAAAAACACTAACAAATTCTCTTTATGGTGAAACAAAAATATTAATTAAGGCAACGATTTTTTTATCACCATTTTTTTTAAAATATACCCCTCCTTTGAAATAAAGGATGAAGCAAAGGAAAGAATTCCTCAAACGAGTTTACAAACAAAGACATCCTCAAAATAGAGGATCTTAGATGTAACCAAGCTCAAAATTTACAACAATCTCTATCAAAGAGGATAAATAGTTCTAAAACCTAGATTTTACAACCGTAAAGCAAGCAAACACAAACCCAACAAGGGGTGAATACAAATGTAATTTATCAACCAAGAAGCTCGTAGGTAAAAACAAAACACATGGTACCCAACAAGGGCCCATCAATGCACAATAAAAAGGTCTACATATATTTTAGGGATAATACCATAAAGATACCTTTAACTTTCAGCTAATTTCAAAAAGTTACACTTAACTTTCAAAAGTAACAAATTGGTACCTTAACTTCATCTTTTGCTCAAACTAGTTAAACGTCGTTAAAATTTTAACAGAAAATGGTCATGTGCACTGCACATGATCCTAATTTTTGTTGAAATACCAAAAATACCCTCTCTTCTTCCCAACCCTAAAAACTTACCCTCTCTTTCTTATTTCTGTTCTTTATCTCCTCTTTGTTTTTTTTTCTCTTGACTGGCCTCTTTCATGAAATTAAACCTCCAATTCCATGAGAAGATGAAGTTCAAGTCCTTTTTGTTAGTCTTAGTGCCCGTAGTTCAATCCTAAATGTCCAAATGTATATATCATCGTTAGCAATAAAATTAAAGCGGCTTTATATTACTTATGTGTTGGAGTAATATATCGATGTGTGCTCTGATCTATGCCCACCATGCGAATAGAACCATAGATCGAGATAGATCACACTCGATGGGTCCCTAGTCAACAAAGCTTCACTAGAAGCGACTAGTATGAAAGATGGCTCTTTATGGCTTACGTTCTGTTAGTCATTGGAATGAGATTCCGGAGTCTGATCATAGATATCATGTGGGACATGATATTGGACGACCCGCCCTGAATATGTGCCATAGATTAAGTCATGAACATATTCAGTGTTGTAGCTTGTCATGTATCCTTAGACCAAGGAGTCTTTGTGATCGCTATGTAGTCAACAACTGAGTTTGACCTGAGCCTAACGTTGTCCGTAACAGGGCTTCCATAACGGACAGGATTGGCTTGGGGACGGGCTACATGAGTGACACGAAAGACGGCTAAGGGATTTATCCCTCATACTAAGGTATGGGAAAGATATCGGTTCTCGGCCACTTGATCGAGAGTGACTGGAAGAATAGCATGGCCATGCACATGATACTGGGTATCATATCTTCAGTCATCTCACATATCAAGGAACGGTGATTGAGAATAATAAGGATGACGGCTCTATGCCTTATCTCAATCAGGATATCGGAGATAAAAGGATAATGACAGGGATGACGGAAAGGTTAGAATCGACAGGGTCGATTCGTTATGCAGTGTCAGGCAATACTAAAGTCTCGTTAGTTGCCACTTAAATAGGATCAAGTAAAATGGGATTTTACGTTGATCTATTGACATGCATAAACCTAAGGGTCACACCGGAGGATGAAACTCATTGACACATTTATGGAGAATGGTCAAAAGGGAGTTGTCTCGGGACATGACCAAAACTGGGTTTTGGGTCATGTGCCCGTAAGTGAATAGGACTTCACAGATCGAGACAAGGCTTGGAGTCTTGGGATTGATCGCGTCGGATAATGTTGGACATTTCCGGTATGGAAGGCATGGAGGCGATGAGCGAATCACGGGACCTCGTTAGAAATGGCCACGGGCCATGTTCCAAGAGGCCCATGAAAGGCCCATGCAACCAAGGCCCATGGAACTAATTAATCAAGTCTTGATTAATTAGTACTAAGTAAGCAAGACAAGGATTAAGGTGTTGGTGATTCACCACCTAACCCAATCTTGTCTTGCCATACTTTGTCCTATTTACACCTTACTTGACACCATACTTGTCCCATGCCTTTAGTTGGACAAGTATGGGTTTTGTTATGTTTAAGTCATCTTTTTTCAACATAACAAACACAAGACAAGAATAGGAAACACATTTTCTCTCCCTCTTCCATGGCCATTTCGGGTTTGGCTAGTTTCCACCTCCATGTTTGTGTTCTTGAGTCCTCAAAGAGAAGAACTACGTGGCTTTGATTCCCATGTGGATACGTAGGCGTCTTGGAGACTCAAGCCAATCATTCGTTAACCGGTGTTCTTGTTTTGGTAAGAACTAGTGCTGAAAATTTTCTCTTGTTAATCCATTCTTTGTTAGTTGTTTCATGGTTCTAATTGTCTCTTGGTTTTCATTGATTTTCCGCTGCGAGTTGGTTCATCTCCAACCCTACCTAGAGACCCAACACTTTTTTCCTCCACTGCTAGGTTTAGCCCAACCCATATCGCCTCCCTCTTCTTCAGTTCGATCTGGTGTTGGAGGGTCAAGACCGACCACTACTCAATCTGCGCCGAGATGGAGGCCGACTTCATCTTAGGGTGCTAGAGGAGATCGGCCATGGAAGGGTTCGTCGGAGAAGGTGAAGCTATCACCGAAGATGACCGATTTGTTCCTATATTTCTCTCTCCCAAGCTCTGAAATTCCACAATCCATTCCATCCAACCTAAAACTGAGTTTTGGGTCTTCAATTTGTGTTTTGAAATTGAGTTTTTTCCAATTTTGAGCAAAATTCTCATATTTAAATTTGTGTTTTAGGTTTTGGGTGTTGAAGGTACACGTTTGTGTTTGGGTTTTGCTCTGGCATGTGTTGTAGGTCTCTTGAACATGGTTGATGCTTGATGGAATTTTGGCATTATGCTTCAGTAAGAGTTCATTTGTTCAGAATTGGTGATTTTGGAATTTTGGCATTCTCTATTTGTGTAAAGAATCGGTGATTTTGTTTAGCAGTGAAATTCTCAAACTCTGGTATTGTGCTTGTTCAGATTAAAAAAAATGGTACCAGCATGTGTGCGATTAATATTATATTAATGAAAATTTACCATGAAAACAAATTAATTAACAAAAAAAATTGTTTGAAAATGAACTCAGAAACATGTGACTTATTTTTAAAAAAAAATTAATAAAAATTAGTGAAATTGAATTAGAATAACTAATAAAATAGAATAAAAACAAAAGAAAAGTTATATTTTATTTTTATATATTTTTAAAAAATCAAATTTGATTTAGAGTTAATGAAAAAAAAATAGAATTAATAAAAATAGAAAATTTATAAATTAATGAAAATATAAAAAAGTATTTAAATCAATGAATGAAAACTTAAGGAAAAGGAACACTTAATAAAAAACTGAAAATATTTCTAAAAAATAATAAAATCAATTAAGACTAAAATAAATAAAAGTTAATGAAAATAAAAAGGATATATATATGCCGAAATAGAAAAAAATAAAAATAAAAATTAACTTAAAAAAATGGTAGAGATTTGAAAATTAGATTGTAAGTGAAGGGTATTTTAGACTTTTTACATTATTTTGGATAGAAAGTTAACACCGTTAATTAGTTTGAGCAAACTTAAAAATTAAGGTACCGATTTGTTACTTGTGAAAGTTAAGTGTAACTTTTTAAAATTAGCTGAAAATTAAGGATATCTTTATCCCTATGTTTTAATATGTTCACTTAACCTATAATCCCAAAATAATACCAACCTCTTATATATTTTAATACTTATATTTTCTTGACCATCAAGGTTTAAACTTACTCATTACATTGGATTCTAGTAACTCTCTTCTTCTGTCTCCCTTGAGTAAAAGGTTCTTTTATTTGAGAATGAATTACTTTTGGTGGCCCCTTCCTCCTTTAGGTAATGCCTCATGATATTTAGGCATTTTTTTTTCCGAAACACTTCAATTTGTTACTTCTTTTGGTCAACCTAGAAAACCTCCCTAGAATACCTACTTTCTTGGACACCAAGTTTTTTAGAGTTTTGAAAAGTTAATAAACTATAAACTAGGGTCTTCATTGATAAATAGACATGAGAGAGATAATCAAGATGTCTCATTTGAACCTAACATGATTTTGTGTGATTTGGTAGTTTGCTTCCTACTCATTCTAAGACATAGGCTTCCCTAGTTCCACACCTGCAGGATTGTTACTGCATGTAATTTATTATTATATTACTATTTTGTATCATTCTTTGGCTTTGGCTTTGACTTGGGCACAATCGTTGGAAGTGGATCTTTCAAAGAGGCCAACATCTGAAGCCCTGGTTTCTTAAACCCTAAATTGACATCCGAGGAAGAAAAGGGAACATTTCTCCATGAGGAATCTATTGGAGTTGGCACATTGATCAATGCATGTATAGTAATTTAATAGATCTACGGTCTACCCAGATATTGACCAAAAAGAGCTTGAGTAGTTAATTTTATTTTATTTTTACCAAAAAGAACGTTTTATTTAGTGAGGGATAGAAGAAGAATAGTGTGTCCAAAGACTACCATTATTTTGGCCGACGGATGCGTACATCCGTCGGTAGGGTAAAAACTTAGGTGACGGATCCAATCCATCACCCAAGTGTATCCGTCACTCAAGGTTTTCACTCTAGCCACGGATCCAATGTGTCAGCCAAGTGTATCCGTCACCCAAGGTTTTCACTCTAGCCACAGATCCAATCCGTCAGCCAAGTGTATCCGTCACCCAAGTGCAATAATAGATTAATTAAAAAAAAATTGTATCTAACAAGAACCGCATCCGCCAGGCTGCTCCCCAGCCCGCACGCACGCCATGGGGTTCGAACCAACCCCTGACATCATGGTAGGTATGCTGTGCCTTTTACCAACTCAACTACTGAGTTTTTATGTCATATGTATGTTTAGAATATATATATACACTATTTAACTGATTATTTATAGCTTTATATAATTAAATTAAATAGCTTTATATAATTAAATTAAATAGTTTTTGTTATCAACGTACCTAGTACCTATTGTCAACTAATTATTCATAGCAAGTTAATTTTTTCATGTGCGTTACATTGTTTATATTTATAGAAGGATAAATTACAAATATCTACCTTTAACTTATCACGTTTATCTGATATCTATCCATAACTTTTTTTAACTGATACCTACCCAGATGTTTAGTTATATGACAAATAGACCCTTTTTCTCTGTTAATTTTTTTTTCTAAAATGACGAAAACGCCCTTAGTGATTTTTTAAATATTTTTTTATAAATAAAACTGAAGTGATTAAGTAAGTATATATATATATATATATATAACAAAAGTGATTTTTTAAATAATTTTTTAAAAACAATTATTGAAGTGTGGTTGAGGGTATTTTCGTCATTTTAGAAAAAAGTTAACAGAAAAATGGGCTATTTGTCATATAACTACACATCGGGATAGGTATCTGTTAAAAAAAGTTAGGGGTAGGTAATTTACCCTTTATATAATATAACACAAATTTTCTTGATCGTTTTCTCGATTCGAAGTACAAAATATTGTTTTTTTGTGATCAAATACATTATATAATTTTTTTTACAACAATATCAATCTAATGATTATAAACTTGTGAATTATGGACACTGGTCGCTCAATGTCGGGTTTCAATATGATGCACAAGTTCAAAGATAAAATTAAAATAGTGGAAGTAATTAAATATATATATATATATATATATATATATATATAGGAGCATATATTTATTGAATGATGGATATATGCATCCGTCGATGAAAAAGCTGGCCGATGGATATATGCATCCGTCGGCCAGCAGAAGTTGACTTACATTGACCAAAACCCCAAAACCCGTCATTTTTTCCGACTATCGTAGTATTGATAATTGAACGATATAAGTACTTAGCATGCCTCATATACAACATAAGATCGTATAGTACTCATACATATCACATACAAAAAATGAACGAGACAACGTCATACGTTATACTACCGTAAGGCTAAATATGTTCATGCACATAGTGGAATTGAAGATTTCAATCAATACGTGTCGGTCACTCGCATATTATATAATCAAGACCGCTCATCTCGTATGTACTATCCAAACTAGTATACGTATGTAAAAAAAAAACTATCATCGAACGGTTAATTCATCTTGATTATTGTGGTCAATTTTTTTGTTGTAAAATAGTCAACCCACTTGGGTGACGGATAGAGCGCACTTGGGTGACGGATAGAGCATGCGTGGCTAAAGTTTTCTCACTTGGCTGACGGATCCACCATGCGTGGCTAAACCTTTCTCACTTGGGTAACGGATCCAACATGCGTGGCTAAAGTTTTCTCACTTGGGTGACGGGTAGTAGTTACCTTATCTCACTTGGGTGACGGATCCAGCTATGCGTCGGCCAGGTGGTCCACTTGGGTGACAGATGCAAGATCCGTGACCTTAGTTTCACCACTTGGCTGACGGATTGTTGTATCCGTCACCTAAGTGCCAAAACTTAGGTCACGGATCCATTTTATCCGTCTCCTAAGTCGATTTCTGCAGTAGTGTAAATGATGCATAAGGTGTGCGAAGCGACCGAACCTAAACCCGACAGTTGAATTGGGAGGATATACGTGAATCAAGGTTCCCTCCCTGGATAAGAGGCTGAATCTCTATTCATTAGTCATTGACCCTACAAAAAAATCAGATAAAATAAAAAAGACCCAATCGATTAGCCTGATCCAAAATCGAGAGAGTGGTTGAGAAGGGTGCCACGGTAGAGGCCAAGAAGAAGGACGCGTCGGTGGCGGCTTCAGAGATGGAGGGAGGGGGTTGCTCGAGAGAGATGATCTGATACAGTTTGTTCCAGTACAAGCTCAATATGTAGTAGGTACAAAAAACGGGGGTGCATCGAATCTTTACGCTTTTCGCATGCATTAACGGAGGCCAAGAAAGTAGGGACATCGATGACTACTTCAATGGCGATCACAGAGGTAGCAGGGGTTGGTCGAAGATGAGGATCGGTAATGGGCTTAGTGATAGAGAGAAGCGGGACAATAGCGACGATGAGTTATTTGACGGCGGCGAGGCGTGACGCAAGGGCGGAGCATGAGAGACAACCACTAGGAGAAGGATTGTTGTCGAATGTGGAGTTAGGTGAGAACGACGCCATAAAGATAGAGGAGACCGAGACTGGGACCGATAAAACGATAAAGATCCTGAAGAAAGTCAGCCACTTGTACTGAAAACACAACCCTAAGAAAACTAGAGAGGCGCAAACTTATCGTACGAAAAACCATTAATATAAATTATATATTTAAAGTGTATTATTCATTAGTGCGCATGCCATATGTAATATCCACCATGACAACTTGCCAATTATTTTAGTCAACCAACCCGATGATATTTATAACTCATTTCGAACGAACATTATTATGGACTTTTAAGCGTATTGATGAACAATCATGTAACTTAGAGCACGTCACCCGAGCATGAAACTAAGAATTAGGTTTTGGAAAATGACGAAAATGCCACTGCTCTTGCCTCTTTCTTTTTGTATTGTGTTATCCGAAAAACTGACAAAAAGGTAAAGAGTTTTGTGTGCAATGAGTTGTCCCTTTCCATTATTCGCCGCCCCATCCATCTTTTTCAGATCCAAGCAACTATCTCATCCTCATGCTCTGTCTCTCTTCCACAATATAGTTATTCATTTTTGAAACTTTATCGATCTTAAATCGGACATGCCTATAAGAATATTATATGTTAGGCGATTTCGAATTAGGATTGGTTAATATTTTTGGTCCTGGGTAAACGACTTGTGTTTTCTTTCATGAATGTTTGATTTACCCAGTTATAGTTTTTTCTTGAATAAAATATATGAATCATGCCATTACATGATAAAAGTTCATGGATTTTTGTTGTTTGATTCATATTTTTAGTGAATAGGGTTATAAAATGATATGATAGGTTGGTTTTTAACATACACCTCCTCGAACCAACATCTATCTCATCTAGTTTTTTTTACATCTTATATGTTGCTTTACGTTTAAAAGGTTGTTAGAGTATTCGTAGCCATACAATATGGTTGAGGCTGATAAGGAGAGACTGGTAAAATAAAAAAAATATTAAAACTATTTTTTTCTCTTCTATCAGCCTGATTGATGGAAATTCATCTACAGTCCATCAATTTACAACAGACTGATAGAATAATAAAATAAAATAAAAGATATTTTAAATACAAAACGTACTAAAGAAAAAATGACATTTCATTAAAGGTAATTAAAATGATAGTATATTAAATGAAAAAAGGGTGACAATTCTAAATAAAGAAATAAAATAAAAATAAATTATAGTTTATCGTCAAACTTATTTCAAAGATGCTCGATGAGATCATTTTTTGATGCAAGATAAGCATGTTCATCGTGTGTTATGTTGTTGTTTGCTACTATGACATTGGCGGGGACGAAGCTTTCTTGCGTGAATCTTGATTCGATCGACTCTTCTTCATCTATTTGTTCAATGTGATTATCATACGTATGACGTTCTGCCTCCACAATCATATTGTACATGATAATACAAGCATTTATGACTAGGCTGGGGGAAGAGGGTTTCCACATTCACTTGGGCGAGTGACAATGTGAAACCGAGCTTGGAGGATCCCAAATGCTCGTTCTGCATCCTTCCTGATGGGTTCTTATACTAGAGCAAGTTTGTGGTGCTTCAGAAGTTGCGCCAATGTGATTGTCTTAACAAAAATTGGCCACGAAGGGTAAATACCATCTACCAAATAATAAGGAATCTTTTACCTATGTCCATTTACCGTGAATGATACCGGTGGTTGCCAACCATTAACGACGTAGAGAAAAACCTTGAATAGTTAAACACAGTTAAGTCGTTGTTCGAACCCGTCGTGCCAAAAAATGCATGCCAAATCCACATGTCCCACATGGCAACAGTCTCGAGGACCACGATCAGTCTGTTACCGTGATCCCTCCTCGAATGAGATTCTTTCAACGCTGCTGGACAATTATTCCACTCTTATTGCATGGAGTCCAAACTACCCAACATCCCGGGGAACCCACATGCCTCATTCACCGCTAATATATAGTTCATATGTGTGGGATTATGTAGGTAAGTGCTGCCAAAGTTCATAATTATTTCCTTGCAATTTTTTTAACGCACTCAAGAGTCGTGCTTTCCCTTACTCTCAGATACTTGTCCACGCCATCGGCTGTAATTCCATAACACAATTTTCTAATGGCATCAATACATTTTTGATAAGAAGATAATGATACCTGACCCAAACCGTTCATGTCGTGCTTAAAGTATGAATCTTTTTCCTCGAACTCATGGATAATATACGCGTGAAGATATCCTTCGACATTCGAAAACGACGAAAAAATTGCACGTCAGTGTACAAAGGGGGGGGGGGGGGTGGTTACTGAAATAGTCAGCCATTAAGCGTTCATGCTCATCAATATGGTCTCTCTTAATGTAGTTCTTATTTTTACGTTGTTGTGCTTGGTTCACGAGTTCCCCGACCAGACCTTGAAGTTCTTCCATTGAACGTTCAAATATTCGCTTGATTACCATCTCGTGCACAAGCACCACCCTTCTTTCATTGGAATTGCTCTTCGTTTTCGTATAAAAAATATGGAGACTACAAGAATTTGAAGTTGGGAGAGATCTAGATGAAAGTGTGATTTTTCTATCACAAAACATATGAATTTATAGAATTTTTGGGTCAAATTAGATATTACTTTTGATTTTTTTTTCAAAATATAATTTTACAAAAACAAGGGTCAACCACTGGTCAACCAAAAACTAGTCGTTGTCGTTGGTGGATAGATGCGGCGGTAACGTTATCGCCGCATCTATCCGCCAACGTGTTTCTACCGATCATCCATCTACTGAATCCTCCTTTCCACTGGTGCATACATCACGCCGACCCCTATCCACGTCCTATGCACCGTCGACTATGGATGCTCTTATGCATAGAAGTTATCAAAATATGATGAGCGTATCAAACTAGTCATATGACCGAGAGTTACGCAACTTTTAAGACCTTGTTTTACCACTAAGAGAACCTCCAACGATCGTTGTTTTGCCATTATATGGGTGTCGTTGTAGGCGCTGATATGGCTTCTACAACGACATGTCAACGTAGGAGACGTCTCAAGATGGGTTAGCGCATAATGTCGCCTCAGATCTCTACGACGACGTGCTGAGCCGGTGCAACCCCAACGGATACTCGGCGGGCCAGTGCCGAGCCGACACGTGGCACACCCAATTTCAAATTGTTTAGTTTGATGTTGTTTTAAAAATGTTAGAAGTACAAACAACTTCTTTAAACGACTACTAATTATTTAGCATTATAGAGATAATTATAGGAGGCAATTGTTTGAAGAAGATAAGAGCAGGAACAGTGGTGCGTCCCGGGTCGTGTCCCACGTCCCGACTCGCGTTTTTGCGGGACATATGACGCGAGCCGTCCAATTGTGGGAAGGCTTCTACGTGTCCCGCGTCCCGCAAAAACGCGGGTCGGGCCGAGTCCCGTAAATCCGGGACGGGCCGAGGCCCGCGTCCCGCGTCTGAAGGCCAGCCGATGGCAGGCCGCCACGTTTCCCCTAAAAAAGAAATACAAAAAATCAGATTTAACTAAATATGGTTGATCCACTCACAATACGAGACCCTATACGGGACTCACCATTGTAAAACATAGCTTATTTTGAGTCTTGAGTCCTATTATTTTGTACAGTCAACATTCAAGCCCCTAACCCATGCCTTTTTTTTTTATAGGTGATGATTTTTTTTATTAATCTTTTTATCCCAAGACGGGGGAAAAGAGAGAGGACCACAAAAGCTATCCCAATAACCTTCAAAAGAGACTCTACCACAAACGGTTAGAGAATCTTTCCAAGAAAAAACGAAGAAAGGGAACAAAAGCCGAATACAAAGAAATACTAATCGATAGAAGGAGGAACATCGTCCTTAAAATCTATCTGCAGCAAAGTCCCTATAGCGACAAAGTGTCTCCAAGCTTCATTTTTGCGCTGAGCCTCGAGCTTCTGAGCTTCACTCATACAAAGTGAACGAGTCGACACTCGGAAAAGCTGGTGAGGTTTCTTTTTTCTTTTCCCTTTAACCTTCTGTATTGTTTCTAGTGACCATGCTGGAAAGTCTTGATCGAAACTAGACACCAGATTAAGGGAGGAATACGATAAAACCTGAGAGTTCGATTTAGGGGGGGAATTCTTCACCAAATCAGAACATGATGCAAGATGGTGGATATTGAGCCCAAATTACACGTGGCTTGGCGCATGCCTAATAGCAATTGACCTAGCAGCCAAATGGCCTGCTGAAGGGTTTTGGGCTTGAGTTAGCCCAGCACCCAAAAGATTGAGGCCCGGATGTGGTGCGCGTGTCACACTAGTATCCCGAGCAGCACGATTCGCGTGAAAGGAAACTCGATTATCCCGAGTCTCTGCAACACTGCCAGTTTCGCAAGGAGAAGAGGTAATCACGAGAATCAAATCAATTTGATTTGAAATTGATTCCGAAATCGCCTCTCATCCTTGATTGACCGACTTCACTGCCGCTGGAATTGTCGACGCCAGAGTTGAGTTCGCCGGAAAAAACTCACTGCTCCACGAATTTCTGGCAACGGAGGTTGGTTGCAGATCAGCAACGTCGGCATCTGACCGGTTTGGGTTAATCTGTCGCTTGAGATTGTCGAAAATGGACTGTAAAGGAACTGAACCAGCATCCTTTTTGTTCACAGATTGAACGTTATGAGCAGTGTACAAACGAGAATTACCAGTCCGGGCAAGGGAAACAATTAGCTTATGAATTCGTTGAAAGTATCAATCACCTTCAAGGCAGCCTCCTTCGATCTGAATTTGACGAACCCAAAGAGAAACCCTCTTTTGTTTCGCCTCTTACGGACGATGGTGGAAACTACCTCGCTGAAGTCTCCATCGAATTACTTACCCACTCCATGGTTGTACCAGCCGGGAGATTGCAAATGTATACCTCTGTCCCCTGAGTCGACGCATTCCTCTCCGAGTTTTTTGCCGGAACAGAGCCTTCTTGCACATGCGAATCCTTCACAGGAAGCATGATCTGTTTTTCAGAGGGAGAATTAGAGATGCTCGCCATCGGACGAGGCTCAACCTCTGTCGCAACTGGACCAGAACCAACATTTTTCCCTGCAACAGACGTCTGTACAACCTTCTTTCTCTTCTTCCTTGCTTTTGGTTTAGCCGGAACTCCACCATTGTTGACTGGAGCTTTGACGGGGCCTTGAACACCTGTTACCGGCTTCGACTTTGCAACCTTGACGCGGCGAGTAGATTAAACAGAAGAACGAGCCATAATCTTGCAATAGAAGTTGTAAGAAGAAAGTAACGTCGAGCAAAAGGTGGAAAAGGAGAGAGCCATTAAACTTGTGACCTTTATAAACAACAATTGATCACGTATCGGAACTCTTGTTATCTATAATAGCAAGTAGGATCAACTCTTCCGATCTCCAATTCTCCTTAGATGACTTGGAAGTAACAATCTACAACACCAGGGAAGTGTGATACCAGTGTTGTACGTATCTTCCAACAGACGCGGCAGAATTGATATCAGTACCTGATTCGACGATCGCAGTCAACGAACCACCTCCAACAAGCCGAGGACGAGATTGAGAGTTCCCCTGTTGATCACACACTATAAACCGGTTCGACGATCGCAGTCAACGAACCACCTCCAACAAGCCGAGGACGAGATCGAGAGTTCTGTTGATCACACACTATAAACTGGTTCGACGATCGCAGTCAACGAACCACCTCCAACAAGCCGAGGACGAGATCGAAAGCCCTGTTGATCACGCACTACAAACCGAAACAACCCAGAGACGCTTCCCGATTGCGACTGCCGCTGCACAGGGACGAGAACTACGCTCCTCCACCCAATCTCTACACAACGAGATTGGCCTCAGGTGTCGGCGACGACACGGAACCTAGCGAGATGGCCTTAGGCGACGACGGCCACAACCCTGGCGAAGTCCCTATATTAACGAATGTTATTGTATCTAACCCAAGCCCTTTCATTGTATATGCTCTAATTGTTCTTAACAACTACACATATTTAAACCATTAAGAATACTCTAAGCTAATAACGCGTAGCGCGAACTTCTCGGCTGAGACCTTTCCCGCTAAAATAAAGAAAAAACCTCTTCTTTTTTTCATCCACATGTGACCACACGGAAGGGACATGTATGCGTATAAATGATTGTCCAGATGACTACATGACCTATTAACATTTTGTGAATTTTACCGTACTAATTAGTCCTATGCAGATCGCTTGAAGAGAAAGATGAAGCTCTATTCATCTTTGTTAATTTTTATATGAGGATGAGATGTGGACAAGGATCACTATTGAACCCAAACTGTCACTTCTCGTGTAAACTATAAACTAATCAGACCCGTTTTCTATTGGTCCAGATTTAAAAGCGCATGGTAATAATTTTGTAAATATAGTGAATGTTTACATCTTTTCGAGTATACTGTAACGTGTGTTGAGCACACTCGTATATATACAGTGCTCTTATTTTGTATGTTATGTATCAACACATTTGGTACGTGCACGACAATCATGATCAACCCACCCCGGTATATAACAAACAACCATATTACAATAACGGCCAACACGCGCTACAATAGCGCGAAAAAAATTAAAGTTCTTCTTTCGATCACTTCCATTCATTATTTAGATTCGACATCCAATAATAATTAGTAACTTATACGATAAAAACGATTTGTATTAAATAGTGTTCTACGTAGATCATACATGTATATAATAAGGTGTTCAAACTTCAAATCACACAACGAAATAATTATATAAAACTAAGGGATATTTTCATCTCACTACCTTAACTATTTGATTTTTTTCATCTCAATCCCCTAACTATTTTTTGTGGCACATCACTACCCTAGAATGCCTTTTTTCACTTTCATACCCTAACTATTTTTTATGGCACCTTATTGTCCTAGAATGCATTTTTGTGACATTAAAAACTGATTTTTAAAAGAAATTTTGAAAACCAATGATATGCTTTTGAAAATTTGATTGTTAGTGAGGGGTATTATGGACTTTTAAAGTGTTTTCATCCAAAAATGGATGGAAAATTGACGGCAGGTATGAAAGTGAAAAAATATGTATTGTAAGGTAGTGAGGTGCCACAAAAATAGTTAGGATAGTGAAATGAAAAAACCTTCATAGTTAAGGTAGTAAAATGAAAATAACCCTAAAACTAATCCTTTAGGATGATACCATCTGTTGGTCAATTTATATATTAGTTACAACTTGAGCTTCTAAATGAACTCAAGATACTCATTTCATTAAGCAAAAGGATAAGGCTAGAAACAAAACCCTACCAAGGAGGAGAGAAAATCTAGATAAATACATAAACGTTGACACGTGTGAGAGAGTTAGATTTAAGTGTGGTGAGTGGGAGTTAGATGTGCAGCTGGTACTGGCTGTGATTGCATGTGGAAAGAGGCCCACCAGAAATGATTGGGTTGGGTCATTTAGTTCTATGGTTAGGATGTCCCATTTCGCTGGTCACAGTCATATCATATCTCCCCTCAAAGGTCAATCCCATCCTTAACTATATTCATTCGAATCCTGTCCTTATTCATGATTTGGTCTCCCAAAACACATCCATGTAAGCTTAAACATCAATGTATCAGCATATTAATGAAATATATTATGGTAGGTGTCTCACTGATCTTTAATCCGTGTCAATGACTAATCAGAATTTATGTTAAGAGCATGCAACCAATGACGTTTTGATTTACGATTCATTAGATATTGAATCGCAAACTTCACATGATGTGGTGGGATTTTTTAAAGTTCCGATTTACTACCTACTACTCCAGTTTTCAGCTTCTACGACCCCCTGATTTAATATCGTTGCAGAAATTACCTACTTCTACGACGTTATACTATACCGTTATAGAAGTTACCAACTTCTTCTATGTCATAGTATACCGTTGAAGAAGTTGGTTGATTAAAATAATGTCCACATTAAAACGATGTCGTGTCTTTAAGCTTCTGCGATGGTATACCAATATCGTCGCAGAGGTATATCTATTTAGATCGGCATCTAACTCACTCTTTCTTAGTTTCTCTCTCTGCCTCTCTTTTTTATTTCTCTCTCAACTTCTGTGATTATTGGATCTGGCGATGTAGCAGCCGAGGTCCTCTGAGCTCCGACCGTCCTTCCCCTTCTTCCGACGAAGGTCTGTACCCACCTTGCACAAGCACGAGCCTTTACCTTGACCAGAGACCTCCACCACAAAGCTTCAATCTGCCTCCACCTCCGACCGTCTCTATCTGCCTCCACCTCTATCTCCGGTCGTCTCTGTCTCCATCTCCGACCAAGGTAAATATTCTAACATTAATGTTAAATCTGAAATCAATTTAGGGTTTAATTTTAGTTATGAGATTTTTTTTGAGTATATGGATATTTGATCAAGTATGAGTCTTACTCTAGGTTGTCAAAAATGTTAGGTGCCAGTCGGACCAAGGGGTCTTAGGCACTAAGCGGAGATCAATCGTATTATTAATTTATTATTTTTTACTATATATTATCAAATTTTATATTATACTATTTTTTTTAATAATATCAAACATTAAATACATTAAAAAAACATAAACATCTTCCTAAACTAAAAGTATAATTTTATTGTTTCACTTAGTTTGTAGAAGATTAGAAAATGTTTTTTATTAATTACGAATCCGACCCAACGCATGACCGACCCGCCCAATGAATCGACTAGGCGGTGATTATTCGGCCATATTCTGCTCAAACGATCTAGAGCGCCCTAAGAGGATAAATCGGGCCGCCAGAGCCTATTTCAGCGCTTAGGCGGGGCCTAAGCGCCTCCAGACGGGGATTTTTACAACCTTGGTCTCACTAATTTGATGGTACAGTAGAAGTTTGGTAGCTCAAGAGCATGACATGCAATCAGATAATAAGAGATTGATTTTAAATTGTCCAGTTTTTGGACCATATGTTTGCCTTTATCGGCTGATCACATTTGAACGTTTAGGTAAATTCATTTCATCAAATAACTAGATTTGATTTCCTAAAAATTCTTGTTCTATGTTGTTTATGGTTTTTTTATCAACAGTTTTTTTGATATATACCAAGTCTTTAAAACAAGACAAGGCAAAGAGCAAGCCCTCAACGAAGGTAGCTTACAAATAAAGGAAAATCCCGATTGGGATCCCTAGTACAAGCAAACTTGCAGAGTAAGTACCAAAACCGAAAATAGGAATCGTAGATCAATTCCGCACAATCTCAACCCCTACTCAGTATCACAGCTTGTAAAAACTTATTCTTGTAGCAAAATAGTCCATGTTGATATCAAATCGTTACAATCCGGTTCAGGCGTCCCCGAACTACGTTGCAACTACCTGACATCTCCACTACCATGATTTGTTGCAGTCAAATCATAATAGTACATACACTCCGATTTTACAGAAAATTTCGGCATGTTCCGTTTGAAAACTTGGTAAACCATCCGCACACGTGGGACATCAAAGTCAATTTCGGTATTTGCATTCAACAAGCAGCATACCATAAGCAGTCATAACATGCAATTACTGACCTCAACTATTTGATAAACCAACCAACTGACGCGCGACTCTCCTATCGACCCAACTACCCACCTAATGACGTACGGTCCGAGGTTTTGAAAAACAAAATTAAACCAGACTCTAATACCAAATTGTCACGCCCCAAATCCGGTATTGACCGGACTCGAGACGTGACTTAGCGAAATTAAATAAAAGCAATTAATATTTGAAAGAGGAGAAAAATATAAACCAACATAAAATCCAAAACACTGAGTCCTACGCTCAGTCACATACAGAATTCGAAAATGAACAATACGTCTCTAAGAACCATAAACAAAATAAACCCGGGCCTCCGCTAGCTCCCAAGCTCTAAGTAACCCTCTAATCCAAATCACAGCTAACACCTGTAGAAAACAAGGTAAAGGGTGAACTTGACGCTCAATAGGAAAAAGCCACGAAATCCACCTAATTACAGACTTACAAAGAAAGTCTTTCCAAAGTTTAAAGTTTAATAAAAAGTGTTGATAAATCGATGCGACACTTAAACCATTTTAAGGGAAATACCCATTTTACCACGACACTCACCAGACTAACAATCTCCGACTTTAACTCAACAATAACAGCTATACTAAGATAAACACTGAAGGAACAACCATAGCCACAAGCACAGCAATGCTCGTTCAAGATCCATGGCATCATCAACACAGGCAATTCACACACTTGCATAGTTTTGGGAGCAACCCGCTCAGCCCGGCAAAGCCACACGCAACTTTCCCCAACACACAGTCGGGAGAGGCGGTCGACCTCACCGCGGAACACAACGTTTTACCGATACACGGAAGGCAGGGAAATCGCCTCTTCGCGGCACAACCTCATCGCGGAACAACACAACGTTTTACCGATACACGGAAGGCAGGGAAATCACCTCTTCGCGGCACAACCTCATCGCGGAACAACACAGCGTTTTACCGAGTGCTAGTCGGAAGGTAGGGAAACCACCTCTTCGCGGGACACAACGTTTTACCGACTCCAGGTCGGAAGGTAGGGAAACCACCTTTCTCATGTAACCAAAGCACCCACAATCACAATCACACTCACTATCATACTCACACAACCAACACGCACTTACCATCACTTACCGACACCACACTCAACGTGGTAACCCCCACCAGCTTAGCCGACATCCAATCCCCAACACCCACAATTCAACGTGGTAACCCCCACTAATATGCATCACTAAGTTCACCTCTACTCGTTTTCATGCTCGTTATTTATTAACCGTTTAAACAATACAGAGCACACAAGCATATACAATCAACAAACAATCCTACAGGCGCGACATGGCTCGATTCTACCAGCGCGGCAATTCCCAAATCTACAACACTACAAGGTTCGAAAAAGGTTCACAGTTTATACGTCTACGCTAGTTATTCACATCCTACATGCATACTAGTTATTTATCCGGTTATTAAGGTTTCCCTATATGCATTCTAGTACGTCCGAAATAAAGTGAGGTTCCGAGGTATTTCCCTACCTCTCAAACTCTATCTGGGTCTCCTAGCTGCTGACGTCCGGGCCTACCTCCTGTCTTTTCCACGATCGAGGTCGAAGCCTGATTTTAACAAGTAAAGGTGGTAATCAGTCCTAGTCCAGTCTGTAACAGTTCTCTAATTTATCAATTAAGTCCTTTAAGTTCTCCAATTTAAATCCTTTAAATTAATTAATTGAATAAAAAAACTGTTAACCCCGCCCCGACCCGAGTCCAACCCGGATGCGACCCGAATCCAAATCTGACTGGATCCGAGTCCAGACCCGAACCTGACCCGAGCACGACCCAGACCCGGCCCTAGACCCGACCCAGACCAAGGTCTAGACCCGACCAGACCCGGATCCAGATCCGCACTCGGATTGGGCCCTAGCCTAGCCTGGCCCGAGACCTGGCCCGGCCCAGGCCTGACCTGGCCCAAGCCTGGCCTGGCCCGTGTCTCAGTTCTGGTCCGAGCTGGGAACGGGGAAGAGCGAGGCTAGGGTTCCATCCTTGACGGCGGCCGACAACGTCAGGGGAACTCGGCAGGGAAGAGCGGCGGTGATTGGGAGGAGTGCCAAGGCTCCGGCGTGACGGTGACTGTGGTGGCTGGCGCGCGACCCAACAACCACCCTCGTCTCAGATCTGGTGAGAGCTCGAGCTCTCGCCGGCGTGGAAACTGAGTCCGTCGCGAGGAGTTCCGGCTGAAGAGAGGTCTCGCGCGAGCGATTCTCAGGTGGGGGAGGTTGCCAAATAAGACAAACGAAGCCGGCACGTCTCTCACCTGTGCAAAGATCTCCGTCACAGGTGTGGCGCGACCTGGAACGGGAACGGAGGCACACGGCGGTGGCGATGTCGAAGGGATTGAGGACGGAACGGTTCGATCTCTGACACGGGGCGTGGCGACGTGTTTCTGGCGTCGCTCTCATGTCGTGGTGGTTCGATTTGAGACCGGGAGAAGTGTCGCCGGCTTGAGGTGTCGAGAGAACGAGAGAGAATAGCGAGAGGAAGGAGAAGACGAAGCCTCGGGAAGTGTGAAGAGAAAATGAGGACGATGTACAGTGCATCTAGGGTTAAGGTTTGGGCTGGCGAATTGGGCCAGGTCTGCTGTGCGGGCCTGGTCTGGTCCAGTCCAGGCCTACCTTTTTTTTTTTTGAATTCGATCTAAAATTCAACCCATTTTACAATCAACGACGTTCCAATCAATAATTCAAATCTTAATTCTTTTAACTAGAGCGGTCTTTACATACGTAGATTTCGGGACGATTCGCTATTCGGCGAGGTTGAGGGCCACAAAGGCCGGCGAACAAACCAGAAAAAAGAAGATCTGAAAACAGAGGAAGGAAGAATGGGGAAAAAAGGGGGGAAAAGAAGAGAAGCCAGAGGTAGACGAAGGAAAGGCAGGAAGGTTCAGAGAGGGAGAGAGGAGAGAGGGGGGGACTGCCATCGCCGACAACGATGCAGGCCGCAGCCCACAACCCTCACCGACGAAGGCTAAAGTCAACAGGGGCGGCAGCTTGAAGAGCTTTAGGGTTGTTGGCTTTTTCGCGAGGAGAGAGATGCGGCTCACTTTTCTTTTTAAAAACTTCTATGTTGTTTATGTTATTCTACAATCTATATTTTGTCACACCCCAAATCCGATTTTGACCGAATTCGAGACGCGACTTAAGATAAAATAATAATAAAGGAAATAGGATAAATAAACGAGTCTCAAATGAAAATTAAAGTTTCGAAGATTCAACGAGTCAACAGCTCGATAATAAAAACAATTCAAAACATAAATAAGACTATACGTCTCTAGACACTAGCCCGAATCCCCGTTAGCTCCCTAGCTCCCTAGCTCCGAGAATCCTGATAGTACAAGTCCCGCTCAACACCTGAAACACAACAAGGTAAGGGGGTGAGCTTACGCTCAGTAGAAAAAGTAGTTAGTGATCTGAATCTCAGTTCATCACCACGGGTAACCGTCCAATTATGGCATACTAGAAAGCATAACAGTTAAAAGTCAAATTAAGCGATTACTCCAAGACAACACTTGGCCTTCACTCAGGCACAACCCGTAAAACAAACTCACAACGAACCGAACTCATACCACTTTCCACAACTAGCTCTTGACACCCATCACCTAACAATTCTCAATAAGCAACGCCTACGACTATCTCACAACCGATCACACGTGCGAACTTGCACTGCAACACAGGAATCATGTATAACAACACCTCGAGTCACCAAACAGTCTCACAAGACCAAAGTAACACTTAATGTGAAGACCACCTCGGTAAAAAGGTTAATTTAATTAAATTTTAAATCGTTCGGGGCGTCGAGGTTGGAAAAGTTTCGGGTCGGTTGTTGGTAACGCCGTGGTGAGTTTTGGAGCGAAGTTGAGAGTGTTTGCAAAAAAAAACAAAGGAGGAAGCTGGACCGGGCGGACCCGCCCAGACCCGCAGGCCCGAGCCAGGGCAACCCGGCCTGCTCCCTCACACTGGGCCGTGAGGGTGACGCCCGTCTTTTAGCTGTGGCCCAAGGTGCATCCGGCCCACCCTTATAACCCCAACACGATTAGGGTTCAACTTCAGATCGTTTCCCCTCCATTACCATCGCACATACCCTCTCGAGCTCCCTCTCTCACCATCTCCTCTCGTCCGCCTCGCACCTGCTCCGACCAGCTCAGACGAGCTCACGGCCAGACACCCATCACCGTCTCCACCGTCCCCTTTCTCTCAGAAACCCAAGCCGGCCGCCCTTCCTCTCCATCTCCGACCCTCTACGTCTCCCCCACGACCCCTCACGCCCTTCTCCTCCTCTTCCCCGTTCAGTCGAGCCGTAGCCGGCGTGTCCGTCCCCGATCTCTCTCCCGCTCAGATCTCATCCCAAACGCCGACCACATCCACGTTTCAGCCGTGCGGAACCGAGTTCCCGTCGCCGCTCCGCCACCGGAGAGCCCAACCGAGCCACCACCGCTCCCACACCCGTAACCACCGCCGCCGCCCTTTTCTGTTCCCTAAGGTGAGGCCTCGGTCGCCGGCGTTTCTGCCGGTGACCCTCGTATTCTGACCGATACTCCTCTCCCCTTTCGTTTTTTTAGATTGGATCTGGACAGTTTATGGAACCGAAACATTGTGGATCTGATCTGTGTTGGAACAACTGCTGTTCTGGATCTGATTTGGTGAAATACGAAAAATCAGTTTTGTTTAAAAAGGATTAATTGGAAAAGGGTTTAAATTGAAAGCAAATTAAAATCAATTTGAATATTAAGGCGGTTTTGGAACTGTGAGCAGATCTGTTAAAGTTTTGGGAAGCGGGGAACGATTTTTGAACAAGTTGGAACCGAACGAATAAACTGAGCGTTTAAATCGGACTTAGAATGGGAATGAAAACGGGAACGGAAAAGCGGGCACTTCGGGATCCGTATACCGGAACCCATACCTCGGGATCCGTGCAATGTGTTCCGTGCTCGAAGCTCGAGTACTCGAACCCGACTCGTCGTAAAGCCCGCTTTTAGCCCGCTCGAGTCTAAAAGTAAACTTTTGAATTTAAATCTAAGTCGTCGTACCATTTTAAATTAAACTATGAAACCAGTTTTAATTGTGGCTTTCTGTGTAAAGTAGAGTCCGGCTTCGATCGAAGAGAAGACCGGAGGTAGCGAGCCAGGACGTCAGCAGCTAGGAGGCGTAGCAGTTACTCTTCGGTTGAGGTAGGGAAGTAGAGAATACCGGTTTAATTACGGAAAGTTACTAGTATGCATGTTAGGTAATAATAATAAAATCGGAAAGATCGTAGTTTGGCATGTAGGATGCGAACAACTAGCGTAGACGTATGAACTGCGAACGCTTACGTTTTCTGTCTTGGGAATTGCTGTGCTGGTAGTTTCGGGCCATGACGTGCCCGTAGGATTGTTTGTTGAGTGCTTCTGGTAGTGTGCTTGTGTTGTTTGAACGGATATTAAATAACAAACATGAAAACGGATAGGATTGAACTAGTGATGCATGTTGATGACCGGTGTGGTTATTTTCCTGTTAATTGATATGTCGAACCGTGGGACGGTTTGGGATTTGATACCGGTCAAGCCGGTGGGGTTACCACATTGAACGTGGGGTCGGTAAGTGATGGTATGTACGTGACGGTTTGAGTGTGCTTAAGAGTTCAATAAGATTATTGCTCGGTGTTGCATGATTGTGATTGTGTGTGGGCGTGTGTGCCGTGTTTGTTATAATAAGAACCCTTGGTTGTGATATGGTTAGGTGGGTGATAGACCGACGTGTCGTGTCTTTGTGGTAAAACTGTTGGGCTTGTTGAGCCGTGTTTGATCTGTGGCATTTCGATGCGTGATTGTTATTTTGTTGTGTGTTCCTTGAGGATGGTAATCCGGTTGAGTTTGGGCCTACGGGTCGTGTTTGGGGCCGACGGGCCATAATATGGTTGGGGCCTACGGGTCGTGTTGGGCCTACGGGTCGTGTTGCATAGGGCCGACGGGTCGTAGCCGACGGGCCACATCATATCATCTTTCATAGGGCCGACGGGTCGGAGCCGACGGGCCACATCATATCATCTTGCATAGGGCCGACGGGTCGGAGCCGACGGGCCACATCATATCATATTGCATAAGGCCGACGGGCCAAATCATATCATAGTGGGCCTACGGGTCGTGGTTGGCCCTGAGGGTCGTGTTGGGCCTACGGGTCGTGATGGGCACTGGGTGCCGTGTTTCAGCCTCGATGATCTAGGGTCCTTTGGAGACGTTTCCGAGAGTCCCGACGATATGTGTCCTGATAGGGATGTTTCCGGCACTCTCGACGTTATACGTCTATGTGACGTTATACGTCTATGTGACGTTATGCGTCTCCTCTGGATCGAGAGGTAGTCCGATGGATGTTTGACCTACCGATTTGTTAGTGATGGTATTGGGCTGTGTACATCCGGTGGAGTTCGGGTATTGCGGTGCGGGACGTGTAAACTGTTGGTTTTTGTGTTGATTGTGTTTTATGTTTGTTATTGTTGATTGTGTGAAAGTCGTCGTTAAGAGTATTGTAAGATTGGCTATGAACCCCGGTTTGGTATTTAGTCGTGATGTACTAGTATGCCCTAATTGGACGGTTACTCGTGGTGGTGAGCCGATGTTCATTACCTTAACTACTTTCTCTACTGGGGGAAACTCACCCCTTACATTGTTAATTTTCAGGTGTTGAGCGGGATTTGTACTAGCAGGACATAGCTGAGCTTGGGAGCTTGCGCGGGTCTTGTCTAGTCGGTTTAGTGACGTGCGTCTGTTTTGAACCGAATTTTGTATACTGGGTTTTGTGAGCTGTTAACTTTGTCAATTGATTTATTATCACTTTTGAAATTTTATCCTTCGTAATTTTACCGTGTTTATTTATTATTTTAAGTTCACGTCTCGAATCCGGTCAAAACCGGATTTGGGGCGTGACAGTTTGGTATCAGAGCCTGGTTTCAATTTGAAGTGATTTTTCAAACCTCGGACCGTACGTCAAATAGGTGGGTAGAGTTAAGTGGTTCAAGTCGTAGTGCTTAGTGACAACGAGATACACACAGATTTCGTACAACAATTCCAACGTCATTGAATGCACTTAGCCATTTGCACTGAGCCTCTTATATCGTACTGGACCACACATCATCAGTTTCGATATCTTCCCCTCGCTGAGATTGGGGGTAACATCCTCGACCGGAAATCCCTCAGTCCGATGTCTTCCGCGCACACAGACACGGGCCATACTCTTCCCGTCACACAAACTCGGGCAATACTCTTCCCCTCACTGGGACTGGGGGTAACACACTCGACCGGAAATCCCTCAGTCCGATGTCTTCCGCGCACACAGACACAGGCCATACTCTTCCCGTCACACAGACTCGGGCAATACTCACCATACGTACTAGACCGGCACATACTTTGGTCGTACATCGTCCCGGACTACGAATCTTCGGGACACTGATCACGCCATCCTTGGCCTCGATACACTACACCACAACTATCCCTCGGTGTAGGTACTACTCCAGCTAAGCCGTCTCTTGGGGCCCACAAACAGGGTATGACACACAACACAAAGACACCAATGGTCTCAGTATACCAACCGGACCATCTCAACATAGCACACAACCGGTCTATCACTCACCCGGTCATATCACAACCAAGGGTTCACGTTATCAAACATGACACACTTGCCCACACACAGTCACATCATGCAACACCGAGTATAATCTTATTTAGACTCTCACACAGCGGTTATAGCACACAACACGCAATCCTAGGGCTCGACATGGCCCATCTACCAGCACGACAATTTCCCAAATATTGAAAACAGGTAATCTAGTGAATCACATCCTACATGTTACTAAGACTCGTCCGGTATTTAGTAATTGAAAGCGAGTATTCTAGTGAGTCACATCCTATATGCCATATAGGACCTTTACGGTTATTATTATTTCCTAATCATGCTTGCTAGTAACTTTCCGTAATTAAAGCGGTATCCGCTACTTTCCCTACCTCAAGACGATAACACAACTGCGTCTCATAGCTGCTGACGTCCTGGCCTAACTCCGGTCTTCTCTGGCGGAGTCCGCGAAATCCAGCTCTGGGTTTTAACAGTTGAAAAGTCCAATCAGTCCCGGTATGTCCAAAGTCCTCAGAATGTCCCAAAACGTCCTTTATATAAACCATTTTTAAGTCAAAAAATAATAATTAATTATTTAATTAAAAGCTGTCCGACCTGGATCCGACCCGGTCTAGAAACATGACCCGGCCGGACCCAGATCCGACCCGGACCCGGCTCTAGACCCGACCAGACCCGGTTCAAACCCGGTCCAAGACCCGTCCAGACATGGGCCTTGGCCCAAGGTTCGAGCCTCAGGCCCAAGCCCGACCAAAGGCCCAGTTCCAGGACCTGGCCCAAGCCCGTGTTGGCTCGGTCTGAGCTGGTTGCAGCTCCGGCGACGCCATTGTTCTCCGGCCACCGTTCACGGTGTTAGGGAAGCTCGAAAAGGGAGGAACGGGGGTGGAGATGAGTGTCAGGTTCCCGGCGACGCGTGGACGTGGCGGCGGTGGCTCGGGTGTGACCCAATACTCGTCCCCGTCTAAGATCTGACGAGTTCGAGGTCGCCGACGATGGTTCCGACCAAACCCACTCAAATCGAGCTCGGAAAGGTACGAAATCAAGCGAGGCGAGGCTGGGGAAGAAGGAAAGAGGGTGAGAAAAGACGAACCCTCTTCGTTCCTCTGATGAAGTCGCTGAAACGAGCTCGGAAGCTTGGAACCAGAGCGCTCTCCGGCAGCTCGCGCTGATTCCGGCGACGATGGGTTCGAATCGAACTCGGGAAGAAGGTGAAGGCGAGGTGTGAGGTGGTGGTGGCTCGGTTGCTCGAGGGAGAAGGAGATCGAGAGAGAGAGAGAGAGAAGGAGGAAGGGTCGAGTGCGAGGCTTGATCTGAAGGTCTCGGGAAATGTGCGGCGTAGCGAAGAAGAAGGTGAACAGGAATAGGGTTCGCGCGTTTTGGGCGAGACGCGCACGTTTTGGGCTCGGTTCTCTTTCTGACGGCCCAAAGCCGGCACAAGTCTCAGCTCAGCCCAGCTCCTTTAATTCCTCTTCTCTTTTTTTTTTGATTTTTCTTCTCAAACTTTACTTGTTGCAAAAACTCACCTTAAAGTTTCAGTTGTCAAAACAATACCCTTTTAAAACAAGGTGGGTTTGACATATTTATAATTGCAAAGTAATGCAACTTGAGAAATCTTTGTGTTTTTACGGATCTTTGGTGGTTTTTAAGCGTTAAATTGTACGCATTAAGGTACTAGATTTAATACTGATTCATGCATGCATTTGGTCAGGTGATGTCTGTGTTCTTACTTATAGCTACTGCGTATAAAGCAGACACTAATGTTTTACCTGATGATTTTTTTTTACTAAAAGATACAATTTTATTAATGTAAACTTTAAATACATCTGAGTGTATCAAGGATAAATTTCTGATCACGAAGAACAGACAAAGAATACAAAATGTTCGCTATTCTTTCCATACTATAACCGTCCCTGACGGTATTGGATGGGGCGCCATATAGGCAAACTAACACTAAACTGGGACGCCGTATAGACAAGGAAGAAAGACTGGGGTTGAGAAGGTGATATTGGAATTCCTGCTCCAAAAATTGGCCAAGGACTTCAACAGTAATAGTGGGAGGCAATACATGAATCGGGGTTCCCTCCCTAAAAAAATCACCGACTCTCTGTTCACTAGGCATTGATCTTGCAAAGACAAACTCAAATAAAATAAAAAGGACCCTCTCAATTAGCCAGATCTATAATCGTGAAAGGAGTCGAGGCGGAAGACTTGAAATCATCATCAACCAACCACATAAAGTACAAATTAAGATCAACTTAGATGTTCAAACTCGTAGATCAAAACATCAATAACCATGATATTGGAAACCCAAAGTTATGGATTCACAAATCTCAACAAATCAAGGTTGGTGTTACAATCATCAAGAGATAGAAGAAAATGTTAGAAAGTACTACGATGAAAATGGATAAAGTCATCACCAAAGCTCACCAACTTTTTGTTCTCTTTCAATCCCATACTTGAATCCTCTAACACTTGGTCTCTCATTATTTCCCAAGCCTCTATATGACACGTGGAATATCTCCAAGTAGTAGGATCTTTTTTGAGCAAAAACGCCTCTACCTTCTCTCTCTTAAAATCTGAAATTTGGGTGGAGCTCATTTTTCTCACAAACTCAAATCTTCTATTTATAGACTCTTTGATTCTCATCTCCATCGTCCACCTCCACGGCGTACAATGTCATAGTGACGGTACTAAACTTCCCATCTCCATGACTTGGAGTGCACGACGGAGGGTCACAGTGCAGGATTTCGGTCCTCTGTACCAATCCATCTCCATTGTGTATAGCCCTCAGTGGCTCTATACTCTTGAGGCTCTATGTGGTTTGTACAATGGATGTCCTCCACGGCGTGGACTCAACTCCACAACGTGAAGCGTTTGGCGCCCTAATTCTGAGTAAAAAAAACTAGTGCACCCTCGCTCTAATGCTGCCACGTGTACTTAATGACGTGGACTTTGGTGCTCCACGATGTTGAGTCTATAGGTTGACTGCTTTTGACTCCTCTAAGATGCATTCTTCGAACTTGGCTCGTACTAGAGGTCTTTTTCCTATACGTTCAGCTCCAATAAATCTACCACGAATAACCTACCACAAAGAGACAAGGAAACAAGAAGAATGAAGAGGACAATGAAAAGTAAAATAACATGCAATCTACACTACACTTGGGGTCAAAATAGGCATAAACATGGTAAAAAGCATCTAATAGCACCTACAAATGAGAACTCAACAAGCGTTAGTTGATGTTGTGCACCTATGTTCACTGCTCCTAAATCAGATGACTATGGCCTTGGAACTCATTTACACTTTAGAAGTTTTATGCATACCAAATTGGTTCAGACTCGATGAACCGACTCATGTGTTGGAGTGCTGGTTGTGAAGGTTCATGTAAAAATCAATCTTTACCTTCTTATGTTTGGATTGGCTGTGATGTGGCCCCTGAAAAGGAGGTAGTGGTTCTTCGTCTTCCTGCCACATTTATTTTCTACTGCTCTGTATAGTTTCCACTGCGACTATTCATATTATGGACAATCTCATTGTCACCCCTAGGAAAGCACGGTCTCATTCGACTATACGAATTTCAAAAAAATTCATGGACATATATGGTTCAAGAGGACGATGCTCAAGACTTCCTTAATTAGGGATTCAAACAAGAATCAGGACCTGATACCTTTTTCTTCGACTCAGTCTGTGAATGGGTCTTCCGAGCTCATTATCATGCCTCCAATTACTGTTTTCGGTCACACCTTTACTTTGGTTGACCCTTATACTGGGATCCGGATCACATAGTAGTGAGTTTTTCCAAACGCATAGACATCACCATATATACTGTAGTGTGACCCTTAGACCCATGGTTGTCACATAATCTTCTAGTTATAGGTTCTTAAATGTTGTGTTTCGGTTTTTCTTTTCTGTCCGTGTTAAACACGATGACTTATTTTATTAGATTTTTTTTTGAAACGGGAAAGAAGTATTATATTACGATATCATATCATGCTTACAGAAAGGGACATAACATTCCCGGATACCAGATTTCTGTCCCAGCCGGCCGTAGCCCGTCAGGCACTCATGGTTCCATACGTGAAGTCTGCTTTGTCTCGCAGATCCAAACTCAAGAGTTACTCGATCCAACGTTTCAAACAAATAATAAACCACAAACCTAGACCTAACTAGCCAAAATCTTATTCGACCTAACCAAAGGAAAACAAGTAATAACTTAGCTTTTAGTACAGATTCCTCGAGACCTCTCGACTGCAGTTGTCCTGGGTCTGTGAGTATAGGCCCCCGACGGTCCACCCCATCCCCGCATTGGGAGATCATTCACCCCTCAGAGGGCTATGCCCCCCCGGGCTTATGACTTGGTCCTGAGCTTGACCGGTTGTATCCTGTAACGTCGGTTTCGTAGTGTCTCCCTCAGGCACCTCAGACTCCTGTTTTGTCTTGATCTTCCGAGGCTGGGGACCAATGCCAGGGTTGTACCTCAGAATCCCTCGGCGGACCAGCGGCATTTCCCCCTGAGTATAGCGATTCACCGGGGTCCTAGGACATTCGATCGCCATTTGCATCCTGGAGCTTGGAGACCGCGAATCTTGGCTCCTTAGTGGCGGCGGGTGTGGACTCGGGACCCTAGAGGGGACTTCTCGATTTTCGTTGGCTCCTCGGGTCCCAGACAGAGCATGCACTCTAGGGTTTGCCTGCCTTCTAAAGGGCACCGGCAGTCGAGACGCCCTGATCGGAAGGGGGATCACAATGCATGGCGGCAGCCGAGGCGCCTTGATCGGAGGAAGGATCATTTTGCGTGGCGGAGGAGGCAAGCGTCCCAGTGGATAAAACGGGTCCATCAACGGGTGGTAGGCGCCCAAGTGGGGATCAGAGCAACCCCAGCCCAGATCCGGTCGATGGTCCCGACCCCCGACCCCTGGTTCCCGGCGAGGATGCAGTAGTGGCGCTCGTCCCGGTACGGATGATACGGCCACAATGGCCTGGGTGCCCGCCCCTGCATCGACCAAACTCCCCGATGATGCATGGCCGTATGCCCCATGATCAGGTCGAGCGGCGTGGTCAGTACCCGTGGAGGAGTCATCGTCGACCACGATGGACGAGTTCTGGCTCCATAGGGCTGGTGACGATGTCCGGGATGGGCCATCAATGGTGACAGGTGACTGGAAGGAAGCGTATGGTAGAGGAGGAGAAGCAGCCCAGGTTACAAGCGGGCGGCGTGGAGGGCGGCGGCGGAGGCGACAATAGGAAATCGTAAACCCTAAAAAGGTAGGAGAGAACCTCTTTGAGATAGACGGAGCGTTTTTATACTCTCTGTACCCCTTCTTAATTCCACTATTAGATTTTCTTATTAAACCTCTGTTCAACTTGGTTCATGATTCTCTTCCCGAGATACTTGTATACTTTATTTAATACATTATAGTTTTTGCTCGTCACCATAACACTTTGGTAATAGATACGTTTTCAAAGTGAGATAGTATTCCTTAAAAAAAAAAACAAAGTGAGATAGTATCTTACCATGGACAAGAAAATAGTAAAAATGAAAAACTAAACGACATTGTAGTAATTCGGACAAGAAAAAACACAATGGGTCTAGGAAGTCTTCGATAGAGAAGATAGTGCCCTTTCTTTGTCCGAAGCAAAAAAATCATAGGCTCATGATCCAATGCAATTAGTACACACAAACACAAAGCTCTCTCTCCATACCCAAAACCCAAAGAGATAACATAAATAATAAATAAGTCGAGACACTGCAGCAATGACATGTTCATTCCTTTTCATCTCTTCCTTTAAAACCTCTCTGTTCATCACCAGCTCAGCTAAGTTATTATTTTTATGCGCCACTACAAGCCAATGGTCGCGACAAAATGGTTTCGAAAATGGGCTATAGGCACAATAAATTCTGAGTCACAAACCAGCAAAATATTTATTTTGTCTCTTTTGAATGAGGAAAATAATAATTATTAAAACCCGTCGACATGGATGGCTTTTCTGCAATGAATGCGTACATATACAAAGTACATGACACTGTCCAATTCACCTCTTCCCAATGTTTTTTTCTACAGTAGTTTTAGACTAGTGATGGTGTGTTAATTAGGGCATCTCTCATTTCTTGTTTCTTTTCACATGTTTGTTTTTCTTGATAATAGACAAGTAGGTTCAAATTTGAATTCTTTTTTATGGGATTCTTTATCCTGTTAGACGGGTTGTGATTTGTTTATGAGATAAAATAATGTTATTTACTGAAACCGTTGTATTGATGTCCTGATTTAATAATTGAATTCAATAATATTCTCTTTGTAAAATTCAAAATGAGTTGTATTGTCTTGTGTCTAGCATAAGATGTATGATGAATACATGACACTCATATATATGTTCTTATTACTAGTTCTTACGTTAATTAGGGCATCACTTATTTCTTGTTTTTTTCCCACATGTTTGTTTGTCTTGATGGCGGACAAATACATTCAAATTTGAAAAATCTATAAGAACTTTTGTGGTTGATTATGCTGGGTGAAATTCCTATGCAAAGTATATTTTACATACGGTATTCTTTATACATTAATATTTATATTTTAACGATGTTATGATTTGATTGTATATGTAAAAAAAAATTACACAAAACTTGTAACATTCAAAGTAATGAATTGTTTCTTTGAATTTTCCCCTTTTACATTGGAGATAATGATATCCATAAGAGGTTTAAATGCCAATATCCAAGCATAAAGTGAATGTGTAGTTGACCAATTTTTATTAGTTTGAATTTCCAAAGGTATTTTATTTCTATTTGTCTTTGATTCAATCATGTCATAGGTGTTCTCATGTTGGTTCAAGAGTTTTATTTTCCTTTTTTTTGAAGTGTAAACCAAATTTAGTCATGGTCGGTTACAAATTGAAAGAAAGACACTCCCATTTAAATGATTTGATACGAATAAAATCATGAAAATCTTACGAGAAGATACGCTGTGTAGTCTCCGTCATTTTCAGTTCTCTTGAACTTTAATTTTGAGAGGGACATTGAGAAACAAATTTCAGGGCTTTGCAAAGGAGTGGTGGTGTGAATCAAAAGAGGTCCTACTTGTATAAATGACACAACTCCATAAAGTCTACAATATGAGAGTGAATGTTGTGAGAGCAAGTGGAAGCAATAGCTTTCATGTGGTGGTGTTTTTGAACCCTATGGCACGCTTGCAAGCGGCAAGAAAGAAGGATATATAGGTCTTGCTCTAATTAAATTTAATATATATGAAAATCTAATAAGGACAAAAATATTATTTTTGTTTGGGTTTGAGAAATATAACAAAGCGGGATAGGGAAACCGATATATACTTCCAGACAGATGTATCCATTGATTCATACTAATGATGTAAAATAAGTGAGATCTTTTCACCAGCAAGCCACCCAACTAGGGTTTCAGAACACTTTCTTCACTTGGAGACATCAAGTAATAAAGTTATATCACTTAAAGTACGAGATATTATGTTGGTTATCGAATCCGAGCTAACATGACAATACATATTGGATGAGGTATTGTTGCTAGGACTTGAACCTTAGTTTTAGGAACCGAGTTTAAGTGTTTTACCAGCTGAATAAACAAACTTTGATATAATTGATATCGCTAAAACTGAATTTGACCACTTGATGGTTTCAGAAACTAACAACAAGGTCAATGCTTAGCCAATCTGTCTCTCTCCATGAATTGCTTTCATTCCATTATGAGAAGAAAGATATGGAAATCACTTAATAACATGTTTGTTTGCTCTTTCTGCATTTTCAAAGTCACCACCCAAATTGATTTGTCCAAAGATGTTGACAAGCGTCCACGTCACCGCCACGTGTGATTTCATCCGAAGGGTCGACAACATGTGGGCATCCATGTCACCTGCCTCCCTGTAACAATGGTCTCAAGGACTAAATGAATGTGACAACTCATAAACCCCACTACACCTTCTAAGGTAATTAAGTAGATATAACCATAGGTTTAGCTTATGTTATACTTTAAAACCCTCCTTTGGTTTGGACCATAACGAATTATAGGAGAAACTTACTAAAACAGGATTGGAAAAAACATGATGAGAGCACTTGTTAATGATGTAGGATATAAATAGTAAGTGCATGATTGAGACATTAATGGTGAAGATGACATCGCCATCAACTACATCTTTGTAGGGCTTCCCCTTTTATTTCTATAATATTTAAATAGTTTTCGGATTCAATAAACTAATAATCGGATGTATATATACTTGAGTAAACAATATAGTTGATATGATTACCCTTACACGATTTTAGATTTGTAAAAAGACGTAGTTTAGGTGTGTTAATACATCAGGAATGGATGGTTACCATTCTTATAAATGAAATAATTAACGGATTTTGATAATTTTCAAATGATTATGTTAACTTAGATCATGGTTTTTGTCTGTAATCTCACACATTTTTGTTAGGGATTTAACATCATTATCTAAAATTAACAGAAGATGTGATTTTTTTATTGATAAGAAATGCAAACCCAACAACCATACAATATGTCTTTAGACTCTTTACAAGTCAAAAGTCATAGAGCAGGTGTTAAGTTATGTTACCCCTCTTCAATATTATATTGAAACAAAATTTTATAAGACAAATATAAAACAATAAAAGGGTGTTGTGTGTTTTGAAAAAACCACAAACCAACAACAAAACTAATAAAAGTATAAAAAAGCTAAGAAAACAAATAATCAATCGTCCTGTTTGGATGAGAAGAGTCATACCGTCTTAAACTACAAACGTCAAACTAGTGAACAACGTCACAAGAGACGACAATAGGTGAACCAACTAGTCTAAAAAAGACGGAGCGAAACGTGCCTTATCACTACCAAAAGAAAATAATGAAACGATTTTAATAGTGATTTTTGAACAAACACATGGTACTCCACTAGATATAGTTGTATAGTCGATGCTTGAAGTAATGGTAAATTTCATGCTACTTATAGTTATATTGGATTGGACTTCCACAGCTAAAAAAATCAACATTCTTTGTTGGGTGCGGCCATAACCTTTATAAGTAATTCTTTATCTTTATATTTAGTCGATGTGGGTTCATACTTCAATACTAGACATCTACGTATAAGTCATATCAGGACTAGATATCTACATATGAACCGAAGACCATATAATGGAAGTGACAAACAGACCGTACCCCGAACCAACTCTGATACCATATAAATTTTGTTTAAAACAAACCATTTATATCAAACAGGATGGAGACTGATTGAATCATCATCCATTCTCAAGGACATGTTTTGAAGAATTGGTCGGGTTAGATTGAATCATCTTTATTCTAACATTTATTTCAACAATGATAAAGCCATGCCTGATGTTCCCACATGGATCATTGATGATGAGAGGAACTAGGAAATGCATGCTCTCTACTATTGCCAATGATGCTTCTCCTTACCCAAATGCATGAATCAAGGAAAGTCCTCTCCCTATGATTGTTTGGGGAAAAGAGGCAAAATCATTACGTGTTAGGATATTCTTATATGGTTTCGACCTTTGCCTGTGAAAATTGAAAGTAGTTTATGAAGTAGAGGGTAGTCTGTTATTGGGCCCGGATAAGCCCATTATTGGTTGAGGTGGATGACAACCATGGGCTTAGCTGGGCCAGCCCAAAGTGTTGAAATTCATTGTGTCGTTCCAAAGAATCAGCCTCACATGAAGTTATGGATAGACAAGAGGTGTGGTTCTCCATCATATTTACATGTTGATTTGACACTAATATAATCATCCTTTGGAGTACATATTTTGTTTCGATCTTCTCTTAAATTTTTGAACTGTTTAATGTTTCCTATAAGTCCTAATTCTACTCAATATGAATTTATTTTAGTCTTGTTTAAGTAGTTGATAATTAGGAATGTAAACCGTAAGAGTATCATTTTTTTATCAACAATTTTTTTGATCATAAAACCTAAATATTTCAAGATGAAATTGAAGATAAGAGTCTGAAATTCAGCACTCTCAATAAGGTCAAAGACCATACAAACAAGAGTACGTCTATAATGACAGCTCAAACATAAGTTGGTTGGTAATACAAAATCAAAGATGGGTCTAGCAATCCTGTACTTAGATTTTACAAATATGAAGAGAACAAATATAAAACCGGATCCTAAAACAAAACTCAATCTGATCCAAACTAACACAAAAGGTCTAAACACACACATATTCCTACCGTAAAGCTCAACTTGAAGATTGAAGAACAACAACAACACAAACTCTAAGTACCCAAGCAATCGACCATGACGCTCTAAAACGCCTGAAGCAGCAACAACAAAAAGGTCTAAATACCCAAGTTTTTCGACCTTTATGCTCTAAAACGCCTGCAAACTCCATTCAGGAATGCCACTCACCAGAACCTTAATTATCAGAAGTACATCACCGAGAGCACTCATCACCGTGGCAAATCCCAAATGAGAACACCGAACACTGCTCGAATCTCACGAGTAGATCCTAACTGAGGCCCACACCACCGATTAACCCAAAAAGGGGAGTCGAAACTGAAAAACTCTAAATCCGACGATAAAGAGGCGAGAAGTAGGGAATCATACCGATCTCAACGAACCACCTAGACAAAGAACATGGAAAGAGAGAACCGACCACTACTGCAGAAACCCCAAAAAGAGACTATATACTGCTCAATTATCCCAAATAAACCGCTGAATGCCAACACAATCTGCTGATCCAAAAGGAGAGTTAAACCCTTAACACTTCAATTCTTTTCCAAAATTAAAGAATTGAAGATCTAAACAATATAAACATGGAGAGACCACATTCAAAAGAACTTATAAGGGAGATGGTAACGAAAAGAATCAAACTCAAGTAGAAATCCAAACAAACCTGACACAACGATCCCAAAGACCCGAGAACTGATGAACCTTAATTCTCCAATGGTTCACAACGACCACCAACAACTCCTCCACACGGAGCAAAAGCAGTTCCAACATAAGGAAGAAACATGAGAACATATTGAAAAAAAACAAGATCTTGGAATGAAATGGATACCTCATCGGAGAGAGGCCTTAGTAGCGTCGAACATCAAGACCGCCACCGGTCTCCACTGTCGATTTCTCTATCGGATGAGAAAACGACAACAGAGATGCGCCTTTCTCTTAAAGCAGAGGACATGAAGTCCATTACCTCGACCATTAGCTAAAACGAAGGCCAGATATGAGAATGTGGTGCAAGACCACCACCGAACCATAAGGAACATCGAACAAACCCAGATAGAATCAAAGAAGTTGTGAAAAGAACGGGGAGAAGGGAGTGAAAGAGGAGGAAGGGAAGTGAGTCAGAACCATCGCCAACGGAGGTAAGGAAGAGGGCATCAACTTAAGTTTGGGTTTGGTGTCTCTTTAGAGAGAGACAATTTGGATATGTCTTCTGAATCAGACTTAAAAAACAACGTCGGAGTGAAATGTGAAGCAACATAGTATCTACTTTCGAGCATGTTGGAGTCTCGACGAATTAATAAGTAAACTTTTAAAAAATTGTTATAAAAATGAAAAGAAAAATCTATAAATACGATCACTTTAAGTTCATTCCTATACCCTTCATACTTTCCATCCACAAGAAACATCTGATTAGTTATACTGTGATCGATCTATAAGTGATTTGCAAGCTAGGATCTATGAGGTGCAGGCACGTGTTCAACGAAAGGCTGCCAAAGCCATAGATGGACGGTGTGAGGCAAAGAGTACAAGACTGAAAACGTTCCCAAAACGAGAAGAAGCGAGGTCATGATAAGGGTCACAAACAACTTTTTTTTTGATCGGCCAAGCAAATTTAAATTAAACCTCTCTCAAGGAGGTAGAGGAGTACAACCAAAGGAGTCTAGCTACAGGCTCCCCAACAAATACTAACCACAATAAGGAAAACAACAGATGAAACTATGAATGGGTACACAGACCCTGAACCTATGAATGACTACACAGACCTTAAAGCAATAAATGGGTACGCATACCCTAAAGCTATGATTGGGTACACAGACCCTGAGCCCCACACTGGAGAAGACCAACAACCACAACGCGAGCATGGTGCTCTGAAAACGAGCATGTCGCTCCGAATAAAACCACGAGCATGGCGCTCGGAATACCACCACGGGCATAGCGCTCTGAAGATACAACTTATGTGTGATTACTTCGGGGAAGATCCAAGTTACGGTTCTGATATCTTCGTGCGTCGGTTCTGATATCTTAGGTTATGGAAGCGTTTGTGGCGCACAACAATTTGTTTGTCTAGAAAAACAACACTTTCGACCGGCTCGACTTATCTACACATCAAAAATACATTATCGCAATATGAATGCTAGCTTACGGATGCTCGGCTAATTACTCGGACGAAACTTTGTGAATGTGTATCATTACCATACTTAAATGCATGTGACGGTTTTGCAAGGCCATTGTCCAAGTGTTTAAAGACGAGTATAAAAGAGCACGGAATGCGAAGAGCACACATTAGCTGTTTGTGACCCTTAACATGACCTCGCTTCTTCTCATTTTAGGAAGGTTTTCAATCTTGTACTCTTTGCCTTACGCCCTCTAAAACTTTGGCAGCCTTTTGTTGAACACGTGCTTGTACCTCATAGACCCTATCTTACACATCACTTATAGATCGATCACAATAGAACTAATCATATTTTTCTTGTAGATGTGAAGTATGAAGGGTAAAGGAATGAGCTTTGAGTGATCGTATTTATAGATTTTTTTTTTCATTTTATAACTATTTTTTAAAAGTTTACTCATTATCTTTTGGGAAAACTATGTTTCTTAACCCTTACAAACGTTTCATTATCAGATCCTAACCAAGGCCAACGTTTGATCTCAATTCCTAACATAATAGGTTTGGAATTTCTCAGAAACTATAAAAAGCCGTCCAAACTCACGATTCCGTCAACTCGTCGAGCATTGGGTTCGGTTGCTTGAGAACGAGGATAAGTTCAACGTCGAGGAAGGCACCATGGGTAATGTACGCCAACAACGACAACGCTTGGATGAGTTGACGGAATCGTGAGTTTAGACGATTTTTTATAGTTTCTGAGAAATTCCAAACCTATTATGTTAGGAATTGAGACCAAACGTTGGCCTGGGTTAGGATCTGATAATGAAACGTTTGTAAAGGTTAGGAAACAAAGTTATCCCTTATTTTTTTTTTCATTTTTTTGAAAAAAAGAGAGTTTATCACCTTTGCCAACGGTTATTATTTTCCATCACATCCTCCCGGTTCCAGTTCCCGCTTTCACGATAGGCACCGATGTCTTCCTATCCTCCCCTTTGCAACATAGGATCTTGATTCCCATTCCTATTTTTTGGGCGTTGATACCAAAATTTTTAACCTTATAGTTGCTTTCGGGGAACTTCACCCTAACAATTGAGGTATGTCAAGAATTTTCTCGATTTGAAAGGAACTTGTGCGGCATCTTTTTATTCTTTATCCGCAAGTAAACCCAAACACAACCACACTAAATCTTTCTTTGTTGTGAAAATGTAGAAAAAGGGTCACCAAAAGGCGGCTGAGAGAGGATCCAAATAGCACTCATGAGCCTCCAAAAAAGCCACTCGTTGGTGCATGTGAGCGTCATGAACCAATATACCTACAACTCTCTCTCTCAATCTCTCCCATTTGGAGATCCAAAGTGTGATCCCTTTAACCAAAGTTGTATCTTGTTTTTGACCTTGGTGACGAAAATGAACTTTCTAGGGCCTATATATATGGACAAGACAAGCTCTCTAGGTCTCACATCTCATGCACTTGTAGTTTTCAAGAGTACAAAACACAATAACGTTATGTCTAACGTTAAACTCTTGCTCTGCCCCGTTCTCCTCTTGCTTCTTGTTTCGTGTTCGGAAACTCGTCCACTGGCTCCGGTACCGGAACCCAGTACTCATACATTCATGGACATTGCCGAGGAGGTCTTGAATGAGAGTCTTAGGAGACAAGAGCTAAGTGGGAAGCCTCTTCATCCCGATCGCCGGAGTCCTGGAGGACCTGATCCTCATCATCACTAATATGAGTCGATTTGAGCTCCTTAGAAGGCATTTTTGTAGCCTTCTTGGGGTTATTCCTATTACACTCACATCGTTTTTTGTGTTCTTTTTCTTCTTTCTTGTCTGGTCGGGTTTAACCGATTGTATAACAATTCTCATTATTGATGAGTAATAAAATGTTTTCTTCTTCTTGTTATTGAGTTGTAACGATTTGTTGAGGACGGTGATAATGTAGAATAAAACGACCAACGCACATACAATGAGGTTTACAAGATTCATCAAAAACGGTATTGATTAAGGTCATAGACATAGTAAGATATTTTCACTAGAGAGAAATCTAAAGTACAGGACACACGAAATTGTTCCGCTAGATATATGATCCCTTTGTTATACATGCTCTTTAATATGCGGATTAGCTTTTCATGGTTTCCCTAGACTTTCCTATCAGTTGCACGATGTTCTCGGTTCTAATGTGATCTCCACTATGTTCTGCCTCCCATCGTTGACATTACGTTTCGGTTAATAACATGTGAGGTTGATTTGTACATTATCAATATCACTATATTCAATTAGTGTACAAATTGAATATATTAACATTAGTATGCACATCATTAGTGTCTATCTTATTCATGATGGTCCCGATCGAAGGAAAGGGCCGAGAAATATGGAGTATTGCGTGTCCTTAGGTTGGTTGATTGGCTCCTCCCATGGGACAAGTTGTGGGTGGTCGATCATCCAATAGAGATTGATGTTCCAAAGTATTTTCTCAAGGCTACTTCGGATGACCAAATCACCCTCGTTCACTTTCTTTTGTGGTTTGCCATCTATCTCCAACAGTGACATGAGAAAATCGTTGTCGAAATTTAAAGGAGAAACCTTAAACCTAATCCGTTAATGACTTTTCGTCTCACAAATTTACCCATCTTTACTTTCAGTGTCATGTAGTCGTCACCTGGTGACGACTTTTTTCTCCATAAGTAACGAATTTTGTTAATTTGTGACAAAAAAACACAGAGTAGGTGGTGGTTTATCATGGATATACTAGTTCTTTTTTGGAAATAAGTCAACCTTTGGCACAAATTAAAGTATTTGGCAAGAAAGATCACCAGCAGATGAATATTTAACAACAAAGGTGGAGATGGATGAGTTTGTGAGACGAAAGATCGTTGACGAGTTACTTTTAGGGTTTCCTAGATTTAAATATGAGGAAGATGAACAAAATCAAGTAGCCAATTACTTGACCAAATATGTTTCTAATTTTTAGAGAATCGTACTACGTTCAAGACGCTAAGACTCCTACAAGTGACAATGACATTGACGGAGACCTTTCAAATATGAATAAAATGCTAGCAAAATAATGTGAGCAAAAATGACCTTAAACCACATTTTACTCATTCAAAGTAATTTTAATAAATATTGTCAAAGATCACATTTTTTATCCAACAGAAATTTGACCAAACAGGGTGAATTGAGGAGACGATAAGTCCTTTGTTTCAACGAAGGGAGTCATCATAAGCGATCAAAAATCACTTTTATCACCAATTCTCTCCAACTCACTTGAATAAAAATAAAAGAACTTTGAGTCCACAATGAACGTGCAAAAGCTATCTATAACAACTAAAAATAGAACTAGGTTTCTCTGGGTTGTCCAATCTGATTACTATAAAAAAAGGCTCTGACCTCTCTCTAAAATTACCCCCCTTCTCTCACTAGAACTTTCCTAACCCTAGCCGCGCTTCGTCGTCACCAACGTCGGATCTGGCATCCTCTGAAGCCAGTGACGACGCCGGTGACACCACCTTCTTCTCTCCCTTTATCCTTTTCCCCGTCTACTCTCTTCCTCGGCTTTTCGCTTCCTCCGGCGTAGCGGTGACTTCACCATCGGAGCCGATCTTTTCAGATCTGAAGTGGGACGTTTCTTCTCCGTCGTTTCTGGGTGGGGATGTCGTGGATCTAGTACTTTTGGTCTCCGATTATTTCCTTTTCTCCCCTGGGTTTCGTGTTTCGTCGTGGCGTGGTTTCCAGCCCCTGTTCCTCGGTCGGCTTCATCGTTTCTCGGCAGTGTTCGGGCCTCGTCGGAGCGTGTGGACTCCGGCGAGGGGTTTGGGGCAGTTTCTCCCCGGTTCTGAAGAGGCAGAGGAGTGGGTTGGTTTCTTCTTCGTGGATGCGTCCGAAGCCTGGTTCGGGTAGTCTTGGAAGCAGCTTTTTTGGGACCTCACTCGCCGTGCACTAGCCTTGCTCCCGGTATGGTTGTTCACTCTACTTTGCACCTTATCCCTCTCCTACCTTGCTAGATCTGCTTCCTAGTTCACTTATGAACCTGGTCTCTCCCTCTTTGGTCGTCGGTCTGGTGTTGACCTCCGACGAGGTCTCGTTCTCAGATCTGAGAGTGGCAGATTTGGCTTTCTACTCTTCTCTTCCTCTGCTTTTCATCCGGTCTAGCTTTCCTTGCTCCCTACTCATCTTCTTCCGTTCCTCGACCTCGGTTAAGTGGTCGAGGCTCAATGGATGGTGTTGGCCATCATTGGGTGTTTAGCCTAACAGCACTTTGAAGAATGGTGAGTAGGAAGCTTGGGGGTCGGATTGGGTTTAGCTGGGTAGAGATTTGTTAGCCTGGCACCCAACCCTTGGGTTGCTGGGGGATTTGGTTGGTGTGGGTGGTGGTTGCTGGTGGGTCGACTGTGTCCGGGTCCAGGCGATACGGGTTCCTTGGTCTTTACTGGTTTGTTTATTTGCTTTTCTTGTTGGTTAATCTTTGGTTTTTAGACCTAGTCTTAATTTGTTTGGTTAGTGCTTATTGCTAGATCTAGGTTTTAAGACCGGTTGTTTTTGTTTGCTTCTTGGTTCCCTGTTTCTTCCCCTGCGTGGGAATGTTTGTTTGGAGTTTGTTCTGGCTCCTTCTGTGCTTATTGTGAGTTTTTCTGGGTTTGTAGACCTGTGTTTGTGTTTACCCATTGTTTGGGTTAGTTGTTTCTGGTTTGAGGTGTCTCCACGACATGCTCTAGTTTGTAATCGTTGGTGAGGGTTCGCCCTTGGGGCTTTGTTTTCACTTTGAAAACATAGTTCTTTTATATAAAAAAAAACTTGCTGATAAAAAAAAAACAACAACTAAAAATAGAATGTTTACCATCACTTTTGAATTAGAGCTTCAAATTCCAAATGTAAATTTGGATCACATTATTAGTTTCAATCTTCAGCACATGCCAATTGTCACGCCCCAAATCCGGTTTTGATCGGACTCGAGACGTGAACTAAAATAATAAATAAATAAATAATAAAAAAAAGGAAAATTTAAACGAAATAAACTTCCGAAATTAATTCCAAATAACAACTTCGATAAACATGAGTCAACCGCTCAAATCCAAACAAATAAGGACAAGTTTAATACGAAAATGGAAGTACGTCTCTACTACAAGTAATTCCCCGTAAACCTCAACGAGCTCCCGAGCCCTAAGATGTCCTCTAAGTTTACTCACCAACGAAACCTGTAAAACAGTAAAAACAGAGGGGGTGAGCTTACGCTCAGTAGGAAAAAGTAGAAAAGGGAAAAAGGACTCCTGCTCCATCACCAATTTTCTCGAACTGCAACACTTACATAAAAAGACAACACAGATAGAGATCAACAGGAACACAACTTATTCTCCAATAGAAACAAACTAAAGAAGTACACGAACACCAAACCATAAGATAATTAAACCACGAGACTCCGATCCACACACGAGCTCAACATATCGTACCGGAAACGCACATCGGCCTATATATCTTCCCGGAACACACAACATCGGGGTGAAACGAATACAACATACCAGAATATCCCTCAATCCAGATGTCTTCCTGGAACACACAACATCGGGGTGAAACAACATAATAAACATATCGGACCGACACACACCTCGGTCGGATATCTTCCCGGAAACGCACATCGGGGCAAGTAACAATACACCATACCGGAAACGCACATCGGCCTAGGTGTCTTCCCGGAAACACCCTCGGGGCAACAACAACATACCTTATACCGGAAACGCACCTCGGCCTAAAGGTCTTCCCGGAAACACACCTCGGGGCAAGTAAACAATATATCATACCGGGGTAAACAAACAATACCACGCAATACCAAACCAAAACACATTACACCGAACTCATCACACCAACAAGGCTTACCGACACAACTTACCAAGCACATCACATCGGTCTATCATTCACCCGATCATATCACAAGGCATAATCATATCACACTCAACACATTCATTCAACCAATCATGTGTCAAAGCGCCCATTCACATCACAATCATCACAATTCACATAGTTTAATATGATTCTTAGATTAACCAAAGGTTAAACTATGCACCAACACTTAAGAACTATTATCCACAATCAAACACAAACAACAATCAATCCTAAGGCTCAACATGGCCACATGTGATTCTACAACACGACAATTCCCATAATTGAAAGCGGTTTATACTAGTTAATCACATCCTATATGCAAGCTAAGACTTTACCGGTTGTTAACGTCCTATATGCATACTATTAACATTCTTTAATTAAAAGCGGAATTTACTACTCTTCCCTACCTCAAGTGTTCTCCAACGCTTAGCCACAAGAACGCCTAGAAATCTCCTCCTCCGAGCTCGGGTCCAAAGTGTAGGATTATAAATTAATACTAGAATTAATAAACATTCAAGGTCGGTTTTAAAGAGAAATACCTAAATTACCCCTACCGATAAAACTTGGGCCAAAAGGTAAATTTGGGCCCGAATGAGGCCCACTTTGGGCAGCCCACAGATCCAGCACCCGGCCCGGACCGTGCCCTTCAGAGGCCCGGCACCAGGCCCGGACCGTGCCCCTCAGAGGGCCAGTCTGGGACCCGGACCGTGCCGCTCAGAGGGCCGGTACCGAGCCCCGACCGTGCCGCTCAAAGGGCCGGTACCGAGCCCGGACCGTGCAACTCAGAGGGCCGGTACCAGGCACGGACCGTGCAACTCAGAGGGCCGGTACCAGGCACGGACCGTGCCGCTCAGAGGGCCGGCCAGAGGCCTTTTCCGTGCCAAATCTGGGCAGACTCTAAGTCCTTCTTCCCCAACTTTGTTTCCACGAAAATCTACTTCAAAAACTCCATTTCTAACACCAACAGATCCCAAAAACAGTCATCAAAACCCTCAAACTTCAACACCCATAATGGGTTTCCTCCAAACATCAACAATTAAATGACTTCTAAACAAAAAACTTCACTAAACTTCATCAAAAGAACCATCTATCAACAACTAATTCAAAACCCAACAAATTCATGCAACTTCAATGAAAACCCACAACCCCAAGTAGATTGAAAATAGAAATTAAGAGGTTACTTACCTTGAGAATGATGAGATGGTGATGTTTTTGAGAGGATTTAGTGAAGAAATGGCTCTAAAGGAGCTTCCTTTCTCTTACTTCCTCTTCAAACTTCAATGGAAGCTCTTCTTCTCCGTCTCTCTTGTAGATTTCGGCCACAACCCTAAAAATGAGCTGAATTGGTCCAAAATTGAGTCATATAACCTAAGGGTGAAGTCCCTAAAGTGCCCCCTTGCTCTTCTCCTCTCAAGACCAACTAATGAGGGTCAAAATGGTCTTTTTAGTCCCTTTTCTTCCTCTCCAACCTAACATGGACAAGTGTCCATGTAGGGACCACTTCCACCTATTAAAACTCCAGCTCAATTAATTTAATTAGGCTTAGTTTGACCGAAAATTGACATTTTCGCAAAATTAGCCATTTGAAAGGAAACGACCCAACTAAGCTAACTGTAACAAAGGCTAAGCTTTTTGGGTACCGGAAAGGTCCCGAATGACTCCCGGTGTCATCGGTTGACTTTTCCGGCCGAAAGTCAACTTTCGCCAAAAATCACCGGTTCGACCGGGATCGACCGGGAGCGGTTCTTACACCAATTTTACTCTTAATGGCGGCCACAACTTTTGAATAATCCACCGACCAACTAGCAACCAACTAAACCGTATAGTTTGGACCAAATTAGCATACAGGGACAACCAACGAGACAAAAAAATGGCTAGATGAGTTGAATTTAAAAGCATCTTGAAAATTAGGTGGTTCGTTGGCTGCATTCGTGTTGACGGAGACGAAATGGCGGCGATTCGCAGACGGTTCGGTACTAGCGAGGTTGTTGACGCTGACGCAACCGACACCGCTATGCGCCTGTACCAACGGCTACTTCTTCTTTAACCGATAGTTGACTCTAGAAAAAACAATTTTTTATGTTGAATAAAAACAAAATTAAGGTCATTAGGGTCGTGATCGGGGTAGAGAAAATGTATCGATAGTAGTATGCGATTAATTCTCTCATACACATATCCTAGGTGACCTCATTACCTCGTTCATCCTCCAAACACCTGACCATGTTCATACGACGGTGTTGAGAGTACACTGCATGTATTATTTTTATGTTCCGGTCCCTATCCTGCAACCAATATTGCTTCTCCATTTGTCGTCAAAATGCCTCATAAGTATTAAGGAGGTGCTCGTACTGATTATGGATTGCATCCTTCTTGTGGAGCCTGACCCTATCCCGTCACCCATTTAACATGGACAATTTCCTTTGACACCATAAGACTTTCTTCTCTCTTTTCCAATACACATCTTTATCCTATTTGTGGAGAGTCGTACCCACCTTGGAAATTCGATCACCGATAAACATATTCTCCCTTGTAGCCTACTCATGTTGAACCAGAAGGCCAAAGTATGGGTCTTCAGTCGAGTTATGAGATCAAAGCAGTTTGCAATTGGGCAAACTAAAACCACGAACTATAATGTTCAAACAAAACCAGAGTTGAAAAAACGATCCAACCACAAACCAATTTAACAAAACATAGAGAAAACCAAAATAACGAGACAAAGGCCCACAAGCCTCCAACCACTACAAACTCTCGACCTTAGAACCAAAGAAACTCGAGCAACTCAACAAACGGGTACGTACGTCATGCCAATGAGGGACCCGAAGAAAACCTTCCCACCTCCATAAGAACCAAAGAGGACCCAAAAAAACAAAAAACCTGAACGAAGATAACTATACACCAAACTACTCTCCCGCCACACTCCCACAACAAAGGAATACAACAACTAGCCCCTTCACCCATCAAGAGAGGGATCAACCTTTGTTACGTGGAATATTAGAAATCGTTTCTGAGTCGGGAAGGTCACGATCAGGAATTACAAGACGTAGTTCTGCATCTAACATATCAAGTTCTCTTCTAAACAGGTCAGTGGTAGTCTTGGATTTGAAACTCAACTTGTTACAATACTCCCAAGCCTTAGTAGCTACCTGATTTTTACTCAAGTCTTTACTGGCCCCGGCCCGTAAGCATCATCCGTCAACGCTTGATCCGAAAGAGCACCTGAATTTCCACAGAGTTCTTTACCCGTAAACACACACTTCTTCTTACGAAAAAAATGGTTGCTCGACACCGTCCTATATCATCTTCATGATTGAGATGTTTAAAAGTATACTGAGTTTTGATATGATACCTTATCTCAATTTGTTTTCCTAATAACCATCAATCACTGTTGCAGGGAGTCTACACAACAATTTGTCTTTTGATTACCAAGGTTTCTCTTACTAAACCATCATTACAAGACTAGCACTATGCAAATAAGACGTCAAGGGGATTAGCTATAATGACATATCATATCTCTCTTGATTCTTGTATGGATAAATTAACCTTTAAAGATTCTGATTTATATTTTAATCCTCCCTTTTCACATGTTTAAGAACAAAAGGATATATGTATTTCAACGACAATATTTTCCATGTGAATAAGTATAACATGAAACATCTTGATTCATGTATCAAATATATGGGTGGGAAATGAGTGCTTTAGAATACCTTTATCTCCATATGGATTTTTCCATCTTGGTGAGCTTTTTAATAATTATTTATCGTCTTTCAAAAAATAATTATTATTTATTGTAATTTAGTTATGTCAATCTAAGTTGAGTTTTAGTTTTTGAGCAACCCATCCTCTTGACTTAACTTTTGATCATAATGATTATTATCCACTGTGAAGATTTTGTTCTCCAGCATATCTCAAGCATGACTTATTTGTGTTTTTTATATTAATATTTCCACCATTGTTTGATATGAATATTAATATTCATATTAGTTACTTGTTCTATGGATCTATGATGTGGAAAAGTGCTTATTTGTGTAGGCATGTGAAAGTTTTGGTTCCTCTTTCTTTTGGTAGGGTTTCTCTAAATGTTTGATTTTTTGTTTTTGTTTTATTTGGAGATAAGATTAGTTCATTAAGATTTATGGTAAGTAAGTTATTTCATTCTTACATTTTCTTTCAATTAACCGTTAAACTTAAATTCAGTTGTTGACTGTTAAATTTATTTATGTTATGGTTACTTTTGGTCAGCCTATGCTAAAATTATGTTAGATTTATAGTTTTATTGTCGATAAAAATAACTTATAAATTCAAAAATTACATGTGAATTTTTTCAATGGAAGTAGACATTCATATTATTAAGCTATAATAGAAGAAGATAAATTTATAAAAAGGGCTAGATGTAATCTCAGACAATTTCGAGACGTGACCCTAAAAGAAAGTTATTGTAGGAGATCTATCATTTTTTTTATCGGCAAGACAAATTTAAATTGATAAACCTCTTTTGAGGAGAAAGAGGAACCAAAAACAACACAACTCCTACCCCAATCAATCATACGTTGATTATAAGGAGTAAGGAGGAGTGGGAACTAAACAAAGAACAAACAAAAAGACAAACAACAAAGAAGAAATAGATGCATCTTATGAGTGAAGATAGACGTGCTTGATTCTTGTTTGAGGTCTTTGAGTGCTTGTGGAGGTGTATATGTGTAATGTATGTTGATCGAGGTATTGAGTGGTGTTGAGGTTGTCCCAATGGAACGATGAGTTGATTAAGACCCGGGCCTTTGATTGTTGTACTGTGTGCCAATCACAAATTGCTTGCTGAGCTGTGTTTGAACATGAAATGGATTTGCAGAAGATGATTATGTGCAAATATGCTTGTTGTGTTGTGTGCAATCACTTTGATGGACTAGGCCAGAAGTGCTTGCTGATCAGTTGCAGAAACAGGGTAATGTGGAGGTTGTTTCTCCACCAGACTGGTTTTGTTGGACCATCATGACCTTGTTGCTGCTGTTGCTACTACCCTTGTGTGGTCTCGCAAGCTACCACTCATCAAACTGATCCTCTCCCTAGATGATGCCTTTGTTGATTCAATCACAACTAGCAAAAACAACACAGGATCAAGCCAAGAACCCAATCGATCTTTTAGATCCCGAAGCGGACCATCGATGCGAACGGAAATTCCCCTGTGGAGGAGCAACGCCTTCCAGAGACACAGATGCACCAGAAGAAGGGAAAGGGGGCACGGAGGACACGGGTCACAACGCCGGCAGGTCCTGGCCTCAACTCCGGCGTACAGGGAATTGAACTCCGGCGAACACGGGCCACCACTCCTGCTAACACGGGCCACTACTCCGGCGAGCACAAGGCGACTCCGGCGAACTCGAGCAAGAAACCGGCGAGCTCAACCCTTGACTCCGGCGGACCAAGCATTCTGGAGAGCTCCGGCGAACACAGAGAGGCCACTGCGAACTCCGGCAACCCACAGGAAGCTCCGGTGAGCTTGTAGATCTGAGAGGAAGCCCAGATCTGAAGCACCACAAGGGTCGGGCTGTTACCGGCACACCACAGATCACCAGAGTACACCCACGAGCAAGGAGACGACGACGACAACGAGCCTCCGACGAAGAGAAGAGGCTAGATCCGGAGAGAAGCAGAGGCGAGATTCGGCGAGAAGCAGAAGCAGGGGAAGAGGAGGGAGAGCGAGAAGAAGCTAAGGGTGGGGAGGAGGTCACCACCGGCAGCCACCATGGCCGGAGCCATGGCCAGCGCCGGTGGTGACAGCGAGTAACGGGGACTGGCGGCTAGGGTTTCAGGGAGAAGTAGAGAGAGTTTGGGTTTTCGGTCTTCGGCGGGGGATCTATCATTACTTTCGTGTAAGGCACAAAATTGATTTTCCAGCTCAACTCAATTGAACTTGTCTTGTTTGACTTGTACGTTGGTCCTATGGAAAAGACTCTAGGAGAAAGTAAGGGAGTACTTCAGGAAACCGATAAATTTCCTAAAAGAACGAGGAGGAGAGGGATTAGGCTTGCTACATTATTTTCATCTTTTAGAGGGTTGGGTTAATATTTTATTTATTACATATGTAATATATATTTATAAATAATTAAACTAATAGCATCTTCTTAGGCCCCGATTGTAAGACCCGCTCCCGATCGAACCGGTGGCTTTTCAAGCAAGTTTGACTTTCTACCGGAAAAGTCAACCGATGACTCAAGAAGTCACTTGGGGCTTTTCCGGAACCCAAACGACTTAGCCGTCATCACGGTTGGCTTAAGGGGATAATTTCCTTTCGTTTGAGTATAATGTTGGAGGAAGTCAAATTTAGCCAAAACGAGACTTTTTATCGACTAAAGCAATATTTTATTGGGCTGGAAATTATTTTGGAAAACTAAAAGAACCTACTTGGACACTTGTCCCTTTTTGGTTGAAAGAGAGAAAGGGGAGTGGTCTTCGACCATTATACCCTCCCAAAAGCTTCTAGCTAAAGGGCTTTTAGTCATTTAACACATCTAGGTATTATATGAGTTTGGAAAAGCAAAACCAGCCCATTTTTGGTGGTGTAGCCGAAATTTGGAGGAGAAGAAAGAGAGAGGAGCTCCCATGGAGCTTTGAAGAAGAAGCAAGGAAAAAGAGGCTACTTGAAGTCTTTCTCTAGCCATCCCTTCTCCAAATCCTTACCATCTTCTTCATCTCATTCTCCTAGAAGTAATGGAACTCTCTAATTATCTTTTCCCTTCATCTCTTTTCATGGGTCTTGGTTGAAATTGCTAGATGTTGTTGGGTTTGAGAGGAAATGGTGTGAGATGATATTGATGAGAAGCTTTGTTGGGTTTTTGTGGGAAATCCTTAGTTTGTTGGAGCTTTTGAGTTGTTTATGATTTGATGAATCATTAGAAACATGCTTATTTGTTGATTCCTACCATGGGTAGAGGAGTATTGGAGGTATTTGACTGTATTGGGAGTTGGAAGTGGTAAAATTTGGGGTTTGAAGGTGGTTTTTCGGAGAAAAGGAGCTGGAGGTTGAAGAAGGGCGAAACTGCCCTGGAGCGCCACGGATCCGTGACGGATCCCGTGACGGGCGACGTCACGGCTCCGTGAGGGAGTCCGTGACGACACTCTTCACGGGTCCGTGACGGTAACCGTGAGGGTTGGCATCACGGGTCCGTGACCAGGTCCGTGGCCGAGCAGGGTGGGGGTTTCTTTGAAGGTTTTTCACCTTGTTTGACCTTGGTTTTGAGCTGAACTTTGGAAGGGCTTTGGGGGTCTTGCTTGCTGTTTAAGTGGAGTCTAATTAGCGTTTCTTTGTGTCCAAGACTTTGGGACCGAGCTAGAGGAGCAAAGATCACGCCGGAACCCGTGTGAAGAGCGGAGTGGTGACCACCGGGCTTATCGTCAGAGTGTTGAGAGGAAGACCTCGAGGTAGGGAAAGTCTTAACTTCTCGTTTAATTGCTTAGTATGCATGTTAGGCTAATAAAATCGGAAAGGTCCTAGAAATGCCTATAAGATGCGAATAACTAGAATAATTGTCTTTACATTTCTAATAACCGGAAGTGTCTAGGAATGCATGTTTAGGATGCCAATCACTAGTGTAACTCGCTTTCAATACTTGTGAATTGTTTTACTGGTAGAGTGGCCTTGGCAAAGCCCTCGGATTAGTTGTGTGTTAGGATCACATGCTTGGTTGTTTGGTTGCTTAGTGGATAGGCTAAAGAGTCTAATGAAACTAGTTGAATTGCATGCTTGAATGCTCGGTTGAAGGTTTACTTGTTTGATGGATTGACTGTACTTGATGGTAGATTGTATGGAATGTTTGCGCGATCCTTTGGTTGTTGAATCGAGTATGACTGGTTGTGCCGAGCGGTACAATCAGGTGATCGATATACCGAAGGGTCATGACAGGTAAGTGAACGGTAAGTTGAGGTTATGTGATTCGTGTGCGGTGTGTTGTGGTGAAACTGTGATTTCGTGTGCTGTGTGTTATGTTGAAAGTGTGACTCGTTGAGGTTTGATTACTTCGTGTTTGCTTGAGTGTATTATTCTTTGTATTTGAATATCATTGAATTGCCCAAGAGTATGCTTCTTATGGGAGTTATACCTTGGTTCCCGAGGACATATAGTTCCTTGGAGGCGTTTCTGAGAATCCCGATGATAAGCGCCCTCAGGGGGTTGTTTCCGGTAGCCTCAATGATATGCGTCTCCTCTGAACTGAGGGAAAATCCGAGAGGAAACATTAGGTGTGGATCGGAGGGTGGTGACTCCACGTGCCACGACATTGTTCAATTGTCTCTTTCTTGTTAATTGCCAAGCTTCATCCCCTGGTTTTTGATTAAGAAACTGTTGGACCTAATGGTCACCTTGTTATGTACTTTCTCTACTGAGCGCAAGCTCACCCCTATGAGTTTATTGTTGTGATTACAGGCAGGATTGAAGAGTAGAGGCTCGGGAGCTTCTTGGTGTGGGTGTCTATTAGAGATTTCGGTTATGTTTTGAGTTTCACTTGTCTTTTTGAACGAAGCTGTTGGAGGATTATTATTACACCCCTGGAGGGTTACTTATGTTTTAAACTGACTTATATGGATCTGAGTTTTATATTGGAGATTTTCAGGAAAGCACTGTTGAATTATTGCATTTAAAATCGTTTCACTTAAGTCACGTCTCGAGTGCGGTCAAAATCGGTTTTGGGGCGTGACACCGACTAATTTCCGATTAGTCTCCGCTTAATGTTTAGTGGTCCTCACCGCCCGACTAATGCCTGACGCGTTTTACAACCATTCTCTAAACTATCATTGGAATCGGGGACGTTGAAAACGTAGTATATGCTCTGATAACATGTGCATCAAGTGTATATATGCCCAAAATAAGATGTCCAGTATGCTACTTTAATTATTTGATGGCAAACAACAAATATCAACTTTGGAGTCTTATTTTTGATAGAGCCAAATCCAAGACACCAGTTGAACAGAAAATGAATACATAATTTTAAAGTGTGTAAAAAAAAAGTAAATTTGCAGCAGTGGAGATTCTACCGGTAATGGAGAATGATTTGCACCCCATGTTTCGGATAAACCGTGATGAGTGCGGTTGGACAGTGAATATAATTTGGGGACAGAGTGAGCCTATAGCGTTGCAGGATCATCGAGAGTGCAATCTTGGCTTCATTTTTTTTTATCGGCAAATAAAATTTAAATAAAATGGTCTCTGAAATAGAGAGCAAGTGATGGAACAAAGAAAGAGCATTCCCGTGGGAACCTCACACCAGAACCCTCAACAGATTGAGAGGCTTACAAGAAATCTAAACAACAAATACAACCAGGATCCACTGAATACAACCCCCGCATATCGGAGAAGAAGGAATAAACAACCGACCGAAACAACCCAAAAGGAAGGGCAAGCAAGTAAACCAAGTAAAAACGGTAAGAAAGGTCTAATACCCTAATTTTCCAACCATGAAGCTCAAAGACAAAAAAAAAGGTCTTGATACCTAGATTTTCCAACCATGAAGCTTAGAGAAACAAAAGAACAGGTCTTGGTACCTAGATTTTCCAACCATGAAGAGTTGGGAACACGATAACCCAAGCTGCAGCAGGTCCAAAGAAAACCAGGTGACCTACAACTTCCAAAGATCAGCTCGATTGTAGACGAAGGAATTCGAACTCAGTCCTCTGAAACCAATTCCGGCCTACACCGAACATAGGCCCAAGGGGGAGGACCGGTATTTCTACCGAGAACGAGCACGAACTTCTAAGAAGGCAGCAGCAGGACAACACTACCTGGGATCCGAAGATGGAATCGAGCTAAGCGTTCCGAAACCGAGATCGGTAACCCCTCGCTGGCCAACACCAGCCGAGGATCAAAGGGGAAGGCCTGTAGTTATACCGAGCACAAACCCACCCGAACCCGGAGAGATCAACCACCAAAGCCAACGAAGAAGTACAACGCCACAACCAAGTATCCGACCTATACACTCCAACAAGAAGGCCGCAGGAATCGGCACTATTTGGGAATTGAGGCTTGACTCGAGCTGAGTGTTCCGAAACCGATACCGGTAACCCCTCATCGGCCAACACCAAACGAGGATCCGAAGGGGAAGACCTGTAGTTATACCGAGCACTCGTCAACCTATATCCAAACAGAAGAGACCCTAGAACCTGAGAAGGAGAGGAACACAACCACCGAGCTTCCGACCATCTGAGACGACGAGGGGCGAGCCATAACCAAGACTCTAAAGATCATCACAAGATGAACTGAAAAGAACTGCCACCCTGCTTCCAACACCACACCAACGACAAAAGACTGACCCCCTAGAAGTGGGGTTCCGAGAATGAAACTCGAGCTGAGTGTTCTGATATCGATACTGATAACCCCTCATCGGACAAAATCGAACAAGGACCCGAAGGAGAAGGCCTGTAATAATACCGAGCACGAGAGAAGCCAATCCCGGAAAAAGCCCAAAGCCCGATCTGACAGAACTAGTCATTCAAGCGGGAAGGACTCCCCCAAACCAAGGCCCCGAGAAACAGAAGAGGTAGCCCCACAAGCCAAGCGTCCGGAAAGGAAAAAGGGGAAACCACCCAACCTACCTGAACCCAACCGAGCACAAGCCGACCACAGCTTGGAAAAAACTGAAACCAAAGCCACCACCGGAACCAAGCTTGACGGAGGCCCTCGGCCGGCCAAAGCAAACATTCCTAACCACAAACAAAAAACTGCCACGCGCACCCACGCACCCCAACTTTCTCCGGAGAGTCCCAATGAATAGGACTCGAACACCTTGAAAAGCTCCCCCCAAAAAGCGAACAACCGATCGTCGGACAACACCGAGTGAACCACCAAAAGCACACAAGCACAAAGGCAATGGGGGGAATTTAACTAAGAAAAGACAAGACCGAGTATCTGTCCGATTCGGCATGGTGCAGGTAAAGGGAGACAAAGAACACGCGTGGAAACCGGCAAAACCAAACAGAAAAGAGTCAAGGAGGAAGAAGGAGTTGTTGACCTTGTTCAAAAAACACCCGGCCCAAACCAGGCCCAACCCAAACAGGAACTGTAAGACCCGCTTCCGGTCGAACCGGTGACTCCGGAAGCCACTCGGGACTTTTTCGGAACCCAAACGGATTAGCCATTATCACAGTTGGCTTCAGGGGAGAAAACCCTTTCGTTTGAGTATAATATCGGATAAAGTCAATTTTGGTCAAAACGAGACTTTATATCGACTAAAGCTTCTTTTTTAAAAAAGTGCTGGAATTTTAAATTGGAAAATTAAATGAGCTAGAGGGACACTTGTCCTCTCTTGGTTGAAGGAGAGAAAAAGGGATGGTCATTGTCCCTTTTACCCTCCCAAAAGCTACTACAAAGGAATCTAGCTCAAGGGCCTTTAGGTCTTTACTTCTTCTAGGTATTATATTGGATTGGAGAAGCAAAATCAAGTCATTTTCTTCTTGTTGTAGCCGAAACTTAGAGGGGAAGCAAGGAAGGAGAGCTCCCATGGAGGTTTTAAGGAAAACCAAAGAAGAAGGAGTCATTTGGGGTCTTCCTCTAGCCATCCACCCTCAAAATCACTAGCATCCTCTTCATCTCATCATTCTAGAGGTAATGGAACTCTCTAATCCTCTTTTCTCTTCATCTATTTTTCTTGGGTTTTGGGTGAAAAGTGCTAGATGATGTTGGGTTTGAGTAGAGATGGTGGGAGATGATGTTGATGATGAACCTTGTTGGATTTTGGTTGAGAAATCAATAGTTGTTGGAGATTTTGAAGTGGGTTTGATTTGATGAATCCTTGGAAGCTTGTTTGTGTGTTGATTCCTACCATGGGTAGAGGAGTATTGAAGGATTTGGACTGTTTTGGGAGTTGGAAGGGGTAAATTTCTGGGTTTAAGGGTGGTTTTTCGGAGTTTTGGAGCTGGAGGTTGAAGAAGGGCGAAACTGCCCTGGTGCGCCACGGATCCGTGACGGATCCCATGACGGGCGACGTCACGGCTCCGTGAGGGAGTCCGTGACGGCACTCGTCACGACTCCGTGACGGTAACCGTGAGGGTTAACGTCACGGATCCGTGACCCACCAGGGTGAAGGTTTCTTGAGGGTTCTTGAGGGTTTTGGCATCTTGGTTTTGAATTGAACTTTGGAAGGGTTTTGGGGGTCTTTCTTACTGTTTGAGTGGAGCCTAATTAGCGTTTCTTTGTGTCCAAGACGTTGTGGGTCGAGCTAGAGGAGCAAGGATCACGCCGGGAACCGAGGAAGGAGCAAAGTGGTGATCACCGGACTTCATCAAAGCGTTGAAGAGGAGGACCTTGAGGTAGGGAAAGCCTTAACCTCTCGTTTACGATGCTTAGTATGCATGCTAGGTTAATAAAATTGGAAAGGTCCTAGAAATGCCTCTGGGATGCGAATAACTAGCGTAATCGCCTTTCAATTTCTAATAACCGGAAGTGTCTAGTGGTGACCGATTAGGATGCCATTCACTAGTGTAATTCGCTTTCAATACTTGGGATATGATTGTCTGGTAGAGGAGCCTTGGCAAAGCCCTCGGATTAGTTGCGTGTTAGGATCACATGCTTGGTTGTTGATTGCTTGGTGGATAGGCTAAAGAGTCTAATGAAACTAGTGGATTTGCATGGGTAAATGCTCTCTTGAAGGTTTTATGATTAGTTGATTATACTCGTGCTTGCTCGTTGATTGTATTCGAATGATTACTTATTTTGCTTAAATGGTTGCTTGGAGCATCGAGTATGACTGATTGTACCGAGCTGTGCAATCAGGTGATCGATGCCCCGGTGGTTCGAAACTGGTAAGTGAACGGTAAGTTGGAATTGTGTGATTGGTGTGCTATGTTTGCGTGATTCGTGTACTGCTTGTTGTGGTGAATTGGTGATGAGCGAGCCAAGTGTGGCATTGAATTGGTGGTTGTTGAGCTTGTATTATTTCGTGTTTCGGTTGAGTACGTTATTCAATTATTAACTGCTTATTATTAAATTGTCCAAGTGTATGCTCTCCATGGGAGTAATACACTTGGTTCCCGAGGACATAAAATCCCTTGGAGACGTTTCTGAGAATCCCGATGATAAGCGCCCCGAAGGGTTGTTTCCGGTCGCCTCAATGTTATGCGTCTCCTCTGGATTTGAGGGAAAATCCGAGAGGACACATCATGTGGATCGGAGGGTGGAGACTTCATGTGCCACGACATTGGTTGATTTATCTGTTACCTGTGTTTGTTAAGATGCTTGTGGTTGACTCTGTTGTTGATCTTATTGAGTTGAAGGTCTATCCTGTTATGTGTTTTCCCTACTGAGCGCAAGCTCACCCCTTCGAGTTTGTTGTTGTGTTTACAGGTTTGATAGAGGAGTAGAGGCTCGGGAGCTTCTCGGTGTGGGTGTCCTTAGAGACTTCGTGTTTATCTTTATTTCAGTTGAACCAGATTTTGTGATGAATTATTATTACACCCCCAGAGGGTTACTCATGTTTAAACTAGATATTTGTGGTTTGGAGTTCTTATTCGAGATTCTCAGGAACTAAATGTCGATTTATTAAATTATTGTCCTCTATTACTCGTCATGCCTTGGGTCCGGGCGATAACCGAATTTGGGGTCTGACAGGAACTGCAGAGAAGGCCCAAGACAGAACAACCCAACCCGACCCGGCCCGGCCGGATCAGAACCAAAGTAGATCTGCCCGACCCGGTCCGGCCCGGCCCAGCTGAACCCTACCCGGTTCAAAGTAAGCACAGGGAAGCCGCCGCCCTTGCTAGAGAAAGGCGCCGGAGCAGAAGTCTCCGGCCAAGCAGGCGTTAAAACGACCAAAATCCGAGCACTCCAGAGAACAATGCCGGAGCAGAAGTCACTGGCCAAGCAAGCGTCCAAACCGACCAAAACCTGAGCACCCGACGATCCCGAGTCCGACCAGCCCAAAAGCGCCGGCGACTGACTCAAACAAGCCAAGAACCCCGCGAGCGCCGAAGTCAAGGAGAGTCGGAGGAGCAGAGGCACGAGAAACCAGAGGAGACTCCCATGAATGACGAAGAGTAGATCTGAAGAGTAATGAGTCAACTTCCATATCTACAGGCAAGCAGCAATAGCAGAACTCCGGCGATGACAACCACAACTCCTGAACCCCGAGCCACAATACCCAAAGAAGAAACAAAAAGCTTCACCAAGGAAGAAACTCACAGCAGAACACATGCAAGGAAGAGAAAAGAAGGGAGAGGGAGGATAGGGACGAGGAAGTAGCACCACCGGCGACCATGGCGTCGCCGGTGGTGGAGGCAGAACAGGCACAGAGGGCGGCTAAGTTAGAAGGGAGGGGTCGGGAGAGAAATAGGTGTGTTCTGTTATCCTCCTCTCTATCCTTAACTTCTTTGATTATCTTGGCTTCATTTATAGCGAAGTTTTGACCTACGCAAGTTCTCGGGCCAAAACCAAATGGAATATATGCGGTTGGATTGTTGTTGGTAGCTTTAGCCACCCCTTGAGAGAACCTCTCTGGTTCAAAATGGTGAGAGTCTTCCCCCCATATTTCAGAGTTGTGGTGAAGAGCGAGAGGTGGAATATTGAGCGGAGTATTGGGTCGAACAATGAGATCTGATCTCAATCTGACTTGCGATCCAACTTGTCTTGTAATGTAAGATATAGGTGAGTATAACCTTAGAGACTCATGGATGATCATTCTCATCTACAAGAAGATGACATAATATTAGAATATAAACATTTGAAATGCTAATTAACCATTGGTCAAGACTTATGGATGTTGCTTACTATACTTAATCTTGCAATGCCATCGACAGTCGGGTTTTGTTGGCCGAATGACTCAGCAACTTCTACCCTTGCTTTGTCTTGCCAATCTGTGTGAATGGAAAGGAGAAGAATCGTCCAGGTGAGAGCTATTGCGTTCGTTTCTTGTAATCACATCGTCGATAGACATTTTCTTACTTTGATCGTCGCTATGATAAGCACTCACAAGTGATCCAAGAAAATCCTCCCCAAAGTTGTGTGACTCCCCACTCATCACAATCTCTTCTCTTCTTCTTACCATTTCAATAATAGACTCTCGTATCTCTTTTTCCAGTTTCTTTGATTCAACGTCATCCTTTGTCTTGAAAAATTTCCTACACACAGATGCACTTGTATGTGTTAGAATACAAAACTGTAATCGGGCTTTCAACTATAAACTAAACTTTTATTTGATGGTTAACTTCATACATATCGATTTTGGGGGAAAGACAAAGTATAAATTTGCATTTAAACGGATTATTTAGTTGTATTGGGTCGGACTTTCACAACTAAAAAATAAACTCTTCATTCTTATATTTTTCTATTGTGCGTTCAACTTCAACATTCTCTATACGTGTACAATCGAGCATTTATATATAGACCGGAGAACAGAGAATGAGATGACAAATACGGCATGGGGCCAACCAGCTATGATACTATTTAACTTTTTTTTCAAATAGATTATTATATCTGGTTGAATTTTTACAACTAAAAAATAAACCTTATTAATTTAATATAATCTTAATCTTATAAGTAACTGTTTATTCTTATAATATGATATGTCACGTCCCAAATCCGGTTTTGACCGGATTCGAGACATAACCTGAATTAACAACGGTAATAGTAAACAACCAAGAAATCTTTTGAAAGCTCAAGTAAGTTTCAATCAAATCCTCAAATAACATGATCCAAAATCTCAAAGACAAGAGTCAATGCTCAACATGAAGTACGAGATAAATATAGTTCAGTACAAAAGACCACAACGTCTCTAGGACAACCCTCAATACATCCAGAAGCTCCCGATCCTCGAATCCCCTAAACATCAAGCGCGCCTGTACAAACAGTAATTAAAGGAATAGGGGTGAGCTTTCGCTCAGTAGGGAAAATAGCAAACATCGGTTAACAACTTTAGAATGAGAGGAATAACTCAGTTAACTTGAATCTCAAAGATTTGCATCACTCAAGAAATATTCAAATAGAGGAACTAACTGATATTCTACAAGTTAAGAAGGTAACAATCACTACCGAGAAAATTAAAGGAAGAACCATTAAATACATAATAGAAGAGTTAAGCCTCGACACTCCGATCTACAAGAATCTTGTATCATGTCAGATTTCCCCTCGATCCAGAGAGGACACATATCATCGGGTTACCGGAAGCGCTCTCAAGGGAACACATATCATCGGTACCCCCGGAAACGTCCTCAAAGGATCATATGTCATCGGGGAAAAACAGGATAAACTTCCGGGTATGCTCCCACAGGACGCATACACCCGGGGTGAAACAGCGCGTAACCAATCCCCGCAGGGTAAACCATCCACTTGCCCCGTAGGGTCCACCACCAATGCCCCTTAGGGTCCAATAACCAATGCCCCGCATGGTCCAATAACCAATGCCCCGCAGGGTGCAATAACCAATGCCCCGCAGGGTCCAATAACCAATGCCCCTCAGGGTCCAACCATCAATACTCCGCAGGATCAACCAACCAATGCCCCGCAGGGTCCACCAATCCGTATTCCATGGCCATGATACTACCAGATTACCCCCCGGTGTAAGTACCATACCGAACAACTAAACATCTCAAGAACACGAACAAGAGAAGTAACGTAACCACACATCAAACAACCAAAGCTTCGTAAATCACAATTTCATCATCACACATCAAGAGATCCATATACCTTTACACTTACCATTCTACTTACCAATCTCGATCCATCGGTCTACCATTCACCCGATCGTACCGTTTAGCACAAACAATTACACTCAATCATTTATTCCAACCTTCAAGCGTTCATTCAATCATTCAAGCATACAATTGTTCTAGTTTTGGACTCTTACTTTATCCTAAAGCTAAGCAAGAGAGCATGTGAAACAACCACAACCAATCCTATGGCATATCTCGGCCTTCTACCAGCACGACAATTCCCAAGTATTGAAAGCGAGTTATACTAGTGATTCACATCCTAAGCATGCATACTAGACACTTCCGGTTATTAATAAATGAAAAGCGTTTATTCTAGTGATTCGTATATGCTGCTACACCTTTCCGATTTTATTAACCTAATAGGCATACTAAATATTAAAGTGCACGAGGAGTTTAGTATTTCCCCTACCTTGCGGTCTTCCTCTAAAACTCTCTGCTGGGGGTGTCCGTCTAGTATCCTCGTTGTCTGCTCCCGGGTCCAAATCCTCGTCTCTTCTCCGAGCTTGTTCCATGGTTTTGGACCACAATAATACCAAAATTAGTAAATCAATGGAGTAGTCTTCAACTAGAATTACAGAAAAGTCCTTAATGAACGGAAATAGAACTAAAGGAATGATCTTGGAATCGGTTTGGACTCAAAAGAAAGGTTTCGGTTCAGGGGTTCAGATCCGGAATGCGGACCGTATCACAGACCGGCCCGGTATCCAGCACGGATCGCGCGACGCAACGGCCCAGAGTCTGACACGGACTGTGTGAGGTACCGTGCCGGACTCAAGCCCGTTCTGCACCGCGTACCGTGCCGGTACCTGGCCCGTTCCGTGCGGCCTGCCGTGCCGGCACATGGCTTGGTCGGGGTCACGTTCCGTATCGAACCAGTCCAGGACCTTCCCCTTTCTTCCCCAACTCGAGTTCCATGGAAATCAGACCAAAATCTCCATTTCTAACTTCTCCCAACTCCAAAATTTTCAACACAAACCTTCAAACCTCAACACACTCAATGGGTTTCATCAAAACTTCAATCAACACAATCAAACAACCTAACTTCACCACTTCTTCTCCAATCAACAACCAATAATGCTAGTTCTTCAAGTTCAAGGCAAGATCCACAAAACCCCAAGCTTGGAAGTAGATGAAATGAGAAGTTTAGAACACCCATACCTCTAGGAAGATGAGATGATGAAGATGGAAGGAAAATGGAGGAGAAATGATCAAGAACAAGACCAAAGTAGCTAGCTTTCCTCTCTTTCTTCTTCCTCAAGAAATGTTGCTCTTCCTCTCTCTTCCTCTAGTGGTGTTCGGCTGCAACAAGGAGGGAATGGTTGAATTTTTTCCAACAATTGTCTCTAAAGACCTAAATGATAAATGACCAAAAGACCCATTCAAGTTTTATCCACTTAAAGGCATTTTGGGAGGGTAAATGGTCATTTTAACTCCAATTCTTCTCATCCAAGGCTCTAATGCCATGTGGCATTGAAGGAGCTAATTTCTCTTAATTTAATTTCAGCTGTCCAAATTTAAGTCGGAAAAGGTCGATAAAAAGTCCAGTTTTGACGCAGAGTTGACCGGTACAATATTACAGTCAAACAGATGGAAATGACCTAACTAAGCTAGCCGTGATGACGGATAAGCTTTTTGGACCCCGGAAAGGTCCCGAATGACTTCCTAAGTCATCGGTTGACTTTTCCGGCCGAAAGTCAAACTTGGGTAGAAATCACCGGTTCGACCGGGATCGACCGGGTGCGGTTCTTACATGATACATTTACGTCTCAGATGGCCTTCACCGTCAAGGCTAGCCGGAAAACACATGTTCACCGATTTGATGGATGGGAGTTTCTCTCTCTCCATGCTTTTGGCTCGGTGTTGATCTCTTTGTATAGAGAATACTGCGTCTCTGTTTCTCTGGGAAAAGAGGTGTCTTCGAAGTCCAGGGACAAGTTTCAGAAGAAGGGCATTGCAGATGAGGCCCTTGTTTCAGGAACGACTGAAGCTAAAGCATCTAAGGTCAGGAAGAAGGTCCGAAAAAAGGGTTCGTTCGATGCGGTGGCTGGAGGAGGTTCGGGGGGAAGTTATTCCTTTGTTCCAGATCGTGAGGAGCTGGGAACGAATTTGGTTTCATTGACTGGAAATCAGAGAGCGTCTCTTCTCAACCTTGTAACCTCTATTCTTAAAGTCGACCGTCGTCGCCGGTGTCGTTCCTGTGGATCTGCGATGAGATACGTGGTGAGTGACAGAGAAATTTTCTTTCGGAATTTGCCATATAACTCGACGGAGTCTGGGTCCGTGGTATGTTCTTTCCACTTGGAGAGATTGAAGCCATTTCTATTCTGAACAGGCCGAACTGACAGAATCAACCATTCGTTTTCATTTGATTTTCGACGCATGAGGCTGCTTTACAGGAAATTGCGACTCTCCACGACTTCAAGGTTAACAGGCATATGCTCTTCATGGCGTTCTCCAGGAGCAAGGTCGGAGATTCTACCGGGAACACAAAACAGAGCATGTGCTCTATTTTGAACGCGTTGCATAAGCCTGCCTCCGACGAGATTTCCCAGGGTCGCGTTGAGCCTGTTGCTGGTGAGGATCCCTTGCCATTGATTCCGGATGTTTGGAATACTAAGGTTCCATCACCGACGCCATCACCGACACCAGCGTCTTCTTCGTCGCCGGGTGGCAGTCATGGTCAGTTAGGCGATGGTCAACTCGCGAATCATGGTCACAATTCTGATCCCGTAATTCATGCAAGTGTAACTTCGGTTATTTCGGACGAGAATCAAGGAGATCGCGATTCTGTGGGAATTGCAAACCACCCCTGTTTCTCGCGCGAGGACGATGGGGCGGACAAACTGTTGGAGCACTCTGGACTGGTTCCTATTGGGCCTGGTACTGGGCTTCTGAACCCAACCTTAAATAAGGGCCAGAGTTTAGTGGGTTTGGGTTCAGGTTCTCCTGGGTCGTTTTCGGGTTTGGAAGCCTAAATTCCTCCAACTTCCACTGTGGTTGTTTCGGGAAGTACAACAGATCTCTCGCCATTTCAGTTGGGAAATGGTGACCCGATCGGGTTTCAAAGTAGTTCGTGGAATGAGGCTCTCCTTCAACCTCAGAAACCTATGCTTAAAGGTCGCAACTCGAAGCAGGTTCCTCCTAGAGCTTCTAATCGTCAAAGACGGCCTCCACAATTTTTTGGGGATTATTATACGACTGAAATCAAACCAGCTCGCTCCTTGAATCGGTATCCTGTGGACGTCAGGAAACAGATTTTAGAAGCTCAAGCTGCTCGTTTAGCTCATTCAGCTAAAATATATGATGATCCGACTTTGACCTCGGAAGACGAAGAGTGGATCACTAATGACTAAGTTAGTGACACATTTTGGTTTTTGTCGGGTATTGTACCCACAGCTCCCGCTGAGAGGTCTTTTATAATGGTTGCATTTGGGTAGATCCTGTTTGAATCTATTTTTTTCTAAAAAAAAATCGAGCTTATCTAAAAAAACTGTTTATTCTTCTATTTTTCAATATATATTCATCTTCGACATACTGACTTACCTTATTACCGGAATTCGAATCCTTAGAAAACCTCCACAAACGCATGCGGTTAACTTGACCAACATATGAAATAACTTTTCTCCTTCCAAGTTCTTCGAAAAGCTGTCCTGGAAATCACATCTGAGGTCAAAAGTTTAAACTCTTTGGAACACCTCAATCTCCTTGTTCTTGTCCAGATGATTTCCCCATTTCCATCATTTCCACACTCGAAATCATAGCCTCCATGTGACAATCACTGATTATGACAGAATTGGTAGGCCTTTACCATCTCGACGGTATCGTACTCCTTCTCTTTCGTCATCACCATTGTTTATTGGCGTGGACTTGAGATCAATAATAAATTTTAATTATTTGCATGATTATGCAACGGCTACTTTTAGTTTATAAGAAATAGTATACTTTTTTGGTAGTATAAGAAATATTATTGATTGGTGTAGACTTCATTTATAAGCATTAGAACAAAAATTAATGAGTGGTTATTTAAATATTCAGGTCACCAAAGCATGCATTATATTAATTTGGATTATGATAAGTACCGTATAGCTCTGCTAGGGTTTTAAGAGTTTTGTTGCCATCTACAACTCAATGACTATAGTTATGGCAATTGTCATAGCTTATACCATGATGCTTTTTCTCTCTTCTTCCCAACCTCTCATTTACACATTTCCTTTGGATCTTGCGAAGTTTTTTTCTACTAAGTCTTCTTTCAAGCCGTCTCTAGCTACCGCGATGTTGGCCGTCTTCTGCCACCAACGGAGCATCTCCCGATCTGTTTCGGTCTTTCCTCTGCCCCAGGGGTTTTCGTCTCTACAGCCGTCGTCCCTGATGCTGCCGCCGCCATCCTTGAAGCCGCCGCCGCCCATGCTACGGTTGCCGTCTCTAATGCCGCCGCCGTCTCTGATGCCGCCGCCATCCACAGAGACGTCCCTGAAGTTGCAACAGCCGGCGCGTCCTTCTCCCTGGCCTCCACCACCGCAACCGCCTCGTCCCCTTTCACGATTATGGCTTTGACTAATCGAAAGAGCCTCGTTTATTTTGATTGAGTTTGTCTTTGCACGATCAATGCCTATTGATCAGAGAATCAAGGATTTCTCTAGGGAGGGGAGCATCAGGGACTGGCCCGATCAAGACGGTGCTTTGCCTCCCACAACCACCATTACTGTTAAGGTCCCTCAGGATCTCTGGTTCCCCTTTCCCCCTCTCCGTGGTCTGGCTATGCCCATGGGCATCACAATACCGTCTGCGACGTTTATGGTACTAAAAGGATCAGAGAACTTTTGTTTATCCATTCTGACATTCTCTCAGTGGTCGGGGAGCCTGTACCTCGAAGCACATTAATGTAATTCACTTTTGATTAATGATATTGTACCATTCGTTAAAAAAACCCATATAGTTTCGACAGTAACTTTAATTTGTTTGAATTAGATCTTATATTCACATATTAAAAAAAGGGGGTAAATGTTAGACAAAAGAGAAAGTTGGTAGGAACTTGGACATGAATCAGCTTTCGCTCTCGTTGACAAAATCGTCCTAGCCCTAGACCTAGCCGCTATGGATCTTCCTCTTGCCCTCGTCGCCGCCACACCGCATGCTGACTTGCCATATGGGGCTGGGTATGTCGGTCGCGCCGCCCTAGTGTCCCCCTGTCCTATCCGGTCGACTCCCTCGCAGACCACGACTGGTGTGGGAGATAAGTACCGTTGGGGATGGTCTTCACCACTATCTTCTACCTCCTTCTCCCTCGCCTCGAGTCGGTCCGATCCTCTTGAGGTTTCGAAGGATTCAATCCCATCGATGCGGTTGTCGACGGGGTTTTCTGGTTCGCGTCGGGGTGACCCGGTGCGACGCCCATGGGTAACTTCTCCTCCACACTACGGGGTTTCCCCTCTCCGCCTGAACCCTATATCGTCTGCCCGGGCTAACCATGACCTTGCTCTGGTGCCTAGGTTGGACGACGGTCTCCCGAAAATCTCTTCTATCTCTGTGCGAACCCTAGTAGCGGACCCCCACCATCCTACTCCCTCGCCGCCGCCTTCCGGTGATACCCGAGCCCATCGAGCCCTCCCACCAATCACCTGATTAAGGCTCCTCCAAATCTTACGATTCAAGACGGGTCACATAGGTGGGATCCAAGGCCAGTTCTCCTTCCGCCACCACATCGACCACTACACATACCATCGCCACCGTCGACACTGCCCTCTAAGCATCGTGCAGCGGTCTCCCTAGTGACGTGTGTACCAAGGAAACCCTATATAGGGTTTGTTGTTGGGCCTTTACCTGTGTATCGGGTTCTGCACCATATTTTGCTGGACACGATCGTTCAGGTCTCTTCTCCGGCGATCGTACCTACTGCTGCTCAGGTCGCCCCACCTACTGTTGTTGATTCAATGATCCCCACAGATTCTTTGGCTGAAGCCTCAACCGAATCTACGACCTCTGCAACTCCGGCGATCTCAATGTCCCCGCTGATATTTGGGACCATCTCGATGCTACAGTGCTACAATAGACCTATGATACGATTTCTAGTGACTTGCTTCAAACAATTATTGTAACGGATAACACAACTGCCCGAGCGTGGAACGCTCTTCACCTTATATTTCAGGATAATAGGCACTCTCGTGCCGTTTACCTAGAACATCAATTCTCTACTACGAAATTAGATAATTTCGCTAATGTCTCTAGTTTTTGTCAAGAACTAAAGACCACTGCAGATAACCTATCTGATTTGGGAGCTCCTGTTTCGAACCACCGTCTTCTCCTTTTACTGGTTGCGGGGCTCTCGGGGGCTTATGACAATGTGGCTACATCGTTCAATAGAGCGACCCTCTTCCTCCACTTCATGAAGCCCGTTCTAAGCTCATACTGGAGGAGACTCGAAAGTCGAAGCAAGTTGCTTCAGGTGCTCTCTTGTTAGGCTCGACGTTGTACACCAGTTCTGCTCCTCTATCCCTAAGGAGGCTGGTGAGAAACAATCTGCCCGTGGACCCTCTCGTGGTCGACATAATAACTCTGCTCATCCTCTCTCCTCATCTGGGCCGCAGCATGCACAACATTGGTCTCCTCAGCCCATGTTGTGGAATTGGCAGCAAATGTGGTCGGGCCATCCATTTGTGGGCTGGGCAGGCTAGTATGGGCCATGGGCCGGTCCCAGGCCAGCTCCCCCTTCCTTCCCATATCCAAAAGCACCTAGGCAGTGGATCCGAGCCTCTTCTAATCAGCATCCGGTTGGTGTTTTGGGTCCCCGCCCACCCGGATCACCTCAGCATGCTCATGTTGGGATACCTACGGATAATTCCTCGGCCATGGCAAATTTGTCTATGTAGCAGCCTCTCGATTCTACGTGGTACATGGACGGCGGGGCACCTCCCACATGACAGCGAACTCCGATATCCTCTATTTTTTTTGTTAAGTCTATCATTAACCGATCTATTATTGTTGGGGATGGAAACCAAATTCCAATTTCCGGTTATGGCAGAGCACCTATCTTTCCCACCCACGCCAATTACACCTTTAATGATGTCTTACACGCACCTAAAATTGTTAACAATTTAGTTTCTGTGCATCGGTTTGTCAAAGATAATAATGTCTCGATCGAATTTGACCCCTTTGGTTTTTGTGTGAAGGGTTTTCAGACGGGACATCCGTTTTTTAGATGCAATAGCACAAGCGATTTGTACCCTGTCACCTCCACTGTCTCTCCTACTTCGTTTTTTTCCTTCAACATTATTTACTTTATCTCCATGAATTTGGAATTCTAGGTTAGGTTACCCGGGTCCACGGTGTTTGACTTACTTTTTCGTTCTAATTTCATTTCTTGTACTACAAATAAACTGGACTCTGTTTGTCAATCTTGTGTGTTTGGAAAGCATATTCGGTTACCATTTCAATCTTCTTTGTCTGTTACTTATGCTCTGTCTGTCATTGTGCATGCTGACTTGTGGATCTCTCCAATTTTGAGTTCGTCTGGCTGTAAGTATTATTTGGTGTTGCTTAATGATTATACTAATTTTGTCTGGACATTTCCTATGGGACATAAATCCCCAGTTTTTAAAATCTTCACATCATTTAGTAGTTTTGTCTCTACTCAATTTGGATAGACAATTAAGAGTTTTCAGTGTGACTATGGCAAGGAGTTCGACAACAGTCCATTTCATGACTCCAGTGCATCCTCGGGATTGGTCTTTCGATTCTCGTGTCCTCATACCTCGTCTCAAAATGGACGTGCTGAGCGCAAACTCCAGAGTTTGAATAATGTGGTTCGTACTCTTCTACTTCATGAATCTATTCCACCTTCTTTTTGGCATCATGCTTTATCTATGTACAAATCATTATCTCTAACATTTCTGATTTCAGTTCAATCATCCACGCCACTTTTTTTAATACATTTTTTTTCTGTGAAAAAAAATATTTGCACCTCAAGTCAAGTATATATAATAATTATATAAATGTGTAAAAACTAAACGGGCATAATATGTTTTTCCAAAAAGCGGTGCACTAATTCACCATGGGTTATACCTTTAGACTCTCTCAACCTAGAGACCCTTTCCTAGCGCTAGCCCGCCGCTATGGTGCTCTCTACCCCTCCTCCATCACTTTTACCGTTGAGGTCCATCGAGATTTTCGATCTTCTAGTCTCCCCACTCGTCTTCTATCATTGTCCGTGAGGCATCAAAACATCGTCGGTGACGGTAATGATACTAAAAGGGTCAGAGAATCATTGTTTATTAATTCTGGCCCTCTCTCAGCGATCGAGGAGCTTGTTCCTCAAGGCACATTTATGTAATCATGATTATTAAATAATCATGTACCTTCGGCTAAAAAAAAATGAAATTCACACCCAATGAGTTAGAGGCATAAATGTGTGTATACCTAACACTGACCTCACCCTCTAATTCCATCTCAATCACCTTACCAGCAACTATCTCTATGCCTATATATAAATCGATGCGATGCAGCAAAACAATAGAGACCATAATATTACCTTTTCCAATGGCCTTGGAAGGTAATAACCAGACCCATATCGCTCTATTCCCTTTCTTGGCTCCGGGCCACATGATCCCCATGATGGACATCGCCCGAACACTGGCCCGGCGCGGCCTCATCGTCACCGTATTCATGACTCACAAAAACGCCGACCGTTTCGGGACCGGTCTGGATCCTTCCGGCCGGATCCGGCTCGCTAGGATGAGGTTCCCGAGCTCAGAAGTTGGGTTGCCTGGAGGGATCGAGAGCTTTGACATGCTTGCCGAGGCAAGCATGGGCGTCAAGTTCTTCAGAGGAGTTGATACGCTGCAACGACCCGCCGAAGAGTTGTTCCGACAGCTCCACCCCCGCCCGTGCTGCCTCATCTCCGACACGTTCCTTGTCTGGACGCTCGACACCGCCACCAAGTTCCACATCCCGCGGATCACTTTCAGCGTATTCAGCTGCTTCTTTCTTGTTTGTGTCGGGAAGTTACTCAACTCCGATGTAATGGACGAGGTGGAGAAGGACTCGGACTATTTCCCCGTGCCAGGATTGCCCGACCGCGTAGAGTTCACGAGAGATCAAATGTCCATTGCACGGTCGATGAGAGACGCCCCGGAGGCTCCTCTGAGAGCAGTAGCGGCTGCGGATAAGGCATCGTACGGAGCTATCGTGAACTCTTTCCAAGAGTTGGAGCCGGGTTATGCGGAGGAGTACAAGAAGTCGAGAGGAGGCAAGGCTTGGTGCATCGGGCCGGTCGCCCTCCGGCCCGAGCCTATCCACGAGCATGAGTGCTTCAAGTGGTTGGACTCGTGGCCGCGAGGCTCTGTGGTGTACGCGTGCATGGGGAGCACGTACAACTTGGCCCCGGCGCAGATGATGGAGCTAGGGTTAGGGTTGGAAGCTTCGGACAAGCCTTTCGTTTGGGCCGCGAGGGGCGGGGAGGCAATGGAGAGATTAATCGACCAAGACGGGTTCGAGGAGAGGGTTAAGGGGAGAGGATTATTGATCAAGGGTTGGGCTCCGCAGGTAGCTATACTCTCGCATCCTGCGGTCGGAGGGTTCTTGACGCATTGTGGGTGGAACTCGACGCTAGAGGGTGTCTGCGCAGGATTGCCTTTGATCACTTGGCCGGTGTTCGGAGAACACTTCGCGAACCAGAAGCTTGCGGAGCAAGTGCTCAAGATCGGGGTTGGTGTCGGAGCTGAGATTCCTGTGCATTTTGGCGAGGAAGAGAAGAATGGAGTTTTGGTGAAGAGGGGAGATGTTGAGAGGGCCGTAAGGAGAGTGATGGCTCAAGGAGAGGAAGGAGAAGAGAGGAGAAGGAAAGCGCGAGAGCTCGGAGAATCAGCCAAAAAAGCCATGCAAGTGGGAGGATCTTCTCACAACAATCTTTCGATGCTAATCCAAGACGTCATGCAACAGGCAAACAATCGTGTCTAGTCTCATTGCGACCACCATCACTTAATTGTGTGCCAATTATAAACTTCAAAATAATTGTGTTCATGCTTCTTTTGGATCAAACAATTTTATCTATGATCGTATATGTGTCTTAATAGAATGTCAGATTGTGTATTATGAGAGAGGTTGTCTACAACTGTTAAGCTTTTGAATTTGTTTAATTAATGAATTAATACGGCCTGTAACAATATTATGGTTCAAGTTAAATATCTGAAATAACAAAGGAGAAATGGATGAGAAATTGTAAATACAAGAGGGGAAAGGGAGGAGAAATAGATGGGGGGACACGCTCGTCGACCTTCCTTATGCGGTTTTGCCCTGGCACACTTTCGTCTCTAATCTGGAGACACCGTCTCACGTGTAAAAGGGGCTTCGTTTGGAGGAATGGTGGTCGAGACATGGAAAACCATGGTGTTAAGGGCTATTTCACAGACAGCAACTACGCAAGGTCCACATCTTCATCTCAACTTGTTAGAGTCGATCTGACTGGGAGTATCTTATAGGGACCCGAGAAGGGAACACCACGGTAAAGGGTCGACCGAGCCAAAGGTTAAGAGTTGTCTTGGGACATCTCGTTTAGGGCTAATGGCTGGGGCGTTAGCTGTTGGACACCGCGTCGAGGCCCTAACGGGGTAACCACGAACCGACCAGAATTGGGATTGGTTCCGACCTAGCGATAGATAGTTGTGATCGTTATGGCTCCTGGCTTCTCAAGGCAAGTCAGTTTCGATGGAACGACGAAAAAATCAGCGAGGGGTGGAAAGCACCTTTACCTCCTCTAATGAGTAGTAGAGAGGTCGGTAAGGGATCTACGGGCACTACCTTCCCACCGATTATAGGGTGGCGGGGGTTCCACCAATTACCAACACAACATTCTTTTAACGGATCGAGATCCAACACTTTTACATTTCTAAAGGCCCGCATTATCATTAGAGGAGGAACTGTGTTGACTAGATCCACGAGACAGAGCATAGTCCAGTTGTGTCCTTTAAGTACCTTGGTATAAGGCTGACAAAGCCTTCATTCTCAGGCATCAACAGTTGCATCGGTAATCTTGAACGCTAAAGGAGTATCCTCTTAGAGCCTGAACCTAGAGTCATATTACATCTGTTCTGTTCCTATATTTCTTGTTATTTCTAGTAGCTATTCATTTTTCAGTTCTATGATGTTCTAACTTTTAGATAATTATGTTTTTCGTCTTAATTATGAATTTATGGATCTTTTTATACATGCGACCTTTTATTATTAATTTAGCGTATTAAGTTCTAAAAAAATCACTAATTGTAGAAGATAATTTTACGAATTGCTTTAAGTGTATTGGATGTACAAACAGTGATTCAGAAGAGAACACGTGTTTTTAGACAATATAATCCCGTTAAATAAATTATATTGAACATATTCACACTCATATCCCTTTATAGTATTAATTAAAAAAATTGACCGAGACCGGATGGTGGACAATGTCCTCTCTAAACCCTAAGAGTTCTCTTTCTTTTTGGCGCAATACCCAAAAGTCATGTCCTATGTCATAGTTATGCTTCTCTCCTGTACACATCCTCTCTCTTACGCCCTTTCTCCGCCACCAACGTAGCGTCTCCCGATCTGTTTCGGTCACTCTTCTACAACTCCGAGGGTTTCCATCTCTAAGGCCGTCGTCCCTGATATTGTCGCCGCCGTCGTTGAAGCCGCCGCCGTCTCTGATGTCGTCGGCGTCTGTGGTGCCGCTGCCATCTTTAGAGATGTCCCTGAAGACGCAGGCGCAGCTAGTGCATCCTTCTCCTTGGCCTCCACCGCCTCAACCGTCTCGACCCCCTTCACGAGTATGGAGATGACTGATCGAAATGGTCCTATTTACTTTATTTAAGTTTGTCTTTACAGGATCAATATCTAGGGAACAGAGAATCAGGGATTTTTCCAGGGAGGGAACCCGATTCATGTATTGCCTCCCACCACACTACTGTTGAGTTCCTTGGCCATTTTTCGGAGCAGGAATTCCAGTTCTACCTTCTCATCCCCTGTATTCTATTATTGCCCACATGGCATTCAAATACCGTCTGTGACGGTTCTAGTGAAAAAAGGTTCAGTGAGCCATTGTTCTTTCTGTCTAACTTTAGTGGCCCGAGAGCATGTTCTCTGTTGCACATCAATGTTTTGATATAAACATCTATAAAATTACAACTTTCGCCCAAAAAAAATAAAATTGATTGGGTATACATCAAAACCAACATATTTCAGAGTCCAAGGGAAAAAAAATTTTATAATCAAAAGAAAACAGCTAGTTTCACATGATTCACGCGAGGAAGAGCTGAATAACTAAACTATATGTTTTTTTTTTAAACGGGAAAGAAGTAGTATTACGATAAAATCGTGCTTACAAGGAGGGACCTAACAGTCCCGGATAACAGCTTTTGTCCCAATCGGCCGTAGCCCATCGGGCGCACATGGTTCCATACAAATAGTCTACTTTCTTTCGCAGATCCGAACAAAAGAGATCCTCGATCCAACGTTTCACACTGAATGTAAAAAACGATATGAAATCTACCTAGCCAAAATCTTATTTGACCTAAAACAATAAAAATAGGTTGAAACGGAGCCTTTACTGCGGATTCCCCGAGACCTCCCGGCTGCAGACGTCCCGGGTCTGTGGGTATAGGCCTCAGACAGCCCTTCCCACCCCGCCCTGGGGGATCATTCATTCCCCGGGAGGTGACAGTCCCCCGAGCTAACTTCCCTTTCCAGCTCCTGCGCAGTGTTGGACGACACTAGAAAAGACTCCTGTGAAGTCTCCTTTGTTGTGTCCCGGGCCGCTGGCTTATGACCCGTCTTGATCACCCTGGGCCTGGGCCCAATAGCTGTAGTAAATCGCAGGATTCCTCGTCGAGCCAAAGTGCAGTCTTTCAAGTCTCCCAAACTGGGGTCAGGTGACCATTTCCTGGTGCCAATCTTCCTCTGTGGTCTAAGACGACTAGACGCCACCCCATGCCATTTGGCCACCACTAGGCTCAGACCCCGGTCTCGGCCAGGACTATCACGATACCCCATGGTTTCAATATCAGTAGAGTTGGTGGTAGTCATCCGGTGTGCATGCAAATCAGAATACGAGAATAACCTAGGATTTTCTTGCACCGTAGGGTTTATGACCACCCCCCGGGTATACTGGCCGCGTGGGACGACCAAACTCTGACTGTTGTTCCGACGGCCATGGTAGGCGATGACCCTGATCCCATTGATACAGATGCGGGTCAAAGTGCGGCGGTGGGAGGCCGGGAGCCAGATCCCAACCTTGCGATCCTTCCTAGTGCAGCCTCTTATACCGTTCTGGTTGGAGGTGGTGATTCCAGTGATGATCTTCAATGGGCCGATCCGGTTCCATCGGCGGCGCACCGATCCAAAACGGGAATGACCACGGCATATCCCCGATTGCACCATGCATGGGCCACCCATCATGAGCGGGCATGGCCACCGGGGGCCTGGGCTGGCCGTACATGCCGGGACGAGTCCAGGTAAGGAGCTCCGGCGCCCATGTTCCTCTAGGGCTTGAGCAGTGTTGACAACGAGGCGGCGGAATCATAACTGCAACCGGAAAGCGTGGGTGCGGATTGACGGGGCGGCGCCAACGCGAAGACGTGCGTTGACGGAGACGAGACGCGAAGTGGCGGAGCAGTGGTGGTGGAGCGGCGGCGACAAACCCTGATGGCTCGAGTAGAGAGAAACCCTGGTGGCTAGGGTAGACGAGATGTTTCTTAAATTTAAGATTTTTACTTTGCACTAAACTATATGTTTTGTTTTGAAACGGGTAACCAGAGACTTTCATTAATACCAAATGGTAAGTAAGTAGGGTGAGGCGTGACCGCCTCGGGTTCCAGATTTATGTCCGGGCCGACCGTAACAAGCCCGGCGCTCATGGACCTATAATAATAGCCCACTTTGTATCGTGGGCACAAAACTAAGCCAACTCTTTACAATCGTCCCAATTATTCTCTAAAACCCACTTCGTTTTAAAAGGGTATTAAACTGCAATGTGAAACGTGAGGGTATGTTTTTGCAACAAGTTTGTTTGGAAAAGAAACAAAAAAGAGGAAAAGGAAGTAAATGGATCAGGCTGGCTCAGGCCCAAACATTGTACGCTGAGCCCAAGCCAGCACCAGGCCCAAGTCCAGCTCAACTTTCCCTAACCCTAGCCGACCCGTTGATCTCCTCCTCACTTTCACGCGCAGAAACCGAGGCGACCTCTTCTCTCTCGCCGCGCCCACGCGTTTCCAGAGCCACCGTGGTTGCTCGCCGACGATCTCAGCACGGGTGAGCACGCGACGGCGCCTTCTTATCCGTACCAGACTCCCCTCGCTCCGTGGAAGCCCCATCCTCAGTCTCCTCTCCTCACGCTCTCTCCCTCAACGACTCGACGCCGGAGAACTCATCAGATCCACTGTCCCCGAGCCAAAATCTCACTGTACTTCCCTCTCAGCATGGTAAGCAGCTCCGAGCCGGTCTTTTCCCCACTTGAAACTAGCACGCTCGAGCTAGCTTCAGCCGGAACTACTCCGTCGGATTCTACCCCTCACCGGACGTGCTCGAACTGGGCTTGTGGGGACGAGAAGCCCCGTTAGGCGTAGGCCACTGGAGAGGCTCGCCGGAAATGCGTCAAGAACCATCGTCCGGAGACACAACGACTCGTCCGAGCTTCCGTCGCCGTCGCCGGCGAGTTTCTCCGGCTCGGTCAGATCTGGTTGAAGCGGGCTTTGGGCCGGACGAGGGATAGTGGGCCTTGGGCCAGGTTGGACTCGGGCCTGGGTTGGAGCCGGGTCGGGTCTTGGTCAGAACCGGGTCCTGGGTTCTGGATCTGGGTTGGGGGCTGGATCCGGGTCGAATCCGGGTCAGCCCAGTTCAATTATTTTATTTAATTAAGTAATTGTTTAAAATCAGATAAATTTCAAAGACCCGTCGGACTGTCTAAAGGACTTAAATCAGATAAAATTTGAGGAGTGTTGCAGATGGTACCGAAACTGATTGTAAGTTTTACTTGTTAAAATTAGGCTGGGACTTCGCCCGAGAAGACCGAAGTTAAACCCAGACGTGGACTTCGCCCTAGAAGACGGTGTTGGCCCGGTCGTCAGCAGCTAGGAGACGCTGCTGTGGTATCGTCTTTAGGTAGGGAAAGTATCGACCCCTCCTTAATTATGGACTAGTAAACTAGTATGCATGACTAGGGTTATTAATAACCGGAACGAACTAGTATGCATGACTAGGGTCATTAATAACCGTAACGTCTTAGTGTCAAATAGGTAAAACTGTTATATTATTAGTATAATTGGACGAGTCTTGATAATACTTGGAACGAACATGTTTGATATCCGTTTGACTTGCTTGTACTTTCTGGGAAATTGCTGTGCTAATAGACGGGCCATGTCTAGGTCCTAGAGTTGCGTGCTGTGTGATTACTCGCTGTGTGGGAGTCTAATTAACGTCATAATCGCTGTGTGAGAATCTAAATAATATTATAACCGTTGTGTAAATGTCTAAGTAGAATTATCAACGATGTTGCATGATAGACCGGGTGCCATGTGTGACTATGTGAACCCTTGATTGTGAAATGACCGGGTGAATGATAGACCGGGTGTATGCTAAGATAGTTCGGCTGTATCCGAGACCATCAAATGTTTGTGCTGTGTGCGAAATCCTGTTGTGTTTACGAGACGACGTAGCCGGGTGGATAACCATATCGAGGCCAAGGATGGCGTGATCAGATGACTCATAATCCGGGATGGGATTGCTCGAGGAGTGTGCCGGTTTTATATTCGCGTTGAGTAGAGCCCTTCATCTGTGTGAGGAGGAAGATATCGTGACTGACGTTGTGTGTTCCGGTGCGATATAAGTGGCTGTGTGCAAATCGGTGGAGTTCCAGCTCAGTACATATGAGAGTAGCGCCCTTCATCTGTGTGACGAGGAAGACATCGGACTGAAGGATTTCCGGTCAAGGATGTTACCCTTCATCTGTGTGAGGAGGAAGATATCGTGACTGACGCTGTATGTTCCGGTGCGATATAATCAGTTGTGTGCAAATCGATGGAGTTGACTCCCGCAATTTACGACATCTGTGTGCGTTTCGTCCGGACCCTTCCCCGTTATTTGCTGTGTGCCGTCCTATGGACTCTATGTGTGTTCTGCTGTGTGCCTTTCTCTCTGGTTTGTCTGTGTGTATTACAAGAGGATTTATACTGTGTGGTTGGGCTGATAAGGGTTTTGCCTAGAGACAACTTGTTGGGTCTTCTTCGTAGTTTACCGTGAGGTTAAAAGGTGTGTTTGGAGTTCTTTTACTTTTCCTACTGAGCGTAAGCTCATCCCTCCTGTCGTTGTGGTGTTTCAAGTGTTGAGCGGGAGCAGTACTAGCCGGACTCTCGGAGCTTGGGAGCTGCTGAGGGTTTAGCTAGGTTTAGAGACGTACACCTTTTTCGTTTATGTTGGACTGTGTATTTTACTAATTGAGCTGTGACTCAATATCGTTTGGAAGTTTTACATCATTTTGGAACTTTAATTATCTTTATTCGTTTTGTTTTACTGTAAATCTTTAGTCGTGTCTCGAATTCGGTCAAAACCGGATTTGGGGCGTGACAATTTGAGCTCAATTGGTGATAGCATCACTCAAGGAAATGCTATAAAGGGTGAGGTCTTGGGTTCAAGTCTCACCAACAACCTAGGTTGGTATTTGTCTGTGGACAATACACCTAAGGGGTTGGGGTGTATTGGGCTGCAGACCTAACATCGCCGCGCGTGGGGCTCTGTGTGAGGCACGGCGGGGTGTTACATATTCGGCCTAAAACAGCTAACGTCTCAAAACAACGAGACTTGAAATGAAAAATCCTAAGAAACAGAATGTCTAAATAGCAAATTATTCGACCTAAAACAAGATAAAAAATTAGCACACGATCGAAAGAGCAAACCACCAAATCTGCGATGCCGGTTCTTCTAGGCCCCGTGCCATTGGAGCGATATGGTATCGGCCAATCTTCGACTTGGTTCGCCCGGATCTTTCGAAGTAGTGCGGGAGGCGAGAGCAACGAGTCGATCCGCCACGGTTTGTCTGAGATCGAGGGTCCCGACTTCGGGTGCCGTGTAGTCAGACCCCGATCTATCGACCTTCCTCCCGGATCCCAGATCCATCTAGGGAGCAGGCCCATGATGGCGAGGGGTGACCCCGGGGCGGTAGGCCGCTGCAGATGGAAGGCGGCGCGTGGAGACTGTGTTCCGGAGAACGGAAAGGGGCCACGGTGGCTACTGGCTCGAAGGCGGGGCCAGTCCGGCGATGCTGGAACGGTGGCGCGAGACGAGGGAGAGATCGTGGCACGGCTTGAACGATGGACGTCGACCTGTGAGGGTAGACCGACTGCAAAAAAAGACAGAAACAAAAAATTAAAACCCATAAATGGGTAGAATGGACCCATAAATAAGTAGGATGGACCTAGAGGTTAGGGTAGAGGAGCGCTTTGAATTTGAAGTTTCAAGAGATTCCATAGTGGAGAGAAGGATGGAGGGGAGGAGGCTGCACAGAGAGCGCAGCCCCTAAGGTTTTTGGTCAAGGATCCACAACAAATGGGTCCACTAAACTATATGGTTATTATACGGTATTTATCATAATCCAATTTAATATAATGCATGCTTTGTTGACCTGAATATTTAAATAACCTGTCATTATGTTTTTGGTCCAATGCTTATAAATGAAGTTTACAGCAATCAATAATATTTCTTATAATACTTCAAAAGAAGTATAGTATTTCTTATAAACTAAAAGTAGCCGGTGCACAATCTTCAAATAATTAAAATGTATTATTGCTCTCAAATATCGGTCCACGCCGATAAATAATGATAATGCCGAAAGAGGAGTACGATAACATCGAGACGGTAAAGGCCTACCGATTCTGTCATAATCAGTGATTGTCACATGGAGGTAATCTTAGTCGAAATTTTGAAAGGAGTTAACCATATCCAGTGCGGACTCTTTGATCAGCCTTCGACCCTGAATTTGGTGACTCGATTGTCAGCAATAATCAATGTTGTTGTTATACGAACAGTCGTGGAGTATAATTATTTGTTTATCGTTTGAGTGTTGGAGTGAGTCGTAGACACCAACGATTCTACAAAACGCCAACACAACGAGGACAGGATGTCAGTCATGACAACTCCACTCTCCCGACAGTGACGAGTGGCGATTCGCAACAGGCTTTTGACCAGTCAGCATTGCTAGAACGCTGAGTCTGTGGGTCTAAAAGGAATTGTAAATATAAATATTATGCTTATAAAATGGACCAATTTTATGTAGTTGTTCATCGAAGCATTATGGATCCCACTGCATAAGAGTGCATGATGCACCAATCCGGGCGGATATGGAAGCACAATACACTTCCATAGTTGAAGACGCAAATGAAGCTATGTTTTGATGTCGTTTTCGGATGAGTCGCAGACTTTTCCGGCACGTGATGGAGGTAGTGGTGTACCAAGATGATTATTTTAAATAAAAGTCGGACTGTCTCGGAGTTATGGGGTTTAGTCCGTATAAAAAATGCACAACCGCCTTCAGGATCTAGCTTACGGATGTACAGTATATTCCCATGACGAATCAATGATGATAGGAGCATCGATCATCCTACAACGCATAAAGCGCTTTTTTCATGCAGTCAGTGTCCGATTCGGTGCAGAGTACATGAGACGTACGAATGATGTTTACATATCAAGGTTACTTGTTCAGGCCGAGAGACAGGGTTTCCTTGGCATAATTGGGAGCCTGGATTACATGCACTGGAGTGGAAAAAGTTATGATGGCCTAGAAAGGACAATTCAGCCGAGGTGATCATGACATGGGAGTGGAAAATTGAGATTTATGGATTTGACGTGCATTCTTTGTTACAGATGAGTTGAAAAATGACATATTTGTGCTGAATGATTCACATTTTTTAAGGAAATACTAGAGGAGGAGACCCCCACATATAGTATGAAGTCAACGGTGTGTATACTACCAACCTTATTATTTGGTTGATAGAACTTATCCTATAGAAGCGACACGTGAGAGTATTGGACACCACTACATGGTCCCTCTTGTATTCCATCTCCATATAGTTTTGATGGATTGAATTGTGTAGATGTAAATGATGAATGTATAGTTGTAGAAAAGAGTTCACAAACTCTTGTTGAGCCAAATCTTCTCATAGTATTCATAAAGTTGGCTGACATATCTATTAGATATCCAGGGTACTAGGGAAGATGCTCTCGCGAGAGGGGTTATAATTGAGTCTCCCATTGATTTTATTTTGCTAGACATCGAGCATGATGTCGAAATTCCTTTTAGTATGAGAGATTCATATTTTAATTATACCAAATCAACTATATATGTTCAACCCATACCATTGATTTTTAAATTTAATATTGAGCATATAGTTGCTAATATTAAGCAAGAATTTTTTGACACATTTCCTAGTCTTCAATCCCCGTTTGTGAACTATTGTTCTATATTGGTGGATGCTACTAACCCTTGTGGACAGGTGGATTTTCCAGTTCATGGGATTCATATCCCCATCAAGTTATGCCAAGATGAACTTGATCATAATTATTCTATTAAGGCAAGCTTGATGCAATTAGCCTTGACATTACAGTTCTTAGAAAACTCAAAGAAAAGGTTCTTATGCCACATTGTGTTCCTCCTCCCACCTTCACATCCATACTTGAAGAGGATGACGCAATGAGTGTATGAGACGTTCGGGAGGCCTCCTGATTGAGCCTCATACCCGTCGAGCTAATGACGTTAAAAAATGCGCTTGTTGGGAGGCAAACCAATATCCCTACCCCTCTTTTTTTTGTATATGTTATGTCTTGTTCTTATTTTCTGACTATCTGTGCAAGTTGGTGATACAAGATAGAAGCGTCAGAATTATAGTTGTATTTGTTGGCACCGAGTTCTTGTGAACTCACTTGAGGGAAATGGCTCTTCATCCATCCATGCACGGGGATTCCCATAGTTAGTGCAGTTCTCATAGTGGTTCTTCGAGGGGTAGTATGTCTCCCCTTCCTATCTTTATTGTATACCACTATTGTATTTCATTTATGCTATCTGGTGGGAACTGAGCGCCCGAATTGCCATACTGATAGAGCATACATATAGGATTTCGTGAAATGTGTACTTGATGATTATAATTATGTAGTTCTTTTCTTCTAACTCACCGTGAAGGAAAGTCATCTTGTCGTCCATCTGTTGAAGGTGTAGATCTTCTTTTTCCACTAACCCAAGAACTGTTCGAATAGTCACCAACTTAACAACTTGGGAGAAAATCTCGGTGTACTTAATGGCTTCGCCACATTTTACAGCGCTTGCTTCCATCTTTCTCTTCTTTAATCTTGTAGACCCACTTGTTTTGCAACACTTTCTTGTCACCCGGAAGCTCAACTAGCTCCCATGTTCGGTTTGACAACAATGTGTCCATCTCATCCTTCATTGCTAGCTCCCACTTGCTCGATTTCTCAACATTATTTTCTTCATCATAGCATTCAGGCTGTCCTCCATCGGTATGAAAAATGAAGTCCAACGACGGAGAGAACCTCTGCGTCGGCTTTCTTATCTGAGAAGATCGGCGTACGGCGGAGGCCGGCATTTATTCTTCGACTTCTAGGTCGCTATCTCGCTGAATCTCTTCTTGAACTTCAGGTCCATCTTTTTACGACATATCCCGCTTTGTTTCGCGTGTAGGAATCTCTCTCAAATCAATCATTGCTGATTTTTCATTCTCGGACTCTCGAATCTTCGAAGTCTGTTGCAGATTGTCTTTGTAGAGCACCTGTTCATTAAAGATGACATCCCCTCTCCTGATGATCTTCCGGTTTTGATCGTCGTAGAAACGATAACCAAATTGGAATCACAATAGCCAATAAATATAAAACTTCTTAGATTTTGTATCAAGTTTACTTCTAGAATGACATCAATAGGAACATAAGACAAACAACCAAATACTTTAAAAAAAAATACGTTTACCTCTTTTTCTCTCCACGCCACTTCTGGAATTTTGAAATTCAAAGGAACGGACGATCCTTGATTGATCAGATACGTCGCGGTGTTAATCGCATCAGACCAAAACGTCTCGGTAGCCTGGAGTGTAGTCTCATGCTTCTTGCACACTTGTTTGGCGTCCGATTCATCATTTCCGCTACTCCGTTTTGCTGAGGTATTTTTGGAATGATTTTCACCTTCTTGATCCCGTTCTGAGCACATTATTTCTTCTAGGGATCGTCGATGTATTCTCCACCATTGTCAGACTTTAAACTCTTTAACTTCAAGTTTGTCTCGTTCTCAACCAAATCTTTTCAGATCTTGAAAACATTGAACACATCAGCCTTGTGTTTCATGAATTACACCCAAACCTTTCTGGTTGAGTTGTCTATGAACGTCACATAATAGTGTGACCCTCCAAAGGAAGCTACCAGGGTTGGTCCTCATACATTGGTGTGAACCAATGCCAATTTCTCTATCTATAGCTCCCTTCCCCCACTTGAAAAACTCACTCTCTTCTGTTTCCCAAGCACACAACTTTGACACAAATAGTGATTCACCGATTTCAACTCTGAAATCTTTCCCTCCTTGACTAGAATCTTCATACCTTTCTCGCTCATATGCCCAAGTCGTCGATGCCACAACTTGGTCTTTTGGGTATAGTCAACAACAGCTGTTGAGTCGGGGCAACTTGTCGTCATGTAGAGGGTACCGGTTTTCTTACCACGGGCAACCACCATTGCACACTTTGCCACTTTTCACTGACCTTGACCAAAGGTAACTGTGTGCCCTTTATCATCAACTTGACCAACGGAAGTCAGATTCCGTTTCAGCTTTCACACATGTCTCCCCTTCTTTATCTTCCACATGCGTTTGTTAGGCATCTTCACGGTAATATCTCCGTGACCGACAATGAGTAGAGGCAAGCCATCGGCTAAATAGACCTTTCCAAGATCGACAGAGTTACTTATAGCTTCCAAGATCGACAGAGTTACTTTCCAAGATCTGATATCTGTGAATTTTAATTTCGCATTACCAACAGAGTTACTTATAGCTTCTCTCATTGGCTTCCAACTCGGCGGTAAAGACGCCAGTAAAATTAAGACACGAACTTTGTCATCAAAATCAATTTCCAAAGATGACAACTGATAAACAATCGTATTGAATTCATTCATATGTGCAGCCACATATCCTGTTTCTTCCATTCTCAAATAAAAAACCTTTTTCATAAAAAAATACTTTTTTTCTGCACATACACCGTGTCCCCTTTTGATTTGTGCTACACAATTTGCTACACCTAAACTACTCGGCTGGACAAGCCTTATATGTGGGCACACAACATAAGAGGACAATTAGGAAACCCTAGGAGAGAGTGGGCCCACGAGACCCATATTGTCACGCCCCAAATCTGGTTTTGACCGGACTCGAGACGTGAACTAGAAATAATAATTAAAGTGAAATTTAACGAAGCCAACTCGTAAATCTTTAAGTTCCCAAATGATAATTTTGATAAATAAGTCATAAATCGACCGTTCAAAGCGAATAAATTTAAATGATGTTTAGTAATGAAAAAAAGTACGTCTTCTACAACAATAACACCCGGACTCTCCAGAAGCTCCCGAGCCTCGAGTCCACTACTCACCAAGCAAGTCTGTACAAACAGGAAATAAACAGATAGGGGTGAGCTTACGCTCAATAGGGAAAAATAATAAACAAAAGCGACCTCCACTTTGGTAATAAAACTGAATTAACACCATTAACCATTAACCAACAAGATGCGAAGGTAAAGAGAACAATAATAATATTCAACCCTTGAGGAAAAACAGCAATTTGAAGAGAATGAGGAAAAGCGATGTAATCTTTGAATAACTACTAAACGAGAGTATTTTAATATCAAGCCAAGAACTTAAATCACAATACTCCGATCCACAATTGGTTCTTGTGTCATGTCGGATTTTCCCTCGATCTAGAGGAGACACATACATCGGGGCTACCGGAAACGTCCCTGAAGGGACACATATCATCGGAATTCCAGGAAACGCCCCCAAAGGACCATAAGTCATCGGGGCGAAACAGGATAACCTTCCAGGAATGCTCTCGCAAGACGCATACACCCGGGGTGAAGCAACAAGTAATCATCCCCGCAGAGTAAACAATATCTCGGCTATGATATTACCCCACACCGGTTTACCCCCTCGGTGTGGGTACCATGCCGGTCCACAAGTAACCATCCCCGCAGGGTAAACAGTAACATGTCATACCGGAAACGCACATCGGCCTAGACATCTTCCCGGAAACGCACATCGGGGTCAACCATGTACATCATACCGGAAACGCACATCGGCCTAGATGTCTTCCCGGAAACACACCTCGGGGTGACAAATAACACCACACAATGTCATATCGAACACAATATAACAACCACAGACTCGTCTAAGTTCACACAACACGATACAAGGAATTCATACCAACAATCACACTTACCGACATACTTACCAACCACGATCCATCGGTCTATCACTCACCCGATCATACCATTTGGCACAATCAATTACACTCAAACATTCATTCAAGCATTCATTCACGCATTCATTCAATCAATCATTCAATCATTCAATCAACAATTCATAACACAAGCATTACAATTTATCGGGTTTAGTTAGACTCTTATCTTAACCTAAATGTTAAGCAAGCACGGCATGTGAGGCAATCACAAACAATCCTAAGGCTCATCACGGCCATTCTACCAGCACAACAATTTCCCAAGTATTGAAAGCGGTTTAAACTAGTGAATCACATCCTACATGTTACTAAGACTGGTCCGTTTATTATGATAATTGAAAAACGGTTATTCTAGTGAATCACATCCTATATGCAATTTTGGACCTTTCCGGTTATTATTATCCTATAGGCATACTATCAGCGTTATTTAAATTATCAGCGGAGTTTAGTACTTTTCCCTACTGAGCGTAAGCTCACCCCTATTTGTTTATTTCCTGTTTGTACAGGCTTGCTTGGTGAGTAGTGGACTCGAGGCTCGGGAGCTACTGGAGAGTCCGGGTGTTATTGTTGTAGAAGACGTACTTCTTTTTCATTACTAAACATCGTTTAAATTTATTCGTTTTGAACGGTCGATTTATGTCTTATTTATCGAAATTATCATTTGGGAACTTATAGATTTTTGAGTTGGCTTCGTTAAATTTCACTTTAATTATTATTCAATTATTATTTCTAGTTCACGTCTCGAGTCCGGTCAAAACCGGATTTGGGGCATGACAATTTGGTATCAGAGCCTGGTTTCATTTTGAAATTGTTTTCAAAACCTCGGACCGTACGTCAATTATGTGGGTAGAGTTAGGTGGTCTAAGTCGTAGTACTCAGTGACGCGAGTCGGAATTATCCGATGCGTAGAGTTGGAAAGACAAGAGTCTTATTTGTTTAAGTGCTTTGTTTAAGTTTTGGCTTCTTTATATTATGTTGTCTGCTTTACTTGACTTGTATCTCTTGCACTATTTGCTGTATGCCTTAATTGATTTGTGATGCCGACCGGTTGAGATCGGGATTGGTTTAACGAGCGATGCTCAGGTTGGTTATGGAGTGTTCGTTATAAAATTGTGAATTGTGTAGCCACCTTGGTTGACCGTTATTTGATTGGTAAATTTGAATTGTTGACTTGTTTAAGTGTTGACTGTTATTTAGTGGGTGAAGTTGAAATGTTGATCTGATTGGAAGTTAATTGAGTACATGGTAGAAATCCGAGCGGTACTTGCGATACTTTACAGTGATATGTACTTTGCTGATTGTGGTTTGCCTTATGTGCTGAATGCTGGGTGCAATTGTTGATTAAATGTCCCGCTGAAGCGGATGGTTAATGGATTATACGAACGGGTCATGCCGAAGTTTCTGTAAAACTGAAGTGTTTGCACTATCACGGTTTGACTCAGGGGCACCACTGTAGTCGAGCGTGATATGGGGATGTCAAGTGGTTACAACGAGATTCGGGGACGCCTGAATCGGGTTGTAACGACGCGAGATCGACATGAATGTTATGATAGAAAGATAAAGTGTTGATACTTATGAAAAGAGAATTAAGGCTAAAATTCGTGGAACTGGTTGTGTTATGAATTGAACCCCACGTGATGGGAAGATACCCAACCGAGGTGTATACCGGTCTGGTATGTGATGTGTGTGACTTGTTGAAATTATGCCTCCCGTGGGAGATGACTGAATTGTGTGACTGAGACGCACAAGCGTGCAAACTTCTTTGCTTATACGAAGTATTGTATGTAAGACTTTACTAAGACTAAGTTTAACTGTTGGTCCGAGTATGACCCTTGTGAAGCGCGTGTGAACGTTTTACTTTAAGTGAACCGCTTAATTTGAAATCTGAGAAATTGAACATGTGCGTTATCCACGCGGAGGATATACGACATGACACCTGCTTACGTACCGAGAGGCACCAGGAGTCGGCCAGCTAGGTGCCGAGGGCAGCCACCTACCATCGATCAGGCATGTGCATCGAACGCCTAGGGTACTACTTCTGTAAGACCCGCTTCCGGTCGAACCGGTGACTTCGGAAGTCACTCGGGACTTTTCCGGAAACCAAACGAAGTAGCCACTATCACGGTTGGCTTAAGGGGAGAAAACCCTTTCGTTTGAGTATAATATTGGATAAAGTCAATTTTGGTCAAAACGAGACTTTATATCGACTAAAACTCCAATTTTAAAAGTGCTGGAATTTATTTTGGAAATTTAAATGACCTAGGGGAGGACACATGTCTATTTGTGGTTGAAGGAGAGAAAAAGGATAGTCATTGTCCCTTTTACCCTCCCAAAGGCTTCTACATGGGTTTCTAACTCAAGGGCTTTTAGTCATTTACTACTTCTAGGTATTTTATTGGATTGGAGAAGCCAAAATCATTTCATTTTGCTTGTGGTAGCCGAAAATTGGAGAGGAAGAGAGGAAGAGGAGCTCTCATGGAAGCTTGAAGGAGAATCAAAGAAGAAGGAACCATTTGGAGTCATCCTCTAGCCTTCCACCCTCAAAAACACTAGCATCCTCTTCATCTTCACATTCTAGAGGTAATGGAACTCTCTACTCATCTTTTCTCTTCATCTATTTCCTTGGGTTTTGGGTGAGAAATGGCTAGATGATGTTGGGTTGAGTAGAAATGATGGGAGATGGTGTTGATGAAGGTTGATGAAGAGCTTGGTGAAGTTTTTGTGGAGAAATCAATGGTGGTTGGAGATTTTGAAGTGGGTTTGATTTGATGAATCATTGGAAAACTTGTTTGTGTATTGATTCCTACCATGGGTAGAGGAGTATTGATGGTTTTGGACTGTTTTGGTGGTTGGATTGGGGAAATTTCTGGGTTTGAAGGTGGATTTTCGGGGTTGTGGAGCTGGAGGTTGAAGAAGGGCGAATCTGTCCTGGTGCGTCACGGATCCGTGATGGATCCCGTGACGGGCGACGTCACGGCTCCGTGAGGGAGACCGTGACGGCACTCGTCACGGCTCCGTGACGGTGACCGTGAGGGTTGCCATCACGGATCCGTGACCAAGTCCGTGACCCACCAGAGTGAGGGTTTCTTGAGGGTTCTTGAGGATTTTGGCATCTTGGTTTTGAGCTGAACTTTGGAAGGGTTTGGGGGTCTTTCTTACTGTTTAAGTGGAGCCTAATTAGCGTTTCTTTGTGTCCAAGACGTTGTGGATCGAGCTAGAGGAGCAAGGATCACGCCGGGAACCGAGGAAGGAGCAAAGTGGTGATCACCGGACGTCATCAAAGCGTTGAAGAGGAGGACCTTGAGGTAGGGAAAGCCTTAACCTCTCGTTTACCATGCTTAGTATGCATGCTAGGTTAATAAAATGGAAAAGGTCCTAGATATGCTTATAGGATGCGAATAACTAGCTTAATCGTCTTTCATTTTCTAATAACCGGAAGTGTCTAGTGGTGACCGATTAGGATGCCAATCACTAGTGTAATTCTCTTTCAATACTTGGGATATGATTGTCTGGTAGAGGAGCCTTGGCAAAGCCCTCAGATTAGTTGTGTGATAGGATCACATGCTTGGTTGTTGATTGCTTAGTGGATAGGCTAAAGAGTCTAATGAAACTAGCGAAATTGCATGCTTGAATGCTACTTTGAAGGATTTATGTTTTAGTTGATCATACTCGTATTTGCTCGTTGATTGTATTCGAATGATTACTTGATTTACTTGATTGGTTGTTGGGGGTATCGAGTATGACTGGTTGTGTCGAGCGGTGCAATCAGGTGATCGATGCCCCGGTGGTTCGAAACTGGTAAGTGAACGGTAAGTTGGGATTGTGTATTTGGTGTGCTATGGTTGCATGATTCGTGTGCTATGTGTTGTGGTGAATTGGCGATGGTTGAGCTGTGTGTGGATTTGGATTGGTGATGGTTGAGCCGTGTGTGGACTTGGGTTGGTGGTTATTGAGTTTGTATTACTTCGAATTTCTGTTGAGTGCATTATTCAATTATTAACTGCTTATTATTAAATTGCCCACGTGTGCGCTTCCTATGGGAGTATGGCCCTGGGTTCCCGATGACCTAAAATCCCTTGGAGACGTTTCTGAGACTTCCGATGATATGTGCCTTGAAGGGTGTTTCCGATAGTCTCAATGATATGCGTCTCCTCTGGATTGGAGGGAAAATCCGAGAGGACACGTAAGACGTGGATCGGAGGGTAGTGACCTCATGTGCTACGGCATTGTTTGGTTTATCTATTGTCTCCGATGGTTAAGAACTTCTTGTTAACTTTATTAATGAATTTATTTGTGAGGTTATGAACTACCTTGTGGATTGTGTCTGTGAATTATGGATCTTGAGGGCATTACCGTTGATTCTTTGGAGTTTAAGGTTCACTATGTTATGTGTTTTCCCTACTGAGCGTGAGCTCACCCCTATGTTTCACTGTTGTGTCTACAGGCTTGATTGAGGAGTAGAAGCTTGGGCGCTTCTCGGCGGGGTACTTATTAGAAACTTCGGACCTTACTGTTTATGTTTTGAACCAAACTGTGGAGATTATTATTATTACACCCCTTGAGGGTTATTTCATGTTTTGAGCTACGTATTGATGGATTCGAGTTATGGTAATGGAATTTTATTGATTTGATTTAGTTGGTTTTCTCCTTTATTCGTTTTTTTTCATAGTCATGCCTCGAGTCCGGGCAAGAACCGGATTTGGGGCGTGACAACTTCTGCGGAGCTCCAGAGAGAGAGACTGCAGCACCGGCACCTGAGACTGTGCCCGCTGCCACTGCAGCTGCTGTTGACAGGCCGAATTAGGCTGACAGTTACACGACACATGCTTTTAAGAGTTTTCCCGTAGTTTGGGCACGCCAGTCTTTTCCGAGGAGCCAGACCCCGAGCCAGCCGAGAGGTGGCTGGAGCAGATCACCCACAATTTGGTTACGTCAGGGATCGCCGACGAACACGTGTGGGCCCTTTTACAACGTTCCAATTGAAGAGAGATGCATACCTAAGGTAGGACCGCGAAGAAGTACGAGTTGGAGATACTTTTCAGTCATTTAGAGAACAATTCCTAGAGCAGTACTCCTCATGTTCAGCCTGGTAGGACGGGCCACAGCAGTTTCTAGAATTGCGTCAGGGAAGAATTACGGTCTCGAAGTACGAGACGAGGGTGACCTCCTTATCCCGCTTTGCGCCGGAGATGGTACCGACCGAGAATCACCGCGGTAGACGGTTTGAAGGAGGGCTTCGCCCCGCGTTTGTGGATCGGGTTACCGCGATAAGGGTCCGGTGTATTCGGAGCTGGGGGATCAGGCACCGGCAATGAGGCGACACTTCCTTGAGACAGCCAGAGTCCGAGGGAGCAGGCCGAGGTCGAGCGGCCTATTAAGACCGACGGAGGTCCGTAATCCACGGAGGCAGAGGAACTCAGGATTCTTCCGACCTCAGACTCAGCTTGGTAGGGCGAGACAGGACAGGTCGGTGAAGTCGGCCGGACCTTCCACGTCGGAGGGACCGTCAGTACGTTACTTTTGCCACCAGTCAGGCCATCGGCGCCTAGACTGTCCGAGGGATGGCACGCGCCGATGCCGTACTTGCGACCAGGTCGGACACTTGACGAGACAATGCCCCGTCTCAGGTAGAGAGCGGATATGTTACTATTGCGGCAGACTGGGACACATCTCCCCCGCGTGTCCTGACCGGTTCAGAGGAGGAGCGATGCAGCAACCACAGCAGAGGCAGCCTCGCCTAGCACCACCCATCCGATCGCTTCAGAGACAACCTCCGAGGGCCCCGCGTCAGGTAGCAGGAGCGCCAGTTCAGAGACAGCGGCCGAGGGCCCCATAGCAGCAGGTACTTCCACCACCACCGAGTGGAGGACCTCCGACTCGGCAGGGCAGAGTTTACGCGATTGTCGGACCCCGAACTGAGGGACTTGATTACGATCATGAGATCGCTTAGAGCACTTGTTTACTTTTTAGACTCTGGACTTTGTGTTTGCTGATACTTGAGTATTACACTTGGTTGTTTTGTTTCGTGATTACGTTATGTTGGAACGAATTTGAAACTGTCAAGCCCACCCGTACCTTAACACACCGACTTGAGGTGTGGTAGTCTCGACTAGTGTCGGTATGATACGAAAGTGGAGTAACAAACCGGATTTAGGGCGTGACACATATGACCATTAGGCTTCACCGTCTAACACCAACGATGGAAGGGACGTATCGAGACCTAATAACGACGACATAACAGTCAAGGAGGCAAGCAACAAAACAGATATGACAAAGAGAATAAGATTAAGGCTAAATCTTTTTCTAAAGAAGGGGGCATACAACTCAGAGCTGAGAGCATTACAAGATGCTTATGATTTTGTTTATATATAATTGTGATGACAGATACAAAACTAAATTAATCGTAGAAATACTTTATACAAAGTTGGGCAGATACGCTTTCCCCATCCTATCCTGTGATGACACGAACATCTTACCTAATAAGATAACGATCGTACAATATACATACATGAGTACATTACATAGGAGCATGTATATGTTCCCTTGCATACCAAGTCAAGTGCACAACAAGGCATACCAAGTCAAGTGCACAACAAGAAGAGTTTCAGAGACAATTCATGGATCCGAAAGAAGCAGTTTCGGCCGGAAAGCCTCACGCCGTATGCATCCCATCCCCAGTTCAAGGCCACATAAAGCCGATGCTTCAGCTAGCCAAGCTTCTCTTCCACAAAGGCTTTCACATCACATTTGTTAACAATGATTCGAACCACAGAAGCTTGCTCGAATCCGGAACTCCTAGTCCTATGGACGGACTTCGTGACTTCAAGTTTGAGGCTATTCCGGACGACAAGACGCAGAGATCATTTGCTCCGTTTCGGGACTTGCTTGCTAAGCTCAACGACACTGCTACCTCAAATGCTCCTCCAGTGTCTTGCATTGTCTCGGGTGCTTTCAACTTCTTCATCTTCACGGTCGCTCAAGAACTCGGCCTTCCTGTCACACTTTTCTGTCCCAGTTCTGCTTCTAACTTGATGGTATTGATGCATTTTTCTGCTTTACGAGACAAGGGCTTCACCCCCCTCAAAGGTAATCTGTATGCTTTTTTTTCCTAGGACCTGTCAAATATGTTTTGAATCGAAGTTGATCAGAGAACTATCAAGGGGTTTAGGAGTATTGGCATGTGAGCTATTGGGGTTTAATTATAACTGGGCTTTCACCTATCAGATTATGCTTTTAGTTGAACTAGTCTTATAATATGGTATCAGATTGGGAATACGAGTTCAAACCTCACTATCTACACTGAGTTTTTCAATGATAAAGAACTGAGTTCTGGGGTCTTTCTGATTGGGATTGTTTTTGAGTTTTGCTTGATTTGCAGATGAGAGCTACGTAGAAAACGGCTATCTGGACACAGTTATAGACTGGATCCCTGGTATGAAAGCCATCCGCCTGAGGGATCTCATGAGCTTTGTCCGCACAACTGATCCTGATGACCCCATGTTTAGGCTCTGCATTGAGGCGGCCGAGAGGTTTTCTCAAGCTTCATCAATAGTTGTGAACGCTTTCAATGCGTTGGAGGAAGATGTTCTGTATGCGTTCTCGTCCATGTGCATACGGATCCACGCAATAGGCCCTCTGCACTTGCTGGTAAGAGAGCTCCCGGACGACCCTTTGAAGTCCATAGGGTACAGTCTGTGGAGAGAAGATACGGAGTGTCTACAATGGCTCGACTCCAAGCCACCGAACACAGTTGTCTATGTCAACTTCGGCAGCATGGCTGTCCTGACGCCGGAACAGCTTACCGAGTTCGGGTGGGGACTTGCCAATAGCAAACACCCGTTTATGTGGATAATTAGGCCCGGCTTGGTGACTGGAGGAGGCGAGGGGGTTCTTTCGCCCGAGTTTCTTGGAGAGACTAAAGAGAGGGGGATGGTGACAAGTTGGTGTCAACAAGAGAAGGTACTCAACCACGAAGCCCTTGGAGGATTCTTGACGCATAGTGGATGGAACTCGACCATCGAGAGCATGTCCGAGGGAGTGCCGATGCTTTGTTGGCCATTTTTCGGAGACCAGCTGACCAATTGTAGGTTTACTTGCAAGGAATGGGGAATGGGGATGGAGATTGACTACAATGTGACGAGAAGTCAAGTTGAGAAGCTTGTAAAAGAGCTAATGGAAGGACACAAGGGCAAAAAGATGAAGGTCAAGGCAATGGAGTGGAAGAGAAAGGCTAGGGAGGCTGTTGGTGTGAATGGCTCCTCGTCTATAGCCTTAAACAAGCTGGTAGATGAACTTCGTTCGTCTAAACCCCCAAAGTAGTAACTCCATTTTATGTAATCTCAACATTGCTTGTCTTCTCCATCCTAATAAATTTCATTTTGTTAAAATATTAAAGCGTGTTTACTAAAGATGGTTTAAGATCTATCGTCAAACTATTTTCACTTAAATTATTGATTCAAAAGGTGTTCAATACATTGCATATGGTGTATTTTCTTCCAACGGCAATAACATATATTAAATGTATTAGTAATAGCCCAACGACACCGACCCATAACAGGTCCATCAGATAACAAAGTAAAGCGAACAATTAAAAAAAAGTTTCGGGATGCCGACAAGGATATATTGTGACCGGTACAATGGCTACCAACGCTGAGTTAGGATAGAACGGACCTATTTACGGATGAAAAAAAGCGTCGTGGCGGATTAAGTACTCTACCGCAGATGCAACATACGTCGCCCTCCCTTAAATTATAGTGTAGGACTCCCTGAACACGAGAATATTGGCTTCCGAAATAGTAGAAGAGTACGGTGGCGATAGTTGGTGGAACAACTGCCACCCATCAACCAGTGAGTAACCGCATCACTAGCCACCTACTCATCATTGATCGAGGTGAGGTGTAAGAACCGCCCCCAGTCGAACCAGAGGTTTTCGGCGAAAGTTGACTTTTTGCCGGAAAAGTCAACCGATGACTCCGGGAGTCATTCGGGACCTTTCTGGGGCCCAAAAAGCTTATACGTCGTTACGGTTAGCTTAATTGGGCCGTTTCCTTTCAAATGACTGTATTACTGGGAAAAGTTAACCCGGACCTTTTATCGGTCAAACGCGGTCCGATTATAAGCTAAATCCGATTAAACTAAAAGTGCTGGATTTAATTTGAGTAGAGGTGGTCCCCACTTGGACACTTTTCCTTAGAAGCTTGGAAGGGAAGAAAGAGAGTTAGGGGGTGTTTTGGGGATTTCGAAATTAGGTTAAAGGCACAAAAACCAAGACCAATTCAGCTCATTTGAGCTTGTGGCCGAAATTGAGAGAGAGAGGAAGAAGAAAGGGGGTTTTGGTAGCTTGAAGAAGAAGAAAGGAGGAAAAATGGGGTCTTGAACCCATTTTCTACCCTAATCCTCTCATTTTGACTTGTTTCTTGACCTATTCTCCATCCTCAAGGTAAATCCCTCTTCCTTTTTTGTTTTGGGTGATTTTAGTTCATGGGTTTTAAAGAGAAATGATGAACTTGGTTGGGGGTTTGAAGTTTTAATGGTGGATGATGATTTTTGGAGAAGAAAAGGAGTTAGATGATTGACTTAACTTGGTTTTGAGTAGTTTTGATGAAACCACTTTGTGGGTTTTGATTTGCTGAAACTTTTGGGTCTGTTTTGGAGTTTTGAGGATTCATCAATGGTGTTTTGTTGTTGAAATTCGTGGAAAACAAAGTTGGGGAAGAAGAAGGGGGTCTGCTCTGGTCTGGTACGGAATGGGACACGGAGAGGACTAGATTCCGGCACGGAACGCCGCACGGAACGGGACAGGTTCCGGCACGGCATGCCGCACGGACCGTTCCTGGTCACGGGCCGGTCTGCAGCACAGGCCGTGCCTGGTTCAGGGCCGGCGTGCCGCACAGGCCGTGTCTGGTCCCGTGCCGGTCTGTAGCGCAGGCCGGGTCGGATTCCGGGCCGGTATGCTGCACGGGTCGGGTTGGGTTCCGGGCTTGTGGGCCATCCGGATTGGGCCTCATTCCGGCCCATTTCCCGTCTTAGCCTATGATTGGACTTTCGGGCTTAATTTAGTTGTTTCTCGTTCTTAATGCAACTGAATTAGTATTGATTCGAGTACTTGTTTTGTAATCCAAGACCTTGGATCCGAGCGTGACGGAGGAGGAGGTACTTGGATCCCGTGAAGTGGAGGAGGAAGCTAGCCAGGTCGTCAGCAGCTAGGAGTTGAGAGTTGACTACTTTTGAGGTAGGGAAAGTAGAGAATACCGGTTTAATTACGGAAAGTTACTAGTATGCCTTTAAGATAATAATAATAACCGGAAAAGTCCTAGTTGGCATATAGGATGTGATTCACTAGAATAACCGCTTTCAATTACGATAATAAACGAAAGAGTCTTAGTTTGCATATAGGATGTGATTCACTAGAATAATCGCTTTCAATTATGGGAAATTGCCGTGCTGGTAGAATGGTCATGTCGAGCCTTAGGGTTGTGTGTTGATTGTGATGCCATGATATTTCATTGAGATGCGTGATGCATGTTGTAGCCGTTGATTAGATTGAGGGTCATAAATAAGATATACTCGGTGTAGCATGTTGTTTCTATGGTTGGGCAAGTGTGCCATGCGTGATATGATGTGAACCATTGATTGTGATATGATCGGGTGAGTGATAGACCGCTATGTGTGTTGTGGTGAGTTGGCTCGGTTAGTATATTGTGGTCGAACTATGGCAGTGTAATGCGTGTTATGCTCTTGATGTGTGTTCCAAGAGGAGGTGTAACCGGTGTGATACCTACACCGAGGGATAGTTCCAGTGTAGGGTATCGAGGCGAAGGATGGCGTGATCAGTACCTTGATGACTTGTGGTCCGGGATGACGTCCGACCGAGGTGTGTGCCGGTCCGGTACGTATGGTGAGTAATGCCCCGAGTCTGTGTGCCGGGAAGACATCTAACTGAATGTATTGTCGGTCGAGGATGTTACCTTGAGTCTCAGTGACGGGAAGATATCGGAACCGATGCTGTGTGGTCCGGTACGATATAAGTGGTTGTGTGCATCCGGTGATATTAGAAAATGTTGTACGGGATCTATGTTTTGTTCCGCTGTGTGTTCTATGCTCGCTGATTGGCTATGTGCGTTGTTTAAGTGTGTTTATAGTCTTGTGAGAGTGATTAGTGGTTGGTAACTTCCCGTGGGCGTTGTTAGTAGTTATGCTTTGCTAGTATGCCCTAATTGGACGGTTACTCGTGGTGGTGAACAGATGTTCATAACCTTAACTACTTCTCCTACTAAGCGAAAGCTCACCCCTTTACCTTGTTGTTTTTCAGGTCTTGAGCGGGACTTGTGCTAGCGGGATTCTCGGCGCTTGGAAGCCAGAGAGGGTCTTGTCAAGTGGTCTAGAGACGTACAGTTTACTTTTACTGAACCCTATTACTATGTGTTTTCACCGAGCTGTTGACTCGTGTTATTACTTGGAGCTTTAAACTGTTATTTGAGACTCGTTTCGATTTTAAAATTGCTTTATTTATCTATTATTTTAGTTCACGTCTCGAGTCCGGTCAAAACCGGATTTGGGGCGTGACATGAGGGTGCTTGACGCCTCATCGATGTCCGTGACGCTCGATCGGAGTGTGTGGCTCCCTCAGATCCCGTGTCTAGAAAGCCTCCGTAGAGCGCTTTCTGCCCGGGGGATCCCATAGCTCGTCCGGGAAGGCCTTACTGCCTCTCTTCAGTCTGTCACCTCTAGAAAGTGTGGGATTGGACCTTGGGAGTACTCGGATGATGCATAGTCCCCCTCCCCTTGGAATCGCCACAAGGTAAGACCCCATGATGATAGAAGTCCTTACCCTTGACTAAGAATTTGGAGAAGACTTTTAACTCTTGATGGGAAAATTTCATACCTGCTTAGGAGGACCTGACTCTCCATCCGTCACTTCCCTTTCCCCTTTTAGTTCTCCTCAAAACCGACGGATGGATCGATCGAGCCTTCACTCCTATCCTTGGGGCTAGAGACACACCCCTAGACATAGTAAATGATGACCCCACCTGATGGAATATGTTCATCCCTGGGACCTCACAACCAAGATGAGTGAGAGACCTTATTGCATTAGGGTTAATAAAGACCTTTAGCAAGTGCCCTTTCATCCCGTTCATGCAAGGCATGCCGGGACCACCTACAACCGAATCACTAGCTCAAGAGATATTAATAAGATAGTTGGAGAAGGGTCCATAACTCAGATTTCGATATCCAGAACCATAATTGACATTGAAGAGGCAGTCACTCATCCGAGTGAACCGAAATTCGTATGAAGTCTTCACAGCTCATGTCGTCCGCATCATTATTCAGCGCTCCCCCGATCCGAAAGCTGACTCTCCGCACTACTTGTCACGCCCCAAATCCGGTTTTGACCGGACTCGAGACGTAAACTAAGAAACAATAATAAATAAAACGATTTTTAAAAGAAATAAGTTCCAAAATGATAATTCAACCAATCAATACTTAAAATCCTGACAATGCGAGTCAACAGCTCGGAAGCAAGTAAATAAAATGTTAGTACAAAAGAGAAGGTACGTCTCTAGACCATACTAGCCTAAAACCCTCGCTAGCTCCCAAGCTCCGAGAATCCCGCTAGACCAAATCCCGCTCGAAACTTGTAGAACAGTAAAATAGAGGGGTGAGCTTTCGCTTAGTAGGAAAAGTAGTTAAGGTGATGAGTTATCCGCTCACCACCACGGGTAACCGTCCAATTAGGGTATACTAGCAAGGCACAACAACTAACGACGACCTCAGAATTCACATAAATGCAAACTATACTTACATGACCAATATCACACTCAAATCACATCACTTGTCCAATAATCAAGCACATAACACACAGTAACCCAATCGCATGTCCCGTACAGCAGCCCCCGAACTCCGCCGGCTGTCCACAGCCCGACTCAACCATATCGTACCGGACCACACAACACCAGCCTAAATATCTTCCCGGAACACGGCATCGGGGTACAAATCATGATACATCATACTGGACGACACAACATCGGCCTAGATGTCTTCCCGGACCACACAACATCGGGGTACGGATCAAACCATCCTCGGCCTAGATACCCTACACCGGCATACCCCCTCGGTGTAGGTATCGTATCAGAACTAGTAACACCGGGGGACCGCGTACGTGGGACCACACCCTCGGCCTAGATACCACCCTGCATCGGCATACCCCATCGATGTAGGTATCGTACCGGAAAACACCGCGTCTCGGAACATACCACGAAAGTCTCAACAATACCACAATACCATAGTTCAACTAACGGCATACCAAACCGAACAATCTTACCACAACACATCACATCGGTCTATCAATCACTCGATCATATCACAAGCATTGGTTCACGTGATACCAAACATGTCACACTTGTCATAACATACCAACAAGCCACACCGAGCATACAATATCATGATTATTAGTCTAACAACGGATAGACCACATATCAAGCATCACAATCATCAATCATAGCATCACAACCAACACACAACCCTAAGGGCTCGACATGGCCCACAAGAATTTCTACAGCACGACAATTCCCAAACTTACGGCACGACATGGCTCGTAAGCTATCCCTCATTTCACTCGTTCCTCACATCATACATGCAATTCTATCATTATAACAACTATTCGCAACCTATATGCATACTAGTAACTTTCCGCAATTAAACTGGTATTCGCTACTTTCCCTACCTCGATTGCTATCCAAACGCTTAGTCACTTCAAGACGCCTAGTAGCCTCCTCCGCCGTGCTCGGGTCCAACGTCTAGGATCACAAATTAATACGAGAATTAAGCGTAATTCAAGAGTGGTTTAAAGAGGAAAACATTCTCAATTATCCCCCATAGGCTCGGTTATAGACAACCTTCCTAATTACTCGAATCCACTAAAATGGGCCCAAAAGGCCCAATTCTGATCTACCACGGTTCGGGTCACGGAGCCTTGACGGACTCCGTGACAGTTTGGGTCACGGAACCGTGAGGTTCCCCGTCACGGGTGACGTCACTGAACCGTGACGTGTGCCGTCACGGCCTCCGTCAGGGAGCCGTGACGCGTTCCGTCACGGTTCCCGTCACGGATCCGTGATGGGTCTGACTGTTCCGTCCTTCTTCTTCCTCCAGCTTCTTCTCCCCAAAAACAACACCTCAAAACTCCATTTTTATCAACCAAAAACCTCCAAAACAGTCCCATAAACGTCAAAACTTCGATACCTAAGTGGGATTCATCCAAACAACACAAAACTTAATGATTTCTATCATCAATTTCCACTTCCTCTTCATAAATCATCATCTAAACACCAAAACTCAAAATTAAGGCAAACCCAACTTAGTTCAAGGCCTTTTTCATCAAACCCCAAACCAAATCTTCTTCAAAACGAATTTAGATTGAGAGATTACCTTGTGGGATGAAGGGAGGATGAAGAAACTAGAAGAATCCAAGCTTTTGGTGAAGAAATGACCCCAAAGCTCTCTATTTTCTCTCTTTCTTCTTCTTCAAGCTTCCATGGCCTCCTCTCTCTTTCTCCTCTCTCTAAATTTCGGCCAACAACAAAAAGTGGCTAAAATACTTGCCAAATGTTGCTTTAAACCTAGTTGAGAATTTCCCCTTTTGCCCTTCTTATTCCCCTCTTTCTCAAGTAGCCAAAATGAGGGTAAATGGGTTTTTCTACACCCATTTCTTCTCCTCCAAGCCACCATGGACAAGTGTCCATGTGGGGCCCACTTTATTCCTTAGTAAAATTCAAGCACATTAAATTAATTCCTTAAGACTCTTGATTTGACCGCGGGTTGACTTTTTCACAAATACAGCCGTTTGAAAGGAAACGACTCAACTAAACTAACCGTAACGACGGCTAAGCTTTTTGGGTCCCGAAAAGATCCCGAATGACTCCCGGAGTCATCGGTTGACTTTTTCAGCGGAAAGTCAACTTTCGCCAAAAATCACCGGTTCGACCGGGGCGGTTCTTACACTACTGCTGATAACTACTTGGCTGACGGATTGGATCCATCACCTAGGTTAACATATCCGTTGGTTAGGTTCTTGGCTGACAGATGTATCCGTCGGCCAAGTCCCGTCGGCCAAGATTTTGACCAACGGATCAAAATACCCGTCACCCAAGTTGTAACTTGGCTGACGGATACAATCTGATGGATCCGTCACCCAAGTTTAATATCAGATTAAAAAAATAAAAATAAAATGTGCCTAGGCCCGACCCGTTCTAGAGCCCAATCCCGCCGGACCCGGCCACGTCCTGGAACCCCGACCCACGTTGAAGCTCGGACAACCAAAGACCGATCACTCATGAGGAATAGATGGCACCTATGTGCCTTGCGTGACTCGAACCTAAGAACTCATGGTCAAAGTGGTAAGCCCTTACCAACTCATCTGTTGAATCTTTGTGACCTATGGTTGTTTAGATAATATATATACAATTTTTAAGTTTCTCTTTAGTTTCTTTTATTTTAATTGTTATATATATCACTACTTATTGCACAAATGGCTTGGCATAATTAAATTAAATGAAGAGTTTTTGTGACTTTTGGTATGAACGTAGCTACTGTCTACTAATTATTTATTGCAAGTTAATTTTATCTTGTGCGCTATATAGTTTGTATTTATATAATACTGAGACAAGGATACACAAATTTCTCAATTGCGGGTTTCGTTTTGATGAATACTCAACAACGAATAAATCCAATTCCACCAATATCTTAAATATGGTGACACCCATTTCAGCAGCGTCGGGAATGAAACATTCCCTTGTAGTGACACATCTCTCGCCTCTCTCACCCGTTTCTTAATTATTTATGGTGCACTTAATTAAAAAAAATATATATATTAATTAGCTTAGTGTCGTCCTAAAATAATTAATGAATGCAAGTAATTACTAATAAAATGTTTAATCCGTGGGAGAAACGGTTGATAATAAGATCAAAACAGTAAGATGTACATCAAGGGTAAAGATAAAAATTTCTTAAATATGAGTAACGTTGCATCGTAAATTAAATAATCAAAACCGTCTTTGTGGTACATAATGTTGTACATACTATGGATATGCAAAATAGGAATCATCTGTTGGCAGTAGGTGCTCGATCGAGGTGGTCAACTAGTTGGAGAAAAATTGGTCAACACTCTTGGGCAACGGATGTATAGGACTTGGGTGACGGATGTAGATCCATTGCCCAAGTTCGCTCACTTGCGTGGCTAAAGTTCGCTCACTTGGCTGACGGATGCAGTATGCATGGCTACAGTTATCTCACTTGGCTGACGGATACGAGTTGCCTTATCCACAGAATTATCATCCGTCAGCCAAGTGTGTCATTTGGCTGACGGATACAGGATCTGTGACCTAAGTTGTTTAACTTGGCTGACGGATGTATGTATCCGTGGCTAGAGTGCCAAAACTTTAGTGACAGATCCATTTATCCGTCAGCCAAGTGGATTTCTGCAGTAGTGCCGGTTCTAGTCCCCCATCGGGAGGTTTGTAATTCGTCCCCACATCGACAGTGTGTGAGCTGGATATCCTGGGGGCTCATGTGCGTTTTCAAGTCCTCTAATAAAAGTCGTTCTCCAAGGATCTAGCCACGACGTTCGGCATCCACAAGAGCTCTACTAACTAGTCCACCATGGCCTGCCAATAGAAAGTATTGGGGGTCAAAACCTTCAAAACCACCACATAAGCAAAATTAAGCCCAAGCACGCAGATCTCGGTGGGAGGGCCGACTGCCTCCCTGATCTCTAGCCGCTCCATACAATTTCCTAGATCATGCATTCTTAATAGCCTGAAACCCTAGGTTTTGGTTGATCCTTCCCAATGTCTACCATGTCCTTGTGAGGGTCTCCCCTGGTGCCCTAAAATAGGCTTCGACATGCCATCAAATGTTCCTTCTGATTCCTTCCAACTCACGATTGGATTGCAAATCCGTCTCTATGATCCTCCAAAATGAACAGGCGATGACTACAGACCCCCCACGGTCGTCCGTCCAGCACTCCCTTGTCCTAAGGACTCCTTCTCCAGCTCTTGATCTCCAAAAATCCATATACTGCCCAATCCCAAGCCCTTATCACCGATGTGCATGGTCAAGGCTGGCCCCTGTATGACGAAATTCATTGGCTACGACACCACACCAGGGCACATTAGCACCTGACACCGTCTAAGTTTCAATCGCAATCGACGACCTGTGTCTATCGAAGTAACATACCACTACATGCACCCAAGAGGAGGCCCTCCCTTGCCGCCGTACCACCAGATGCAAGAGAGGTTGGTGGAGAGCCAACTCTCGATGCGAAAACCATTTCTACCCTTTATGAACTAGAGGAAATGGGCGAAGCACAAGAAAAAGAAGAATCTCATAGACTATTGTCGGCCCTGTCATCACTGAAAGATAAGAAAGACCTTCCATTTTCTACAAATCCTAATTGTTTCAGAGAGAAAACATGGAGGCGATATTTGTTTCGAGGAAACGCCATAGAAGAAATGGGAAAGCTCGAGGGTGTTGGACGGATTGTGATTTTGGTGAAAGGCCATCATCAGTTAATCGACTAAATCTGTAAGAACCGCCCCCGGTCGACTTCGGTCGAACCGGTGAAATTTGGGAAAAGTTGACTTTCTGCCGGAAAAGTCAATCGATGACTCCAGGAGTCATTCGGGACCTTTCCGGGACCCAAAAAGCTTAGCCATCGTTACGATTAGCTTAGTTGGGTCGTTTCCTTTTAAATGACTACTTTTACGAAAAAGTCAAATCCGGGTCAAACTAGGTCAAATTAGGGGCTAAATCGGATTAAATTAAATAGGCTGAAATGATTATGGGTAGAGTTGGATCCCATATGGACACATGTCCATGATGTCTTGGAGGGGAAGAAAATGGTGGAGAAAGACCTTCTTGCCCTCATTTTTGGGCCTAAAGAAGAAAGTAGCACAAAGGATATTTTGGGCATTGCCCTTTTAGGTTAAAGAGCCACTTGAGCACATTTTCAGCTCATCTTTCCTCACTTGGCTGAATTTCATAGAGAGAGAGAGAGTTTGAAGCCTCCATTGCTTGAAGAAGAAGAAAGTGAAGAAAATGAGCTCCTTTGGTTGATTTTCAACACCAATCTTCTAAAAACCTATTTCATTCTCATCCCCTCTTCATTCCTAAGGTGAGTAACCATTAAAAACCCACTTCTAATGAACTTTGGGGTTGTGGATTTGGTAGAAATTGCATGAACTAGGCTTGGGTTCTAAGGATTTGAGGTTATTCATGTTTAATTAGATGATTTGTGGAGAAAAGGGGAGATTGATGATGAAATTTCATTGAGTTTTGTTGATTGGATGAAACCCACTTGGGGTTTGAAGTTTTGGGAGTTTTGGGACTGATTCTGGAGGTTTTGGAGGGCAACAATGGAGTTTTGGAGGTTGGAAATTCGTAGGGGACGAAGTTGAGGGAAGAAGAAGAAGGAGGCCCTCTGAGAGGCACGGAACATGCCTCTGACCGGTCCTCTAAGCGACCCAGAATGGGTCTCTGAAAGGCCCTCTGAGTGGCATAGAATGGGTGTCTGAAAGGCCCTCTGAGTGGCATGGAATGAGTCTTTGAAAGGCCCTCTGAGGGGCATGGAACATGCCTCTGGAAGGCCCTTTGAGGGGCATGGAACATGCCTTGTTCCGGCCCGGTTTACTATCCGGTCCGTGTTTTTTTGTCCGGGGTAATTCGGGTGTTTTATCTTTAAACCGCCCTTGAATTATTATTAATTCTCGTATCACTTGTGATCTTAGACGTTGTTCCCGAGCACGGCGGAGGAGGTTACAAGGCGAGTCATGATTCTTCGTGTTTGGATAGCGGTTGAGGTAGGGAAAAGTAGCGAATACCGGTTTAATTGCGGAAAGTTACTAGTATGCATATAGGTTACGAATTCTCGATATAATATAGAATAGTATGTAGGATGTGAATAACTAGTGTAGTCATATAAACATGGAACCACTTGCGGCCATATCGTGCCGCTGGTGTGGGAATTGTCGTGCTGTAGTACCACATGTGGGTCCCTGGTTGGGCTCGTAGGATTGCGTATTGGTTGTGTTTGTCGTGATTAGTAGCTTGTGATGTTTGATATGTGTTATATACGTTGTTAAATTAAGGATCATGATATGCTATGAGAGCGTGGTACATGTTAGTGTGAATTATCGCATTGTGATATGATCGGGTGATTGATAGACCGATGTGGTGTGTTTGGTAAGATTTGTTCGGTATGGTATGCCAGTGTGCTATGTTTGGTATGATATGTTTGAGGATGATGTTTCGGTCCGATATCGTGGCTGATACTGTGTGTTCTGGCACGATATGTTCCGAGGTTGTGTGTTCCAGTCCGATACCTATATCGATGGATGGTTCCGATATAGGATATCTAGACCGAGGCTTCCGGTATGATATCTATACCGTGGAGGATTCTGGTATAGGATATCTAGGCCGAGGATTGGTTCTGGTGTGATACATGTGCTGTATATGTGTATTCCGGTACATGATATCTAGAGCCGAGGAGGGTATTCCAGAGCAATGTTTATACCGAAGAGTATTCCAGTATAGGATACCTAGGCCGAGGTTGAGTTTCCGGTATGGTATGTGTGATGTGATTTGTACCCCGTGCTACGGGAAGATATACCCGACCGACGGAGGATTCCGGTCCGCTATATTATGAGTTGTACCCCGATGTTGTGTGTTCCGGGAAGATGTCTAGGCCGATGTTGAGTTCGGTACGATGTGGATAAGTCAGGCTATGGGAGTCCGGCGCATTGATCTGGGATACCAAGGGTGGACGTGGTTACTAATGATATTACTCTGTGTGTTGATCTGTTTTGGTTGCTGTGATTACTTATGATTGTTATGTGATCATCTGTGATTTTGAATACAGTTATACCTGAGTTCAGTGTATTGCCGTGCGAGTTCGCACGTGTGGTCGATTGCGAGATAACTGTGGTCGTTGTCCATCGGGAATTGTTTGGGTGACAGTGGTCAAAGGCATAGTCGAGAAGAAATGCATGAGTTCGGTTCAGTGTAGAGTTTGATTTACGGGTTGCTCCCGAGTGGGGGTCAAGCGTTGTCTTGGGTTACTTGTTTAACTGATTCGTTAGTTTTTGTGCTTACTAGTATGCCATAATTTGACGGCCACCCATGGTGGTGAGCGGACAGCTAATCCCCTTGACTACTTTTTCCTACTGGGAAAAAGCTCACCCCCTTCATTATTGTTTTACAGGTTTCGATCGTGATTTGGTTTAGAGGACGTCTCAGATCTGGGGAGCCTGGCGAGAGTCCTTGTTTTTGGGTTGCATGCGACGTGTTTCCTTTGTACTAGACTTCGTTTTACTGTGGTTTTCGAGCGTTGACTCGGTATTGTTGACTTTAAACAACTTATTGGAGCTTTATTTTCGTTTAAACTGGTTTTATTTATTATTATTTTTACCTCACGTCTCGAGTCCGGTCAAAACCGGATTTGAGGCGTGACAAAATCAACACCGAAAAAGAACCTTCTCCTTTTCCGTCGCCATTGAAAGAAAGGAAGGATAAATTAGGGGCAGTATTCCAATAAGCGGGAGGAGAAGACACAATCTTTAGAAAGAAAGGTTTTTAAGAAATGATAAGTGCTAGTCGGGAGGTGAGGACTCTTAGGCGATAAGCCAAGTATTAGCCGATTTTTATTTTATTTTTTAAAATTATTAATAAATATATAAAGAAATAGGGTGAGGGAACACAACTATTACTTACAGTTCTCAAATAAAATATCTCGTTTAGTTGCGTTCCTTGTATTCCCTGTGACGCCTATTCGGAATAAGCAACCCTGATTGGAAGAGAGAAGACCTAAACATACTCTATCTACTCCAAATCTTAAGCCGGTACCAATCCAAAAACTAATCCTAAGCCCAAGCCCAAGCCCAAAGCTTAACCTCGACCCACAAAACTATATCCTAACCCAATCGAATGTCTAACCCTAAAAAAATAAAAATGAACCTATTTTTGCTTAATCCCGTTTCATCAGTATCTCACTCACCATAGTAGAGTGTCGTGTCTCTCGGTCTCGCCTCGTCTTGTCATTTGCTGATGTGTCAGAAAAACGTGAAATACAAAAATCCAGGTGAATCTGGACCGGTTTGATCCGAAAAATAAACGATTCGGAGAAAGTTGGATAAAATTCGAATATCTAGATGATCCTAACATGGATCCGGATCTGGGATTTCAGATCCGACAAATATTGAGTAGTATCAGGTCCGATAGTATTTAATATTAAAATCCAAGATACAAGAAATTTATTAATATTTAAAATGTAATATTTAAATTTAGTATGACTTTTATAATTTGAATTTAGTTTAAAATTTTACATAAGGTTTGAAGTTTTTATGATTGTAATTTTTTTGTAGTATTATCTATATAATTGTAAAATACATTTGATTATTATTTATATGACATAGAATTAGGGGGTATTTTTTCACCATTAAGTATGGATCATTGAGATCAATTAATGGTCCTAGCTTAATGGTTTTTCACATGAATAAATTTTTTTAACAGAGGAAATGAATTGAAATGGATATTTTGGGCTAAAAATAGTGAACCCATTAAAGTCTGGGTCCGAAACCGGTCTGGATCTAGAAGCCTCAAAATCCTAAATTTTATAGGTTATACAGACAGGTTCTGGACATGGAGTTTTTGGTTCCGGATGATTCGTACAAGGTAATTAAATGACCTCCAGGCAGGGTATTCGGTCCGACTACACCCCTACGTCTCAACGTCCTCTCTTCCACATTTTTATTTAAGAGGGTCTCGCCTTTATTATGTGGATCATGACTTTTTTTCCTTCTTCATTGAAAAGCCAAGCTCTTTTTGCTGAATCTCTCTCTACCTCTCTTTGACTCTCTATCTTTCTCAATTTTCTAGGAAAATATAAGCTCTGGGTCGATTGAAATCAGTAATCGGTTGGCATGTGTATAGTTGAAATTATATTGGTATCGATGTTGACATTAATTCCCGAAAAACCCTTACTTCTTATTTAGTTCTTCTACTTAGGGTTATGGTCGATTAACCGAAAAATATCCAACCTTAGATGTGAATGTGTAAATTTTTGTGTAAAACAACCACTTATATCGGCCTGAACTTCCACAACTATAAGATCAACCTTTTTAGTAGGGTGCGGCTCAGTCCTTTATAAGTAGCATCTTATTCTTATATTTAGTCAATGTGCGTTCGTACTTCAACACTCCTCTTCACGTGTAGGACTGGACATCTACACATGGGTCATAGCAAGCCAGAACAGTTGCATATGGACCAGAGACCACATGGTGGAGGTGACATACAGGTCATGGGCCAAACCAACTTTGATACCATGCTAAATCTAATCCAATTTAAAATCTCAAACTAATAGGTGGAAGTATAAATATGTTTATCAAGTGATCAATTTATCCATATATTTTCAATATGGGACACGTAATTCAATATAATGCTCTCATAGTATTGGTGGAAACAATTGTTATATTCAATTGTCTTGAGAATAGTTAGGCACTATAGCATCCTCATACAATGACATGCTAACATCCGCAGGTTCAACCAAAAAGAGAACACAGCTAAACAAGGCTTAATAAAACAAAAAGAGAGTATGATTAAATACACTATTCATTTATAAATGAAAGAGTCGGTAGCAAGGAAGCTGCCCCTGCCCATTACGTACGTTACCTATACGGCTTAATAAAAATACATGCAAGCCAGTATTTATTTTTAATATAATCAAAGCCTGCAACGTATGTGAGCCTGTATTTAGTTATATAATCAAAGCGTAAAACTTACTAGTGCTTGTATCTATCTATATAATCAAACATGAAACTTGATGGTCCACTCAAGACTCAGTGTAGGCTTCTTAACCCATCCCACCCATAATAATTTCAATATCATTCATTTCAGAGCAACACCTGAAAGACATGGAGACGGAGTCACGCCCAATGACCGGCGGCCATGGAACATACAGCTATACCAAAAATTCCAATTTGCAGGTACGTGTATAAATAAGTTTGGGCATGTCGGTGGAATTTGTGTATCGGGAATTGGGGTTGATATTAAATTTGGTTCGAATGATAATCATTTATAGGTTTGGATGTGAGATATTTAGAACGATAGATAAAATCATTGAGAGGACAAACAAGAGCAGGCTCATGAAGAACAAATTAGATGTGTCGATCAAGAACAATGATAAGGGTTGGCCAATTACAAACAAATTAAATGATTCAATTGAGAGGAGATCTGATTCTTGTGAGGAACCTGACTCTGATACTATATTGAATGATTAATTCAACTTAAAGTTTAAGTTGATAGTCTCCTTCATTGTAAGTCTGTTTTGCTCTCATATTGGGATGTCGAAATTCCTTGTATAGGAACACTCTTTCATGTTTCAGGTTTTTCCTCTCGTTGGAACGATCATGAGGTTGGGTGGATATGCCAACGCTTTGTGTTGCTTGTATGGTTTCTGTAGCTAGAGCCATTTGTCCTCTCTTTTCATCCTTTGAAAATAGGGAGATTTATATACTGCTTTGCCGATCAAAAAAAGAAGTTAAAAGCTCAAGTTAATAATCAGAGATTCTGTTACAGTTTTATAATCTGATTGATAAATGGTTTGGGATGAAATTGTTGTCTATGTAGAGAAGGGCCGCAAATTCCGCTAGGACAAAAGTGTTGGAGGCAATTGAAGAGAAGCTTGACTTAAAACAGGTGTTGGCTACTTCAACAACACTGAAGCTTGCGGACTTGGGATGCTCCGTCGGACCAAACACATTCATTGCCATGGACACTGTGGTCGAAGCCGTCGAGCGCAAGTGCACAGCCCAAGGACTGGCACTGGAATTCCAAGTGTTGTTCAACGATCACAGCTCCAATGATTTCAACACTCTGTTTTCTTCGTTGCCGACGGGAAGGAAGTACTTTGCAGCGGGTGTGCCCGGGTCTTTCCATGGCCGGCTATTCCCGGAGTCGTCTTTGCATTTTGTGCACTCCTCTTATTCACTCCAGTGGCTCTCCAAAGTGCCGGTGGAGTTGCTGGACAAAACCTCGGTCGCGTGGAACAAAGGAAGGATCCACTATGCAAATGGCCCGAGGGAAGTGGCCGAGGTTTATTCAGCTCAATACGCTCGCGACTTGGGGGTGTTTTTGGAGGCTAGAGCCAAAGAGCTTGTGCTTGGGGGTTTGCTATTGCTCATTGTACCTGCCATTGACGACCTGTCTCCTTCTTCTTGTACGCCACCCGGGATCCTGTTCCATCTTCTGGGATCAAGTCTCATGGACATGGCCAAGGAGGTAAGTTACTAGAAGAATGAGTTTTTTTTATCATATATAAAGCTTTATTTTTCGGAGAATGAAAATGCATTTTACGGATCGGACTAATATAGGTTCAAAGAGAAAATATCAAGAGCACCGAATAAGTCTCAGCCTCAAACCAAGCACCAGAACTAGATCCGATCAAAAAATCTAACTAGAATTAAACACCAAACAAACTCGAGTACTGGCATAAAAGCTCAGCGTCGAAACAAACCCGACCAGGGGCGTACAACCAATAAGCACTAAAACAAGAAAACATCGTGAGGAATCAAACTCATCCAAAAACTCAAGTTGATAGTTAAAGGTTTAACTACAGTTTATATTCTAAAGGAAATTACACCTAACTGTATCTAACTATCCTGATTTTCACCTAACTACACTTAACAATTAATTTCGTCTAAAAAGTACCTCCAAAATTTTCATTTTACTACGATAGGACAGGGTAATGATGTAAAAATAAGGTACTACAGAAGAAAACTTTTGAAAATTTAGGGTATTGCAAAGACAAATTTATAGTTAGAATAACCCGCGGTTTCACTTGACAAATCTGTTTACGAGTTTAGATGTAAATTATATAGAAAGAGAAAGAGTTCATTAATAAGCGAGATGCGGGCTGGTCCACCCTGCTTTGCTAGATAAAACAAGAGATAACGAAAAAAAGTGCTATGTACTATCGACTTTTTGTATTTCCGAATCCTTGTCAATTGTTGTCCAAAACTTATATTTTGTTATTTTGAGCCTTCAACTATCAGTTTGAGCTTTTAGTTGAGATGATTTTCTAATATGGTAGCAGAGCTTGGTACCTCACGGATAGGAGTTCAAACCCCATTCTTTATAGAAAAATATTAATTTCTTATAAATTTCTCAAACTTGTCCTATCTTCTCTTCTAAATAATCCACCCTAAACTCGTAAACAGATTTGATCCTAAAGGCGTATATTAAAATATAATTATAATTGAACCTTCAATTATTAGCTTTTGAGTTGGTCTTCTAATAGTTACATATGATGGTAAAATAATAATTTCTCTTAAAAGTTAAAATCACAAGTCACAACCAGCAACGATTTAAACTGAAAACACACAATTTTGTCATTTTGCAATAAATTGACACAAAGCCCAACAATATAGAAGTTCAAAGTCACAACCCGCAACAATTTAAAGAAAAGAGTTATGTATTCGGTTTGATGTATTAATATCGGGTCTGCATAACAGGGGTTAGTATCTGAAGATGAGGTAGATTCCTTTAACTTGCCTGTATATGATGTCTCTGAGAAAGAGATGAGAGAGCTCGTTGAAATAAATGGGTGTTTCAGCATTGAGAGGATGGAGTTAGCAAACCCCAAATCGAGTATCGATTCACCTATGAACATGAAGGAACTAGCCATGCACTTGAGGTCTGGTCTGGAAGGTGCTTTCAGCAAACACTTTGGAGATCATATTATTGATCAAGTTTTTGATCGTTTTGTGAGGAAAGCTGAAGAATTTTCACAGCAGCTCAACTCGAGCAGCAGAGGAAGAACTCAGCTCTTTGTTGTTCTGAGGCGCATATGATTCTTGTTGTATGTACCATTGTGTATCACCAATCCTCTGGCTATTGTAATTTGACTATAGTAATGTGGCATAAAGATTGGGAGGAATGAAATCAAGTGTTGTTTCTTTAACTATAACGTTCCATATTGTACTATTGTGAATACCTTGCCATTGTACTGGGACGGAGATTGTAATATATAGATTGTCAAGAAGTACAACGATTGAAAGTTTTACTGAAGGTAAAATTTTATTGTCAAGAGGTACTATTGTGAATACTTCACCAGCAGAAAACAGACCAAAGACCAAAGATGACAACACCAGAGCACCTCAGCTGCTCTCAGCTACTCCAGAAAACAGCACATAACCGAGACACCAAGCACACCAGCATAGATGCCAAAGAAAGAACTAGACCCGCAGAAAGATTTCTTTGCTTCCTCCAGCCAAATCTAGAGCAACAAAAGCAGCCAACTCCCATTCATTAAAAATCCCACTAACCTTAAGAATAAAGGGGAATGGTCTGAAGATTTGTCTCCTACAGAACAAAAAATAAAGGCTTGTGTTCCTGAACAACAGCTCTCAAAGCCCTTGTTTATTGAAAGGAGGAGTATCCTCTTATAATCAGGAGACGATCTTCGAACTCTGAATTAATGAGAATTGAGGGATCTGACTCTCTCCTTCTACTCGGTATCATATCGATACTGGTCCTCTTCCTTTTTGGGTGTTTCTTTCAGTGACTAAACCGTTGGTTACAAGGACAAAGTGTTAGACTGGTCGAGACTGACTGGGACTTTTGACCGATTTTGTGCTTGCATGTTTGGGGTACTAATGCTTGGACATTTGAGGACTTCTATTCCTTTCGGTTTTGTTCTTATTGGTGGTTTTTTCTGGGTATTGTAGACCTTTCTAGTTTTTACTTGTTTGTACTGGTTTCTACCCTTGTTGGCTTAGTGTGCTTCTTCTGTGTTCTGATTTCTAGATCTTGTTTTGCTGTATTCCCTTTGTTGGGAGTATTGTGAGACTGTTTTTCATAACAATTCTCATATGTTTTGGTTATGTACTATGTTCTGAGCTAGGGACCTTTTATGAGGTTGCATGCAACTATGTTTGAGGGTTCCCCTTAACTTTGTTTTATTTACAAAGACAAGGTTTATAAAAATAAGATGTCCAGTATGCTACTTTTATTGTTTGATGGCAAACTATAAATATCAACTTTGGAATCTTATTCTTGATAGAGCCAAATCCAAGACACCATTTGAACATAAAATTAATACATAGTCCATGACACCAGTTGAACAGAAAATTAATACATAATACAAGACACCAGTTGAACAGAATGAATACATAATCTTCAAGTGAGTAACAGAAAGTAAATTTGCAGCAGAAGCGGAGATTCTACAGCTGATGGAGAATGATTTGCACTCCATGTTTGGGATAAATTGCAATGAGCGCGGTAGGACAGTGGACATAATTTGGAGACAGAGTGAACCTATATCGTTGCAGGATCATCGAGAGTGCAATCTTGGCTTCATTTATGGCGAAGTTTTGACCAACGCAAGATCTCGGGCCAAAACCAAATGGAATATATGCGGTTGGGTTGTTTTTGGTAGCTTTAGCCACCCCTTGAGAGAACCTCTCTGGTTTGAAAAGGTGAGAGTCTTCCCCCCATATTTCAGAGTTGTGGTGAAGAGCTAAAGGTGAAATATTGAGCAGAGTATTGGGTGGAACAATGAGATCTGATCTCAATCTGATTTGCAGTCCAACTTGTCTTGTAAAGTGAGAGATAGGTGAGTACAACCTTAGAGACTCATGGATGATCATTCCCATCTACAAGAAGATGACATAAACTTATAATATAAACATTTGAAACACTAATTAACCAATGATCAAGACTCATGGATGTTGCTTACTGTACTTAATCTTGCAATTCCATCAACAGTCGGGTTTTGTTGGCCGAATGACTCAGCAACTTCTGCCCTTGCTTTGTCTTGCCAATCCGTGTGAATGGCAAGGAGAAGAATCGTCCAGGTGAGGGCTGTTGCGGTCGTTTCTTGTCCAGCAAAATAGAAGGTTTTGCACTCGTCAATCACATCGTCGATAGAGATTTTCTTACTATGATCGTTGCTATGATAAGCACTCACAAGTGATCCAAGAAAATCCTCCCCAAAGTTGTGTGACTCCCCTCTCGTCACAATCTCTTCTCTTCTTCTTACCATTTCAATGATAGACTCTCGTATCTCTTGTTGCAGTTTTTCTGATTCAACGTCATCCTTTGTCTTGAAAATTTTTCTATACATACATACACTTGTATGTGTTAGAAAACAGAACTTTAATCGGGCCTTCGATTATAAACTAAGCTTTTATTTGGTAGTTAACTTCATACATATCGATTTGGGGGGAAAGAGGAAAGTGTAAATTTAGGTTTAAAACTAATCACTTGGTTATATCGGGTCGGTCTTCCACAACTAAAAAATCAACTCTGTATTCTTGCATTTTCTAGTGTGCGACTAAGCATCTATATATTATATATATTGGAGACCAGAAGGTGAAATGATAAATAGGCCATAAGGCAAACCAGTTATGATATTATTATTATTATTTTTTTTTTGAATAGGTCGATTATATCAGGTTGGGTTTTCCACAACTAAAAATAAACCTTATTAATTGAGTATGATCTTAATCTTTATAAGTAGCTATTTATTCTTATGTTTTACGATATATGTTCAGCTTCAACAGACTGACTTACCTTATTACAGGAATTCGAATCCTTAGGAAACCTCGACAAACACATACGGTCAACTTGGCCAACATATCGAATACCTTTTCTCCTTCCAAGTAGTTGCTTCCAAAAGCTGTCCTGGAAATCACATCTGAGGTCAAAAGTTTAAACTCTTGGAACACCTCAATCTCCTCGTTCTTGTCCAGATGATTTCTCCATTTCTCTAACATCATTTCCACACTCGAAATCATAACCGGAATCATGCTCTACAAACAAATATATCACATGCGTTAGGAGTCATGTTTTTTTGTATCAGCCATATATAATAGAATGGAAGCAAAACCTTACCCTCAACTTTTCTGCATGAAAAGCATGGTTGGCCAATTTCCTGCTCTTGAGCCATTTTTCACCTTCTGATGTGGAAAGCCCATATCCCAAGAGCTTTCTTACGTCCTCTACGAGCCCCGCTTTTAGGATCGACCCGTCTCTATTATTTAATACAACTTTTACCATTTCAGGATCAGTCACTACAAGTTCAGCCTGAGGACCCATCCAGTTAAGGAAATTCGTGCCTGTACCAACATGCATGTTTCATAAAGTTAGGCAAGCCTAATAGTTAAAGATACAATTACAGTATATACTAATAAAGGATCCTCACCAACTTAAGAATAGTCATTTGTAGTTTTCCCTAAAGCACATAAAAGTAAAGAGAATCCACTTAGAAAAGGGATAAATGTTGTGTTGGTCCTCTAAATTGACATCAGAGTCAGGTTCTTCATAAATACGAGTTCGAATCATATTATTGACAAAAAATATCATTATTTCTCTATTCTCCTAATGAACTTCAGCCCATATCTTTCTTTTCAAACGAGCTATCAAACCTGTAAATAGATTTGTCTGTAAAGACGACTACAAAGCTTAACCTTGGTCCTCTAATAATTCTAACAAAAATAATACATACCGTATAGCTTGGACCACGAGTATAAGTCGGGCATGATTCTTTGAAACATGTTGTGTGATAATTCCATGGGACTGGCCCTACCTTCATGTCTCATCTTGATCGTCTCCTTTGTGTTCCCATACGGAAATCTATAAGAGAGTCCTCTGATTCCTTGCGAAGCCATCAGCTTCTGTGTGCGAATCGGAATGTACCATAGTTTGTTCAAGACCTTGATGAGAATGAAGAAGAAACATAAGCAGAGAGAGCTAAAAACCAGGCTTCCCATATACATATCTCTTCCACTTCTAGTACACATAGCTGACAATCTCTGGACTATCTATATATAACGCTTAGGATCATCAGTGTCGAGAAGAAGAAGAAAAAAAGATTATAGACCATGTCTTGTGAAGATGATAGATGACCAACGTGGTACTATTCTATTAGATCTTGTGAATCATGTGATCATTATTAGTGTATTAACTATTATGTTTATTATAAGCTCGGGCTTAACTATGTTGTCTGTTAGGGTTTTTAAGATATTAGTATAGACGGTTGATGTTTCCCTGACTCTCTATCGTAACTCACGGTTTAGATCCGTTCGTCCTCTTAAGTTTTTCTTTGTGCAGCCATTAGTCATCGCCTTGTTGGCTCCCCCGTCACCAACAACGTGTCTTCAGTCTCGTTTTCGGCCCCCCTCTGTAATCCCGATGGTTGTCACATGCATCTCCTCGACATCGGTCGCTATCCCCGCCTCACATCCCCTCTTCTGAGCAGTCCCCGTTGCCTCTGCAATTGTCATTGAAGCCATCATCGGTGTATGCATGTCCTTCGCCTCCATCGAGGCCTCCTTCTCGATCTCTATCTCGGTCCTGGATCAAGATGAACGATTGGTTTTGCTTTACTTTATCAGTTTTGTTACTTTTGCAAGGTTAATGATTAGTGAGCGAAGATTCAGGGCTTCTACCTAAGGGTTCAAAGACTTTTACCGGAGGGATCCCTGAATCACACCTACCATCGTGGCTCTCCTCCCGTTGAAACTGATGAGGTTAGGTTCGGTTTTCAACCAGGCAAAACGAGTCCTCTCGTTCGAGCTTGGCCTTCCTATGAAGCTAAGGGATTCAGGTTCGATCGCATTCTACAGAATATGCAGCGTCTAGACTGTTGAAAGTTGATCCAAATTCAAGCTATTTTGTGGCTTGGTTACCAAGCAACTAATTTAGGGAATTGTCTTGGCTTCATTAGCAAGTAATCAATTTAGGGAATTTATGCCCTGTTTCCCAAACTAGGTCTTAATTGTGTAGAGATTTTTATTTCCCTATTTTGTATGAAGTATCTCTACACCACTCCTATAAATACCACCTGTAAGCTGCCATGAGGGATAAGTTGAATCAGTGTAAATCCCCGGCATTGTGTAAACATTCTCCCTATAGTGAAGTTTTTGCTGGTTGGCACCCGTGGTTTTTTCCTCTCCGTTGTTTGGAGGGGTTTTCCACGTTATATCGGTGTGTTCTCCGTTTTTGGTTTTGATCTATTTCTTTTTATTTCCTATCGTTTTATAACAAGTGGTATCAGAGCCAGGTTGTTCAATCTAGGTTTTTCTGACGATATGGCATCATTGAAATTCGATCTACCGTTGTTGGACTACACCACACGATTTTCTCTGTGGCAAGTAAAGATGCGGGCCGTTCTAGCTCATCCTGACCTTGATGATGCGCTAGATGGATTCAACAAGAAGGATCCGAAGACGTGGACCAATGAGGAGAAGCGTAAGGATCGTAAAGCTCTATCTCTGATTCATCTTCATCTATCAAATAATATTTTGCAGGAAGTACTGCTGGAGAAAACTGCAGCAGCGCTTTGGCTCAAACTGGAATCGATCTGCATGTCCAAGGATCTGACCAGTAAGTTGCACGTGAAGATGAAGTTGTTCACACACAAGCTGCAAGATGGTGGTTCTCTACTCGATCACCTAGCGGTCTTTAAGGAGATGGTTTCTGATTTGCAGTCCATGGAGGTAAAGTATTATGATGAAGATCTAGGTCTACTACTCTTATGTTCATTGCCTAGTTCTTTTGCAAATTTCCGAGATACCATATTATTGAGCCGCGATGAACTAACTCTTGCGGAAGTATATGAGGCCCTTCAACAGAGGGAAAAGATGAAACTTATGGTACAGGGAGAAGGATCATCATCCTCCAAGGGAGAAGCTCTGCAGGTACGTGGGAGGACCGAGCAGAGGAACAACAACTATGGAAATAAAAATAAGAGCAATAACGGGAGAGGTCGTTCTAAGTCCAAAGGAGGTGACAAGTTCTGCAAGTATTGTAAGAAAACCAATCACACCATTGAAGATTGTTATAAGCTTCAGAATAAGGAGAAAATAAACGGTACGTACAAACCGAAAAACAATTCTGATGGTGATGGTAAGGCCTCCGTTGTTTCCAACGATAATTCTGATAGTGATTGCTTAGTTGTGTTTGCTGGATGTGTTTCTGCTTATGATGAATGGATTCTTGATACTGTCTGTTCATTTCATATCTGTTGTAACAAAGACTGGTTCAATTCTTATAAGTTTTTGCAGAGTGGAGATGTGGTGCGTATGGGAGATGACAACCCACGTGAGATTGTGGGCATAGGCTCCGTTAAGTTCAAGATGCATGACGACATGATACGCACATTGACAGATGTGAGACACGTACCAACCATAACGAGAAACCTCATCTCTCTCAGCACTCTTGACAATGAAGGGTACAAGTACTCCGGCTCACAGAAAATTCTAAAGATATCAAAAGGTTCTCTCGTTCACATGATAGGTGATATGAATTCTGCAAGATTATATGTTCTTAGAGGTAGCACTTTAAATGGTTCTGCTACTGCTGCTGTTATTTCTGACGAACCTAGTAAAACTAATTTGTGGCACAAGCGCCTTGGACATATGAGTGAACAAGGCATGACAGAGTTGATCAAGAGAGATTTACTTGATGGTTGCAACATGAGTAAGTTGGAGTTTTGTGAGCACTGCATTTTTGGTAAGCACAAGAGAGTTAAATTCAATTCTTCCGTTCATACCACTAAAGGGATATTAGATTATGTTCATGCTGATGTTTGGGGTCCTTCCCGAAAAACTTCACTTGGTGGTGCAAATTACATGCTTACTATTATTGATGATTACTCTAGAAAAGTGTGGCCTTATTTTCTAAAACATAAATCTGATTTGTTTGATACTTTTAAGAAGTGGAGAGTTATGGTGGAGAAGCAAACCGAGAAGAAGATAAAAGTGCTTCGTACTGACATGGCATGGAGTTTTGTTTAAATGATTTTGACAACTATTGTAGCAATGAAGGCATTGTAAGGCATCACACCATCCCGTCCACGCCTCAACAGAATGGTGTGGCTGAGCGCATGAACCGAACCATCATCTCTAAGGCTCGGTGCATGCTTTCTAATGCTCGTATGAGTAGACGTTTTTGGGCTGAAGCAGCCTCCACCGCCTGCTACTTAATAAACAGATCTCCAAGCATTCCACTTGATAAGAAAACTCCCATTGAGGTATGGTCTGGTTCACCTGCTGATTATTCACTATTGAGAGTTTTTGGTTGCACTGTTTATGCACACGTTGATAATGGAAAGTTAGAGCCTAGAGCTGTCAAGTGTGTGTTTCTTGGTTATGGCTCAGGAGTAAAGGCGTATAAGTTATGGAATCCTGAAACTAAGAGAATTTTGTTGAGCCGGAATGTTGTTTTTAATGAGGCTGTCATGTTCAATGATAGTTCCTCTATAGATGCCTCTGATGTTCTTGATGTTACTAAATTTTCTGATGATGAGCAACAGAGGATAAGCGTGCAGGTGGAGCACCTGGACGACAAAGTAAATGAGGTTGATGAAAATAATGAAAATGATGACATTGGTGTTCAGCTTACACCACCTGTTTTGCAGCAAACAAATAACTCTATAGCTGTTGATAGACCGAGGAGAAACAAAGGTCCTCGCCCTCGTTTAATTGAACAATGTAACGTTGTTCATTATGCTTTGAGTTGTGGTGAACAGGTGAAGCATGATTATGATAGTCCTGGTGATATGATGAAGTCAGTTCCTGTTGCTAAGTTTGAGCTTTGCTCAAGCTTAGTTGGTATAACTGTTTAGCCCTAGTGGCTGTTTGGCGCCGAAAGTATTTTTCTTTGTTTGTTCAGGAAGATGTCTACCGCTTTATGCTACAAGGAGGAATTTGTCTCAAGGTGGAGTTTGTTGAAAGTTGATCCAAATTCAAGCTATTTTGTGGCTTGGTTACCAAGCAACTAATTTAGGGAATTGTCTTGGCTTGATTAGCAAGTAATCCATTTAGGGAATTTATGCCCTGTTTCCCAAACTAGGTCTTAATTGTGTAGAGATTTTTATTTCCCTATTTTGTATGAAGTATCTCTACACCACTCCTATAAATATCACTTGTAAGCTGCCATGAGGGATAAGTTGAATCAGTGTAAATCCCCGGCGTTGTGTAAACATTCTCCCTATAGTGAAGTTTTTGCTGGTTGGCGCCCGTGGTTTTTTCCTCTCTGTTGTTTGGAGGGGTTTTCCACGTTATATCGTTGTGTTCTCCGTTTTTGGTTTTGATCTCTATTTCGTTTTATTGCCTATCGTTTTATAACATAGACAACACCTTAAGCAGTATTCGTTGGTTTCATCTTAATTTACTTTTAGTTCGTCTATATGAATTTCTCTACACCGTTCATGACGATTCAATTATTGTAGAGTTTCTTATAAAAACACTTTCTAAAACCTTAAACAATATAATAACTCTCTTTAACTATTAATAAAACCTCATCCCTTTTTAGTTAAAACAAAAACTATTATATTCTTGCTTCTTTCTTACTTGTGCAGTAGTTGGCCATAATTCAAATATAACTAATAGATCATCGACCAACCCGTAATTAAGAAAGATTCATTTCGGAAGAGATGATTTTTGACAAGGCCGTTCTATATGAGTATTTTCGTGGTGTTTTCCTCACATTTAAAATAAATTAAGTTAGTGCACTGGGCAACATTTTACACTTAAAATAGCAATTCAATATGATTGGAAAAAATAGCTGTACGTAAGCTTAGAGTATGTAGAGTGGTTACGTTCACATAAAAAGGTTCAGAATCCCGTAGGAGCCTCCAAAGCCGGACGCAGGCGAGGGGGCCTCGGCCCAGAGCGGGACGAGGAAATTTTCTGTGGCTCCGGCAGGCGAGATCGTCATCGGGGGAAGCGGTCCGTCCCCGAAGGCGGCGGCTTGGGATAGAACCTCTTAGGGTTTCGACAGAGGTGCCATGGAAACTGGGCCCTCAGAACGGGCCTGGGTGGAGTGGACATACTGGGACTATGGGTTGGGCTAGAGGAGGTCGGTTGCGGACGGGTGATGGGCCAAGGGTCTGGGCCGGGCCGGGATAAGGGCAACCGGTTCGGGTTGGATCGGGTCAAGACAATCGGGTCGGGGTTGGACCGAGTTGGAGGGATGGGCCATCTAGGTTCCACAACCGGCCCCGGACAATCGACATTCCTGACAGGGCATTTTTTGTAGCGACAGTGGGCTGAATGCGCCCTCGGCTCGCGGATTGAGTCCGAAGGGGTCTAGAGGGGGGTCGGTCGGTTACACCGCCCCTCTAGACGTAACGTGGCATCGATTCAACCGAGTACCGGTGCGACATTCTTCAATCAGATCGGGAAATAGCAACTATACGTTTTTAAAGGCCCTCATTATCATCAGAGGGGGGGACGACGTCTGCTGGTTCCTTGGGAGGATGCAAAGTCCAACTGAGCCATTTCAGTCCCTGGTTACAGGGCGGCCCGGGGCGTCACTCTAGGGCTTCAGTATTCTACTGGAGCATAACTCAGAGTCGATCTATGCCTAATCTGATTATAGGGTTTACTCGGCCCTACCACACAGTCTTCGGCCGTTGTACCGGTTGATTCGGCGGCTATCGCAACATTCTCCTGTCGACATCCTTGAAACACTTTGGTGAAAGAGTAATTTTCAATATAGTACTTTATTTTTGTGCAGTGTTTTCAATTGTTAGTTGTCTCTCCTAGATGACCCATTTTGGGATTGTACTATGGGGAGTTCCTTTTATTTTTAATATATTAATCTCGTTACCTGCTCAAAAAAATATCAACAATAAAATAAATTAACAATAAAATAAAATGACTACATCAATTGTTCTATGTTATAAGGCAATAAAAGGTATGGAGGGTAGAGCTTTGTCACTCGTATAATTCGTAATTCGCTTCAAAGCGATCTCATATGTGCTCAACAAGGTCATCTTCGAGTTGTCGATGGGTATTTTCATTTCTCACCTCGCTTCAAATGGTCACATATTGTTGGTAGAATAAGGGCCCTCCCCGATACCATCGTTCATGTGGTGTCCAATCAGGTATATCTGGAGGGGCGTCGTAATATCTATCTTCAACTCCTTGTTTGTACCGGTGGCGTTCATCCTCTACAATCATGTTGTGTAGAATTATACAAGTGTGCATGATATCAACAAAATCCCTCATGCTCTAAACACGAGGGGGCTGGGAAATTATGTGCCATCGTGCTTGGAGGACTCCAAAACCTCATTCAATATCTTTCCGAGCACCTTATTGGACTTCAGCAAACAATTTTTATTTGCGTTCGATGTGATGGTGAATCGACTTCACAAACTGACTCCATGATAGGTAAATGTCGTCAACCACGTAATATGGTCGGTCGTATCAATGTCCATTGATCTCGTACTCCACGGTATAGTCAAGGTCGGTAAGAGCGTCTTTGAATAAGTGGTCGGTGTTGAGGACGTTGATGTCATTGTTCGCACCAGACATTTCAAAAAACGAATGTCAAATCCTAAAATCACGAAACCCTACATCTGCAAGTGTAAGAACCGCCCCTAGGCAATCCCGGTCGAACCGGAGGTTTTTGGCGAAAGTTGACTTTTTTTTGTAAAAGTCAAACGATGACTCTGTGAGTCATTCGGGACCTTTCCGGGACCCAAAAAGCTTAGACGTCGTTACGGTTAGCTTAGTTAGGTCATTTCCATTCAAATGACACCTTTTGTGAAATAGTCAAACCCGAGTCAAACTAGGTCGATTTTGGATTATTATCGAATAAAATAATAAGAGCTGAGATATTTTGGGGTAGGAGTGGTCCCCACATGGACACATGTCCATGTGAGCTTGGAGGGGAAGAAAAGTGAGTTAAAAGATCAAATGGTCCCCACATATGAACAAAATAGAGAGAGCTGGACTAAAAGACGAAAGGGACTTTTCCACTTAGAGGATAAGACCACATGGGGCAAAAATTTCTGCATTTCTTCTTCCTTGGCCGACCACCATAGTTGCTAGAGAGAGAAAGTGAAAACTCCATTGAAGCTTGAAGAAGAAGCAAGAGAAAGGAATGAATTATCGTGGGTGAACCCCGGGACGATGTTTTCACACCCGGAATGAATTATGGATGTGATTCATGAAATTTCGGAAAAAGCGATTAGAATCTTTAATTACGAAATTGGGAAGGCTCGGACCCCGGAATTGGATTCCGTCAAGTGCGTTGGAACAAGTAAACTTAATTAGGATTGTTAGAAATGAAAAAGGGAAATTTTCTGAGTCCCGAGGGACGTTTTCCCGATTCCGGGCCCAATGTGCCTTCGGGGCCCATTTTGCCAAGTTAAGCAATTGGGATTAGTTTGGGTATTTCCCTCTTTAATCCACACTTGAATTAGCATTAATTCTTGTATTGCTTGTAATATTAGATATTGGACCCGAGCTTGGCGGAGGAGGAGATTTCTGGACCCAGTGAAGTGACGAGGAGGAAGCTAGCCAGGTCGTCCGATGCTGGATTGGATTGCTTTTGAGGTAGGGAAAGTAGCGAATACCGGTTTAATTACGGAAAGTTACTAGTATGCATATAGGTGCGAATACTTGTTTTAATTGTTAGTATTGCATGATAAGAATGTAAGGAACGAGTGAAATGAGGGATAGCTTACGAGCCATGTCGAGCCGTAAGTTTTGGAATTGCTATGCTGTAGAAATGCATGCGGGCCATGTCGAGCCCTTAGGTTTGTGTGTTGGTTGTAATGTCGTGATCTATGATTGTGATGTTTGATGTGTGGTTTATCCGTCGTTAGATTAAGAACCATGATACGGTATACTCGGCGTAGTATGTTGGTATGTTTGGGCAAGTGTGTTATGCTTGTTATGACGTGATCTATTGCATGTGGTATGATCGGGTGAGTGATAGATCGATATGATTTGTTTCAGTAAGATTGTTTAGTAATGATATACCATGTGTTCCAATATGATATCTATACCGACGGAGATTCTGGTATAGGATATCCAGACTGGTGATGTGTTAGCATGATAGATTGACATGATAGGTTAGTATGATATGTTCGGAGTGATATGTTGGTTATTATGTTTGACATGGTACGTTGATGTGACGTGTGCTCGATGAGCAGATTTTGTGGTAAGGTGCGCCTGCCTTCCGACCGAGTGTCAGTAAATTGAGTTGTGAATTAGTGCCGAGGTGCGCCTGCCCTCCGACCGGGTGTCGGTAAAATGAGTTGTGGTTACGTGATAAGGTGCGCCTGCCTTCTGACTAGATGTCGGTAAAATGTGTTATGACTCTGTATTAAGGTGCGTCTGCCTTCTGACCAGATGTCAGTAAAATGTGCTATGATTCCGTGATAAGGTGCGCCTGCCCTCCGACTAGATGTTGGTAAAGTGTGCTATATTGGTGAGATCCGACGTAGTATGGGAGACTCAATGTGTGTGTATTGTTTGTGACATGTTTGGTGTGGTTTGTGTGTTGTGACTCGTACCCCATGCTATGGGAAGATACCCGACCGAGGTGTGTGCCGGTCCGGTATGGTATTATTGTTTTCCCCGATGTGTGTGTCCGGGAAGACATCTAGACCGATGGTGTATTCTGGTACGATGTGGTCCAGCCAGGCTATGGGAAGTCGGCGCGTTGTTCGGGAATACCATAGGTGGTAGTAATTGTTGGTGTTGCTATGTGTTTGATCTGTGTCGACTGCTGTGACTGTGTATGCATGCTAGATGATTTTCTTGATCTGAGATACAGTTTAACCTGAGTTTAGTGTATTGTCGTGCGAGTTCGCACGTGTGGTCGGTTGTGGGATAACCGTGGTCGTTGTTCATAAAGCTTGTTTGGGTGATGGTGGTTAAGGGCATAGTTGAGAAAAGAGGTATGAGTTGGGTTCGGTGTCGAGGCTGATTTACGGGTGTAGCCGAGTGGGGACTAAGTGTGGTTTTGAATTTCCTGTTTAACTGTTCTTAATTACTGTGTTTACTAGTATGCCCTAATTGGACGGTTACTAGCGGTGGTGAGCGGATACTCATCACCTTAACTACTTTTCCTACTGAGCGAAAGCTCACCCCTTTACTTTGTTGTTCTACAGGTTTTTGAGCGGGATGTGGTCTAGCGGGATTCTCGAAGCTAGGGAGCTAACGAGGGTCTTAGACTAGTCTGGTCTAGTGGCGTGCAGTTTTACTGTTATTAAACTCTTTTATTACTTGTTTTTGTCGAGCTGTGACTCATACTTTTATTGGTATCTTTTAAACTGTTATTTGAGAACCTTTTTGGCATTAAAATTGTTTTATTTAATCATTCCTTTAGTTCACGTCTCGAGTCCGGTCAAAACTGGATTTGGGGCGTGACAGCAAGTATAACGGTTGGGCGCCCGTGGTGATCTCTAGGTCAAAGGCTCCTTGTAACGCGGTTGGAAAATTCTTTCACTCCCAATTCATGCAGTCAAGACTCCCTATCATGTCAGGGAACCCTCTCCTGTATCCCGATTCTAGTAATCGGGTCAAGTCCTCCACAATTTTTTTTACGCTCATACCCTTCCATAAAAACCTCAACAACGGCCTTTCAAAATATTCGTACACATTCGAACATGGTACTTACCCCAAGTCATAGGGATTCTTTCAACGAATCGTTGAGTTCTAGTACACTAGCATTCGTATCGCGGTGGTGCATTTTTGGTGCGCTGACGTTTGACTTTTGAACGAAGTAATCGTCATGCTTCACTACCTTTTCCATCACCTGTATAAAAAGTGGTAAGCTCATACAGAATCAACGCTTAAACATCTGTAATCCAAGGCATGGATTCATAGGGGCTATTTCATAATATTGAACACATACAATAGTTGTGAAGTTGACTATTCTAAAGGTAACGAATTATCTCTACTCTAGTCCTAACTTCGTTCTATAACTTATAACCCTAATGGATTCTTACCACCTAGCTCTCTTGAATTTAGATGTAGGAAGACCCAAAGCTCTACATTCTGTTATAACTTCTAGCTTTCGGTGTAAATCTATTGTTAACCTAGCTATAACTAGTATAGATTCAAACCCAACTTATGATTTATTTTAGACTAACTAGGATCCTCATCTCATGAGTATTAGATCTAGTTCGGTGTAAATCTATTGTGAACCTAGCTATAACTAGTATAGATTTGAACCCAACTTATGATTTATTTTAGACTAAGTATTAGATCTAGTTCACATCATTTATCAAGATTTACGGGAGATAAAGAATTAAGTGCAAATCGATCATAAACCCTAACCTAGATACATTCACAATATTATAGCATTCAATACATATTAATTAAATCCCTAATCTCCCATAACCCTAGATTATGAAGGTTTATTTGTCCATGGTAAGGGAACATGAAAGAACAAAGAAGAAAACAATATTACTCACATTATTGATGAACAGTACAGATTTAATTTGCAATATACTCATATAATTGTTGTTATTCAATCTTCACGCGTCAATCTTTCTAACTCTCAACTCTAGGTCTCTTTCAATTTATGCAGAATACAACATATGAAATATCAAGTGTGAATAATAAAGTACAAGATCTTTCTAGAGCCTAGTTTGGGTAAAAAAAAGAATTATCGTCTGTTTGGGAACAATTTTCAGCACTAACCCGTGAAAGACACTAGCCCAGTATGATGGCATGTCCCGGGAAGGATCCCGAATCAGAGTGGTGTGCATATCTCTTAATTCCATTCGATTTAATATTTTACAGATGAAAATCAAAGCTCGTATGACAGTTATGTCATTCGAAAGATCTACCATATTTCAGAACTCCTTAATTCGATTTTGCTCCACTTTGTCCTATTTCCGATCCAAAAACCTACGATTCACAAAAACAAACACATGAAATACATATAAAATAGTATAGATGAGTTAGGAGAGGGGCTAAAATTCCATTGAAACTCAATATAATGTGGTACTTTAGGTGTTAAGATGCGTTCGCATCAATGCACATTGGTCAAATAGAATAGGATGAGGATATCCCATGGGACATTTTTACGCCAACGAACGTCATGGAGATCTTAGTCGTTCCTATCAATGGAACTATAGATACGGACGCTTGCTACTGGAGCGACGATACTATAGGACACTTGGCTCATGGACGTGGTCATGACGGAGTAGCTTCAAATATATGGAGTTCTATCTAGAAAATTGATACCCTTCTTATGATATGAAACTTCCTTTAACGTACATGTACATGTTGTCTCCAAGTTGCTACATGATCGAAGGACAGGAGGCTCGGAATATCGACAGCCTACCCACTCTGCCCAACCAGCGAGGAATCGAAGATCCATCTCCTTGTTACTTGGCCTTTGTTACAAAGTTTTTTTTTTGATCAGCAAAAAAAACGATTTTTATTAAAAAAGGCCCGAAGGCCTGGGGATACAGAACAGGGCCAGAAGCCCCACAAGAAAACCGAAAAAGAGGGGCCCAAGAAGACTTGGGAAGTCCAACTGAAGCTCTTCGGGACACGAACCGACATCTTGAGACACCCACCGCGCACGCGCACCAAGGGCTCACACGCCGGAAAACGAAGAGAGAACCGGCGACGCTGACGGCCAGCACCGTACGAGCAGTGACGAGAGACCCACCGACCGGCACCACGACCCACCACACAACGAACCGAGCCAAGGAAAACCCAAGAGGCAGCACAGGGGCTGAGGAACACGCCGGGGCCAACACCCAGGATTACACGACAAGCCTCGCCAACACCACCCACGAGCGGCGGGAAGGGACGAGGAAGATGGAGATCCGGAGCTGGAGCGAAGGCGGTGGCCAAGAGGAAGCCGACGGAGATGGCGGAGGAGAGCGCTGGGGCCAGCACCCAAAGAAGCAGCGAGACCACGGAGCGGGGGCGAAACCGAGGAGGCCGGACCGAGAACCAAAGAACAAATGGAAGTCGAAGGAGAAGACGCCGGCCCAGCCAGATCTGGAAACTTCCGGTAGAGATGGGCCAGAAAGGCAAGATAAACTCGTCGGGGCCAACACCCCTAAAGAGAAACGAGCCCCCGACCACAACCACGACAACGAGCGTGAGGGGCGGGGAGAGGAACCATCAGATCCAGGGTTGGCGACGCACACAGGGCCGGCGGCGGCCAAGGCGAGAGGCAGAGGCAGGGGAGAGAGCAAGGGGCCAGGCCAGGACAAAGCGCGGGGAGGAGAAAAGAGGGGTAGATCTGGGGAAGGGAGGAGGGAGAAAGGGGGGGAAGGGAAGAGGGGCTTCGCCGGCAACGGTCAAGGTCGAGGCCGAGGCCGAAGTCGACGAAGAGAGAGGAGGGCAAGGAGGACGGCGAGGGAGGGGGAAGAGGGTTCTAGAGAGAGAACTGCAAAGCTTCTCTCTCTAGTTTCATACACGAGTTTATTGGCCTTTGCTACAAAGTTAGTGAACATTGTTAGGTAGTGGTCGATGTCATCAACATGAATGGTTGATAATGCAGTATTCTCTTCCCCCGTTAAGTCCAGACATTATCTTTAGAATTGAGAGAATACAACTTGAATATGTGACACTAATAGCGAACATGACAGCTCATTGACTAGTCAGAACGGTTCGTTAGGAGTCTATTTGGGAGTGACAGGGGGTTAGTATCCCGATTGTGTTACGGTGTATTTTGTTACCGACGATTTGTATCTCAAACTCAAATTCTCCAAAGTGGGGACAGAGGAGAAGACCGCAAGGATAGCAGTCACAAGATACAAGCAATGGCATTTCACCACTGTAAAGTCCAGAACTGAACTAATAGAGGATAGGACGAGCCTATGAAACAAACTGAAATTATAACACCAATCTGCAACTGAAAACCTCCAACTAACGACACAATCGACTATAAAAAGGGAAGAACTGAGTACAAACATAAAACTATTAGATACGGTTTGTATACTACATCAGTCATAACCTAATTTAATATAATGCATGCTTTTGTGGCCTTAATATTTAAAACGGTCTTTTATTGAATACTTGTGAATGAATTGAGTGTTCTCCAATCAATCGTATTTCTTATACGCTAAAAGTAACAGTTGCACAATCATGCAATTAAATCAAATGTATTGTTGCTCTCAAATTTTAGTCCACGCCCGAAATGATAACGATGAAAGAGAAACAGTAAAATAGTACGCTTCAAATATGCACATTTTTTTTAGATTAGGGATTTCGCCGCCCCTTTTCCACCCTTATCATCGTCCTCCACATCTTTTGTCGGCCGTCTTCGTTCCCATCAATCCAACAGCTACCACAGTTCATCCTCAAGAGTGTTTTTCTTCTTCTCTCGAACTTTAGGGCTTCTCTCGAACTTTTAGGGTTTTTCTCGAATCTTAGGGTTTTACTCAATATGTAGCTAGATTTATTTTTTGTAACACTTTTCTACCTCAGAAAATGAGTAATTTAAATCTTCTTTTGTCAATCAAGAAAAATATTGTTATGTTCTAGTTATTAAAAAGCCTATTTTTGAAAAAAAACATTCCTAAGAGCACCAAATGTATAGAGATGGCCTTGTCCTGATGGATATCAAGAAGACGTGCCATTAGAGAGACAGTTTTATGGTGCATCTTCCCCTAGAGAGAGAGAGTCTCCCTTCTCTCTAGACTTCTCACCCAAACCCTAAACCGTCCCCCTTTCTTCCTCTGGTCGCCGCCGATGGCTCTCATGGCTACGGCCATGAGAATCACCGGTGGTTGTTTTCTCCCTTCCTGCCTTCGTTTTCCTTGCCGTGTGTAGCCTCCTTTCTCCAGCCTTTTGTTTTCTCTCCACCACTGGCGGCGATAGCTTCGGGTTCAGGTGGGACGGGTTTTCTTCGCTGCTGTTGATGACGGGGGTCTGGTTCTTCTTGTTGTCTGGCTCCTAGTCTTCACTTGGGGCTCGATTGCTCGCGTCGGGGTTCGCTTCTTCCAGATCTACCCCCGCCTCTTCGGTTCTCGGGTTGTCCGGGCCTCGTCGGAGCGGCGAGGGATTTTAGCCGCGTTTTGGCTTCGATTTGGTGGTTGGGTGCTGTGGGAGGGGCTTCTCTCGGCACTGCATCAGATCTGGCCTTGCGGGAGCTGCTTCTCTTCTTTTCCTCTTGCTTCCGTTCTCGGTAAGGAATTTTAAGCTCCTCCTTATACTCATTAAACTCCTTCCATACTAGATCTGTCTGTATGTCTCGTTTTGACTACTTCTCTCCCTTTGGGTCGTCGTCCTGGTGTTGGCCACCGACGAGATATCGAATGAGATCTGAGAGTAAAGATCTTGTATTTCTTCTTCCCCTGCATCTATGTGGATCTGATCATCCTCTCTCTCCTCCTCATTTTCTAAATCTTCTTCACCTCGTTCGTAATGGCGAACGAGGCCCAACTTCTGGTGATGGCCAATGTTTGGGTTTTGTAAGACCCGCCCCCGGTAGAACCGGTGAATCCTAGCTAAGTTTGACTTTCGGCCGGAAAAGTCAACCGATGACTCGGAAAGTCAGTCGGGACCTTTCCGGGGCCCAAAAAGCTTAGCCATTAGCACGGTTAGCTTAGTTGGGTCGTTTCCTTCAGTTTGACTGTTATATTGTTAAAGTCAACTGTCGGTCAAACTCGGGCTTACTATCGGTTATTTGTCGATAAATCTTGGAAAGTTGGAAAATTATTAAGTAGGAGTGACCACACATGACACTTGTCATTCTTGGCTTGGAGGATGAGAGTAGGGGATTCAAATGACCCTCATACCCTCCTAAGTTACCTTTAAAGGGATAAGACCTTAAGGGCTTTTGAGTAAATTGACATTTTAGGTCATTTAAAGGAAAGTGAGCAACAATTCAGCCTATTTCCTCTTGTTGCAGCCGAAATTCACTAGTAGAGAGGAGAGGAGGAGCTCACTTTCTTGAGGAAGAAGATAGAGAAGAAAACTTGGATTTTGGAGCTTGTTCTTGGTCCTTTTGCCTTCATTTTCACTTCATCTTCTCCATCTCAACTATCTAGAGGTAAAGATGCTCTCAACTCTCCATTTCTTCCACTTCCAATCTTTGGGTTTTGTGGGTTTTGGCTTAAAAGTTGAAGAACTTGCTTATTTGATTGATTGTTTGGAGAAGAAGTAGTGAAGTAGGTTGTTGGATTGAGTTTTGGATGAAGTTTGATGAACCCATTGAGGGTGTAGCTGCTGGGTATCTTTGGTTGATTATTTTGGAGCTAGGAGAGTTGAGAAATGGAGTTTGTGTTGAGATTTTCGTGAAATTCGAGTTCGGAAGAAAGGGGAAGGAGCTGGTCAGGTCTGATACGGAATCTGACCCGGACTGGGCCAGGTACCGGCACGGCATGCCGCATGGAACGGGCCTGGTACCGGCACGGCACCCGGCACGGCACCCGGCATGGAACGGGCCTGGTACCGGCACGGCACACGGCACGGGACAGGCGGGAGTCCGGCACGGAACCTGATCCGGTCCGTGTCGCTCTCCGGGCCGCTCTGTGACGCGTTCCGCGCGGGATTCCGGGCCGGCCTGTGACAGGGTCCGTGCCATGTTCCAGCATGGCTAGCCACACGGTCCGTATGGCATTCCGGATCAAATCCCCAGAGCCCAAAACCCTTCCTTTTAGCTCAATTTGATTCCCACACTTCCTCTTCAAACCTTGATCCATTTATGAACATTGTTGTGTGTTTTGAGGAGAAGAACACTTGGTTGAGGAAACTAATTTGTGGTCTTTGGGTGGTTCAAAACCTTGGAACCAAGCTAGGAAAGGAGGAAGAACGTGGACACGAGTTAGAGGAGCACTTATCACGCCGGGACCCGAGTGAAGAACGGAGAGGTGACCACCGGGCTTATCATCAGAGTGTTGAGAGGAAGACCTCGAGGTAGGGAAAGCCTTAACCCCTCGTTTATAATGCTTAGTATGCATGTTAGGCTAATAAAATCGGAAAGGTCCTAGAAATGCCTATAGGATGAGAATAACTAGCATAATTGTCTTTCAAATTACTAATAACCGGAAGTGTCTAGTCGTGAACGATTAGGATGCCAATCACTAGTGTAATTCGCTTTCAATACTTGGGAATTGTTTGTCTGGTAGAGGAGCCTTGGCAAAGCCCTCGGATTAGTTGCGTGTTAGGATCACATGCTTGGTTGTTGTTTGCTTAGTGGATAGGCTAAAGAGTCTAACGGAACTAGTGGAATTACATGTTTGAATACTCGTTTGAAGGCTTTTATGATTGGTTGATTAAACTCGTACTTGATCGTTGGTTGTATTCGAATGATTACTTGTTTTACTTAAATGGTTGCTTGGAGCATCGAGTATGACTGGTTGTACCGAGCGGTGCAATCAGGTGATCGATGCCCCGTTGGTTCGAGACTGGTAAGTGAACGGTAAGTTTATTGATTGTGTGATTGGTGTGCTGTGGTTATGTGAATTCGTGTACTGTGTGTTGTGGTGAATTGGTGATGTGTGAGTTATGCGTGGCAATGAATTGGTGGTTGTTGGAATTGGATTGCTTCGTGTTTCGGTTTGAGTGCGTTATTCAATTATTAACTGTTTATTATCAAATTGTCCAAGTGTACTCTTCCTATGGGAGTAGTGCCTTGGTTCCCGAGGACCTAAAATCCTTTGGAGACGTTTCTGAGACTTCCGACGATATGTGCCCTGAAGGGTGTTTCCGATAGTCTCAATGATATGCGTCTCCTCTAGATTGGAGGGAAAATCCGAGAGGACACATCATATGTGGATCGGAGGGTGGTGACTCCATGTGCCACGGCATTGATCGGTTTACCTATTGCTTGTGATTGTTAAGAATTATATGTTGACTTTGCTGTTGAAATTATTGAGTTTAAGGTCCACCTTGTTATGTGTTTTCCCTACTGAGCGCAAGCTTACCCCTATGAGTTTATTGTTGTGTTTACAGGCTTGATTGAGGAGTAGAAGCTCGGGAGCTTCTAGGTGTGGGTGCATTGTAGAGACTTCGTTTTTATCACTTTTCTGTTTTGAACAAACTTTGTGGAGGATTATTATTACACCCCTGGAGGGTTATTTGTGTTTTAAACTGAGTTTGTGGATTTGAGTTTCTTATTGGAGACTTTCAGGAACTAAATGTTGAATTATTGTCTTTTTAATCATTTATTACTAGTCATGCCTCGAGTCCGGGCAAGAACCGGATTTGGGGCGTGACAGGTTTAGCCTAACGACACTTGGAAGATTGGTGGATAGGGGATTGTGGGTTTGGATTCGGTTCCCAGGGTAAGGGTGAGTTGTCTTGGAATTTTCATGTAAATGGAATCTGGGTTATTGGTTGGTGTTTTGGTGGGGAGGTATTTTGGATTTTCTGTCACTAGGAGCCGGGTGAGGTGTGGTTTAGAGAGTTGGGTGGAGGAGTGTTACTGTGGTGTTCGGCGGTGCTGGTTTGGGGCAGATTGGATCGTCTTCTTCGCTTCACTCGTGGTGGTTCAGTGAGTTTCTGGCTGTGTTGGTCGGAGTCTCACGGTGCTGCGCTTAGAGATCGGTCTCGGAAGCCCTGATCCGAGTGGGTTCGCGCGGGGCTCGAGGAGGTCGAGGGTTTCAGCAAGGTGTTTTTTTCCTGTTTAGTTATGGGCCTGGTTTCCCTTTGTTTGGGCCTGTTTGGTTGCCCTGTTAGGCCCCTTGTTGGGCTTGGTTAGTTACTGGTTGAGCATTTTGCTTTGTTTTTGTTGTACTTTATGTTAGTTATATCAGAGTATCAGACTTAATTGTAGTTGGTTGTTTGTTATCACCTCTTGTTGGGTGTTGGTTCTGAGGCAGTCAGTCGACTGTGCTGTTGTTTGTAATGAGGCTTAGCCTTCTCCTTTTCCTACTCTTTGTAGCAATTGGATTTTGTAAAAAAAAATTGCTGATAAAAAAAAAGACGTACCAATTTAACGATGAACCAGTCTGATGTAGTGTACGTACATAGTGATATAGTATAATAGTACTCTTTCTTGTATATGAAGTAAAATTAACAATATTTAATGAAATGTGGAACATATGACCATTAAATTTATTGGAAAGGAAGAGAAAGTCAATGCCAAGGTTTGGTCCTAATCATTTAGGGTAGGCATGGTGAACCACAACTCTATTTTGTGTGCTTAGTTAATCATCATAGATTCTTAATATGAATCTTTGGCATTTTCCCGTTCTTTTGAGATGTATATAATACAAAGCCATGAATGAGAGGTTACATTTCACCTCACTCATTTTCTCTACTTTCCATTAGCCTCGATCTCCCAACCCGATCTGTCTCTTTTTCTCATATTGCCTAGCTAGTTATTAATTAAAGGTATATATACACTCTCTTTAATTGTTGGTGTTATATACAATATTATCAATCAATAATTGAGGTGTAATTATTATTTTGTAGAGTGAGTATTAAGTATGTGGAAGCTGAAGATAGCGGCAGGAGGAGATAATCCGTACCTTTACAGCACCAACAACTATGTTGGGAGGCAGACATGGGAGTTCGACCCCGAAGCAGGTACCCCTGAGGACCGGGCTGAGGTCGAACAGGCACGTCTTCGTTTCTATAACAATCGTTATCAAGTTAAGCCCAGCTCCGACCTTCTTTGGCGAATGCAGGTCGATCCGTCTATTCTCTTTTTCTTTGCTGTGATTCTTGTATATAACAAGTACCCTATATGGCTAAAACCCGCTCTTTTAATACAAGTTAAGAACCATTAAGAGTCATTAGATCAAACGGATACAATAACCGATATTTTTAAAAGTTTTCTAATAAAAGAAAATTAAAACCTATGAATGTTGGATTTGAGGCAGATTTTTCTTAGACATATGGTGGGGAACCCTTATCACAAAACAATTTGAATGTTTTCAAGAAATCAGGAGTATCTATTTTAAGTTGTGATTCGTGCTCTTAGAGCATGTACAACAGAAAGGTCCTTGTTGAGTCCCTGGGTCTGAGGCCCTTGTGCTGATTGGACAAAAGTGAGGTCCTGGGGCTACAGAATAGTGGGTGTTTTGCAATGGAGAGGCCCTCTGAGGCCCTGGGAGTGAGGCCCTATGCTGACTGGATTATTAATTGATATTTTACTGTTTTATTTAATTCTTTATCAGAAACCGTTTAAATTATTTATAATTTAAACAATTTTGGAAATAAATAATTAATGACAATAATTAAATTGAATACGAATAAAAAGTAAGTTGAACTTTTATTAATCCCCTTGTAATACAACAAAAAAAAACAGCTCCAACAGCACAAACGACTACTCATCGTCATGGAAACCAGCTCCATATAGACCCCATAAGTGCTCCATAAGATCATTTTGTAGTTGATGGTGGGTCTTATGGTTTATGACACTTTGTTGACAAGAAACTCGTTGCTGCTATTCCAATGGCCCTCCGTGGTGCCATCGTTCCGATGGTGTCCAATTCGGCATTTCTAGAGGTTGCTGGTACAACAACTCCTCATCCCCATACTCGTACCGGTCGCGCTCATCCTCTACAATCATGTTGTGTAGAATGATGCAAGTGTGCATGATATCAGCCAAAAGGTGTGGGGTCCAAGAACGAGCAGGACGGGAAATGATGTGCCACCTTGTTTAAGTACTCCAAAAGCTCTTTCAATATCTTTTCGAGCACCTTCTTGGCATTTGGCAAACAACTTCTCTTTGGGCTCAAAGGGATGCCAAATAGTCTTCACGAACCATGCCCATGTTGAGTAAATGCCATACACCAAGTTATAAGGTCGGTCGTACCGATGGCCGTTGATCTCGTACTCCACAGCTAGCTCACGGCCGTAGTAAGCGTCTTGGAATAAGTGGCTGTGGTTGAGTATGTTGATGTCGTTGTTCAAGCCATCCATCCCAAAAAACGCATGCAAAATCCATAGATCACAGGACGCTACAGCTTCAAGCATAACCGTCTTGTCGCAGTGGTGACTTCCCCGTCCATGGGCTCCCTGGTCTTCAGTTGGGCAGTTCTTCCACTTCCGATGCATGCAGTCAAGACTCCCCGCCATTCCGGGAAACCCTCGACTGTACCCTTCTCGGAGTAAGCGTTGCATGCCAGCCGGTGTGGGTGTACGCTCATACTCGGCTCCGAATACCTCAATGACGGCCTTGCAAAACTTACTTAAACATTCAAGTATGGTGCTTACCCCAATGTGCAGAGATTCGTCCAATGAATCGGCCGAGGACCCATACGCAAGCATCCGTATCGCGGCGGTGCACTTCTGTTCCGTTGATAAGCCCGGCCGTGAGGCCGCGTCGGGCCTCTGAACAAAGTATATGCCGTGAGCCTTGACCGCGTCCATAATCCGTTGAAAAAGTGGTCTGCACATACGGAACCGACGCCTAAACATATCAGGGCCATATACGGGTTGTTCGATAAAATAGTTCCTCATCAATTGGTTGTGGGCTTCAAAACGACCTCTGTTAATCTCTCATCGCATTGGTTCCCCACGGATGGCCCTCTCGATCCTTTCCATTGCTCTCTGCATGTTCCTCTCAATCATCTGCCGGAATCGTCGCTCAATTGGCCGCATTCGGGCTGCCATCTCCTCATACGTCGGCATTCGGCCAGCCAGCTCCTCATACGTCGGAACCTCAACGTCGGACATAACCTCATCGTCGGACATTTTGGAAATTAGAGAGTAGAAAGTGAGAATGAAATAGTGAAATTGGAGAATGGTGTGGAAAAAATGAGGATTGGGGTTGGGTATTTATAGGGTTTAAATTTTCTGATTTTTAATTATAAAAAAAACTAGCCGTTACCGACCGTTATCAAACGGTCGGCTTGGGGAGGCCACGTGTCAGCATGGGAGACAGCCACGCGAGACGGAGGAGCGAGGAATGGGAGCGCGCGCCCGGCCAGCAAACGAGGGGCGAGGAGCGATCCGAGGGCAGCGGGCCGCGTTTTTTCCATCCCACAACGGAACGGATCGCGGTCTGCGGACCGAGGGCGCGCGGGTCGGGGGCGAGGGGAGTTCCGTTGTACATGCTCTTATATCTCTCTTTTCAACGACCTTATCTTCTATTTTAAATAATTTACCTCCAAACCCATAAAAGGATTTTTCCGTAAAAAAGCATGTTAAAATATAATTGTAATAGGACATTCAACTATCAGTTTGAGCTTTTAGTTGAGTTGATCCTCTAATAGTTCGGTCTTGTTATCATATTATTAGTAACTTGCACTGGTCCAACAATAAATTAATAGAATTACTAATGATTTTTTGTTATTTTTGAAAACAAAAACGGGAATGGTGGTAGTTAAGGACAGGAACGTTCTGATACGGGTAAAAACTCAATACTTATATCTAAGGGTGGGCAAAAAAAACCGAGACCGCTAAAACCAACCACCACCAATCGGAAACCGCACCGGAAAACCCGAAACTGAAAAGTTAACGGTTGGTTGCGAGTTCTTGACGATCGAACCAGAAAGTTAATGGTTGGTTGTTGGTTCTTGAAACGCCAAACCATCGGTTAACCAAGCAAACCGGTATTGTTCATCATATACATGTGGCTTCATAATAACCACTGATCTGATATAGATGAATGACCCATGAGCACTCTTTTGTGTCACACGGATTGCTAACACAAAACACGATGACTTATATGTAATTTTTCTTTTGTTTTGGAGAATGTAGTAATATGTTTTGGCTTGAAATAGAAATATGTGTATGGTTATTGGTATCTAAATTTGTACTTACATGTAATAAAGTGGTTGGTTGGTTAAAACCACTAACCAACCGGTCAGTGAACTGGTTGGTTTCACTGTAAAAAAATTGATTTTTAGATTGGGACTGGTTCCAAATTATATCAAACTGATAATATCGGATTGGGTTCGTAAAGGGTTTCACTGGTTGGTTAACCACCCAATGCCCACCCCACTTATATCACCATGATTAAGGTTCTAAAAAAAGTTTGGCATCAATTAGATGGTAAGGATCGCTAGATCTTAGAAAAATGTTTTCTTTCGTCACAAAAAGCAAAAAATATATATAAAAGCTGACCTTTTAAAATTTGGAAGATGAGACAAAGGGTTATGCCCTTACATACCTAAACAGTGAAACAAAATGAACAAACAAACTAGACAAAAACCCATACCATAATCTAACATTATACTAGGAAGCCAACAACTTGGGAACTGAAAGGCCAACTTGGGACAATAAACAAACACGATACCCAAAATGAAAGCTATGGAACCACCAAACACTCCGAACCTCCGACAGAACTACTAAAACTTCGAAGAGACAAAATATCACAGTCAAGTGAAATTCAGAGGAAAAATCCATCTATAACTTTTTTTTTGATAGGCGAAATAATTTATTAAGCAATTGTTCTATAAGGTTGTAGAACTTTAACGAAGTTACAATATGACAATCAATTCGCAGGAATCCGTGTTTTCATGTGCAGACAATTATTTTAATGGTAATGACAGTTCTCTCAACTAGTTCTAAATATCTCACGATCGAATTAGTACCCTTTTATAAATATAATTGCCTAATTATTCCTTATCTAGGTGTAGGCATTATGATTCGTGAACTTCTCTAGCTTTCAGGATTGTAATCCTATAGCTCTTGCCATCGCGTTAACCTAATTGTATTGGAGATTAGATTTAAACTCAAGTTACATAATCCGTAGTCCTTTTATCAATTCTCATTTCACAATTTTGAATGCTAAAACCTAATAATCTATCAATTGGTTAATTTGACAAAGCATTAATCTAAATATAAATTGTACAGAGTAAACACGAACCCTTTAAACTAATTCATCATATCACTTCATATAACCTTAGTTCAATGAAAATTTAGCTCATGAAGGAAAAGAAAGAGCACAAATATGAAGAAGAACAAGAGATACAAATTATTTAAAAAGTAAAGTTGATACAAATATTGATATAGTGGTGAAGTCTCAAAGTATTACTTCAATACTAGCTCTCATGCGCTTCTCACTCCCTAAATCTCTAGCCCTAGCTCTCACCCAATTTGACTTGATCTCAAACTTGTATCCCCCCCCAAAAATCTAACTTTCTATGTATAAATTTTAAATCTGAAGCTTGGAGCAACAGCTAACGCGCGTGGCACGGAGCGAGGCATAGAACGGTCTAGATTCCGAGCCAAAAAGAGGCATGAACCACACGAGTTTCAGTTCGGAAATTGGTATGGATCATATGAGTTTCAGGGCCGAAAAGTGGTTTGGACCATAGGTGTTTGAGGGACAAAATGTGAAATGGGCCATATGAATTTGTGGTTCGGGCGGTGGAACTCTAAGGGCCAGTTTTAGGTCCAAAGTAGAGAGCCCCAACTTCCTTTGCTCTTCGCAAGATTATTCAAACTCCAAGATTCCTTAAACTGACTTTTGTTCCATTTGGTTCCAAAACTCCTTATTTCACTCCTAGTTCTTGTAAACCCCCTTAATCAAGAACTAAACACAAAGGGAGAGAAGTGTGTTAAAATGAACCAACCTAGGATCCAAAATCGATGTATTTTGTGTCCACATTAACGGACTCGGGTGAAACCTAGTCTTAGGACACAACAAGAGACAAGAAGCGAGGAGGTGGAGGTTGCTACCAACACGAATAAAGTAGAGCTTGGTTAGACGGGGGGGAGAAGAACCAAACCAAAAAAAGTGAAGAGAAGAGTGAGAATCGACCATACTCCACACCAACCTAATAGATCTAACCCCAAACCCCAAAGCTAACACAAAACCTTCTTTACCAAAGGAGAATCCACGACCGGATGAAAAAAGTCTCCAACAATACTGTTAGATCTATATAATTGGACCTTTAACTAAAAGCTTAAGCTGATAGTTGAAGGCCCAATTATATTAATATTTTAACACGCGCGCTCACGGACAAGCCCGTTCACGGGGTTGGAGGTGAATTATGTAGAAGAGAGAGATGAGCCCATTGAGAAGAATGATAAGGGCTAGCCCATTTGGGGCAAATTTGATAAATAGAGAGAAATTAGAAATTTTTGTAGAGAGTGGGGTTTGAACCCGGGTCCGTGAGGTACTAAGCTCTGATACCAAATTAGAGGACCAACTCAACTAAAAGCTTAAGCTGATAGTTGAAGGCCCAATTATATTAATATTCTAACACATTAGATCTATATAATTGGACCTTCAACTATCAGCTTGAGCTTTTAGTTGTGGAAGCCCGACTCGATATAAGTGGCCCGTTTTAAACAAAATTTACATGGTATCAGAGCTGGTTTGGCCCACGGCCCATTTATCACCTTCACCCTGTGGTCTCCGGTCCATATGCAGATGTCCAGTCCTGCTATGGCCCACGTGTAGATGTCCAGTCCTACACGTGAGGGGGAGTGTTGAAGTATAAACCCACATCGGGAAAATATAAGGATAAAATTGTACTTATAAAGGCTAGGGTCACACTCAATTAACAAGGTTGACCTTTTAGTTGTGAAAGCCCGACCCGATATAAGTGGCCCGTTTTAAACAAAATTTACAAATACAACAGAACAAGTAAAAAGAAGTACTAACTTGAGGCTGAGAGTCGAAGTGCTAACCTAACCTTATAAACTAAGTTTTTAATAATAATATTAATAATATTAATAATAATAATAATAATAATAATAATAATAATAATAATAAGTGTTTCATTTTTTTCAATTAATAAAATCCCTTTACATGCTAAAAACACATAAAACAATAAAAAAAAAAGTTAAAGTTTTAGAAGGATACAAATAAGAAATTAAAACTTTTAAGGAGGGTACAGTGATAAAATTAAAAGAACTTGAAGGGTAAATTAGAAAAGCAATTAAAAAAAAATAGATAGTAAAAACTACAAAAATTTGAAGGGGGCACAATAATAAAATTAAAAGAATATGAAGGGTAAATTAGAAAAATAATAAAAATAAGTAGTAAAAAATTTTAAAAAATAAATTGGGGGGGGGGGGGGGGGGGGGGTATAAAGGTAATAAAAATAGATAGTAAAAAGTATATAAAAAATCGAGGGCCTGCCATGTGTCGGAACCGTATTGGTCGCCAACGGCCCGAATTGCTTCCCACGCGATCAACGGAGACTGTATTTGCCAACGGTCAATTGCGACGACTAAAACACGCAACGCTTAACTTAACGTCGCTTGTTTCAACCGATTCGTTCCAGCCTGCTAAATTATCCCCTGTTCGACGTTTTTGTCAGCGTTTTCTATCAGCCAATACGTTTCTCCCTTCTTTCCGCCGCCGAATACAGATACTCTAAACAGGAGTCAATTCATTGGAAATTCTGACTAAGAAAGGGACGATGAGAGGGATGGTCTGAGAGTTAGAAGGTAAAGATGAGAGGTAATGGTTCATAGAGGTAACGGGGTAAAGTTTGGATGAGGGTCTAATTGAGGGTGAGGGTGAGCCTTTATTTTTATTTTTGTAATGAAACTTAATTTTTCACCAAATTGACCCAAATTTCCTATGCTACCCCCAACTCTCCGGATTAATTGGAGTCAAATCTCACACCCGGTTGATATCCCAACTAGCATAAAATCGGTCTCAAGCTAGGCATAAGTATTAATATTCATTGTAACACAATTACAAAGATCAATCATAATTGATGATACACATTAATCAATGTAATGATGTTACTAAAAAGTAAATTAACATGGTAGGGGAGTAAGCGGGTGTAGAGGAAGATTTGAAGGATTGTGTCAAGTTGGGCTCAAATGGGAAACTTCTCTCGGAGGACGAGATTCAATAATTTGATTCTTAGTTTAGGTTTAGTAGATTCCGGGTTTTTTTTGGTTGCTTTGGTTTTTCGTCGAGAACATAAGGGTTTCAGAGTTTGTTTTGATGGTTTTGCCAGTTTCGTATTTTGGTTGTTGTGGATATTCTTAGGTGAAATCTTGGTTTTTGTCCAATTTTTTAGGTCTTGTTTTTTTATTGTTTTCACCAAACTTTGTCGTTTGGTGATCGTGTTGGTTTGTACAGTCCTTACTTTCATTCTTTTTCTTAGAGAAAAAGTTTAATAAATCTATGTTTGCAGAAAAATTAAATTTTCATAATAACAAATATGTGCAGTTTCTGAAGGAGAAGAAGTTCGAGCAAGAAATAGCGGCTGTTAAAGTTGAAGACGGAGAGGATGTGACGTACGAAATGGCAACAACAACGATAAGGAGAGCAACCTATTTCTATTCTGCTTTACAAGCCAGCGATGGCCATTGGCCTGCTGAGCAAGCTGGCCCTTTGTTTTTTCTTCCTCCTCTGGTTAGTAATTATATTAATCTCTTTTTTATTTCATTCATGTCAATTGATGCAAGTATGTCACTTTATTTACGTACTTTGCTGGTACAATATGTAAGGTCATGTGTCTCTACATTACTGGACATCTCAACACGGTGTTTTCGACCGAGCATTTTAAGGAAATCTTGCGTTACTTATATTATCATCAGGTACTTAATTGATTTATAACTTCATTGACTTAAAGTCTTTTTGTAGTAAATCTTTCAAAACAACATAAGAGTACTTCGGAAAATCAATCGGATTCGTGGAAAAGAATTGATGTGATTCAGTCCACAACGAACACCGATATCTTGATAATTCAAACACAAATCACATGACCTAGTTGATAATTGCATCTAAAATTCTCCATGCATACTCTTGCTCAATCATGAAAGTATCAAACCTCTTGTACCATTGTCTCGAGGCTTGTTTTAAACCATACAATGACTTCTTCATTTTTCATACCTTACATTTCTCACAACATCACCATAACCATCGGGTTGCGACATATGTGTCCTCTAAATCTTCATGCAAGAATGCAATCTTGATATCAAGTTGCTCGAGCTCTCAATCAAATTGTGTTGTTAGTGCTTATAGGACTTAGATAGAAGTGTGTTTTACCACCGGAGAGAAAATTTCATTGTAGTCCATATCTTCTCGTTGTGCATATACTTTAGCCACACATCTTGCCTTATACCGTATACTTGTACAATTACCTTTGGAATTTGGAATCCAATCTTTCATAATGAAAATCCACTTGCACCCAGTTAACATCTTTCCCTTAGGAAGTGCAACAAGCTTCCAAGTTTGATTCTTATGAAGAGATGACATCTCATCATCCATGGCTTCATTCTACTCATCTTTGCGATCACCATGCAAAGTGTGCTTGAATGTGGTAAGAACATCATAATCAATCCTTGGAAAAGAACAAGTTGCGCCATCCTCATAGCCGGATCTTTTTGGTGCTTGTCTGGCCCTATATTCTTTACCTAATGTCAAAGACGGTGTTTCAATCTGCTAAACCTACTGTTGGGCAAGTTCCTCTTAGTCATCAATGGGAACATCATCATCTGCCCATGTCACATCTAATACCATCTTTAGAGACACACATACTTGAGAACTAAGAGCTCCAAGCTCCACTTGATGATGATCTTTTTTATCTTCATCATAGCTATCATCTCTCCCAACAGTAGAACCATCCTTACATCTCTTACATTTTTTTTTACAAAAAAGCCTCTTCATAAAATGTAATATTCCGGCTAACCACAAACTTTTGAGTTTTAAGAAACCATAACTTATACAATTTCATATTCTCAGGAAATTAAGAAAAATATGTTTCCTCGCCTTCACTCCAATGGTATCCTCTTTAACATGATAATAAACTAGATACCCAGATAATTTCAAGTTAGAATAAATGTGAATGAATACCGGATAATATCTCTATAGGAACCTTCAATAGGTGATGAAGAAGAACGGTTAATCAAGTAGCATGTCATATTTACTACCTCAACCTACCATATTCTGCCCAAACCTGCATTGGACAACATATATCGTGCTCTCTCCAATGTCATTTGCTCCGCTACCCTATTCTGTTGTGGTTTCTTCCACACTATGAGGTGTCTCTTGATGTCGTACTTTTTGGAGTATAGGATGTGTTATGTTAACAGGTGGAAAACAAAAAAAAATAGCAAAATTTTGTCGGTAACCTATACGAATAGCCTAGATCACATAATCATACAATTTCTAATATATGCATTATTTAGTAGAAATTACCTCACATTCGGAAACTTTGGAATTAACTAGTTTGAGGCGGGGACCTTTGGTAGTGTTGGTATAGGCGCCCAAGTGTTTGCCCTCTAATGGTATCTACACGAGATAATTTGATCCACAACTAGACCCGCCAGTATCTGTTGAACGAAAACTCACAACTCCTCACTATACTTGGGCGAAAATCACAAGGGAGTAATTCTCTTGTTATCTTGTCATTTGGCTAGCTCTATAACCATGTATTTATAGGTGTAGGTATTACTTAAAGGGAAAATTTCATTTTACCACTCTGTCAAATATTTAACTTCAGTTTGATACCCTGGCATAAATTTTTATCAGTTTCATACCCAAACCAAACATTTAATTTCACTTTCATACCCAACCGGGTAAAATGTCCAAAATACCCCTAACTATTACTCAAATTTTCATCTCATGCCATTGACTCAGAATTTGAAAGTAAGTGAAACGACAATAATACCCTTCATTGTTTAGGGTGTTAAACTGAAAATTTCAATAATTTTAAAACAAAATCAGTTTTTTTTATAAATTCAATTTTTATTTTCAAAAAATCAGATTTTAATTTTAAAAATACATAAAATAATTTTTTTTATAAAAATCATTTTTTTTTTATTAAAACAGTTTTATTTTTTTAAAAAAAAATTATTTATATATAAAAAAAATTATGGAGCTCGCGAGTTCGTCTTCTCCGGCGTGGTCTCCGGCCACCCCTCCGCCGCCGTCGTCGTCCCCGGCCAGCCCACCTCCGCCGCCTCCTCCTCCCTCTTCCACGTCCTCCCCCTCCCACTCCCACGACCCTCACCAGATTTGGTTCAGATCTGATTTGAACCAGATCTGAACCAAATCCAGAAAAAAACCAGATCTGGTAGTCCAAGTTGTTCATGTCCGGCTGGCTTCCATGTAAGTTCACAAAATTCAAATGGTTGTGTCCCAAGCAGTGGTTCTCACTCATTTCCATTTACTTGTAACTCATCCGGCAGCCACAATCAATTGAATTTGTCACTGCTCTCATATTTGAGCCTTGGCAATGGTGTGAAATACTCTGGTTCAGATCTGGTTCATATCAGATCTGAACCAAATCTGGTGAGGGGCGTGGGAGTGGGAGGGGGAGGACGTGGAAGAGGGAGGAGGAGGCGGCGGAGGTGGGCTGGCCGGGAATGACGACGGCGGCGGAGGGGTGGCCGGAGACCACGCCGGAGAAGATGAACTCGCGAGCTCCAGAATTTTTTTTTATATAAATAAAATTAATTTTTTAAAAAAATAAAACTGTTTTTAATATAAAAAAAATGATTTTTATAAAAAAAATATTTTATGTATTTTAAAATTAAAATCTGATTTTTTGAAAATAAAAATTGAATTTATAAAAAAAAACTGATTTTGTTTTAAAATTATTGAAATTTTCAGTTTAACACCCTAAACAATGAAGGGTATTATTGTCATTTCACTTACTTTCAAATTCTGAGCCAATGGCATGAGATGAAAATTTGAGTAACAGTTAGGGGTATTTTGGACATTTTACCCGGTTGGGTATGAAAGTGAAATTAAATGTTTGGTTTGGGTATGAAACTGATAAAAATTTATGCCAGGGTATCAAACTGAAGTTAAATGTTTGGCAGGGTGGTAAAATGAAATTTTCCCTTACTTAAATCCCAAAACAAGTAGGAATAGGAAACATTGAACTAGTCCAACTAGTTCTCCTTGTATTCTAGACTTTCTAGAAATAAAATTTCCTCTTTTAGTTCTATTGAAATTATTAAAGGGATTAAATTATATCAATAATTGGGTTTGGATGAACCCCTTATTGGCCCATAGGGGTGTTTGGCCAAGTTATATTATTTTAATATAATTGTCACATTATTTGTTTATTTAATCATTATATTTTATAATAATTAAATGTCGATTTAATTTTTCCTCGTGAGTGTTTAATTTAATTAAAGTGCTACATTATATCAAATATAATTTACATGCTACTTTAATTAATTAGAACATTTCGTTCACTTCGTTGTGGCCTTTCTCTGTTATGTGTGACCCTTTAGGATTCGTATGATCGTTGGTAGTGAAATGAAACGAGACGTTTCATCCACAAGTCATGGTGACATTAAGAAAGTCCCATGACCATCAATGTCATACGAATTAGTCACCAATACTTCGTCAAATCATGTTACCTCACGTAGTCTTTTCCTCTTCACATTTAGCGATTGTCACAATTAAACAAAGGCAGAGAACCGTCATCCTTCATAATTCAGTCTTAACATGTTCTCTTGATTGCGAGTGAGGAATGTAGGTTACTAATCATACGCATGGTCATGCTTCTTTTACAATCCTCCTACTCATCAAGAGAAATCGTTTTAATGACATCTTATTTGTGTAATCAAAAGCGAAAAGTCCCTTTGACCATCACCAATATGTCTCACATGTGTGTATTCATATCCAAGCACAAAATTTATAGCTATCGATTAGGATAAGTGTTTGTTTAGCTCAAAACATGAATCTTCATCGTGTAGATAACATGGTGATTCCATGGTTGTAGGGCTAAGGACTACGCGGATAGTTGATATGTACTCATGTCTTAGTTCTATGAAATACTCTCAATGTGGGTTGTTCAAATGTCAAACTCTTTGGCATTCGTGACTTTGACTCATATCCTTATATCCATGATTAGGATAACGTGATCTTCTCGTCAAAAGTCACTCTAGATCGAAGAATCGGATTAGTCTAGGGACGAATGAATGGATTAACTCTTTGTCCTTACGAGGGTTATACTATTAGGGAAATGTTCTCAAATACCTCATAAAAGTAACGCATTCATGGTTTCTTTAACATTACAACTTAATGATAATAAAATGATGGCCAACTGTTTATTAACTCACAAAGACGTTTGTAACATGTCAATGTTTATTTTTCCTTGAGCACAAAACCCCAACATTACTATGAACATATATCCTTTAGAGAATCCTCGATGTACATGTCGTCTTTGTCAGATCTCACTACTTTGATCACCTTGCATGTATGCTTCTTAATCATAGTCTTCCACTTTTTGAAGATATCTTTGACTTCATTTTTGTGCTTCATTGTATACACCTAAACTCTCCAGCTAAAGTCATTGATAAAAGACACGAAATACCGAAAAACCCCTTTGATGCAACTCTAGAGGGTCGCTAAAATTTACTGTGAATATAATCCAAAATCCCATTGAACCTGTAAATCATGTCACTAAAAGTGACCTTATATTTTTTCTCATATACACATTGCTCACAAAAATACAAATATAAAATTCAACTTGTAACCACAAAACAAACCCCGTCTACTTAAAGTTTCCAGTCCACTCTCACCATATGCCCATGACGCATGTGTATAATTGTGTGGGGACTAAACTCTTCTCATTAATAACAGTGGAGAACATAGATCCACCCTCAACAATATTTCCCCGAAGAAAACAGAGATTTGCATGCTTAATTGCAGATGATAGCAACCAGTCACCATGATAAAGGTTTCATCGACCATTCTTACTCGTACTTATAACCCGGAGCTATAAGTACCCAAAGAGAAATCAACCCCCTTGCAAGATCAGGAATATGACGTGCCTCATTAAGTTGTTTGCTAGCTTAAATATTATTGTACCCACACCTAGCACCTCGCAAGGTCAAGAATCACCAATTATAAATGAACGACCCTCCACCAAGAATCACCAATTATAACGGAGCGACCCTCCACCCTGGTGGTGAACCAATCCTAACATGGACTCAAGTAATATGAATCTCATGTATCCAACAATCAATAGTCATATAGATAATCACTAGAACCCGCATTTAAAGCAGGCGATAAGTCACCCTCGAGGTGAATATTCTCAACTACCTATGATGTCTCAACCACATTTGTCACGCCCTTAATTCTCGTCTATTTTATGGTGCAGTTATACTTTCACTCTGAACAATCCTTCTTGTAATGACTTTTACGCTTATACTAGTAACATTCAACCTTAGACATATATCTCCCCCCCCCCCCCCCCGACTGAGATCAGATCCTTATGTTGATGTACCTCTTATTTGGATTTCTTCCCCTTGTAACAAAAAAACTATGTGCTAGAGCATCCTCGTTCAAAGAACTTTTCCTAGAAGCCTTTACCAATATAGACTGAACAATGTTTGCATACACAAACATTGATCAACATGTGCTAGAACATCTTTTTTGTCATCTTTTTCATCTAATCAACAAATGGTTCTCATACCGGCAACAAAGAAATGAACAAGAATAAAGTCTTTTGGCTACCTTCAAACTTAGCTCCCAAGCTAATACATTCTGAGTATAAGTACTCAAACTCATTGATATGATTAGTCATATGCTTACCTGCTTTGAACATGAAAGTGAAGAGCTTCATCTATATGTACATCACACTCATTTGATCATTATGAAGGCACAACCTAAAGCTTATCCCAAATACCCTTGCTAGTTGTCTCATTAGCAAAATTGTAAATCATATTCCGAGAAAGACACAAACGCATCGTATTTCATAATTTCTTTTCCATCTTGTTCCATCTCTTTATCTGATCATGGTCTGATGGTTTATCTCCCAATGCATCAATCTGATCCAAGTTAATCAGAATGTCTTTACAATCTATTTTCCAAGCTTTATGATTGTTCGTTTCATTGTATCGAAGAATATTGAATCCATGGACTAACATATCCATCATCTTGGGATGTGCAAGCACTACCGAAAATATCCACAACCACGTTCTGAAAAGCAAATCATTAATCAGCTAGCCAACCAGAAAGTTGTAATTCCACTTGTAAATCATGCAAAACAAAACAAAACAAGGTTACTTCAGAAAATCAATTAGATTCGTGGAAACGAATCGATATGATTCAATCCACAATGAACACGATATCTTGATAATCCAAACACAAATCTCAGGTCTTACTTGATGATTGTAAATGTCCAAAATAAAGATAAATAAATAAACAATCAATAAAGCGTTGAAAACTAAACAAAGAACATCATATTTATATGGTTTGGCAATGTGCTTATATCAACGGGATCACGACAAACTCTTTTGTATTATCAAAGAAACAATCTATGAGGGGAAATGGAAAGCTACGAGAACCCTCTCTCTTTCTCCTCCTTCTGTTCAGTACTGGTGTCGAGCTACGAGGAGTACTGTTCAATCGTACGTAAGGATAAGGAAGTCAAGAGGGGAGGGGTGGCTATCTCCTTCGCACTTCTACAAATAATGGGAAAGGATCCAAACGTTCTCGCAATAACTCCGGTACAAAATCTGTCCCGGCTGAAGGCAATGTTTCATCTTTCCCATCTGAAAGGGTAGGAGCTACAGGACACACTATCATCGGGCCAAGGACAGGCCGGGATGTCCTCTTCGATGACTCAATGGCGTCGATTCCAACTCAATCAATCGGTTCGAAGGTGGGCGAGGGTAGTAAACTGGTTTAATCAGAGGAGGTTTTCATTTGTAATTTGCCACCTGCATCCACGGTTTTGTGGATCAACAACGTGTTCAGCGTCTTCGGCGAAATCTCGGAATCCTCTGTTCCGATATGACCGAACCGTAAAGGAAGATATTTTGGCTTCGTGAAGTTTCGAGCGTCTGAGGCGGAAAAGCAGGCTATTTCTAGCCTAAATGGTCTTAGGACCAATGGAAGTACTTTGCTAGTAGCCATGGCCAGACGCCGGAAAAAGAAGGAAATTCAGCAGCACATTTCCTCGCCAGAAAATTCAACTGGTGACAGTCGGACGTCGAAGGAGAAAGTGCAGATGCCGGACTCCGTGGATTGCAATCAATCGAAGATTCTGATTGACAATCAATCGAAGATTCTGACTGACAACCAAGGGATTACTTCCCCAATCATGGGACCTGATACGCAGAAAAATCAGGGGAGCGATTTACCTAAGAAATCGGCAGTAATTTCGCGTGCTCTGGCATATACATCGTCCCATTCTGCGAACGTGGATCAGATAAGGGAGAAGTTGGGCCGATCAATTTTGGCCCAGCAGTAATTGGAAGAAGCCCATACTTCTGATCTGGAGGCCCAGTTGGATAAGGAAAAGGAAGCCCAAGCCATTCTTGGATCAGAGGAATTTCCTGCTCTATCATCTACCGCCGCTAAAAACAGGAACGGAAAGAAGAAAAAGTGGCACACTTGCACTTATCAAACTCGAGCTAAAACCCAGAGCGACGAAGAAATTCTAGAAACACAGCGTAGAAATGAGATTTGGAGACGATTTGTCACTACAGGGAAGCTGTAGAGACTGATTGTTTTTTTTCTGTTTCGCTTGGTGTTTGTTTTGTCTAAGTTGTTATGGTCGGATTTGTGATGTTGCCTTTTTTTGGAAGGGCGTTTAAGTTTCAGGATGATCTTCTCTCGGGTGGCTCTCTCCCCATCATTGTAATTTCTCTCAAATTACAACGATTAATAAATTCATTGCTTATCAAAAAAACAATCCATGAATTACAAATACAATTCTCTATCTCTCAATAAAAACTGATGATCCACAATAGAATAATCACCTATCCGTTGTTATCGATATCTAGCTCCAAGAGTATACGAGAAACTAAAAAAAGATAAGGACCACTAACCCTTTTATCGAGGTCGTATGGTTGACAACAAAACACCTTGTTCCTTCTTCTTTGGTCTTCAAAACAACAATCTAAGAGTAAATCAACTTTCTCTGTCATTTTCTCTCTTTCTTGGTTTCATCCGTGTACGACCAAATTGTTGCCCCAAACAAAACCAAATTGTCGGGTTAATTGTCAAAAAGTGAATTGAAGTTTTGTCCACATACGAAAACACACCTAAAGTTTTTTTCCACGCATTTAGGGTGCACCAAAGTTTTTTCCACCGACTTCCGTTAGAAAAACGTAAGTATGTTCATAATGAGTGATCTGGGAAATTCTTCGCGGATTCAATAGATTTGTCAGAAATACATAATGCATTCTAAAGTTGTGTGGGCAATTCATAATGCATTCGATGAGGACAATTCGGCTAGAAACCCCTCTTATTATAAAAACTGTGAGAACTCATCGTACCCACATACACTTAAGATCTAACATTCACCAGGATGTCACATCATCACCCCAAACACACCCAAAATACACGCCAATTTCATCCTTTCTCACACAAGCAAGAGCATAATTATAATAGCATGATGCCATGTGGACACATGTCCATTTTGTCTTGACCAATTCATTAATTTAATCGTTCTTTTTTTTTATAAGCTCGAAAATTTTATTAATAAGACTAATTCCAGAATGGAGTTAGAATGCCATGCTTCAAGAAGAAACATGGTAGGTACCAACGATTACAAGGGGGCTCCAGCAAAGGGAGCCAAAAGGCCTAACCTTTTAAATAAGATAAAAACAAAGAACAGGAAAAACACAGAAAAAAACTCAGAAAAACCCCCGCTAGTCCTCAACACCTGAGGTTAACGCCGATTCTTCGCATCCTTCTTGGCAGCTAACTCACGGATTGAAGTCCATGCGTCAACGCCCTGTGATGATGCTACGACCTGAGTGTTTCCGGTTCTAACTTGCTCGATTTGTTTCCCAATATCGACTGGACGGATATACCGCTCGCGATCAGAGACTTTCGATTTGCACTGAATGGTATAAAACTCTGTCAAGTGTTTAGGCGGACGGCTCACACGCTTGGGCCGCACAAGAGCATCCTTCCACGGGGAAGACTGGCCCATGGGAACGGCAGCAATATCAGATTCTGCTGAAACAGGCCCTACTTTAGACCCAGACGAAGCTGATCCAGTGCACTTAACAGACCCATGAAGCCCAACTGAAGACTGTGTAGACCCATCCTCAACCGGCCCAGTCCGAGGCCCAGACGATCCATCTTCAATCTCGGTGTCCTCTGCACGCTGAAAATCCCTGAAGTCACGTTCAGGATCAGGCGTAATCAATTCGCAAATCTCGCGAGAATCGCGTGAGAGATCCTCAATCGGATCTGGAGTTGATTTTGAAATCTCCTCCAAGCCAACTGTTGAGATCTCCTTCCCTGAAGCAACTACCTCCGGCGAGTGAGACGGTTGTTCGTCAACCGGCGGCGTCGCAGACCTTGTCGCAGGCCTTGCAGACGGCGAACCTCTCGAGCGGGACGCCTCCTCTTGCTGTTCCAGCGTCGTAGAAGCAGGCGTCCCTAACAGTGCTCCCGGCGGCTGAGGCCGTGTGTTCATCGTCCCTGCTGATGGAGTCCGATGCAAACCGAGCTCTCCGGCCACCTCTATGGTCTCTGTCAACCCCACACCAATCTCCAGATCAACCAAATCCCTCGCCTCCTCCTGAATCGCGATGCTCTATTTCGGTACTTCATAAACAGGGCACTTCGACGAACAACGACGCCATGCCTTGGAAACGAAGAGGGTGTACCCTTGAATCGAGAAACCGTTCAGGGCCTCTACTGCCTTATCGGCTGCGACCTTAGAATCAAAACGCACAAACCCGAAGTAGCGCTGGCTTCGGCTTGGGCGTTTTGGAACGCTGACGAACACTATCGTTCCGAAGGGGCTAAACAAGGTTCGCGTCCATTCCTCCGATGACTCGAAAGGTAAGCAGTTCACAAACACCTCGTCCTCCAATTCGATGTAACTGCCGCTCGCCTTAGGCCGACGAACGACCCTCGACGCCGGCTGCTTCACCACCGTTTGCTTCACCACCGGGGCCCTTCTTGCCTCATTATCCACTCGTGAAGGAGAGACCCGGGCCTCAACAATTGTCCCGGAGCTGATTGTCGCTGCAGAGTGGCGTCTCCGTCTTCGACGGACACGATCGTGCTCCGAAGCAGAAACAACTCTCTTCTCCACAGGGTTCGTCTTCTTCTCCGTCGATCCCTTTCGGGTCTTAGACCGGTGAGAAGTCAGCGACTCCGAGATCGTCAACACATGATTTAAAGCCAACACTACTAAGCTCAACGCCGAAGTCACCTCTGCCAGGATCCACGAGACAACTTTGGCATTCCGACGAGGTACTTTGACTGACTTCATTAATACAGTCTAGGTGTTGATAGCGAGTCCATACGGGTCCGAAATTTTAGACAAATTCGTTCTTGATTAGTTTGAACTCTGATTAGCTTCAAACTTATGCCAATATTTTAATTTTTTCAATGGCTATCTATCAAGTAGCATATTGAATATATTTTGAAGCACGAAAACAAAATATTGGGGTGATAAAAATAGTGTTGAGTCTTGATAAATCTTCACTAATAAATGTTTCATATCAGGGTGATAAACCTAGCGTTAAATGTTGATGATAAACATGCACTAATATAATAATAAAAAAACAAGTTATGAAGTGATAAAAATCATGTTCAATTTCGATAATAAGTGTGATAAACTAGAGTTTAGTGTTGATAAAACTAGCGTTTAATGTTGATAAAACAATAGTTTAGTGTTGCTAAAAACATGTGATGAGGTGATAAAACACATGTACCGAAGACATAAAAACAAGTGACGAGGTGATAATAATCATGTTCAGTTTTGGAAAAAGTTTCGAGCTTATCCAAAAAAAGTTTTGGAAAAGGAGGTGATAAAACTAGCATTCTGTGTTGATAAAACTAGTGTTCAGTGTTGATAAAAGGGGTAATTCGATGTCATAACCCTGACCTTTCGTTTATTACCAAATCATAACCCAAGCAAAGGTTGGTTCTCATATCAAAACATTGACCGCAACCTTTGTCATTTTTCGTCCTCAAGTTTAACGGCCGTTTAGTGAGTAACAAGAAAAGTTGATAAGTCAGAGTTACGATTTGAGAATAAATGAAAGGTCTACGTTATGACATTAAGTTTTCTCATGCCATTACAGGAATGTTTTAGAGGCATGTGACAAGCCTGTGACTAGTATTTCACGGGGCCAGTCACACTTAACAGATTTGATACATTTTGAGAATTAATTTTTCAAACTTGTTACTATGTAAGAAAGTTCATAGGTATGAGTTATGATTTGAGAATTGACCAAAGTACAATAAGACTACATCGAGTTTTCCCTTGATAAAAATCATCCAGATATAATTTTTTTTAAAAGCCAACTCCGAAATAAAAAAATTCATACTTCAAAGTATATCCATCACTAACCTTGAGAGAAATCTCTTGAAAAATAAAAATATTGGCGCAAGTTTGAAGTCAATTAAAGTTCAAACGAAGCGGGAATGATTAAATTAGTGAATTGGTAAAAAAAATATAATAGTTTTACTAAAAAAAAAACCTCTATCACTTATTAAAAAGTGTTGTGTTTTTGCAGTTAACATGTAAACAACTCAATTACATCTCATTCATCCATTTATGATATGGATTAGGCTTGGGCAAATATCCGACCGTCACCGAAAACCGACCGTCATCGGTCGTCCCCATCACCGGAATCGCCCGAACCGGTGTCACCGGCAACGGTTGCGGTTAAAAAATACCAACCCAACAACATTTTGGGTGGGTACGGTTTTTTATCTTCCAAACCGGTAAAAAACCGACCGGCCGGTTTTAAGTGTGTATATAAAAATGTTTATGTTTTGTTTTACTAATTTGATGGTTATAGTATTAAAAGAGGTTTAAATTAAATGTTGACACTAGTATTATATTAACAATGTAACAGAGGTAAAATGTTGGAGATTAGTTTACTTTTAATCATAAATTTGCCTATAAAGTTGGTTGTTCAAGTTAAAATATATTAAATGTTGACACTAGTATTAATGAATTCATTTGATTTTAAAGTTCGGGATTTATTTAATTGTAATGAACTTGTATTTAAATCCTTGTATTTGAATAAACATACATTTTAATCTTTTATTTATTGTTTGTGGCATGTATTTAACTTGAAGGTTTTGTTTTTTGTTTTTAGAGACCATTAAAGACTTTTTTAAAACATTTTTCTTGATGTAATAGCTTAATAGCAAATTACTAGTAATAACCAATTGTGTTTTTGTTGTAAATTGGTTTTATTGTTCTAGTTGTTTCAGAAATTGATGTTTTTTTTTTCTATTTTGGGCTTTAATTGAAGGCCCAAAAGAAAGCCCAATGGGTCAGTTAAAAACCGTAACCGGCCGGCTCCGTGACGGTCGGTTTTTAGGTTTTCCGTTTGAACCCGGTACGGTGACGGTTATGGATTTCAAGTAATTGGTCCTCCCGGTTTGGGTTACGGATAATGAAAATATTGTCGGGCTCCGGCCGATGCCCACCCCTAATATGGATGACTTGGATGACTTCTCACAGTTTTTAGGTTAAGGGTGAGTTTTTAATTTGATTTCTCCTCTGTATTCTATAGTTGTATGGGCAATACTTTTTACATTTTTCTAACTGAAGTCGATGGAAAAAACTTTAATATACCCTAAAAATATAGACAAAATTGTAGATGTGTTTTTATTTCGGTACAAAACTTTAGTACATTTTTTTACCATTAACCTTTTTCAAAAATAACCATCTATACTCAAATAAACACCCACGCAACACTCTTTTTTTGGTTTTCACATACAACAAATAGTAATGGGCTTTTGGAGCTAAAATTACACTTTTTTTCTATTTTTGCTAGCATCAAGAGTCTAATGTAGTTTCACGAAAAGAGTGGTGTACTAAGAGTCTCATGTAATTTATACTCGTGTTTTTGTTATGGATTGAGATTATATATAGAATGAAGACGGTGGTTGGGGACTACACGTAGAGGGCCACAGCACAATGTTCTGCACTACACTAAGCTATATAGGGATGCGCATACTCGGAGAAGGACCGGACGGCGGTGAAGACAATGCTTGTGCCAGAGGCCGTAAATGGATCCTTGACCACGGCGGTGTGACCTCCATACCGTCATGGGGAAAGACCTGGTTGTCCATCTTCGGCGTCTACGAGTGGTCGGGCACGAACCCGATGCCGCCGGAGTTCTGGCTCCTCCCGTCCTTCCTCCCCATGCACCCGGCCAAAATGTGGTGCTATTGCCGCATGGTGTACATGCCCATGTCCTACTTATACGGTAAAAAGTTTGTGGGCCCCACAACCCCCCTCGTCCTGGAACTCCGGACGGAGCTCCACGTGCAGCCGTACGATTCCATCAAGTGGAAGAGGTTCCGCCACGTGTGCGCCGAGGAGGATTTGTACTATCCCCACCCGCTGATTCAGGACCTGATATGGGACAGCCTTTATATCTGCGCGGAGCCGCTGCTGACACGGTGGCCCTTGAACAAGTTGGTAAGGGCTAAGGCTCTGGAGACCACGATTAAGCACATTCACTACGAGGACGAGAACAGCCGCTACATCACGATCGGGTGCGTGGAGAAGGTTCTGTGCATGCTGGCTTGTTATGTTGAGGATCCGGATGGGGATTCCTTCAAAAAGCACCTAGCCCGAGTGCCTGATTACATGTGGGTCGCCGAGGATGGCATGAAGGTGCAAAGCTTTGGGAGCCAGGAGTGGGACGCCGCCTTTGCGCTTCAGGCCATGCTTGCAACCAACCTTGTAAATTCCGACAATGTGGAGGACAAGAGGGTTCTTGCCATGACTCTTGCCAAAGGACATTTCTTTGTTAAGGAGTCCCAGGTTAAGGACAACCCCTCCGGTGACTTTCGGTCCATGTATCGTCACGTTTCTAAAGGTTCTTGGACTTTTTCAGACCAAGATCATGGATGGCAAGTTTCTGATTGCACCGCAGAGGGCTTAAAGGTATGATTATTTAATTAAACTAATAGTTGAATGTCTAATTATAGTTTTATATTTTAATATATGGGTTCTCAAGATAGTAGGATTTGAACTTGTGTCTTTAAGAACCACGCTCTAATATTATGCTTGAGGATAAATTCAACTAAAAACTTAAGTTAATTATTTAAGGTTCAATTATAATTTTATAGAATTGCCCCATGTGAAATGGCAAGTATGGACCTCAAACCACTTTTTCGGACAGATTAGCTTGGGGGACATTAAGCTCTTTACCCCAAAAGATAGAGAATCTCCCCAACTGTCAAAGATGGTCCCGAAATTACTATTTGGACCAACTATTGAGTCCTGGATGATTTGTTAACTAATGTTTGCTACTTTTGTATTACAGTGTTGCTTGCTTTTCTCAATGATGCCACCAGAAATGGTTGGTGAACATGTAGAACCTGAGCGATTGTACGATGCAGTCAACGTGTTACTTTACTTGCAAGTAATCATATTTTTCTTCGTTATATACTTATATACATAATGAATTGACACAAGTTGTAATTTGTATGAATTCTTAATTGATATTACAGAGTAAAAATGGAGGTTTATCAGCGTGGGAGCCTGCAGGAGCCCCAAAATGGTTGGAAGTAAGTTACAAACATTAAACTAATTGTAGTATTTAAAATAATGAAATAATTCTCGTATAATATTTATTTTTGGGATAACACCGAGAACTAATTATCATCAACTTGTACCGTTCAACAATTGACAGTAGACTTATTAGTTGATCAATTTGACACTGTATACTTAGAGCACCCACAGTCGTGGGCAAGATGGTGCTGGCGAGGAGATGTCGCCGGCGAGGAGAAGGCGGGGAGCTGGCGAGGAGCAGGCGAGAAGGGCGCCGACGAGATAGATAGACGTTGGCGTTCTCGCCAGCAGATCTCGCTGGCGAGTTTGACCTAGTCTGTCTCGGGCGGCGCGCCGGTAGTTGGCGACCCACTCGCTGGCGACACGTGTCCTCCTCGCTGGCAGCAACATTTACTCCTATTTGCACTTTACCCCTATAAATAACACCCCCCAAACTCATTTTTCACACACAATCAATTTGTGGACCGACGAGGACTACAGGTTAGTTCGAGCTTGGATGCACCACTCGTATGACTCTGTTCACGGCAACCAGAAGCATAACCTGAAGTACTGGGGGGCCATCGCTGAGGAACTGGCTTCTACTCGGGGCCCGGATGATCCTCTGAGGACGGCTAAGCAGTGCAAAGAACACTGGAAGCAGTCAAATACCAGAGTGACGTTCTTCCAAGGGCTGTTTGTGAAGAACTGCAGGGACCACAGGAGCGGCCGGTCGGATGCGGAAATCATTAGTTTGACCAAGGAGCAATACGTAAAGGCTTGTAAGCATCCATTCACATGGAAACACTGGTGGGATCTTGTGAAACGTGAACATAAGTGGAATTCCGCTTACTTTTCCGTTGACGAGCCCGTTGTACCGACACCGGTTACGGAGTTCGATGTCGAAGATTCTACCGACTCGGGGAAGCGCACTCATGAAGACACGCCGGGCTTTGAGGACAGTCAGCAGACGACGGGTTCTAATACGGACGGTTAACCCCAGTACAAGAGGCCTATGGGCTGCAAGACTCAGAGGTAAGGTCTCTGCATGATCCTCTAAGGAAGCGGTTGCCGATCGTGTTGAGAGGGCCCATATAGCGGCCAAAGAAGCAAGACAAGCTAGGACCATTGAGAAGGCTGCGCAGCTGAAGCTGATGGCATACCAGCAGTGGGTCAAAGCTGAAGCAAGGGACACTTCGGGCATGGATCCCGAGCAGCTCGAGGCCCACATGACGTAGCTTAGGATTTTGCGCAACCTGATGAACCAGTGACGCCGCTGTTTTTTTAACGTACTTGTTTTTTTTTTGAAGTTGTAATTCCAGTTTCTTTTAATGAATTATTTTAAGTTTAATGTTTTGGTACTTTTTTTAAACTGTCAATCACTTAGTAATTTTTTTACAAAACTGTTGTATGTTTCGATAATCAATTGGTGGTTTTTTACTTTGGTCAAACAAGTAGGGTTTTTTTTTCATTATGAATTGTAGGTTTATTGGGATGTGTGCCATTAATGCCGCCACCACCACAAAAAGACCAAAATGCCCCTTTGTGGCCGGCGTCTTGGGCTATAAATAGCACCATTTCCTCCTTCATTCTTCACACCTCTTCTCCAATTCTCTCTCTATCTCTCAAACTTTTGTTCTTCCATATTTCTGTCCTTCTTCGAAGCACCAATGGTCGCCGTAGGCTCATACCCGTGGACCAACGAGGAAGAGATGGTGCTGGTCCTATGTTGGCTACAGGACGCCCGGCCGGGCCCAAATCATAGGTACTGTCCGGTAGTCTACGCCAATTTTGTCCACGGTGCTCCGGCCAATTCCCCGCCGAGAACCCAGAAACAGTGTCGAGACCACTGGTAGGATCTCGCCAGGAAAAGCCACCGTTATGAACGGTGCTACCGTGTAGCAGTTCATAACGCCCCGCCGGGAAGTACCGAGAATTACCTTCGCTCTCAAGCAGCCGCTGCCCACTACAGGGACCACGACACCCATTTCACGAAGTTGTTTCTGTGGGAGATCGTTCGAGATCATCCCAAATTCCTACAGTACGTTCACGAGCTGTAGATCGTGATCGTTTAATATAATTAGATATCGTTTAAATATGTTTTAAATTACCATCTGCATGCTAAATTATGTTTTAATTACCGTCTGTGTGCTATATGTATAATTATAATAAAGTTGTGGGTTTGAGTAGCATTTTTTTTTGTATTTTCTTTTTTTCCCATCTCGCCGGCGGCTCCTCGCCGGCAACAGTACCCCACTGTAGACCTCGCTGGCGGTGAGCTGGTGAGATGCTTAAAATACAATATTTTCAACCATCTCGCCGGCAGTCAGCGAGATGGTTGTGGATGCTCTTAAGGTAATCATGCAAACTAACATTTTCCGTTAGAAATGACAGAAAACATTAGGAAAAACTCGAAAAATTAACAAGTCTACAGTTAGTTTTTAAGTTCAATATTCATATGAAAATATAATTGCACTACACTAAGTTGATTCAGGGGTGAAGATGGCTTCTCTCTCGACACCGCGTCTTCGCCGGAGAGCTCAACCAGTCACTGGTCTACTGGTGGAGGTTGCTGTGGCGCTGGGTGCTGTAGTGACGGCGCTAAACCACGTCTTGACGATTTCGGAGTCGATCGATCAACCAAGGCGTCGTGGCAAGCATCCGGTCAAAGCGAAGGCGAGTGGTCATGCTCGACAGAACAAGGTTCAAGCCAAGGTCCGTCGACCGGCCAAACCAAAGTCGGGGGCGGCTGAACCTGTGAAGAAGCCCGGCCATGCTCCAGTAGACGACGTCGACCGGAAAGGGACCAAAAAGGTTGTCGCTCCAGTGGACGATGCTGTGCGGAAAGGGATGAAAGGGACTCAGACCATGACGAAGGCTACCATGGACGTGCCTCGGAGCTCTGTTTTGGAACCATCGCCGTCCATGGCCGGATCTTCTCTCAAAACGGAGATCTTTGTCCACAATCTACCGCCTGACAGCTCCGAGACTTGGTTGAGGAATTTTCTAGGCTCTCATGGTAAGATTTTGCAATGCTCTGTTTTACGGCGTTCGAGCAGGGGAAGTCGTATTTTTGGTTTCGCCACCTTCTCGTCGGAACAGTAAGCATCTGCAGCTGTCGATACCTTCAATGGCTTTCGAGTTAATGGTTCAGTTTTTCTCGTGGCACTTGCCAGGCCAAAAACGAGCCGAGTTCTTAATTGGATCAAAAAACAGAGCATGACTCCGAGCTCTGATTTTCCATCAACGAGGTTCGAAACTCACGTGAATGGCTCTCCGGTTCCACTGGCGTCTCCGGTGAGCTTTCCCGGACGAACTTCTTCTCCGGCAAGTCCTCAGTTCTGCGTTTCCAATTTGCAGCCGCAAATCTCGGGAGTGAATCACGATCAGATTTGCGCTTCATTGGAGCCGCAAATCGTGGGTGACTTGAATTCAAATTTGGAAAGTGGATTTGCTGCGATTTGCAGTGATCGCAGTGATCGACCTCCAGAATCGGCAGATGCGCGCGGAGATAAGGTCCAACCTGTTTTTCCTTCTGGGCTTGGTCAAGTGGCTGGAGTTGGGCCTGTGACACAGGCCTTCGGGCCTGAGGCATTAGGGCCAGCACCAAGCCATGTGCAAACTGGGCTAAACGATGCAGCCTACGTCCGTCCTCTTGCATCGTGTTCTGATTTGGTGACGACTGTTCTCTCCAATTCGGACTCTCGGATTTCACCGGCTCCCTATCCATTGTCTCGTTTTGATCAAGATTTTCCAGTGTGGTCGCCTGAAACAATACAAAAGGATAAAAGGAAAAGGAAGAAGAAAACCCAGCAGCCTTTTCGAGTGACAACTCGTTCACTCTGTATGAGTGATCATGATAAGCTCGAGGCTCAACGTAAAAACGAGGCCTGGAGACACTTTAAAGCTACAGGGACTATGCTACAGATAGAGCCTCCTCCTATCGATTAGCATTTTCTTTGTACTTGATTGTTGTTTCCTTTCTTCGTTTGTTTTTTCGTTTTTTTTTAGGAAGATTCTCATACTGTTGTATTAGAGTCTCTTTTGCAGGTATTTGGGATAGCTTTTTTAGCGGTCCTCAGGCTTTGTAATTCTCTGTTTTTTCAAAGCCTTTTAATAAAACATCATTTATCAAAAAAAAAATTCATATGAAAATTAGTTCTTAGAGATTTTCCTAACGTTTTCTGTCATTTCTAACGGAAAATGTTAATTTGCGTAATTATCTTAAGTATATAGTGTCAAATTGATCAACTAATAAGTTTACAGTCAGTTTTTGAAAGGTACAAGTTGATGATAGTTAGTTCTCGGAGTTTTTCATTTATTTTGAGACTTGGGGGAATATATTATACATGATAGGTTCAGTATTAACAATGCTACGTTGATGATGATTTTTTCCAGATGCTTAATCCAACTGAATTCTTTGCTGACATAGTCGTTGAACACGAGTATGTCGAGTGTACCGCGTCTGCAATTCAAGCTCTAGTTTTGTTCAAGAAGCTGCACCCGGAGCATAGGAGGAATGAAATTGATGATTTCATTGGAAATGCTGCTCGTTTCATCGAAAAAATACAAAACCTAGACGGTTCATGGTATGAATATTATACTTCTAGTAGTATTTAACATATTTGTGTATGTAAATGAGTTTCATAAGTTACTCACGTTATCAATTAGGTACGGGAATTGGGGAGTGTGCTTCACATATGGTTCTTGGTTTGCTTTAGGAGGGCTAGCAGCCGCCGGAAAGACTTACAACAACTGTGAAGCCGTGCGGAGAGGTGTTCATTTTCTGCTCCGAACACAAAGAGAGAACGGAGGTTGGGGAGAGAGCTACCGATCTTGCCCAGAGAAACAATATATACCTCTTGAAGACAACCGAACCAATTTGGTCCATACTTCTTGGGCGTTAATGGGTCTCATTCATGGTGGACAGGTTACTTTCTTTTCTTTCGTAAGAGCATATGTAACGTTATTTTATTTTCTCTTTTAACATTACATTGATATAAAATTGGTAATGTTAGAAATGTGGATGCTCAGATGTTTAGTTAAAAACTCACTTATAGTTTTCTATTCTACCTCGTGTTTTTAAGGATCAGCCCGTTTTTAGGTTTGGATATCAATTATTTAGGAGAGAAATCACAATGAAGACAACGAGCTAAGGATTTTGAAGATAAGACTTAGTAAAGAATAATTAGGGAAAACATGGATAAATGGAGAAATAATGATACATTTTGAAGATTTTGGAGTTTGAAACCAAACATGTCTCTAATATTATGTATGAGGACCAACTCAACTATAATCTTAAGCTTATAACTAAAGATATAATTATAATTTTATATTCAAATAACGACAGTCTTGTGTATAAATACAAATCGTAATAACTTATGGGTGATGTTCAGGCTGCAAGAAACATGGAGCCTCTTCACCGTGCTGCAAAGCTTCTGATCAATTCGCAAATGGAAAACGGAGATTTTCCACAGGAGGTAATTACTAAAATGCGGAATCACACATATTATGCTTAGTCATGTTTAGCATATTAATAGTAATGGTTGATTCTCATGAATGCAGGATATAACGGGAGTGTTCATGAAAAATTGCATGCTGCATTATGCTGCATATAGAAATATTTATCCTTTATGGGCTCTTGCTGAATACCGAAATAAAGTTCTAATTAAATCATAATAAACATGATTGATTTGACATTATTACAGCGATTAATTTGAAATGTTATGTAATGTTTTTTTCCCTTAAGCATTCTTGTAATTTCTTGTATATAAGGGTGTCAAAACTTTCAATAATATCAAGCAAAACATTTCCATTTATATTTTAACATATTACATTTTATTCGCATCGGTTGAATTATGTTGATTCGTCCCCCTTTTTCATTTAATTCTTGATATCATTTTGTTTTTTTTTTTTTGAATAAAAAGGTTCATCATTTATTAATAATAGAAAAGAGTCATTATAATATTTGGGGTCCAAAAGGTCTCCTAAAAAAAACTAAGACATGTTGACTGCATAAGACGGTTTTTAAGGAGCCATACTGGCGAATAAAAATTAAACTACGAAGCTAAAGAGAAATGTTCAAGGTGGTACTTAAACAATGTTTGATCCTATGGAGAGTACTATTTTCGTTGTGTAGAGTGTGACCGAACCTAAACTCATCAGTAACACGGGGAGGATAGGCTTTAGCCAGCAACATGTCCCTAGGTCAGTCCTTGAAGCCACATGTGTCTAATATTCCTTCTGGTGGAGCTATTTTAGTCCTCTCTTAGTGTTCACAAGGCTTCTTTGTAGTGTCTCTCTTCTAACCCAGTCCCACAAATGGGGTAGTCATCCTCACAGATGGGCCAGAACCCATCACAGATAGGTTAGGCCAAGAAGACCTAAGCTCTAAATTCAGGCCTCCCCCTATGGGTCTCGCCCTAGGCATCTCACGTTGCTCCACCCCTATCTGAGGGTTAGGTAGGGTATCCGGGGTTACAGTTAACCCCCTTCCTCGAATCGATGCGGTATTAGATAGAGTATCCGAGGTCGAAGGCTCGAAACCAAGGGGATGTAGTTACATTTTCCCCAAATATGTAGCATACGACTTCTCAATCTTATTAGGTTTGAACTCCAGGAAGGAGTCATCAAACTGTTGTATCCCCAGCAGTTCTAGCTCACAGTCGCGGACCACATGGACGATCCGACCACAATTGAAGCAAAAAGTAAGGGGTCAAGCATAGGTCAATGTGACCCGAATTGCCTCCTGAAATTCTTGAAATCTCATGATCATGGTCCGGCGAAAGGGTCGGTGAAGCTCCATCCAAAATATGACCTTGACTGTTTTCACGCCCAAAATCTGGTTTTGACCGAATTTGAGACGTGAGCTAAAACAGTGGTAATTTTTATTGAAAATAAAGCCAAAAAGTCTCAATTTGTGCTTTCAAACTACAAACAATCTCGCGAGTCGCAGCTCAATAAAAACAACGGTAAATAAATCAACAATTAACAATACGTCTCTAGACAGTAGCCCGAATCCCCGTCAGCTCCCTAGCTCCGAGAATCCTGCTAGTACACGACCTGCTCGACACCTGAAACACCACGAAGTAAGGGGGTGAGCTTACGCTCAGTAGGAAAAGTAGTTAAGGATTTGAACCACAGTTCCTCACCACGGGTAACCGTCCAATTATGGCATACTAGTAAGCATAACTATTAGAAGTAAACGTTCACTCCAAGACAGCCCTTGGCCTTCACTCAGGCACAACCCGTAAAACCAATTCTCAATGATCTGAACTCAAACCACTTCCCATAACCAGCTCATGACACTCAACACCCAACACCCAACAATTCTCAGTAAGCAAGGTCCACGGCTATCTCACAACCAACCACACGTGCGAACTCACACTGTAACGCAGGAACAAGTACAACAGCACCTCGAGTCACCAAACACCCTCACAAGACCCAAGTCACCCTTAGTCCAAGGCACAGGGCCAGACAGCCCGCACGACTCACACAACCAACCAAGCACAAAGTCCAACAACACGCACAGCAACACAACAGACAACGCACAATCCCAGCAACCCACACAGCACACACAGCAGGCGAAGGTACAAGCCTAGCGGCCCACACAGCACACACAGCAAACGGCGCACAAACCCAGCAACACATACAGCACACACAGTAGCTCCTCCCTAAACATAGCCTAACCATTTACCACTTCTCTAGCTATCACAACCCGTCCATTTATGTCGCACCGGTACACTAAGCCTCGGTCTTGACACCCGGTTACCGATCACTCTCACAAAGTCATAAACACACTTAAAAGAATTGCACAAAGCCAAACAGCAAGAAAGGGCACACAGCGAGATACACACCAATATCGTAAAACAGTTCCAACGTCGTTGGATGCACTAAGCCTCTTGCACATAGTCACTCATATCGTACTGGAACACACAGCATCAGTCACGATATCTTCCTCCTCACCCAGACGAAGGGTAACATCCTCGACCGGAAAATCCTCAATTCGATGTCTTACGCGGGAGCCAACTCCACCGAATGCACACAACCACTTATATTGTACTGGAACACACAGCATCAGTCACGACCGGAACACACAGCATCAGTCACGATATCTTCCTCCTCACACAGACGAAGGGCACGTATATCGCACCGGAACACACAGCATCAGTCACGACCGGAACACACAACGCCAGTCACGATATCTTCCTCCTCACACAGACGAAGGGCAAAACTCAACACACGTATCGAACCGGTACACCCTTCTTTCAACCCCGTCCCGGGCTACAGGTCATAGGGGTACTGATCACGCCATCTTGGCCTCAACATCCTAAACCAAAACTAAACACTCGATAACGGTATCCTCCCGGCTATGCCGTCTCTTGAACACAAAACAAGGTTTTGCACACAGCACAATCACTGATGGTCTCAGTATAACAGCCGAACCATCTTAACATACACCTGATCTATCACTCACCCGGTCATATCAAAAACAAGGGTTCACGAATTCAAACATGGCACACTTGCCCACACACAGTCACAAGATGAAATAACGAATCAATTTTATTAGATTCTTAACCACCCTCCAAACCGTCACATACTTACCATCACTTACCGTCTCCACACTCCACGTGGTAACCCCACCGGCTTAACCGGTATCAAATCCCCAACCATCCCACAATTCAACATATCCAATAAACATGAATTAATCCACACAGGTTTACAATTAGCATCACTAGTTCAATTCTACTCTTTTCATGTTCGTTATCTATTATCCGTTCAAAAAACACAAAGCACACTAACAGAAACACACAGCAAACAATCCTACGGGCACGACATGGCCCGAATCTACAAGCACGACAATTCCCAAGACAGAAAACGTAATTGTTCACAGTTCATACGTCTACGCTAGTTGTTGGTATCCTACATGTCAAGCTATGATCTTTCCGGTTTATTATTTCCTAGCATGCATACTAGTAATTTTCTTAATTAAAGCGGTATCCGCTACTTTCCCTACCTCAATACGATACCACAGCAGCGTCTCCTAGCTGCTGACGACCGGGCCAACACCGTCTTCTAGGGCGAAGTCCGCGTCTAGGTTTAACTCCGGTCTTCTCTTCGATCGAAGCCGAACTCTAATTTAAAAAGAAAGCCACAATTAAAACCGGTTTTACAAATTAATCTAAAGGGTTACGACGATTTCGTTTTAAGTTCATAAGTTGTCTATTAGACTCGAGCGGGCTAAAAGCGGGATTACGACGAATCGGGTTCGAGCACCCGCGCATCGAACTCAGAACCCGGGCACGATTCCCGAGGTGCGGGTTTCGGGCACGATTCCCGAGGTACGATTCTGCGTTCCTCTTTTGCCCCGTTCTAAGTCCGATTAACGTCCAGCTTATTTGTTCGGTTTCCAAGTTCATTCAACAACCCAAAATTTATCAGATCTGATCCAAAACCCAGTTAAAACCATTTTAATTTAAAACCGTCTTTGAAACTCTCTTTAATTTAATTCTAATTTTATCTTTAAAAAAACGTTTCTTTTCTGTTCTTTTATTAAACTCAAGATTCAAGTCCGGATGAAAACTTTTCTAAATCCGACCTGAAATCGATTTCCCTTTTTGATTTAATTCAACTTTAATTTAACAACAGATTTTCGTTTTACTTTAGTTTTATTTTCAAAACGAAACTTTTCAGATTTAGAAGAGTCCAGATCCACAAGAAAAAGCTCGGTAAAGAAACAAGGGAATAAGGGAGAAGGTGCACGGTTTTGGGTCTGGCCGAACACCAGCGGCGCCGTTGCCGGCCGAAGCTCCACGGCACGGAATCTCACCGTGGGTAAATTCGACGGTGACGGAGGGGCTGGGTTGCGGTCGTGGCGCGGCGGAACACAGCGTTCCTTTTTCTCGCCTCAGATCTGGACGCACACGACGTCCCGTCCCGGATCTGATGGGCTCGCCGGCAGAGCGCTCGGCTCTGGACGTGGACGGCGACGGAGAGGAAGCGCCGGCCTTGCTACTATCGAGGACGGCGGCGGCGAGCTGGCTCGGGGAAGAAGAAGAGAGACAGAGATGAAGGCGAGGGGACGGTGTTTGTGGCAGTCGGAGACGCTCGCGAGGGGTGGCTGCGAGCTCAGGATGAGGGCAGCGCGCTCAAGATGGAGAGGAGGGAGTGAGATGGTCGGAGGCGGGGTTTGGAGGCATCGTCGGTGATGGCTCGACCGGGGAAGAGGAAGAGATGGGCGTGAGGGCGGAGGTAGGTTTTCAGAGGAGAGGAGAATCGGCTGCACGAAAATTAGGTTTTGACCCTTAAGTTGGCCTTTTATACCCGAGCCCCAAAAGGGCTTGGACCTCCCCTAAATCGGGCCTGGCTAGCGGGCCGCATGGCCCAAGTGATGGATCGGGCTTGATCTGCGCGCTGGGCCTGATCCAAACCTGCACTTTTTTTTAACGAAACAAGACTTAAATCGAATTTCAACCACGTCGTTACCAACAACAGACCCAAATTTCAACCTCGACGATCCGACGAACACTTTTAAATAATTAAAAACTTTTTAAACCGAGGCGGTCTTCACAATCTTCCCCCCCCCCCCCTAAAAGAATTTCGTCCTCGAAATTCAAAACGAACGCGCTCCACTTAACCCTCTCTCAGGGAACATCCGATTAAAACTCCCAGTCTATTGCTCCTCCAGTACACGGAAACCACTTAAGTCTGTTAGTCGAAATCCTAAACCTCCGTCGGTAGAGACGTCACATCGCCACACGCAACCTGGTCGAGACATCCTATACCGGAACCGTCGTCGATATAGGTATCATACCGGAACAAAACTCACTTCGCACTTAAAACGGATCCAACACTCCGACATTTCTCCTCGACTACTCAATTCACTTACCCAAGTAACGCGCCCACAACGAAACGAAATAAGTCTACGTCCGACCACTCACAATGACACAAGGGACCAACACGAATTCGATCAACTTCATGCTAGATTCACACTTACTGCATGGTCCGGAGCGACGGTACATCTTATCAACATCTTATCGGAAAGTGAGCGCACCCCGACATACCCAACACAGCTGTCGTTATTATGACGACCTTATCCTCGCGCTTCCGCGTCAACTCTATGCGGCTCTCAATCGTCCACGATCACGCGACCCTTTAGTCGCTTTTCGAGCACTCGGGACTACACTGGTCACCATTGAATCTCAAGTGTGCCCTGCTTGAGAAAATGCCCGACCTACCATCCAACGCTTCGTGTGGTGCCATAGTGTCACTGGCCTGAAAGCGTTGTGGTAGTCGTATTCGGGGAAATGCTTCCGGATACCTCGTGAGGTACTCCCACTTCTACCATACACTACACACACTCGTCAAACCACAACGTACTCAGTCGGGATGTCAAGACGCCGAAACCACCTCAAGGTTCTACTCTTAGACTCCCATTTTTCCTCACGTGTAAGGTAAAACCGTAGGCTGCGATGCCTGTGGGTTATGGGCCCACCACGCTTCCGCTGCGCCACTCTGATCTCATCGTCACTCGGTCACCGCTCCTAACCGGGCTGACGGCTTACTAGTGTTGTTGCGGCCCTCCGCCGCTCGGGCACTCGTCTCCAATGTCCCGGCTATCGACAGTGTCAACACATCGGCCAAAGCGACCTCGTTCCATTGTTACCGTTGTATCCACCATCTTACAACTACAATCAATTCGTCCGGTTGAGAACTTGACCCCAAACTCCGGGCTCGGGGCCCTCTCTCAAACTTCGTGCATCCAATCGCCTCGACGGCCACCAAAGCTTTGTGCAAACGGTCCACTACGTCACTCTGGCCTCGTACCTCATCTCTGATACTTCGTCCCGTTGCAGGCCGAGATGCTGCTGGTGTTGCTCCTCTTAATCTCCCCAGTGGGAGTAACCTGGGCACTTGTGCCCCCAACGACTTACCTCTTTTCACGCCCCAAATCCGGTATTGACCGGACCCGAGACGCAACTTAGGGAATTTTAAATAATAACAATTTAAAAACTTGAAGTTCGATAACGGTAAATAAAATAGTTCAAAGGTATTAGAATTTCTGAGTCCTACGCTCAGTAAAATACATAAGTCCGAAATAACCGTTCGTCACTACGAAAATAATAAATAAGAATAGACCCGGACCCTCGCTAGCCCCATGCTCTGCGATGTCCTCAACTCCAAGTCATGACCACTACCTGTAGAAAAACACGGTAAAATAGGGGGGGTGAGCTTGACGCTCAATAGGGAAAACCGTCAAACCACTTTATCTCGAAGTCACCCAAATGCAGTCCCATACTTAAAAATATAATAAAGGTTTTAACACAAAACGACCTTGAACCAAATAAAAGCCAATAACCCTCTTTAAACTCGGATACTCAATGTCCAACTATACAAACACCGATTCATAACCCAATTTAAAGATAAACCCCTTTTTAATCCCGACGTTTACCCGACCACCCATACTAGCTTCAGCTCAACACCATCCAATCGCCTAAGGCACACAACGAAAGGAACAATCCAATTACGTTTTTAAACTATCTTTTTAACGATTAAAAAGAGAAAATGATAACGAGACATATAATCAACTTAACCAATCTTCACTTTACCCGACCATAACTGTCCCGAGATTCCACATCCCAAGCCCCTACACAAACGACTTAAGGACAACCACAAATACGACACTTTTACACGGAAGCCACACACATGAATTCACCAAAAGACAAACAAATCGAGTCATTCACGGTCACACGCAACTCATAACAAAGAAGAACACCCAAAGTCAAAACACGACAGTACTCAGTCAATTCAAAATGAAACGGCCCGTAGCCATCGTACGGTCTAGGGAGCAACCCTCTCGGCCCGGCATAACCGCACGCAACTTCCCTAACACAAAGTCAGGATAGGCGGTCGACCTCATCGCGGACACAGCGTTTTACCGATCGACGGAAGGCAGGGAAATCGCCTCTTCGCGGCCTCGTCACTCGCGGTGCTCAACACAGCGTTTTACTGAGTGCTAGTCGGAAGGTAGGGAAATCACCTCTTCGCAGGACACATCGTTTTACCGACTCCCAGTCGGAAGGTAGGGAAACCACCTTTCTCATGTAACCCAAGTACCCCAACTACAATACCCTACTGATTACGCGCCGGAAGGTACGATACACCTGACGGAAGTACTTCTCTCACACTTTACCGGCCGCGCATCAAAACAATCGCAATCACACTCACAAACAGGATCACAACATATGTCAACAACCACCACAGCCAATAGGTATACGCTCACAATCACAACCACACTCACAATCACAATCACGTCGGTGTATCACTCACCTGACCATTTCACAACCAAGGATTTATATCTCCACAAACACGGCACACTTGCCCACGTACAGTCACAACACGCAACACCGAATATAATATCTCGACCCTTAAATTACACTCACAACTGTTCCGTACTGACCATCACTTACCGACACCCTCTCGGACACACACTTAATACAACTATCACATAACAGTCACATTCACTTTCACAACCACAGTCATACTTCAATAATAACACCGCCAACAGGCACATACCATCACTTACCGATACCACTCTCCACGTGGTTACCCCACCGGCTTAACCGATATCCCTGACATTCCCAATCCAACATATCAAGTAAAATAGGGAAAAGCACTCAAATCACTGATCATGCGTTCTCTAGTCAATTCTACTCGTTTTCGTGTTCGTTAATTATTAACCGTTCAAACATCAAGGCATACACAGATACAGTCAGCACACAAGTCCTACGGGCGCGACATGGCCCGATTCAAACCGCACAGCAATTCCCAAGACAGAAATCGTAAATGTTCACAGTTTGATACGTCTACGCTAGTTGTTCGTTTCCTATATGCATACTAGTTCTTTAACCGGTTTATTAGGTTTCCCTATATGCGTTCTAGTAAAACCGTAATAAAGCGGTTTCTAGGTAATCCCTACCTCTTGAAGAGCCGACCGTTGCGTCTCCTAGCTCTTGACGTCAGGGCCTACCTCCGGTCTTCTCCGTGCTCGGGGTAAAGGCCTGGTTTACACAAGAGGGATGGTATTAGTCCCGGTCCAACCCGTAACGGTCCTCAAATTTAATAAGTACGTCTGGTAAGTCCAGGTGTTTATCTGATTTTAAATCCCAATTATTAATTAAGTTTATCAATTAAAAACTGTTTTTGACCCGGCTCGGCCCGAGTCAGACCCGAACCCAGGTCCGAACCCGGTCCAGAACCCGGACCCAGGACCTGACCCGAGCCCGACCCAGACCCGGTTCAGACCCGGATCCAGATCCGATACAGGACCCGGACCCAAGCCCGGCCAGATCCAGGCCAAGGCCCAGATCAGATCTGAGGCCCGACTGAGCAGGAGCCCAACCCTCGCCAAGCCCGTCCCAGATGCAGCTAGGGCTCAGGCGGTCCTCCGGCGACGGCGGCGGCGCTCGAACGCGTTTCTCGCCGGCGAGGTGGTGGTAGGAAGCTCAGAAGGTCAGTTTTGGTGGCGTGGAAGCTGTCAGGGCAAGCGTTTGGGTCTCGCCGCCCAGATCTGACGGCTGTGAGTGCTCGCCGGCGTCGGGAAGTGTCAGATCTGGCACACGCGAGCTCTGGTGACCCTTCCAGGCTGAAATCGTCCGTCTTGAGCTTGCGAGGAAGCGGTTTTCAGAAGGGAAGGAGGCGGGAAGATGAAACGAGCTCAAGGGGAGGCTTACCGTTGCTTAATTCATCCGGTGGAGTCTCGGTGGGGTTCTGAAGGACGACAGCGGCGTCGCTGGCTTCGATTTGAGGATGAAGACGAAGGGAGAGAAGGGGTTTTTTTCTGGGTTAGGGTGAGGACGAGGAAGACGGATGGGTTTGAGCGAGAGGGAAGAGGAGTAAGGGAAAGAAGCTGGAGAAGAAGGAGACGGCGGAGGATGTGGTAGGAGACGAAGAAGCTCGACGGCGAGTCTTCTGGTTTCGCGAGCTCGAGAGAGAACGAGCGTGAGGAAGGGGAAGCCTCGAAGGGCGTGCGCGCGTCTGAGAGATGAGGAGGCGTGGCTGCGTTTTGAGCTAGGGTTTCGTATCAGATGGGCCGGTGATCGTGGGCCGTGAGCACGCGAATTGGGCCTTGCCCTGACTCAGCCCAAGTCCGGTCTTGGGTTGACCCAACAAAAATCAACTCTCCCTTTTTTTTTCTTTCTTTTTTCTTTTTTTTTTGAAACCGACCCAAAATTAACTCGTTCCCACACTTCGACGTTAAAATTTAATAATTCAAAAATTGATTTTCCCGGTCTTTACACCTCTCCTACCTCGAGGTGCCACAACGTAGGTACCCTCCACACGGGTAACGCCCACGTTGAGTTTCTTACCTTTAAAGAACGACGCGCTTAACATAACTAACGTCACACACAGTCCACCACACTAGTACTTACAGTAATAATATACTCAGTATAATATAATCACACAATAGCACACAGCAGAGAAATCAGCACACTAGTGCTTCACACATATCATATATACACACATATTATATATACACTCAGATCATATATATACACACAGCAGGTTTACACCCAGTTTCACCTTCACAGCAAAATCACTCTAAAGTCACACAAGCTATCACTTATACTTCAAGCAACCTCAAGATTTACGTCAACACTTAGTTTCAATTTATTAACACGTTCTCTTTCTAACATAACTTTAGTGTTGATCTCTCGTCGTTACAACCCGATTCAGGCGTCCCCAAATTACGTTGTAACCACTTGACATCCCTCCATTCACATTTAGCTACAGTGGCCCCTATAGCTGAATCGTGATGGTACATATACTTCAGTTTCTGCAGAAAATCGGGCATGACCCGTTCGTAAATTAAGTTAACCATCCGCTTATGCAGAACAACCAAACCTCACCTGTACACAACAATTCAATCACAAGTAAAGCACACAGCACACAACAATTAAGGTTCAAAACAACACTGTAAAACTTAAACAATGCACTTAATAAACGAGGCTCCTGTCGTTTCGACTCTACGCACATGATCGCTTCACTGAGTACTACGACTTGAACCACCTAACTCTACCCACCTAATTGTCGTACGGTCCGAGGTTTGAAAAATCATTTCAAATTGCAACCAGGCTCTGATACCAATTTTCACGCCCCAAATCCGGTTTTGACCGAATTCGAGACGTGAGCTAAAACAGTGGTAATTTTTATTGAAAATAAAGCCAACAAGTCTCAATTTGTACTTTCAAACTAAAAACAATCTCGCGAGTCGCAGCTCGATAAAAACAACGGTAAATAAATCAACAATTAACAATACGTCTCTAGACAGTAGCCCGAATCCCCGTCAGCTCCCTAGCTCCGAGAATCCTGCTAGTACACGACCTGCTCGACACCTGAAACACCACGAAGTAAAGGGGTGAGCTTACGCTCAGTAGGAAAAGTAGTTAAGGATTTGAACCATAGTTCCTCACCACGGTAACCGTCCAATTATGGCATACTAGTAAGCACAACTATTAGAAGTAAACGTTCACTCCAAGACAACCCTTGGCCTTCACTCAGGCACAACCCGTAAAACCAATTCCCAACGATCTGAACTCAAACCACTTCCCATAACCAGCTCCTGACACTCAACACCCAACAATTCTCAGTAAGCAAGGCCCACGACTATCTCACAACCAACCACACGTGCGAACTCACACTATAACGCAGGAACAAGTACAACAACACCTCGAGTCACCAAACACCCTCACAAGACCCAAGTCACCCTTAGTCCAAGGCACAGGGCCCGACAGCCCGCACGACTCACAAACCCAACCAAGCACAAAGCCCAACAATACGCACAGCAACACAACAGACAACGCACAATCCCAGCAACCCACACAGCACACACAGCAGGAGAAGGTACAAGCCTAGCGGCCCACACAGCACACACAGCAAACGGCGCACAAAACCAGCAACACATACAGCACACACAGTAGCTCCTCCCTAAACATAGCATAACCATTTACCACTTCTCTAGCTATTACAACCCGTCCATTTATGTCGCACCGGTACACTAAGCCTCGGTCTTGACACCCGGTTACCGACCACTCTCACAAAGTCATAAACACACTTAAAAGAATTGCACAAAGCCAAACAGCAAGAAAGGGCACACAGCGAGATACACACAAATATCGTAAAACAGTTCCAACGTCGTTGGATGCACTAAGCCTCTTGCACACAGTCACTCATATCGTACTGGAACACACAGCAACAGTCACGATATCTTCCTCCTCACCCAGACGAAGGGTAACATCCTCGACCGGAAAATCCTAAATTTGATGTCTTACGCGGGAGCCAACTCCACCGAATGCACACAACCACTTATATCGTACTGGAACACACAGCATCAGTCACGACCGGAACACACAGCATCAACCACCCTCCAAACCGTCACGTACTTACCATCACTTACCGTCTCCACACTCCACGTGGTAACCCCACCGGCTTAACTGGTATCAAATCCCCTACCATCCCACAATTCAACATATCCAATAAACAGGAATTAATCCACACAGGTTTACAATTAGCAGCACTAGTTCAATTCTACTCTTTTCATGTTCTTATCTATTATCCGTTCAAAAAACATAAAGCACACTAACAGAAACACACAGCAAACAATCCTACGGGCACGACATGGCCCGAATCTACAAGCACGACAATTCCCAAGACAGAAAACGTAATTGTTCACAGTTCATACGTCTACGCTAGTTGTTGGTATCCTACATGTCAAGCTATGATCTTTCCGGTTTATTATTTCCTAGCATGCATACTAGTAACTTTCCGTAATTAAAGCGGTATCCGCTACTTTCCCTACCTCAAGACGATACCACAGCAGCGTCGCCTAGCTGCTGACGACCGGGCCAACACCGTCTTCTAGGGCGAAGTCCGCGTCTAGGTTTAACTCCGGTCTTCTCTTCGATCGAAGCCGAACTTTAATTTAAAACGAAAGCCACAATCAAAACCGGTTTCACAAATTAATCTAAAGGTTTACGACGGTTTCGTTTTAATTTCATAAGTTGTCTATTAGACTCGAACGGGCTAAAAGCGGGATTACGACGAATTGGGTTCGAGCACCGAACTCAGAACCCGGGCACGAATCCCGAGGTACGGGTTTCTGGCACGATTCCCGAGGTACGATTCTGCGTTCCTCTTTTGCCCCGTTCTAAGTCCGATTAACGTCCATTTGTTCGGTTTCCAAGTTCATTCCACAACCCAAAATTTATCAGATTTGATCCAAAACCCAGTTAAAACCATTTTAATTTAAAACCGTCTTTGAAACTCTCTTTAATTTAATTCTAATTTTATTTAAAAAAACGTTTCTTTTCTGTTCTTTTCCAAACTCAAGATTCAAGTCTGGATGAAAGCTTTTCTAAATCCGACCTGAAATCGATTTCCCTTTTTGATTTAATTCAACTTTAATTTAACAACATATTTTTGTTTTACTTTAGTTTTATTTTCAAAACCAAACTTTTCAGATTTAGAAGAGTCCAGATCCACAATAAAAAAACTCGGTAAAGAAACAAAGGAATAAGGGAGAAGGTGCACGATTTTGGGTTCGGCCGACCACCGGCGGCGCCGTTGCCGGCCGAAGCTCCACGGCTCGGAATCTCACCGTCGGTAAAGTCGACGGTGACGGAGGGGCTGGGTTGCGGTCGTGGCGCGGTGGAACACAGCGTTCCTTTTTCTCGCCTCAGATCTGGACGCACACGGCGTCCCGTCCCGGATCTGATGGGCTTGCCGGCAAAGCGCTCGGCTCTTGACGTGGACGGCGACGGCGAGGTAGCGCCGGCCTTGCTACCATCGAGGACGGCGGCGGCGAGCTGGCTCGGGGAAGAAGAAGAGAGACAGAGATGAAGGCGAGGGGACGGTGTTTGTGGCGGTCGGAGACGCTCGCGAAGGGCGGATGGGAGCTCGGGATGAGGGAGAGGGCAGCGGGCTCAAGCTGGAGAGGAGGGAGTGAGACGGTCGGAGGCGGGGATTGGAGGCGTCGCCGGCGATGGCTCGACCGGGGAAGAGGAAGAGATGGGCGTGAGGCGGAGGTCGGTTTTCAGAGGAGAGGAGAATGGCTGCACGAAAATTAGGGTTTTCACCCTTAAGTTGGTCTTTTATACCTGAGCCCCAAAAGGGCTTGGACCTCCCCTAAATCGGGCCTTGCTAGCGGGCCGCACGGCCCAAGTGATGGATCGGGCTTGATCTGCGCGCTGGGCCTGATCCAGACCTGCTCTCTTTTTTTTAACGAAACAAGACTTAAATCGAATTTCAACCACGTCGTTACCAACAACAGACCCAAATTTCAACCTCAACGATCCGACGAACACTTTTAAATAATTAAAAAAAAATTAAACCGAGGCGGTCTTCACAATTTGTGATAGCATCACTCAAGGAAATGCTATAAAGGGTGAGGTCTTGGGTTCAAGTCTCACCAACAACCTAGGTTGGTATTTGTCTGTGGACAATACACCAGAGGGGTTGGGGTGTATTGGGCTGCAGACCTAACATCGCCGCGCGTGGGGCTCTGTGTGAGGCACGGCGGGATGTTATAAAAAAGTGCACTTTTTTGTAACACCCCGTCGTGCCTGACCCGGGCCCCACGTGCGGCGATGTTAGGTCTGCAGCCCAATACACCCCAACCCCTCTGGTGTACTGTACACAGACAAATACCAACCTAGGTTGGTCTGCAGCTCAATTGGTGATAGCATCACTCAAGGAAATGCTATGAAGGGTGAGATCTTGGGTTCAAGTCTCACCAAAAACCTAGGTTGGTATTTGTCTGTGGACAGTACACCAGAGGGGTTGGGGTGTATTGGGCTGCAGACCTAACATCGCCACGCGTGGGACCTTGTGTGGGGCACGGCGGGGTGTTACAACTCTCACACCTCAACATAGGGCACATTGATCACAAGGCACGTACACACATTCCCCCAGGTGGCTCCAATAAACTCATTGGTGTCCTTCGTACGAACCGAAGGCGGGAGACCACGTGCATACCAATAATTCGATCCTATCCAATTTGGGAAGGTCTTTAGCCATCAGGTACATAATCTCCCCTAGCAGTAGCGGATAACCATTGAAACATTAGGGTTCATTGTTACGAACTTATGTCCTAGCCTCCTAACAGGCGAAGTAGAACCCGTAAGTAATGGGTTCCAGGTCTTTCACCACCAACCTTGAGGCCGACCGTCCCCATGCTCACGTGATAACATAGAGCATGAAATCCTTGCGGGGTGGTTTTGGGGATAGTAGACGGCCCACCATATCGTATTATTGGCGAGCGATTACGGTAGGATCCTCCAGGGTGTAGGGCACCATGATCTCCATTGCCTATTCCTCATCAAGGGAACAAGCCGAGAAGCCGGCCTTGAGATTCACCATTGATGGTACACGGTCTCTAAGATGGCCATCAACCCTAGGCGTCATCGAGCCCACGGAACAAGTTGAATCGAAGACAAAAAATTAGGATTGTCAGCCCTAGATGTCTTCGAGCTCGCGGAAATGGGTCTGATCGGGACGGAGTTCGGTGAGGCCCTTCCCGTGGAGAAGACCACCAGGGTTGAGGACTCCATGTACAGATGATTCTGTGAGGGAAGCATCGGTGGAAGTGGATTGATCGGTGAAAGAGTGGAGGTTTTAGGATTCCGCTTCTTCTTCTCTTTCACCAGACGGATGAACTCAGAAAAGGGGTGCGGGGGAATTATTAAAGCCATCGAGGGGACAACATATGCATAGGAAGGGAAGGGAAGGGTGTGCCGAGCTTCATTGGTGGGGAGGTTAAATGCATAGTAATCGAAGACGTGGAGGTCAACACTAGAAAAGGAGAGCTAGGGTTAGGGATAGGATCGCTTTATGGGAACACATGAGAGCGTGGACATAGTCACAATTGGTTAATGATACCATTTTTTTATCAAATGTAATGTATTGGTTTGGTACCATCGAGTGGTAGAAATCTTTGTCGTTTCATAAAAAATGATAGAAAACCAACAATAATAACAAATAAAATGAGATTGCAATATGGATAATAACAATAGTGATTCAATATAACTAAAAATTCTGGATCAAAAAATAACCAACACATTTTTTCTCTCTAGACTTCTCTTCTTCGAAACCCTAGTTGTCGTTTCTTCTTCTTACACCAACGATAGTTTTAGCCATGATCGTCGTCGGTGGTGGCTACATCACCCTCCTCCCATTTCCTTTTCTTCCCCCATATGAGCTCGACCTCTGTTCGTCACTTCGGCTCCACCCCTTCTGAAGATTTGAAGATTGGTATGTGCTTTGGCGCCGTGGTTCTTCGATATACGGCGTCACCGGTGAGACGTGTCAGATCTACTATGGGAAGTATTTCTAGTTTTAGATTTACTGTAGAAATGGTCTCGAAAGTGGCATTAGAGGTTTGTCAGTTTTTGACTCTGGCCTCTTCTCTATTCTGAGCCCTTGTTCACCTCGTCGTCCTCCCCAAGCTACTCGGCAACTTTTGGTCTCGTCCTACGGTGGTCACCAACTTTTGGGCTGGCCTCTGGCGCGGTAACATTTTTCGTCACCTAAGAGCTGTTGTTTTTTCTAGGTTTGGCTCCGCTTCTACAAGGTAACCAGGGGGTTGCGGTCTCGTCTCGATTGCGATGTGTTCAGCCACGGGTCCCTCTCCCGTGGCCTTTGGCTCGGTTAGCGTCGTCTACTCTACTTCTCTCCTGATCTTTTGTGTTTCTCACGTGGTGGATTGCTCGTCGGGTTTCTAATGCTTGTTTTCGACGTGGGGGTCTTCATCTCCGTTTATATATGCCCCAGTTTATTAGGGTAATCTATGAAAAATAGACTTAGAAACAAAACCTATCAAGTTTATAAGCAAAAACATGAAACAATATGGACAGTCTTTTTGCCTCGTCGGCACCATGTCAGGAAAGGAGGCAGGATAGGACCAATGATTCGGGCCCCGATCGTGAAGAACAGTTAAGTGACCACTGGTAGGAGAGGCGCCTAAGGGAGGGGGTCAGGCTCACCAGAAGTTTCACCCAAGGAAACCGGCCACTATTTCAGTGTTTGTTGGGGGAGGTAGGGTTGGAGGAATCGGAAGACTCCACTCACTCGAAAGGAGCATCACACATAGCGACGGGGGGCTTTAAGCACTCTCGCCTCGCCGAATGAAGCCGAGGTGGTCAAGAGGGGGTTGGCCGGTTTCACCGCCCCTCTGGATGTAAGGTGACATAGGTTCCACCAAGAACTGACAAGGTACTTCTCTACCTGCTCGGAGGTCAGCAACCCCGCGTTTTAGAGCTCTACCATTATCAGTCTAGGGAGGACAACGCACGTTGACAACCTAGGGGAGTATTCAGTCCACCATAGTTTTTACCCAGCAATAGGTCTGCTTTACCCTAGCTTCCATCTTGGATTCACTGTATCGGAGTCATCAGAGGCTATTATAGTGTCCCCTTCCAAACATTTCAGTGGGACAGTCGGTGCCTTGAGCTCTTTATTTTTCTGTCGAGATCCTCCATTGTTAAGATTTCTTTTGCATTCCTATCATTTAGGTGTTTTATTTCTTTTTTTTACTAAAAGGTGTGCGCATATTATTAAATATAAAAAAGAGTCATTACACTGCATAGAGCTCCAGAAGGGCTCTTTACAAAAAAAAAAAACATTGAGACAGATTAACCGTGACAACCGGTGTTGGATGAGGCGTCATATAAGTGTTTTATTGCTTTATTTGATTGTAAACACTTATTATTTATAATATCCACTCGTTTATTCTAAAAAAAACATTGACCATTACTTTGTTTATAGCTACAAATTGTTATAATCTAGTCAACATGGAAAATGAATTTGATAGAAATTTGTGTTTTATATAGGGATAATTATCATTCCCAACCCCAAACTTTAAGTCAAATTCATATCCTAACCCCTCCTCACCTTTCGTTTCAAATCCTAACCTCAACTTTCGTTTTTTTTTTCAAAACCTATCATTTACTGTTTGAATTAACGGAACGATTAATTTGTTGGTCACGTGCACACTTAAGTGACCCCATAATTTGTTGGTCACGTGCACACTTAAGTGACCCCATATTTCGAATTTATTCCTATTTTTACCCTTGACCCTTTCTCATTGATACCCTCCTAAAGCCAGTCACATTCACAATCTTACACTTAAGTAGTAGTTTTAAGGAAACAAAATGGGAATAAATTCGAAATATGGGGTCACTTAAGTGTGCACGTGACCAACAAATTAACTGTTCCGTTAATTCGAACAGTAAATGATAGGTTTTGAAAAAAAAACGAAAGTTGAGGTTAGGATTTGAAACGAAAGGTGAGGAGGGGTTAGGATATGAATTTAACTTAAAGTTTGGGGTTGGGAATGATAATTATCCCTTTTATATGTGGTCGGAAAGTACGTTGCAAATGGTTGCTACTCGTATTGACAAGCCTAATTGTCATATTATATACAGCAAAAAATGGTCGCTACACTTATTGATCAGCCTAATTGAAAGAACACATGGTTGCATAATTGAAGGATCAGTCCACGAAAAAAATATGACTTTTAATTCCAAGTTGAATATATAGTCAATGGTTAATTCAGATCCAAAACTTAGCTTCACACCATCACTTTCTCTCCATAGCTACATACTTCTCTTCCTCTCCACATTGAATCCTTACCATGGCAGAGTCATTTTTGGCCATCGTTGCAGACAAACTCTTGCACCAAATAGTCCCTCTGTTCGCCAATGAAACTGCCTTGGCTTGGGGACTAAAACCCGACCTGAACAAGCTCCAAAACACCCTCAACGACCTTAAATCCGTGATCTTCGATGCGGAGAAGGCACAGTTCACACGCCATGAGGTATGCACCTGGCTGACACAGCTTAAACATGCCTTGTTCGACGCAGAGGACGTGTTCGATGAATTTGACTACGAAGCTTTCAGGAAGCAATTTGTCAATTCTCCCACAAATGGTGGCACCCGCAAGAAGGTACGCCGTTTCTTGTCCTCCTCGTCTAATCCCATTGCCTACCGTCTTAGAATGAGGCGTAAAGCTAGGGAGATTCGAGAGGCCTTCGACGAGGTTGCTGCAAGCAAAGCAGAGCTCCATCTCACCACTCGTCGCAACGAGTGGCTGAGCAACTCAACTCTGCTTCTCAACGATCGCGAGCTGAGCCATGACTCGTTTGTCAATAGAGCCCAAGTTATTGGGAGAGATGGGGATAGAGACACCATTTTGGATTCTCTTTTGAATCCTATTGATAGTGTTTCAGTGATCTCTATAGTTGGAATTGGTGGTATGGGAAAAACCGCCCTTGCTACTATGGTTTTCAATGATACAAGGATTGCCAATAGTTTCGAAGAGAAAATCTTGGTATGTCTTGGTGATCTCAACGAGTTTAGCCTGGAGCAGGCGGTGAGGAAAATTGCTGAACTTGTTTGGGCTGATATAGATGAAGGCTTGAGTACCGAACAGTTACAGAGTTGGCTTTGTGACAGTTGGTGTAACAAAAGATTTCTACTTGTCTTAGACGATGTCAGGGATGTGGATCGGGCTGAATGGTTGAAATTCAAAGAATTATTGATGTGTTTAGCCAGTGGAAGTCGAGTCCTGGTGACTACCCGTAATTCTTCGGTGAGTGTAAACATGGGTAGCGCTCTTACCCATAGTTTGCACGGTCTTCCTCACGAAGAATGTGTTTCTTTGTTCAAGAAATGCGCGTTCAAGGAGGGGGAGGACGACCGAAAATTGATGAAAACAGGGGATGCCATAGTGAGAAAATGTAAAGGGGTTCCCTTAGCTGTAAGAACTCTTGGCTGTCTGTTGTTTTCGAAGCGGAGTGTAGTTGATTGGGTTTTTGTAAGGGATAGTGAGATATGGGAACTAGACCAAAATCAGGATGGTATTTTGCCTGCATTGAAAATAAGTTACAACCTGTTGCCATTCATTTTGAAGCAGTGCTTCCTTTACTGTTCCATTTTCCCGAAAGGTCACGAGTTTGCGAATCACGAGTTCATCGGTCATTGGTCAAGCTGCGGGCTTCTGAGGACACCGGTCATAAACAAAAAGTACGAAGGCATCGCGCAACAATATGTCAACGAGTTGTATGCCAGAGGCTTCTTTCAAGAATACAAAGGTTTTGGAACATTTGGTACATTTAAACTGCATGATATGTTCCACGATCTTGCGTCGTCTGTAGCACAGAATGAATCGAAATGTATGAAGAGTGATAGGCAAGACAGAGAGATTCATAAGAGAATTAGATATGTCTCGTTTTCGAGGAGGGAGGGTTTGGTTGGTAAAGATGTTTCGAAATTGTTCTTGACAAAGAATTCGAGAAGCAGTTGTGTCATGCCGGTTGTTTCATCTGTGTTCTTCAACCATATTGGGGAAAGCCCAAATGGTATTTTTCAACTTGTCAAAACTTGCATCTCTCAGCTGAAGAACTTGAGGATGTTGGATCTAAGTAATGCTTGGAATTTAGAGCAGCTGCCGAGCTCCATAGGTTCTCTGAAGCATCTAGTAAATCTCGATCTTGACGGGTGCTCGAGGTTGAAGAGGTTGCCCGAATCCATTTGTTGGCTTTACAACTTGCAATCTTTTTCCATGGAAGGATGTGAAGAGCTTGAGGAGTTGCCAAAGGATGTAGGAGACCTTGGGAGGCTTAGATACTTGGATATAGCCACAAAACAGAGGCGATTATCTGAGGGAGTAGGGAATGGAGTTGAGAGTCTAAGCTCGCTCGAGCAGCTGAGTCTTTCTGGTTGTGTGAATCTAGAGTATGTATTTGAATCAGTAACGAGCAGTGATCGTCAGGACACTAATCAGGCATTGATGTGGAAATCCTTTCAGACATTGTCCATTTCTAATTGTGGGAATTTGAAAAGTTTGTTTCCTTCAACTGCAAGCAAGAATGAATTGAGAGTGTTTAGTGGTCTTGAGAAACTACAGATCTCCAACTGTCCAAATATCAATCTGGCTTCTTTGTTTAACGATCGAATCAAGTTGGTCAGGCTCAAATGGCTGGTTCTTGATGATTGTCCTAAGATTGAATCGTTGCCCGAATGGATTGGTGTTGAGGGATGTGCAACCACTTTAGAATTATTGGGAATTAGGAATTGTCCGAACCTGACATCATTGCCGGAGTGGCTGTCCAAACTCACGTCTCTCTGTCAGTTAATGATCGGTAACTGCCCCAAATTGTTGTGTATGCCTGAGGGCCTTCATGGATTGAAAGAACTGCATATTGACGTTTGTCCTGAGTTGAGCAGAAGATGCAAACGGGAAATAGGAGAGGATTGGCCCAACATCGAGCACATTCCCATGATCGTGCTCGATGGTAAGCTTCAGTAAGGTCGAGTTTCCTCAACCTTTCTCTATATAAACATATTGATCTATGCATGCCCATATCAAAAGAACTTGAAAACTGTATTTAGAGCAAGAACGCTCATGTTGTGATTTTCATTTTTACAGTTGTCGTCCGAGTTGATCAAATTGACCATTTGATTTAGAGGAATGAAGTTGCATTTGTCAGGCGCTCGTTGAAGAAGATTGTCATGAGGGCCGTAACCAAGTTCTCTAGCAATATGGTTTGTCAGAGTGGCTGTTTCTTGGGTTTTTGAACTCCCTTTAATGTAGTTTTTTTAACTGATAAAAAAATGTTTGTTGATCCTATATACTTGTACAAATAATAACATTTATGTAATCATGAGGGTTCATATCAATATGGGCCACATCTAGTTAGTTGTTATAAGGGGGTTCCTTGAAGTGATCACACATGATCGTGAACATTATAAGAGACCATTCCAAATTGTCCATACAATGAACCAAAGGGTCAAGGTTTACTCACCGGTCTATTTTTGCCGTTTGCAGTGTAGGATGTCGGCGTATCAGTGTCTTTTTGTACGCTGATGAGATAGAAGCGTTCTCTTCAAAATCGAATAAGGTTAGAGAGGATTGATGCGAGGTCGGTTTTCAGTTTTGGGCTTCATGGTTGAAAAATCGGGGCTTTAGACTTTTTCCAGCTCGTGTTGGCTTTTTTGCTCTTCATTTTTGTACAATTCTGTTTTTTGACTTGTTCGGTGTACTTGTTCCTTTGGTATGATCCTTGTACGGATTTGGTTTGTTAGTATCTTCGATTTTTGTAGCTAGAAATTGTTGGACAAAAGTGAGTTTAGACAAATGGAAATGGTCAACTTGACGCTCAATTATATATAGGATCGGCTCACCCCTAGAACTATGGAAAGATTAGTTTCGTGTTCTAGGAAGTGAGGTCTTTCCAACGAGATATTATGAGGTCTAAACGGACAAGAGGTGAATGAGAAATTAAAGCTCAAAGATCACCCGTTGAACTTAGTTGTTGAGAAAATTGCAAATTGAAAATGCATAATTCCTGTGTAGTCCCATGTGGAAAGATTGCCAAACTTTCCTTGGGTTTATATAACATGGGCTTTCCTAGCATATTTGAATTGTTTGGATGAAAGGCTTTGTGCAGGTCACGAATGTTGCACGGATTTGAGCCTGTAGCGTCAACTCCATTTTTGCTTCGGCCCGTATTAAAATTTCAACATTTTCAGTTTTGGAAATTGATATGCAATTAAAGAAATTTCCAAATTTTATATTATTTCGAATCTTATAATAATTCTGAAATTATTTTTAGTTTCCAGAATTTATTAAATTCGAATTTAATATATTATTTTCGAAATTGTCTATTTCCCCAAAATTGATATTTCCGAAAAATTGTGTTTCCAAAAACTCTCCCCCCTTTTCCTATATAAGCTTTGTTCTAGTTCATTATTCAGATACGAAATTTACCTACACAATTTCTCTCCTTCTCCAAGAATAGAGCAACTGATTTCTTTCTACTTGGTGCTACTTCTCATACACGGTTTCGAGTTCGTTTACGTTGTTGTTGTATCTTGGGAGACATGCTCAGACGGGGAAATAAAAAGTCTTAAGGAAACTGGTTCGCAGGTGTCACGCCCCAAATCCGGTTTTGACCAGACTCGTGACGTGAACTAAAGTAATAATAAAACATCGATAAAAGCAATTTAAATAACTAGAATTTTGAGAAAAGTTTAACAATACGAGTCAAGTTCAAATCCAAATGACTAAAACAAAGTTTAGTTCATAAACAGGAAATAGACAGTACGTCTCTATTACATAAACGAGCCAGATCCTCAAAGCTCCCGAGCCCCGAGACAACCTCTAGGTCTACTCATCAACGAAACCTGTAAAAACAGTAAAAACAGTAAAAACAGAGGGGGTGAGCTTACGCTCAGTAGGAAAAAGTAGTTAAAGGAAAAGAACCCCTGCTTCGTCAACGAAATTTCCCCGATTAGTACGATTCCCCAAAAGACAACATAAATAGGGATCAACAGGAATTGCAACACTTAAATAAATAATAACTCAAAAGGAGATCAACGGGAAGACAAATTATTCACCAATAGAAACCAACTAAAGAAGCACACGAATACCGAAATATGGATAATTAAACCACAAAACTTTGATCCACACACCAACACACGTATCGTACCAGAACAAACAAGTCTCCCCGGAACACGTAGCATCGGGATGAGACAACAACATACCATACCGGAATATCCATCGGCCTAGGTCTTCCCGGAACACGTAGCATTGGGGTGAAACAAGTCTTTCCGGAACACGTAGCATCGGATAAGACAATAATAAACCATACCGGAATGTCCCTCGGCCTAGGTCTTCCCGGAACACGTAGCATCGGGGTGAAACAAGTCTTTCCGGAACACGTAGCATCGGATGAGACAATAATATACCATACCGGAATGTCCCTCGGCCTAGGTCTTCCCGGAACACGTAGCGTCGGGGTGAAACTACAAGATAAGCATATCGGACCGGCACAACCCTCGGTCGGATAGCCTCCCGGGAACACACCTCGGGGCAAGTAAACCACAATGCACACAATACCAAACAAACACACAACACCAACTCATATTATCAACCAAGCTTACCGGCATGACTTACCAAACACGTCCCAACAGTCAATCATTCACCCGATCATAATACCAGGCACAAACATAACACATTCAACACAATCACTCAACCAATCATGTCACAGAGCAACCATTCATATCATACTCATCCTATTTCATCTCGTTTAATAAGACTCCTATATTAATCAACGAATGGAACATGCATCGACATTTGAGGACAATGATCACAATCTAACACAACCACAATCAATCCTAAGGCTCGACATGGTCATTCTACCAGCACGGCAATTTCCCATAATTGAAAGCGATTAATCTAGTGAATCACATGCTATATGCAAACTAAGACTCTTCCGGTTATTATTGTAATTGAAAGCGATTATTCTAGTGAATCACATCCTATATGCGAACTAGGACCTTTCTGGTTATTATTATCCTATAGGCATACTATTAGCATTCTTTGAATTGAGAGTGGAGTTTACTACTCTTCCCTACCTCAAAAACAACACAATCCTAGCAGTTGACGACCTGGCTAGCTTCCTCCTCGTCCTCTCACGCAGTCCAAAGGCCTCATCCTCCGTCAAGCTCGGTTCCAAGGTCTTGGATCACAATTAATACTATAATCAATAAACAAACAACGACGGTTTTAAAGTGAACTATCTAAATTAACCCTAAATACAAACACTAGGGCCAAAAGGTGAATTGGGCCCGAACCAGGCCCAATTTGGACAGCCCACGGATCTGGAAACCGGCCCGGACCGTGCCTCTCAGAGGCTCGTAACAAGACCCGGACCGTGCCCCTCAGAGGCCCGGAATCAGGCCCAGACCGTGCCCCTCAGAGGGCCGGTCTGGGACCCGTTCCGTGCCGCTCAGAGGGCCGGCATCGAGCCCGGACCGTTCCGCTCAGAGGGCCGGTCTGGGACCCGTTCCGTGCCGCTCAGAGGGCCGGAATCAGACCCTTTCCGTGCGAAATCTGGGTAGACTCAAGTCCCTTCTTCCCTAACTTCGTTTCTACGAAAATTTACTTCAAAAACTCCATTTTTACCAACAACAAGCTCCTAAAACAGTCATCCAAACTCCCAAACTTCACTACCCTTAATGGGTTTCATCAAAGCATCAACAATCTAATCAAAATCAACCTACACTTCACTATTCTTCACCAAAAACAACCATCTAACAACACTAACAACAAAACCCAACAAGTTCATGCAATTTTCTTAGAAACCCACAACCCAAAAGTGATTAGAAGAAGGATTTAAGAGTTTACTTACCTTGTGGATGAGTAGATGATGAAGATGGAGTGATTTTGGAGGTGATTTGAGAAGAAATCCACCAAAAGCTTCTCCTTTTTCCACTAGCTTCTTCTCTAAGCTTTTGAGCTCCTCCTTCTTCCTCTCCTTGTGATTTTCGGCCAGCACAAATGAATTGGCTGAATTGTGCTCCCAATTGCTTTAAAAACCTAATTTATTAAAAGTCCAAAAAGCCTCTTAGGTCCAATTCCTCTATTTTGGCTTATGTGAGGACAAATGAGTCATTAAAGGCTCATTTCTTCTCCTCCAAGTCACTATGGACACTTTTCCAAGTGGGGACCACCTTGTCCTTAACCATTTCCAGCAACACTAACTTAATTAATTTTAGTCGATAAAAAGTCCCCGTTTGACCGAAAGTTGACTTTTTCACAAAGACGGTCAATTAAAAGGAAACGACCCAACTAAGCTAACCGTAACGGCGACTAAGCCTTCTGGGTCCCGGAAAGGTCCCGAATGACTCTCGGAGTCCTCGGTTGACTTTTCCGGCCAAAAGTCAAACTTCGCCAAAAATCATCGGTTCGATCGGGATCGACCGGGGGCGGTTCTTACAGCAGGCCTTGACATACCAGTACCCTCTTCAAGTATCGACTGAGGTTACTGTATCGATTACGTATCGTGTTTACATTATTGTTACTTATGTGATTGACTCAACTGTTCATTAATAATATTGGATTCAGTTTTATCTGTTTATTATCGTTTATGGACTAACCCGTCTAACAGAAATTTGTATTTGGTCCGTCTAATCATTATCTGAATGGATGAGTTTTATAATATTTGCTTTGCTAATTAAAAGAAATCTTGTGACTCATTTTGAAAAAAAAATGTTTGATTCATAAAGCCAAGTTCCATCTCCCCACTCACCATTTAGTTCCTAACAACTCAACTCTCTTGCTCAACCAAAGAGAACTGACCCATTCCTTTGTCGATACTTCCCAACTTGTTGGAAGGGATGGGGACAGAGACATCATTTTGGCCCTATTTTGAGTCCTATTGACCCTATTTCGGTCGTCTCTATAGTTGGAATTGGAGTATTGGGGAAAACTGCCCTTGCTAAAATGGTTTTCAATGATCCAAAAATCGTAGATCATTTCGAAAATATAATTTAGGTATGTTTGGGCGATTTCAGTGGGTTTAACCTTAAGCAAATGATGGTAAAAATTGTCAACTCTATTATAACTGAAGAGAGTGATGACTTGGATCCTGAACAATTACAAAAATGTTTATGTGACAATGTAAATAACAAGAGGTTATTAGGGGATTAACTCAACTAAAAACTAGTCTAGTTATATTCTAACATCTTAGACGATGTATGAGTAGTGAAACGCGCATGTTGGTTGGAATTAAGGGAATTGTTGATATGTGGTGACAATGGAAGTAAGGACGTGGTGACTACTCATCTTTCTTCAGTTGCTTTAAATATGGACAACAGTCTTCCACATAGTTTGGAAGGGCTTCCTCATAATGAATGTGTTTCATTGTTCAAGAATTTTGCATTTGAGGGAGAAGATTATCAAAACTTGGATAAATTTGGGGATACATTATGGGGTTTGGTTGTTCATGGAAAAAGAAAAAGAAGACATGAAGAAAGAAACACAAATATTCATAAGATTGATAAAGTATAGAATTACAAATACCAAATTAAGCATACATGGATGTTCTTCAAGCTTCAATCCTCTCTTCTCCACACTCTCAACTCTTCTATTATCTTAGATTCTCCAACATACAAGTTCTCCCCCTCCCAACTAAGATCTAATATTCCTTTTGTAATGGGTAAATTTGCAGCTGAAAGCAAAAAAAAAAAAAAAAACACGAAACAGGGCTTCTATTTTTGTGTTGCCCAGCCGCAGTTTCTTGCACGAATCTGTATAGGAGCCCCTATCCGACTACATCAAAGGAAAATACGGGTTTCCACTAAATGTGAATACTAGTTCACAAACATTTGAGGGAAAAACTAGGCCTCAATTGGCTAGGCAGCAAAAAAAAATTCAGAATACGATAATTTCTCTCTTTCTCTAACAGGTATTTGAAGTATAAAATCAGTTATTGGAACAAATTCCTCTCTTTCTCTAGAACGTTGATGATTGATTTGTCATTATTCTAAGAAATCGCGTGATATGCGGTAAATGGATCTTTCATCGCGTATATGTTTAGTTATGTGTGTTATATCTTACTATGATGTATCAAAAAGTTTTATCAATTCTATGAACAACACATTTTTAACAGTGTTTACCACCCCCCCCCCCCTCCTCGCATGCTCTTTGTCCCATCTCGCCACGATTCCCTCTATCCGAAGTATGTGGTGATTATATCGTCTTCTTCCTCCTTTTTACTTCACCGGAGCTCTCATGAGCTTCATCTCCCCTCAATTTTTTTCTTCCTCCTCTCTAGCTTCACCCCCAACGAGATCTATTATGCTCCCCTCACATCCATTAGCTCATGCCAAACCTAACTGCCCACCGCCTCCCCCACCCCCCCCCCCCACAACTTTGAACCCTACCCTGAGTCTTCATCTTTCCCAACACCAATCACTCTTAAAATAACTACCACAAACACCCAGCCGAACTCAATTGAACTCAAAAACCAACATGCAAGTGAGTCCCTATTGGAAAAATACCAAAACCTCCATTTCAATCCCCTCTCTTCGACACCAATACCTCAACCGGCCACGGTCTCCTGCTCAGCGAACGTAGAGGTGGTGCAAGAAAAGCTAACAGATGTCTACTTATGGACCTCCCTAATGGACGACTTCTATGAGGAAGATGACGCGGTGATTGAGGTCCCCATGAATACATTCCCTTCTATTGACGACTCTCGCTACCGCTTCGCCCTCGCCGACAAACTCCTCACGGATAAACGAGTAAGACCCCGATCTCTTTGCTCCGTTATTACGAACGCTTAGAATGTGGAAGGGTTGACAGTCCAGTCACTGACAGAAAAATAGTGGCGTTATATTTCACCTTTAAGGATGCGATGGATGGTATTAGAGCTAGGGAATCGTGGTCCTTTTATGGCACAATGTTGCTCCTAACGCCTTTGCCACCACGAACTCAACCAGAAACCCTGTGTTTCCACTTTATCCGAATATTGGTCAGAGCATTTGACATCCTGGTCAAGGCTAGGACTTCCCAGATGCGAGCGTTCATTGTCCCAAATCTTGGTAGGGAGGTTGAGCTTCGAAGAGGAAATTCCCCGAGAGCCCTTAGTACGTCGCGGGGCTGGGACGCTTTCCTCTAGCTTCGGGTGGAGATGGATGTTACATGACCACTCCGCCGCCACCTACTCCTACAGATTGATGCAGATGCAAAGCCTCTTAAAGTCCGGCTTGAGTACGAAAAATTACCGAAGTTTTGTTACCGGTGTGGCCGCCTCGTCCATGCGAACAAAGATTGTGTTGCGATATTCCCAGGGGTGGATCAATTTGCACAAAGATACGAGGACTTGCTCCAAGCTCCACCAGCAATCCAAACGGAAGGGATTTTTTGCACGGATTAGAATGGTATGCAAACTCCGGCCCCTATGGGGGATCCTACACATCACACTAACCTTCCGCTTCCTGATATTGTTACAGGGTTTCAGGAGCTCCAGGAATCTCTTCAACCGCCCAGGTCCAGCCTTCCGACCAATGACACTCATGGTCGGAACCATGAAGAAGTTATAACTCCAGTGTGCCTAAAGATTAGTGAACCAAAAAAAAAACCTCCGGAGGTAATGTTGAAGGATGTGGAACGCGGGAAAGGATCGGTGGTACCTCCCCTATCCCCATGAACCATTAAGACTACAGTTCCTCCTAACCAAGAGGCTCCTTTTTCCCAAAAAGGATTGGGCATATAGGAACCAGAAGGAGGGTGGTAGAACACAGCCTATGGAGATGGCGACCTAGAAACTGGGCGAGTTACTCCAAACTCAACTTGTTCAGCATATACTCCAGCATGAGACCTTTGCTGAATTTGATCAGAAGAAGACCTCCCACCCCCCACACCCCCCCCCCCCCCCCCCCCCCCGATATCAACCTGAACAAGGAGCCGCAGAAAAGGCGGCAAATAAAGAGAGTTCCCAGGAAAGCAAAGAGCCTCAAGACACTGGGACAATACTTTGTATGCCCGTGTGACCTAAGGCAACCATCCTCCGGAGAATTTAGCTCCTTGGGCTCGCATTATTGCACGCATCTCCATTTGTTGTTTCCATTTTACTGTCTCTTATAGAAATCCTTTTACTCTTAGCCACGTTTTTCAGAGTACCTGTTTTTTTCTCAAGCGGGGACTCCCGGCTATCTTCTTGGCTTTATTCGAGTTAACCTTTGATTGTGGGTGTTGTAATTTGATGCTTGGTTAAATGAATACCTTCTTTTTCCTCAAAAAAATTGACAATTTGCTACCCACTACTATAGATTGTTTAGAATTTACTATTCATTTAGAAATGACAAACTCCATAGTCAGGTACAGATCATGTGTCTAGCGTGTGAGCTGATACCACGTGAAAATACTTAAACTACTTATTACAAAATTTATTTTCCTAATAATGATAGATTTTTAAAGTGGGATAGAAATAACATTGTGTATAAGGGTATTTATTTTATTTTTAGGAAAAAATAATTTCATGTGCATGACACATGACTTTTTTTCCGTCCAAAACTAAACAAAAAGGTAGTAAAGTGAATTTTTTTGAAAGTTTTAGTATCTACCCCACAAAAGAAAATAATAAGATGTAGATAGATGAAAGTTATAGATAGTTTGGTGTAGCTAGGTGTAACATTATTGTATCTCATGTCTAAAATACACATCATTTTAGTCACATTAGTAACACAACCTATTGTCCAAAGTAAAGCTCTAAATTCCATTTTCAAATAATACATCTTCAAATACATGTATATTGAAAGACAAACCAAACTTTAAAACAAATCTATACTTAACTTTCACTAACATTATGTATGAGTATCATCTTTTATTCGTATAAACCCTAAAAAAATCAACAATCTGTAGGAAGTGGGAAATGACAATATCTCTCATTCTTCGTACACAAAAAGAACCTCTCATAAGCCGATGCCATCTTCTCCGCCGTAAACATTGTCATTGCAAATTCCTTGCAAGCCATTCCTTTCCTCTTCATCTCCGTCCTCCCATCTCGTACAACCTTCTCTAACGCCTCTACGAACGAGTCTACGTTTGGAGAAAACGTGTACCCAAAATCGTCGCTCAAGATCGCTGTCCCGACTATACTAGGGTAATTGGTCGTTAGCACGGGTTTTCCACAATGCATAGCTTCGATAAGCGTGAGATCGAGCCCTTGCGGTCGTAATGTGGGATTCACAAACACGTCTAAGGCGTTATAGAAATCGGACAACTCCGATGCTGACAAAGGGCCTAAGACCTTCACACTAGCTCCTAAATCAGCGTACCTGAAAATGTTTAGACTAATATAAAATACATGTGACCGGTAATTCTATAAATGTGTAATAAAGTAAATATTTAGGAAAACTACCAATGACTACCCTTAAGATTGCACATTTTAATTAAAGTCAATATGAGCTACATTTTTAAGTGAACGTACCTTTTTCCCCAAGGACCCGACCCGGCCACGAGCAAAACCACACCCGGATGAGCTCTCGATATGGCCGAAAAGGCCTCGTAGAGAAGCGGATGACCCTTGTCCCTAACGAGCCGGCCGGCCACACCCATGACAAGGCTCACGTTCGAGCCTATGCCGTGGGCTGACCGGAAATTTTTTCCGGCAGCCGGGTCGTGGACGAACTTAGTGTCGTCCACGCCGTTGAGGATGACGTGCACGTTCCGGGGTGGTAGCTGGTACGTTTTCACCAGCACCTCCCCGGCGCTGTTGCTGATACATATGTGTTGGGTGTAGCTCGGGAAGAACCTTATCTCGTCGACGAGCCGTGGCATCGCCTCCTGGAGCTCCGTCATCGGACCCGGCAATGTGCCGTCCGGGTTCGAGAGGAGCTCCTGGTAGAGCTTCGAGTGCATGATCTCGTACCATATGCCGTGCCACGTCACGGCCACGCGTGGGACCTGTTAGAAGTGGGTTAGTAAACTTTAAAAAGATATAAAGATAAGATAATTACAAAAAAAAATCTTACACTAAACTATTCGAGTTTTGCACCGATTTATCTTGACAAATATTTTTTGCAAAAACATACGGTAAAACTAACAAATTTGTCGCCTTAAACATAATTTAATCATGTGATAATTACATGTGACAATTACCTAACATCAACTTCCTTTGAAAATGATAATTTTACCCTTTCAATTATATACAATTTGAAGCTCTTATACTATTTTACTGAGGTACTTCCGATATTTTACAAAAACATTAATCTCATCAACGGATTTGTCTATGTAAGATAATTAATCGTAAAAAATAATTTAAATGGGCATAATTCAAAACAAGATTTTATGATTATCATAAAAATAAGGGTTAATTACATTCATCTACCCCGAATTATACACGTTTAACGAATGCCTACCTCAAATGACGTATACATAATCCGAACTAACAGTTGTAACATCCCCGTTCCATCCATTTTTCGTCTATATTTATTGTTTATTTTTTCAGAAATTTCAAAACTACATGTAGTGTTACAATCGTATTAAAACCAACTCTAACCCTAAATCTCTCTCCAAACCTAAATCTAACCCTAAAAATGGATGAAAAAATAGATGGAAGAAGGGATGTTGTTACAAACTGTTAATTCAGAGTATGTTTTTGTTAGGAAATAATTTTATGGTATTTATCCGCTAAACGTGTAGACTAAATAATTTTAGAGTATTTATCTGTTAAACGTGTATAATACGGATAGGTAAACGTAATTAATCTTAAAAATAATACAAATAAATGAAATGGGTGTTGAGAGGACCGTCTTGGCTCGCCAATGGGGTAGCGACACGCTCTCAGTGTGGACATAGTCGAACGGAGCTCCATCAGCGTCGAGCTTGTTGAAGATCTCGAAGGCGAGGGAGCAGTTGACGGAGCCGTGGTCGTTGGCGGCGAAGTACACGTGGAGGTTGTTTTCGTGGACGTCGAGGTGGTGCTTCCTGTCGGAAGGGACGGTGAAGACGTGGATCTCGTGCCCTCTTGACGCCAGCGCGTGGTACAGGGTCGACGCGTGACGCTCCATGCCGCCCGGCGCGGCGTTGACCGGCCACGTCTTGGAGAAGACGGCGAGCTTGAGCTTCTCCAAGACCGTCGGCCCGAAACAAAGCCGGTTCCACGGGAACGTCGCGTCCCGGAGGTCGCCGGAGAAGCTTGCTTGGTCGTGCAAGATCTCCGGGACGGATCTTATGCCGGTGAGATTATCGATTCTACTAAATGGCATGAAGAAGAAGTAAAATGAAGTGAAGACGAGCAACGAAGTGATGAGTATGGAGTGTTTGGCGCAAAAGAAAATGGTGGAAGAATTAGCGGCGGAGGGTTTGAAGGATTGGTGATGTTTCGAGGCCATGACTATGGTGTAGTGATGAGCTATGGCGGTGAGGTTGATAGATTAATTGTTGCTTATTTTATTTTTGTTAGGGTTTTTAAGTGGTGATTAAAGAAATGGAGTTTATGTTATGAAGCAAATTAGCTCTTAAATAAATGGCTTCGGGCATTTAGGACGGATCGTCTCGAGGTTGTGAAGCAAATTTATGGATCGGCACATGCACGTATAGGAGATTGGGACTTGGTCTTGTGATTTTGTCAACTCTCTTTAATTAAATAATGTTCTAAGTATGAGCAAATTTTTCTTTGAGTTTGTTTATTTATTATTTGTTATAGGATGTTGAAATTTATATACAACATCCTTCTATTCGTATAAATAGTTGGACACACAAGCAATACATAAACAGACTTTAAGAGACGCAATAAAACGCACAACAAAAGTACATACAACGTTCAATAAATATTTTTATATGTCCACTAAATCGAATTACACATAAAAACTTAAGCCCTGACCATTGGGATGTCTCTTTGGGAACACACTGCTTGGTTATTAAATCGCCTATTTTAAATTTCATATCAATATAAAATGCCACAAAAGTTTGTTCATAAGCGGAAACTCGATCGAAAACCAACAATTCATAAATTTAATTCATACAGAAAAACAGAAATTAGCTCTTGAATACAAATGTTTGAAACTAATTTAATGGGAATTTTTTACAAGCCTCGACATTCTCTTTAATTAACACCAATGTAAGTGTTTAAAATTATAGTTTAATGGGAATTCTTTACAAACCTCAATCATTCTCTACAAAAGCATTCTATTCTGCTTCCTCAGTTTCTTGCAACAGAAGTTTCCTCAATATATGATCTGGAGATCATTTTATGGTACAAATCTATAAAACAAAAAGGATTTAACAGACTCACTCTATTCACTACAATCCACAGAATAAGAAAAAAAAGATATTTCAGCATCACTTTTTTTATCAGAAAAAATAAATGTATCAAACAAAAGCAACAGCTACATAATGACAGAACCTAGGAGCTTAGAACGGGTGGAAAAGAAGAGCAACAAAACCAAAAATACACAATCACTCGACACCAATGGGGCTAGGAACCCCGACCTCATCTAACTTCCAGAAACCCTCGTCCGCAAGATTCCGATAAGTGACCCCACGCAGAAAAATTCGTTTATCACCCTTTTGGAACCAGCGACGTCATGCTTATTACACGAGGTCTCTGTCACTTCATCAGTTACTAAATCGACATCACATTTGATATTGCTTCGCTAGCAACTTTGCTTCACCTCTTGGGCTCTCCATACCCAGTCTAGAATATCGGAACAATCAACCCTACTCTCAAAGTACCTTCACATGTGAACTAATGTTTAGTTGTTTGTAAGAACGACAACATAATTACCATATTTTGTTGAAAGCTTTACCTGTTTTGGGGTCTGTAGGCTTTGAGTTCAGCTATTTCTTTGCGGCTTGTTACATCTTTCTTCATTGTTAGTAATTTAGGCACAACAATGGTTCCAGATTTGTCATGGTATGCATCACAGATGAAGTTCAGCACCTCTTCCTGGAAAAAGTTGATCTCCACCATATCAGCATGACACGAAAGAAACTCAAATGGAGTGTTACAGAGATTTAACAACATTTAACAATTAAGAGTTGCATGACAATGTAACTATAATGTGCTGCTACTATTGGCGAACAATTTATGGGAATATAGTGTTGTGTCAACAATAAGGGTCACGGGTTAGTGAGGGTCACTTGTGAACAATAGGTGAATAACTTGTATGAACATAATGTCATGTTAGAGTCAATAATGGTCATGTAAGGCCTAATAAGGGTCATGTAAGGCCTTCAACTATCAGCTTGAGCTATTACTTGAGTTGATTTTCTACTATGGTATTCGAGCTGGTTCCTCAAGGACACGAGTTTGAATCTCATAACCTCCAAAATACTAATTATTTATCTTATAGTCTCTAAAGGGCCCCGTATCATGCCTTCTCTCCAAAAGTTCTTATCTCTCTTCTCAATGGGCTCATCTTCTAAAAACTCTCTTCACATCCAAACTCGAAAACAGGTTTGTCCGTGAGGGCGCATGTTGAGTACAAAATCCATAGGTGGACCTTCAACTGTCAGCTTGAGCCTTTGATTGAGTTAGTTCTCTTGTAGTGGACAGTAGAGGTCATTTGGAGAACGTTTAAAATCACATAAGCATACGGAAAGCGGTAATGCATCCAAGGAAGAAATAAAAGCAAGCAAGCCCGGTGTAGATTTCAGCCCAAGAAGAAACATATAAATGACATACCAATGGTCTAGAAGCGTTAAGCCAGTGATAAATCTTCTCATTGCGGAACCATGTCATTTGCCTTTTTGAAAAATTCCTGCACAAAAATATTAAACTTCACTTGGATTAGGTAAGGCAATTTGCAGCTTCATAAAGCCCGCAATTCATAATCCTTTTGATAGTACAGAGGTAAAATTCAGGAAAAGAAAGAAAGAAACAGTTGAGTATGGACAAGCATTACCTAGATGCTTTCTGAAACTCAGACAAAAAAGATAAGAAGTCTCCTGGAGAACTTCTACCATCTCCCTCGCGGCAATTCAATAAAAACTCCATAGCCTGCAAACAGAAAGAAATTACTTAATGAAAAACTACACAAGTCATTCGTTATTTCCTACCAAACACGTAGGGCAGTTCATAACAAAAGGTCCGAGTTTGTGTGGTCATCCCATAAGATCTTAATGGTACCATATAAGTTTAAAAGGGGATATATTTTTGAGTAAATTATACTTAGCTACACCTAAGTCCTAAATTTGTTTTGCAGCTATCTTAGGTTTCAAAAAAAATCGTATAGCTCTTGTTTTGCCTAAAAATGATAAAAATGCCCTAGACCCTGATATTAAAAAATGTTTTGTTTCGTCTTTTAAATAGTTTTATCTTTTAAGGACTCAAAATGTTTTGGGTTGTTAAGGAGTCTTTTGATATTAGGATCAAGGGAATTTTACGGTAAAACAGAACTACTGAAACATGGGTTCAATAAGAATATAAAAATTCTAGCGAGGTGAAAACTATCAAAACTTACTTGTCTATAACCAATTGCTCGGGTTGCAGAATTTGAATTTGGGAGCAGACCAAGATCAAGAAGCCACTTTGCCTCAGACAATAATCCATCGGGTTCTTCAGCCAAAATCAATAAGCAGAAAAAGATCAGAGTTTAGACCCAAACCCTACAAGTGAGCTAATAAAAGAACAAATAACTAATGTACAATAAGATAGGGATAATTGCAAAAACTTGCAGTGAACAATGCTATTTTTGCAAATACAAATGGTGAACTATTTTTTTCATGCAAATGACATCCCCCAACTATTTTCCATCTGCAAATCCACTAACAAGGGTTAATTTTTGGGATAATTGCAAAAACTTGTGATGAATTATGTGCGTTTTGCAAATACTATAAATGTACTTTTTTTGCAAAAAAACATGCCCCGATTATTTTTCCGACTGCAAATCCACTAAAGGGGTTAATTTTTTTTGAAAAATGTTGAAAGTAACCATGCAAAAGTGTATACACAAGAGTTCCAAATTGCAAAACACGTATACTGTAAAGAGAAAACCATCATTTCCAAAAATAACATTGAAGAAACGTGATAACAGATTTGCATAAAGAAAATAGTTGGGGATGTTTTTTTGCAAAAAAGTGTGTTTTGCAACACAAGAGTTCCAAATTGCAAAACACATATACTTTAAAGGGAAAACCATCATTTCCAAAAATAACATTGAAGAAACGTGATAACAGATTTGCATAAAGAAAATAGTTGGGGATGTTTTTTGCAAAAAGTATGGTTTGCAAATACTATCGAAAATACCCTATGGCGCGAGTTTTTGCAATCATCCCAAGATTATATGATCTGTGAGGTTTAGAAAAGTTCTAGTAACAGGGAAATAGTTAGGGCATGTCAACGGCAAAAACAAAACAAAAAATAGTGTACTGATAGTAATTTACCTGAAAGCATTACTTCGCATCTGTAATCAATCGCTCTGTAGAGATCGAGCCTTGAAGTAGAAAGAAAGAAACAAATAAAATCATAGTCCAAATCCTCTGATTTAGATCCCTCCATTGCATCAATATCGTGAGAGTCCTCTCTCAAACTAGAACCAGAGAGTTCCCTAAAAGAATCATATGGCACCGGAAATGCAGAAGGTGGCGATCCAGAAGACTATCAATCCAAAAGAAATTGGAAGATATGTTAATAACTTAGAGAAAAACACAATCAGTTAAGTCTCCAATAGTTATAAGGGATAACTGCAAAAAAGTACCCTGAGTATTCATTTTTTGCAAATTGTAGCCCTCTGTTCGGTAATTACAAAAAGTACCCTGAATGCGTATTTTTATTGCAATATGTATAAAAATGACAATTTTACCCTTACAATTTATATTTAAAAGATAATAAGTAAAAAACAAAAATCCGAATTTTTGTATCCCTTAATTCTTTATCTTTGTGCCATACGAAGAGTAAGGAATTTAAAGGATATGAGACAAACTCCACTACGCCATTGTGAAGCAAATTTACACAAAGTGCAACAAAACGACAAGGCCCTTTTTTGCAATTATCAAAGAAGAGGGCTACAAGTTGCAAAAAGTGGATACCTCAGTGTTTTTTTTTTCAAATATTCCTATTATAATTTAGAGAGAGAGGTTTTTCAATATCACAAACTAACTTTGATAATCTCAAGGCTGCGCCTTAACCGATACCAATCATTGGCAGCTATAAGTTGCACCTTTGGGTCACCTGCTTTGACCACCAATTCCACTGCGGCATCCCAATCCCCACTTCTTTGTAATTGCTCAAGCTCTGAATAAGCTTCAGATGAAATCTCTAAAGAGGCCCGTGGAACATCCGGCTTCCCATAAACAAACCTATAGATGCAGATTAAAATAACATATTAGATTTATTTTAATGGATTTTCAGCCACCAAAGCAATGGAATCAAGACACAATGTAACGACAAAAACATTTGGGTTAATTGCAGATGGTTATTGCATACCATACGAGTTTTGCACATAACTATCCCGAACTTTTACATCCAGCTATCTAAACGTTTAAACAATTATACAGGACTCGTTATTGCCGAAAATGTCCCTAATCTCAAAAAAATACTATTTTTACGTCTACTCAACTTATTCTATTTCTTATCAAAATGTTTTTGGTGGTTACAAAGTCTTTTTTGAGATTAGGGTCAAGGGAATTTTTGCATTTGTTACGAAAAAGAACCGTGTAGTTTTTTGAAAGTTTAGGTAGCTGGATGTACAATTCTAAATTTGGGGGTAATCATGTGCAAAAGACATATAGTATGCAATAGATATATGGAATTAACACCTGAAAAGTATTTTGAGTAACACACTTTTAAGCTATCATTTGAAGAATTTAACCGCAAAGGGCATAAGCATTATTTGTAAAGGTCGATTATCCATTTAGGAACATACCACCGCAAGTACAATCCAGTCCCACCAGCAACTATAGGAACACGACCCTTCTCAAGAATACATTTTGTAGCTTGCCTTGCATCCTCATAAAATTGACCCACGGAATATTCTGAAAACATTAAAATGTTCTAAAGCATAATTTCAACACTATTACCTTAATATCTAATAGTAATGATTGCGAAAAGAAAAAAAATGCCCTAAGGTATTAATTTTATGCAACTTGTAGCCCACTTCTTTGTTAATTGCAAAAAAGTACCCTGAACTTGTCTTTTGTTGCTATTTATATGAAAATGACGATTTTATCCTTACAATTCAAATTAAAGAAATAATAATTAAACAAAAGAATCAAAATTTTCATATCCCTTAAATTTCTTACTCTTTGTACCGTGCAAAGAGTACAAGATTTAAGGGATATGAAAATTTGTATTTTTTGTTCTTTAATTATAATTATTTAAATATTAATTTTCCAAGGTAAAATCGTCATTTTGAAACAAATTTATACAAAGTGCAACAAAAAGACAAGTTCAATAAACTTTTTTGCAATTATCAAAAAAGAGGGATACAAATTGCAAAAAGGGAATACCTCAGGTTACTTTTTGCAATCATTTCTATCTTACATGATGTGAAGATCTTATATCGGATCTATGATATATAGGAAGGTGTTCAATGCTGTTACAGAGATGGGAGATTACCTTCAGAAGGATGCAATATGTCAAGAAGATGATGAGGCACATCCTGCAACAAATTCAGTATGCAATGTTCTTTAGGATAAATAAGTTCTAAATTGCACCATATAAAGCCATTTATGTAAAGAGAATTATATCGAAGTAGTATAACATTGAGATATTTAAAAATCTACCATGACCATTTTCGAAACATCAGTAAAATACAACCCACCAACAGGAAATACATGAAAAATAAAAAGCCTTTGTTTCCATCAATACGTAAACCTTTTTTACTTGTAAAAGTAGAAAAATAAAATAAATATACTTATTGGGCATTGTACATGTACCTTTTGATCACTCGGTGATGGTTTTGCGGATCCAACATCAAGACCCTGATACACCTGTTACAAAAACTACACCGAATTAACTCATTTTAACAAGATTTAGTCAATGTAAGTGTCAAGAGGAAGCTAAACTAAGTACGAGTTTCTATAAGCAAGAAAGGACGAAAATCCTACTCTAGCCTAATCTAGTTTCTAGTCTAACCTCCACCCACACCTGCTCCCAAGCAGATATACCCACTGGGGTTCGAACCTCTGACCTCAAAGAGGTGAGAGAGCTCTCTTGACCATTAGGTTAACCCAAGTGGGCTAAACCATTTACAAGTTGATACAAGCATAGTTACATGTCTACCAACTCTTAAAATTCCATCACTTCCCTAAGCTTTGAAAACCAGTAACCATCATCAACAATCATTCTTAAAACACCCACCACAAACAAAAATGAGAACAGAAAAGGAAGACCCTTCAACCAGAAAATCAGTATCATAGACAGATATATAAAGTTTAAGAAGGTACTTGAGTTCTGTCCAAATTATAGGCATTGGGGTTAATCGAACCAAACCGCTTTATAGCATTTGACTACTCATCCATGCCTCAAAGCATGGTTGTTTTGGGTTTGGATCAATAATACAATAGTAAATCATGTACAGTGCATTGCTAACCTTAATTTACACAAAAGTTAGTCAATGAGGTTTCTGAATTTTCACCACTTGAAAACGAAGACCCACCTCTCGAATTACTGAATACTCAAAATTTCAGTCCCCAAAACAAAAAATTTCAAACTTTGCTTTCAATTTCTCTACCCCTTTCTTCAATTTTCTTAGAGACAAAACAGAACGAGGAAGGGGCAAGAACCCAGACCTGAACGGAGTCAGCGCTGATGATTTCGCCATTGAGGCGCTTTGCTAGCTCCAGGGCAAGCCTGCTTTTGCCTGACCCGGTGGGCCCGGATATGACTATCACCTTCTGCTTGGTCCTCTTGAGAGTGGCATCGGAGCAGGTGGAAAACAGGCATCGGCGGAAGAGGTTGGGCTTCGCTGCCGGCAGCCGGAGGAAATAAGTACGCAGACTGCAGACTCCAGTCATGATAAAATGGTGGATTTCAGAGCGTCGGGTGATAAGAAGCCATAAACCCTTCTCCCGGAAAAAAAAACAAATACAACAATAAACCCCTCTTCCCAATTCCCATAACATTAAATAATAAAAACTGAAAATAGTCCGAAAACATATCACGGATGTAAGATAAACTCAAACTGATATTATGAATGGATGTAACAAACCAGTTTTTATTGATTCATATGTTGTTATCATTACTATTACATATCTGGTTCTAAACATCTCTTTCATAGCTAATTACACTAAACTAAAAATTGGAAATTTTGGTTGTATAAGGGTGTTCACGTGTAGTTAAACAATCCGACCTGCACATACATGAATCTGGACACATATTTGCAGATCGGATAAATTCAATCCAAAATCGGTCAATCGGATGACACCCCATCAATCAGGTTACAGATGGATCAGGTCCAAAACAGCATAATCAAAAAATATGAGCTTTTAGAAAAAGACCAAACAAAACCTTTACAACAATCCAAGCTCATAATACAAAATAAAATTTCCTTGATATTTTATATTGAAACATGCATGTCCACGGATTTTCCAATTCAACACAAAATAACACTTCAAATACAAAACAGAATTTAGTTTGTACTTCGTCAAGTTGAAAAAATGCATATAAATAAAATCTAATAGTATATAATCAACATGAAGAGACAAGAACTTTTGTGCTTTCATGAGTATAATTTCCCATGTTTAGCCATTCTCGGCCGAATTTTGTGTATAATTCTATCCTTCTCGGTATGATCCTTGGGTATGTGATCCTAAAGGTGAAAATTTGGGGATTAAAGTAGAATAGACCTATTTGAAGCTTCAACAATGATCATTCCTACTTATAGAACCAAGCACAAACTCACAATTAAACACGTTCTAAACTTCACTCTATCTTGACATTTGAACTATATCTAACATTCAAATATATATTTTTGTAAATTGCAAACAGTTAAATACACTGTTATGCTTCAGTTCTACAAACTATTATGCTTCAGTTTTCATACTGTGTTATACAGAAAAATTAAGCATGAAATTGAACTGCAATTCCAGAAACTACCAGTAACGAACTTGGCCAGAATTTTCCATTTATAGAAGCATCAAAACATATTGTAATCTCTCAATCTTCATAAGAAATTTTCCTTACAGTTTCTCCACGCCCAAACAATCAACTGAATCAGAGAACTGAAAATTTTCCCAGGAAATGATGATAACAAGTTTGGTAACTGAGAAAATGTCAAAAATAGATGAAGAAGATTTAAGTACGTGAAAAAAGGATGGCACCTTACCGGAGAGCGTCGGAGCCGCGAGCCTTTCACACCGGAGCAGTACACACCTTCGTGGATACTATGCAAATTTGGAGTGAGTGTAGGAAATAAGATAGGGTTGGGCCGGTTTTGATAGACCTTGGGCTTTCCACAAGCCCGTATACTTAAATCCTAGGGCGGATTGGATCATCTGCAAATCATCTGACCGACATCCGTCCTAAAATAATTGAATTTGTTAATATTTTATCTATATACGATTCAAAACATTGCGAATAACGGGTTACGAGTCGAGCAGATCTCCGATCAGGTGACATTTAACATGCATGTGACTTATGAGATATTTTTTCAAATGTAATTTTGTTCTGACATTGACAATAACGGGTTATGGATCGGTCATATCTCCGAACGGGTAATATTTATCATACATGAGACTTGTCAGATCTTTTTTAAAATGTAATTTTGATCTTGCCCCAGAAAACATAAAAAATAGCCCAAACTAATAACCTCTTGTAAAGGTCGGATAACCTTGAATCACCCAACCCTCTTTCAACATTTGTCTGGAAATATTTGGATTTTGATAACATTCGACCCGTATTTGATTTTCAATAACGGGTCGATCAGATCTTCGAACAAGTTACGCATTCGTAAGATATTCGAACAGGTCCAGATCCACGGGTAATGTGCACATTCCTAATATCATGCATGTGACTGAAACATATACTAATAATCTCGAACAAATCGGATCATCATAAGATTTGTTATATTCGATCCATATCCGATCCAAAACCTTGCAGATGAGTCAATAGGTATTTATCAGGCATATGACCTGCCAAATACTCTATTATGTATAAATTTGGTCTTGCAATGAAACTTGGCATGTAAAAAACATACAGACACAAAAGTTATGACATTGAGATTACTCAGAAGAGAATAACTCAAAATACATGAAGGAACCCACTAATCTTCCAATAATTCAGGATCAAAGATCCTATCTACACTAATCTTCCAATAACTCAGGATCAAAGACCCTATCTACACCAATCTTCCAATAACTCAGGATCAAAGACATTTCTATCTCCATGCTGTAAGAGACTCTGCATCGGTCACATCAAGTTCTTCACCAGACCTCCATCGGCTCCAGATGAGAGATGCTCCAAAGCAAGGCAAAAGTTATTGATTAGCTCAGTCAAGCTTAATAGCATTTCAAAATTTTCATCACACCACCACAATAATCCAAACATGTAAACAACCTATGTGCCCAATTGTCAAAAATAATCATGAAAACCCATTAAAGAAGTGCATACATTCATACACTGCAGCAAGAGAGCTAAAACCGATCCAGATTCTAATCGACAGAAGTAACAGGCATAAGAGGCTAAACTCATTTACCACAATGTGCATACCCTAAATCAGACTACATAAGAGGAAAGAATTATGACGTGAAATGATAACAAATCCAAGTTTGCAAAAGAAAACAGAACGGTTAAGTGAGCAAGGGTAAAGAACTTACTGGCATCAAACTCAATTCACAAGTTGATCAGAAACTACGACAAAAGTCACCGTCAACAAAAAAAAGTCAACTGTTGCGCATGCTAACTGACAGTAACAGTCCACATCGCAAAAGCACGAACATCCAATCACATGGCCACAAAATAACATCCCTTTAATGCATTCACCTAATTTTCCACAATGGTCACTCACTAGCTCAATATTACATCATAGCAAAGCAAGTCAGATTCACTAAATTGGAATTCTCTACTCGTTCTTCAGTGAGACAAATACCATGAAACGAGAACAACATTCTCATGAAATTGACACTCCATTTGCGTTCCAATGCAACATCTGGATAGCCACACACTACACTCAATTCACACCGAGATAGATGGAATTAACGATAGATCAAGCAAGTTAAAGTCTCTTTCCAAGGGGACACAATGACAAGAAAAAAAAAATCCTTGGTTGCTTCCAAGAGTAAAACGGAATTGTATGCAAACTTATAAGAATTCAAAGCATAAAGAAGTTCAAAATGCCTGGTGTTATTATATTAAAAAAAACACAGGGACAAATGGATAACTTTTGTACATATATAGGAAAATTGTATTTACAAACCCTCGACCTTTGATTTTTAAAAACAACCCATCACCTTCATACACTCCTGACTCACCCTCAACTTTTCATAATCATATAAAAAGGTAAGGGCCGCCAAGGGTTAGTTTTCGAGAAAAACTACCGTGTTTTTTTTAGAAAACCCAAAATATGACAGTGTATTCCTGATAACATGTCGCCTATTCAAGGTATTTTTTAATATCAAAGGTCATGAGGTTGTTAGTAAAGTTACCCCATAAATACATTATATGTTCAACCATTGTAGATATACTTCTAGGGAATAAGACAATGACAAATACACACCAATTATAGGTCGAATGAAGAGAATACAAGGGTCAGTGGCAACCAACAAAGAAGTAATAATAGCAGAAACAACCATCACAATTTACATAAAAAGCAGGGCAACATATAATAAGAGAGTATAAATAGAAGTAGCTTGATACTAAAAAAAGCCCAAATGGCACATGGATCTCAGATGAAAAACCGAAACTAGGCTAATTATGTTGCTTCAACTACAAGCACACATCATCATCTCAAAGGACAAGTTCAAGCGAAGAAATGGCCTTTAAAGCCCAGCAAATACATTCATCAACCAGAATCTATATGTCTGCAATCACGCAATCACCAGAACCATTAAAAGCATCTGCGCCCAACAAGCTCTCACACACCTGAATCAAAGACCCATTCATAACTCAATAGCACAAAATTTTGAAAGAGGAATAAACACCAAAGTATTACCGGTCAAACACGCAATCACAAGTTCAACTGCTTATTGTACAAAACATAGAGGGAAAACACACATCATGTATGCAATCGGTTCTAACAACATCAAACAACGTTCAAAAAAACATGTCATCATGTAAGTAGGAAATAACCAAAGACACTAGAGTATTATAATGACACAAGCAATGCAACTGCATGTGAACAAAGATCATAATGTAATGTGAGCAACCATTATTAGTATCCACAAAATTAATTCACAAGCCATAACTTTCATGAAAATATGGACATTCATAAGGGAGATTGTTAGCCATGGATGTTTAATTGGAAAAGCTGACGACGAGAAAGAACAGAAATTCTGGCATGAAAATTGTATAGTTTACATGTTAAGCATCAAATCATGCACATAAATACATAACAACGGGCAAAAGACAAAATGTTAAGACATGTAAAGCAATTTTGATATACATTCACAACCATATTCCCAATAATTTGAGGTAGAAAGTGAACTACATAGACTTATAAGTACATGTTTTGATATTACTAGTTTATAATTTAAGTACATCGTAAGAATTGAGTCTTTACTACCACCACCATATAGGCGGACTGATCATATTTAATCTAAATGATAAACAACTGCACCAACTATAATAAATTGATTTGCCACAAAGCTTGAGTTTTTAAAAGAAATGCAAGACTAACAGCGAAAGTGGAGACACATATCAACAGTCACACGAATTTGGCAACACTGCTAGGTATCGTCCCAATCTCACAGAATGGTGACATGAACATCAACAAAAAACTTGCAGACAATACAAAAAAATCCAGCACAAACAATGTCAAACTAACAGTGCACACAGACAAAGAAAACAAGAAACAATACTTACACAACATAGGCAGGTGACAAACAACACAGGTTCAGGCAATCAAATTAATAAGAAATGAAATCAGAAAAATTAGATGGCTAGACAAACCTCAGAAGTAAGGTGGCCCATTTGGGTACATTCCACCAGGAGGCACCCGAGGTAAGGGTGAAGTCCCTGTTGCCTGGTGGTGCTGACTTGGAAACCCAGCTGAAAAAGACAGGTTGTAGTGGCCACCCTCTGGATATCCACCAGATGCCATTCCAGCTGAATTCGGAGGCAGCCTGTACATTGAAGACCCACCTGCACCCAATCCTCCACCAGCACCTCCACCAGCACCACCGAATCCTCCATACCCAGTTGAGCTAGGCCCTCCATAACCACCATAAGGACCACCCAGTCCTGCACCATACCCTCCAGCACTGCCAGCTGAAGGTGCCTGGCTGCCCACAGATGACCCTCCTGAACCTCCCAGAGATGACTGCAATGAAGAATTCATATGATGACCCATTGGTGGCCCCTGCATGCCACCAGAGAACCCACCATAGGACCCCATTCCACCTGGTCCACCGTACTGTCCTCCCATTGATCCAGGCATTGAAGTGGGTGCTCCCATACCCATTCCATCTCCACCAGGAGCCTGATTACCTTGAGGACCACCCTTCTTCTTTCCTTCAATGGCCAATTTACAGTTCAGCTGTCTTCCTTCAATGGTCTTCACTGGATCCACAAGAGCAGCCTGTGCTCCCTCAGCTGTCTTGTACACAAACAAAGCAAACCCTTTAGACTTCCCCGTCATCTTATCGTACCCAAGTGGTCCTTCCTCGATTTCCCCATACTGAGAGAAGAGAGCGCAGAGCTTCTCCGATGGCATCTCAAAGGGCACATTGGCCACGTAAATCTTCCTCATCGAAACATCCTGAGAATTAACGCTCTGTCCGGAGTTCCCCGCAGTCGCAAGCTGCGTCACCGTGACCCTCCCGTCGATCTTCTTACTGGGTTCCTTGAGCGCAAGTATCGCGCCATCAACGTGCTTGAACGTGACAAATCCGTACCCTTTACTCTTCCCGGTGGCCTTGTCGAGGATCACGACGGCCTCCTCGAGCTCGCCGTAATTGGAGAAGAGGCCGGACAGATTCTCGGTGGTGGTTTCCCATCCGAGGCCGCGGATGAAGAGCTTGCGCTGCGTGATGTCGCTGTCGGCGATGGACCTTACGGAGGCAAGAACGTCGTGGTGGCGCAAGGCGGCGGCTTGCACGATGTCGATGAGCTGCTCGACGTTGAATTTCTCGATGATCTTACGAGCGTCTTGGGGGGTTAGGGAGAGGGCGTTGTCGGCATCGCCGCCTTCGGCAGATACAACTCCATTGTCGTCGACCTTGCGCTTCTTCGTGGCGTCCATCGGAGAGAATTGGGGAATTGGGCGTTAAGGGGGGATTTTTATGGAGGAAAAGATAAAACCCTAATTCTACACTGAAGTACACAACAACAGTGGTGAGAGAGGAAGAGTGTGTGGACAGGGAAGCAATTGGGTATCTATAGACTATGGAGATTTGGGCCAGGCCTTTCGGCTTTATGACTATGGGCTTTTGGTGTAATCTTGGACACAGTTTGGGCCTAGTTCATTTTTGCTTCCATCTTGAAAATAGGCCCATTTAGCCACTTGTGGACCAAAACATGAATTTATTTGTCTAGAGGCTTATAGTTAAAATTACACTTTAAATCATTAAGTAGGGTTAGCACAAGTAATTTTCATCGGATCAAATTCTCTGGTTTCCGACACCGGAATACACAAAATCTTTTTTGTTTTTACCGGTCGGTTAATCAATTTCAGCCTGCAACACCAAGATGTATCAAATTCTGATCAAAAAGAGTATTATTTCATTTTCGGTTGGAAGCACAGTTTCAGCTCAATTCGTTATATTAAAAATTTTATAGTTGTTGAGATATTAAATAAGAACCCAATAAATATTGCAAGACATGAAATGATAAATTACCGTCAGTTTTAACCAATTATACAGCTGTAAATGATTAAAAATAATGAAGTAACACTTTTTTTCATAGAAGGATGATGGAAATGACACGTCGGTTATCCCTAGTTTCCTCTGCTATTGATGTTGAGATTCAAACTTGTTTTGGATTATTTGTATGTATGTCTCCATAACCTAAGTTAATTCTACGCGGAGCGTTCAGAAAATTTAAAAAAGACACATCAATTCTCCCTAGTTTTCTCTATCATTGATGTTGAGAATCAATCTTATTTTGGATCATATATATGTTTTTTTAATCAGAGATGTTTTATTTATCCCTGTCAAATTGACAGGTAGCCTGAAAACTGACTATAACGAGTCCACAAAGAGCTACAACCAAGGTGCAAAACCTCAACAAAGTTTAACACTACCAAAGCTCTAAACTCCAAACTGAGAACAATAATAAAAACAACAGAAAACATCAAACTTTGCAACCTTTGGAACGAAGGGAGCTCTTACAGCTCACAAGAGGGTATCTGAACCATTCCACAAAAGACATAGAGGAAAAAGCTGGGATAAACGAGTTGACAAGGCCAAGCGAGGCAATCTGAATCTTAGAGACCACATATTCAACCGAAGGCACCTCTCCCCTGAACTTCAAACCATTCCTCGCCAACCAAATTTCCCAAATAACCTGACCACAAATAAGAATCCACACCCTCTTGACCTTATCAAACAGCAAAGAAGGCCAAGAAACTAAAAGGGTCTGTACAGAAGGGGCTATAACCAAACTTAGGCCCCACCACCTAATAATTCCTGACCAGATCAACCACACAAAATCACATTGAACTAACAAGTGATGGACATCTTCAAACTTCATCCCACAAAAGAAACACCAGTTGTAATAGCCACTCCCGGTCAACGCCAGTCAAATCTGCGAAAAACAGGAAAATTTAAAAAATTTGAGCAGACACTGAATTGAACCGGAATTGGACCCCGATGGTCATACCGAACTTAAGTTGACCCCTTTATCGACCAAAATGAGTTCCAGGGGACTCAGGGCAACTTTCTGATCAATTTGGGAAATGTTGACTTTTCGCTGGAAAAGTCAATCGAGCGACGTTTTGGTCCATTCGAGGACCGTTTTGGATCCAAAAAGCTTAGTCGTCGTCGTAGCGGTCTTAGTTGATCCGTTTCCTTGTAGCCCGCAAAGTTTCGTAATTTCTTGGAAAAAGTGCCCGTACGGGGCCCGAAACGTCCGATTTTCGCGAATCTGATTGGAAAATATCTTCTAGATATTTTTCCAAAAAGGTGTGAGACCCACCTTGCCACTTGTCAAGCAAGTGGTGGTGTTAGGTGTGGGACAAGACAAGGAAGACTACTTTAGGTGTTAGTTTGTAATTAAGTATTAGTTTGATGTTTTTTTTAAATAAAACAAAAGGGAAGAATGAGTACACGTCCATACATTGTAAAAAGGGAAAAGAAAATGGAAAAAGAGAGTTAGTTTTTAGAGAGAGAAGGAGAAGAAGAGAGAAAAGAGAAGGAGTTGGGGTTTGTGGTCACTATTCACGAGCATCGAGCCATGGGTTTGTCTCAACGATAGTAGATTCGAGCTCACATCGTCTTCCTCTACGGTAAGAACCTAACCGACTTTCATTTTGGAACGTTTGAATTTTAGGGTTTGAGTTTAAACGGTTTGATTAAGGTTGGGTTTTGTTTAAGATTGGTTTAAAGATGAATGGTTGAGGTTTGGGGTTCGTTAGGAACGTTTTGGGGCGAAAAGGAAATTTTCCTAATTGTGGCCGGGTGGGGCCCACGTGCCCGAGTATCGGGTTTTCGTGTTTGGGTGGTTTAGGACGATCCCCAAGTAGTTAATCCACACCCGGATCGGAATTTGGAATTAAATTGTGAAAGTTGGAATTTCGGGTTTAGAAACTTTAAACGTCAATTAAATGACTCGGAAGTCGGAATTCGATTCGGGCAAGTACATTGGGTTCCTTGAATTATTCTAAGACCGTAGAAACGAAAACGGGAATTTTTGGAGCCCCGGAAGGGCATTTCCAAAACCCGGGCAGATTCGTCATGTCGGGCGAATCGGGCCTTTACGGGTCCTTTATCGACAATGTCGAGTAATCGGGAAGTTTGGGAGTGATCGAAATTGTCGGGGTTACGTTTGGGCGTTAAGTTTATCGAATTTCAGTTTATTCCTGCGAGTTTAAAGGTGCCTTGAAATTGTGTTCTTTTAGGTCGTGCTGCGGATCGAGGCAAAGGGAAGCTAGGCGAGTGACTGAGATCACGCCGGGGCTTATTTGGGCACTCTTTGTAAGATCCGCTTCCGGTCAACCGGTGACTCCGGAAGTCACTCGGGACTTTTCCGGAACCCAAACGAAGTAGCTATTATCACGGTTGGCTTTAGGGGAGAAATCCCTTTCGTTTGAGTATAATATTGGATAAAGTCAATTTTGGTCAAAACGAGACTTTTTATCGACTAAAAGCTTTATTTTTAAAGTGCTGGAAATTAATTTGGAAAACTAAATGACCTAGATGGACACTTGTCTTCTTTTGGTTGAAAGAGAGAAAAAGGGATAGTCATTGTCCCTTTTACCCTCCCAAAAGCTACTACAAGGGAATCTAGCTCAAGGGCCTTTAGGTCATTGCTACATCTAGGTATTATATGTGATTGGAGAAGCAAAATCAATTCATTTTGCATTGGTGTAGCCGAAACTTAGAGGGGAAGCAAGGGAGAAGAGCTCTCATGGAAGCTTGAAGGAAAATCAAGGAAGAAGAGGCCACTTGGAGTCTTCCTCTAGCCATCCACCCTCAAAATCACTAGCATCTTCTTCATCTCAACATTCTAGAGGTAATGGAACTCTCTAATCCTCATTTCTCTTCATCTATTTTCATGGGTTTTGGGTGAAAATTGCTAGATGATGTTGGGTTTGAGTAGAAATGGTGGGAGATGTTGTTGATGAGAAGCTTTGTTGGGTTTTTGTTGAAAAATCAATAGTTGTTGGAGATTTTGAAGTGGGTTTGATTTGATGAATCATTGGAAACTTGTTTGTGTGTTGATTCCTACCATGGGTAGAGGAGTATTGAAGGATTTGGACTGTTTTGGGAGTTGGAAGGGGTAAATTTCTGGGTTTGAAGGTGGTTTTTCGGAGTTTTGGAGCTGGAGGTTGAAGAAGGGCGAAACTGCCCTGGTGCGCCACGGATCCGTGACGGATCCCGTGACGGGCGACGTCACGGCTGCGTGAGGGAGTCCGTGACGGCACTCGTCACGGCTCCGTGACGGTAACCGTGAGGGTTAACGTCACGGATCCGTGACTAGGTCCGTGACCGACCAGGGTGAGGGTTTCTTGAGGGTTTTCTTGAGGGTTTTGCACCTTGGGTTTGAGCTGAACTTTGGAAGGGTTTTGGGGGTCTTTCTTGTTGTTCAAGTGGAGCCTAACTAGCGTTTCTTTGTGTCCAAGACTTTGGGGATCGAGCTAGAGGAGCAAGGATCACGCCGGGACCCGAGGGAAGAGCGAAGTGGTGATCACCGGGCGTCATCAAAGCGTTGAAGAGGAGGACCTTGAGGTAGGGAAAGCCTTAACCTCTCGTTTACGTTGCTTAGTATGCATGCTAGGTTAATAAAATTGGAAAGGTCCTAGAAATGCCTATAGGATGCGAATAACTAGCATAATCGTCTTTCAATTTCTAATAACCGGAAGTGTCTAGTGGTGACCAATTAGGATGCCAATCACTAGTGTAACTCGCTTTCAATACTTGGGAATTGATTGTCTGGTAGAGGAGCCTTGGCAAAGTCCTCGGATTAGTTGCGTGTTAGGATCACATGCTTGATTGTTGATTGCTTAGTGGATAGGCTAAAGAGTCTAATGGAACTAGTGGAATTGCATGTTTGAATGCTCGTTTGAAGGTTTTTATGATTGGGTGATTAAACTCGTGCTTGATCGTTGTTTGCATTTGAATGATTACTTGATTTATTTGAATGGTGGTTTGGAGCATCGAGTATGACTGGTTGTACCGAGCGGTGCAATCAGGTGATCGATGCCCCGGTGGTTCGAAACTGGTAAGTAAACGGTAAGTTGGGATTGCGTGATTGGTGTGATATGATTTAGTGATTTGTGTGCTGGGTGCTATGGTGTATCGGTGAGTTGTGAGCTATGTGCGTTAGTGGATTTTTGGTGGTCGGATTGGACTGTGTCGTATTTCGGTTAAGAGCGTTATTAAGTTGTTATCTGATTATGGTGGTACGGTATGGTACCTACACCGTTGAGGAGTCCGGTGTAGGTGAGATAGTGATTATTTAGTGAATTGCCCAAGTGTATGCTTCTTAGGGGAGTGATACCTTGGTTCCCGAGGACATAAAATCCTTTGGAGACGTTTCTGAGAATCCCGATGATAAGCGCCCCGAAGGGTTGTTTCCGGTCGCCTCAATGTTATCCGTCTCCTCTGGATTTGAGGGAAAATCCGAGAGGACACATCATATGTGGATCGGAGGGTGGAGACTTCATGTGCCACGGCAGTGAAATGGGTTACCTATTATCCGTATTCGTTAAGATCTATATTATTGATTTGTCGTTGACTTATTTTGAGTTTAAGGTCCACCTTATTTTGGGTTTTCTCTACTAAGCGCAAGCTCACCCCTGCGAGTTTATTGTTGTGTTTACAGGCTTGATTGAGGAGTAGAGGCTCGGGAGCTTCTCGGTGTGGGTATCCATAGCGACTTCGTTTATCCTATTTTCGTTCGGAACAGATTTTGTAGAGGATTATTATTACACCCCTGGAGGGTTATTTATGTTTTAAACTACATTTTGTATATTTGAGTTACTTATTGGAGTTTTCTGGAATTTGTTTTAAATTGTTACCTCTTTTATTCTTAATTTGCTAGTCATGCCTCGAGTCCGGGCAAGAACCGGATTTGGGGCGTGACACTCTTGGAGAACACGCACGAGGTAGGGAAAAGTAGCCGGATCTCGGCCCTGACTGGGGAAAGTTAACAGTAGAATTGCATGTGACACCGGGGTGTCGTGGGTTGAGTAGGTTATTTAATTATTAGAAAAGCATGATACGGGATTGTAGCGTTTATTAGAAAAGCATGTTACAAGAACTTAGTAATTATTGGAAAGGCATGTGACACTTAGTAGTGTCGTAGGAGCAGAGAACTTAGCGTAATTGATTTACTGGAGGCATATGACCATGCCCGGAGGTTGTTTGTGAACTTATCGATATTAGGAGTACTGGAGGCATATGATCATGCCCGGAGGTTGATTGTGAAACTGTTGATATTAGGACTGTTGGAGGCTTGGGTTAAGCCGGAGGTTGATTGTTTATTTTGGCGTCTTGGGTGGCCTTGAGAGCCCGTGTATTATTATTGTTGAGTCTTGGGTGGCCTTGAGAGCCCGTGTATTATTATTGTTGAGTCTTGGGTGGCCTTAAGAGCCCGTGTTGTTATTCGTGTTTGGGTGGCCATGAGAGCCCGTACTTTATTGTTGATGTTTTAGCTGGCTTACGAGTTAGAGTCTCGGTAAGTTGCAAGCGTGTTATTTATTGTTGAGTTTGGGTGGCCTTGAGAGCCCGTGTTATTTATTGTTGAGTTTGGGTGGCCTTGAGAGCCCGTGTTATTTATTGTTGAGTTGGGTGGCCTTGAGAGCCCGTGTTATTTATTGTTGAGTTTGGGTGGCCTTGAGAGCCCGTGTATTTAAATTGGTATCTTGGGTGGCCATGAGTGCCCGTGTCTTACTGTTGATGTTTTGGGGTGGCCGTGAGTGCCGTGGGGTTGTTGAACCCGAGTCTTGACCGTTGGTGTGTCTTGAGTGGCAGTGAGTGCCGTGGGGTTGTTGAACCCGAGACTTGACCGTTGGTGTGTCTTGAGTGGCAGTGAGTGCCCGTGGGGTTGTTGAACCCGAGTCTTGATTGTTGAGGTGTTTTGAGTGGCCTTGAGTGCCTGTGTGATTGAACTTGCCTGTGATTGCGATTGTGGTTACCTGAAGTTGTGAGTTCTAAAGGTCGACAGCCTGATCCGACTTAGTGTCGATGAATTGCGAGTTCTAAAGGTCGACAGCCTGATCCGACTTAGTGTCGATGAATTGCGAGTTCTAAAGGTCGACAGCCTGATCCGACTTAGTGTCGATGAATTGCGAGTTCTAAAGGTCGACAGCCTGATCCGACTTAGTGTCGATGAATTGCGAGTTCTAAAGGTCGACAGCCTGATCCGACTTAGTGTCGATGAATTGCGAGTTCTAAAGGTCGACAGCCTGATCCGACTTAGTGTCGATGAATTGCGAGTTCTAAAGGTCGACAGCCTGATCCGACTTCGTGTCGAGGAGTTGCGATAGGTCGATCCCTGACCTGATTAAGATTGGTTACTGAGCAGCTGGTGTGCGATCCTTTGTGATCTTGTTTGGCGTTGTGTAGTCTTTCTGTCGTGTCCTTGGAGGAGGTCGTCGATAGTTGTGTCGGGTCTACGTGGTGTTATCGAGTGTTGGGTCTGTTGAGGAAAGTAACGGGTTGTGGGTCAGTTGGGTACTTGAGTTGGGGACTGTAGTCCCGGTGTTGGGTTTGGTTTTAGTGTTACTGGCTTTATCTACTAATTATGCCATAGTCAGTCTGTTATCTGTGGTGGTGAGCGAACGCTCACCCCTAGCTGCTTTTCCTACAGGTACTGTTCGTGGGACAGACTAGGTGAGCTCTCGAAGCTTGTGGAGCTAGGAGCGGAGTCCGAGTTTTGTCTTTTGAGTCTAGTGACGGACACCTTGTACTTTTGTCCACTTTTTGGGACGTGTTTTAAACTGTAATTATTATTTTGATGAACTAAATTGGTATTTTAAAGTGTTTAATGAAAACAGGTTTCAAGTGCTTTTATGTTTTTAAAACATTCGCGTCCCTAGTTCGGTTTACTGAAATTGGGGCGTGACATCAGCACTGATGAATTGGGATCGGGACACCCCTGCTTTTTAGGAACAACGAAGTCGGAACCGCTTCATGACAGCATAGCCACAAAAAAGCTGTCAACTTTGGCGGTAAATCTGGAAACCAAAGTATCATATATATGTTTTGATGTTTCCATAACCATTCCACAGCGGAGTGTTCTAGGAAACTACATTAAAATTATTTATCTTTGAACTTTTTTTTCAAAAGATTGCAACGGGTCACTTTTTTAAGTCAGTTGACTTAGATAAGGGCATGTTTCGAATTCGTATTTATCTCATGATCATAAGTATAGCGAAAGAGATCGAGAGGAGCGATTCCTATTTTGGCTATGTGTTGGTTGATCGACGAGAAGAAGGTCCACATTTAAGCGGTGGTCAAAGTTATGCGAGTCTAGTGGGGCATACCGACAGTGGAAGTGCGGAATATGGGGATCTGATCCTTATGTTTTTCTTTTGTTCAGGAGCGGAATGTAGAGTGTCCATGACGGGGAACCATGTGACTTCCACTATTCAATGTTGGCATTGACCCGGATGAGTACTTTACTATTCACGAAGTAATTCTCGTTCACCTTCTCCTTACTACAGGTTCATGTCTATAACCCTTTGACGGTGCAAAAACAGGGCACTTATTTTTGTACTTCGGGCAATGGTTTTTCGGATGAGGTGTTTTCAAGAGAGTAATAAAGATCTCATTTTCCTTTGATATGATACTTTGCGGGTCAAAACCGGAAATATACGAGAAAGTTGTATACTTCGGAAGATCAATCAATTTTCTAAGACTCCCTTAACCAATTATTCCTCATCTTTTTTTAGCAGCGAATGCAAATTTAAATTAAAGGGATCTTGTTTAAAAAAAATAGAGGACGAGGGTCGAACCTCATGATACAAACAAGAGTATGCCAAAGACACCTCGAACCAGAAGACCAGAACCATTCAAAGGATCAAAGAGGTTTATAATCCAATACAGACAAGAGCATTGGAGTAAAAGTTCAACCTCAACCAAATCTAATAAAGAGAAGAAACTAGACAAGAGGAATCAAATCAGATATTACAAACATAAAGAACCTAAAAGCCAACAAGAGCAATAAACTAGGTTAAATACCTAGATATTCCTATCATGAAGCACATGAAAACAAAGGATCTGATGTCCATATTTTACCACCATGAAGCACAGAGGAATAAAAATGTCAATCCCCAACCCATCCTGAAAATACAAAGTAAACCAAGTAGCCGACACCATGAACCCCTAAGGTAAGTAGATGTGTGACTAGTTGGCGGCCAACAACGCAAGCAACGGAGAACCAGTTATGTCGAAGCCATCACCTAAAAACATCCACCTCTAACACCTGAGGAACAAATAACAACGGGAGGTCGAAAGGCTACCCAAAGCGTCGCAAGCCAACACCTTAATAACAATGAAACCAAATCCCTAAAAGAGTCCGAGGTCGAATGAAATCTGGGGACATATTAAAGAGGATAGCATACCCAGATTAAATCAAAAAGAGCACGAAGAGTTCTCACCTCGGGGAGCTGAACTCCAAGCTCACATATTTCCACAGGCCAACACCACCTTGAAACCTAGCAATAAGAAGCATACCTCCCTCAACCTACCCGAGACGGATACCCAAAGCTCAGACGGTAAAGATAAGCTGAAACCACCAAAAGACTAGATAGATCAAGAGGTTTAAGAATGCAGATCAAACTCCCACAGGCACCTGCACAAAGATGCCAGTACTCCTTTGAGGATCCCCCATGCATCGTCCTCCCCTTATTGATAGTATAGGGCTCCAAGAAAATGAGAGTGTTGGTTTTCGAGATAATAAAGGAATATTGTGTCGGTACTTTGGCGGCACCACTGTCATTAACTTGACGCCCTGCGTTTTTAACACAGAAAAGGACACGGCAAGCGTACCGGTCGTCAAGTAGTATTTTTGGAGTTTAAATTCCGGATTATCGTACCCAAGGGAGCACAAGACAAGCAATTCCTATTTGAAGTTCGTTGTTAAGCGGTTTCGTTAAAAAGATGGTTTTGGTTTTGAAAGATGCAAAAGTAAACAATAATTAAAAGGTGAACAAGTATTTAGGTAAAACCTGAAGATTTTTAATTCAGAGAAAAAGTAATCTAAGGTTGTGGGTTCATAGAGACCGTTTCCAATGCATTTAACTGACGATGAGCATTGTGAAGTTGTTCTGATTTTAGGGGCAACGAATTATCTCTCAAACTAGTCCTAACTCCTCACATTGTTTCGGACCCTAATGGAATCTAACCACCCAGCTCTCACGAATCAGAATGTAGAGAGACCCAAAGCATTACGTTCTTTGATAATTTCTAACTTTCGGTTTGAACCCTATGGTTATTGCAATCGTGTTAACCTAGCTATCACTAGTCTAGATTTAAACCCAATTTGTATAAGATCTCTGACCTAATTGCAACCCACCTCTCACGAGTGTCAGATTGCAATTCCCACCTTCTATCAGGCCTACCCGAGAGATAGAGCATTAAGTGCAAATCTAATACAAACTCTAAATCAAATCATTGTACACAATCCTCATTCATACAATCAAACACATTGGAAAATAAATCTCTACTCCCCCAAAACCCTAGATTGTGGAGTTTAGCTACTCATGGAGAAAGAAGAAGAAGAAGATGAAGAAGAAAAACATTCATAAGTAATCATCATATTGAAAGAGTAGTGGAAATACAATACCAATGTAAAATTACAATGGTTGAGTTCAAACACTCTCTTCTCATACAAATCTTGCCCAAGTTGCTTCTATTCCTTCAAGCTTCAAAGTTCACCAATCTCCACCTTCTAGCTCTCTAGGATTGTCCCAAAAACAAGTTATTTCTCTCTAAATTCGTGCTTTCTATTTATAGGACTTCAAGACCCTCTTTTCCTTCTCAAATTCGGATTTGGAATAGGAAAATTAAGTAGGAAACCCGCCTGGAAGTTTGCAAGCCTCGCGCGGGCCTGATAGAGAGCCGGAACAGCTTTGTGCCCTTGACGAAAGTTGTAGATCTCTGAATTCCATTTGATTTAACATAAAATTCAAGGCAATCGGAGTTCGTATGAAGAAGTTATGCTTTTCACAAGATCAGCCAGCTTCCATAACTCCTAAAACCGGTTTTTCCTCTATTTTAACCCCTTTTTTATATCAAATCACCTACAAAACATAATAAGAGACACAATACGATTAACGAGAGAAAAGTGGTCCAAATTATACAATCTCGGGACTAAAATGCTTAAGAATGTGGGCTAAAAACATCTAGAATCGATGCAATTTATGTCCACATCACTCACATATTTCCACAGGCCAACACCACCTTGAAACCTAGCAATAAGAAGCATACCTCCCTCAACCTACCCGAGACGGATACCCAAAGCTCAGACGGTAAAGATAAGCTGAAACCACCAAAAGACTAGATAGATCAAGAGGTTTAAGAATGCAGATCAAACTCCCACAGGCACCTGCACAAAGATGCCAGTACTCCTTTGAGGATCCCCCATGCATCGTCCTCCCCTTATTGATAGTATAGGGCTCCAAGAAAATGAGAGTGTTGGTTTTCGAGATAATAAAGGAATATTGTGTCGGTACTTTGGCGGCACCACTGCCACCATACATCCAGTGAGGTATTAGTATTCGCGGACCCCCTAATGGACCACGAATTCCTCATGTGAGGCTGCATTTCTCTCCTCACCGGTTGAACTTTCAATCCCTTAGACTGTACAAGCCCCTCTGAGACTGTGCCCGAAATTCGCATCTGACCAAAGATCGTCTAAGCACTAGGTCTTTACGATACATGTCTACCCTACAACCAACTGAATGACAACTACAGATCGGTACACTAGACGACTACTTTCGTTGCCTCCATACCGTCTTTCGTCGTCTTGCTCGCTGTCCTTGGCCAAACGACCTCTCTCGCTCCACGAGTAGGATCAACTGTCGTCCCACCTCGGACCACTCTGCCTCACTAATAGTATCCGTCGCTTGCAACCTGTTAGTTGGAAGCTCACAATGATATTTTTTCCTGATAAAAGCTATAATGTACTAAATTTATTGCCCATTTGATAAATATGTTTAACAATATACTTTCTAAACATTTGTTTCTTCCAAAAGATAAGAGTTTTGGAAACTTTGAATGGAGAAATGGTCTTTTGATAGAGACTTGGTGATAATGATAATTTCTCTTGATTACATCCTAGTGTATGTCTATTAGATATTGACATCAAGTGAGTCTACAGAACAACAGAAGAGGTTTCAAAGTCAATGATTGAGTGTGATCCAAACAACTCTTGAAATTAACAATTTAAAATATTGCAATAAACCTATATAAATAATAGCATCTGCAATCATATTATCTTTAATCTATTAAGCAACTTCTTGGCAGGTTCTACTTGTGAGTGCAGGACTATATCTCATGACCTTTCAATTTTCCACAGGCCCTTCAATACTTTGTACACAACAATAAGGTGAAGGAATAGTCATAAAAAAATCTGCTACTTATTTTATGTCTGGTGTATAAATATGGGTTACAAAAAAGTTGACTTCACTACAAATAAATAAAAACATACAAAATAGTAAACAAACTCTTGTAACCTCACCAAAAATCAAAATACGATTAGATTTTAACAATTAGCGCATCATATATTATTGGGTCAGAATCCTCTTCACGCCCCCAAACTCATAAGAAATTTCCGCCCATGGACTATGACTCGTTGAATGATCAACAAGGATCGAGTGACCCCTCCAAAACTCATCCTATAATTCTCCGGTCAGAGTCGATTCAAGACATATTTAACATGTCTACATCATATACCCTCTCTTCAAGATAATATATCAGAAGTTTCATGGAACATATAGTTGATAGTGCCCTTTCATTTCTATATATTGATGGGGACTGTATATAACCAGCATCAAATTTCAAAGCAAAATTAAAACAAGCATTTGAGAGCAAACTCCAAAGCTCACCTCTCATCTTGATATAGCCTTTATAGGCTTGGGAATTGCTAGAAATGACCAATAAGCAGCTTCATCTATGCATCAAAATGTTCACAAGCTTTTTAGTGTCTCTCATCCTTTCTGGTTCACTGTATATTTCTGAAGTACATGCTATTACTAGAGAATTCAAATGGGAGGCAAAGTATGAGTACAAGTCTCCAGATTGCTTCAACAAGCTTGTGATCACCATCAATGGGGAGAGCCCTGGACCGACCATTTTCGCGCAACAAGGCGATAAAATAGTCGTTGACCTCACGAACAGCCTCATGACAGAAAATATCGCCGTACACTGGCATGGAATCCGACAGGTATGTACATAATTATAAAAGGCAACCCCAAAACCATACCCGTCAATTATATTTCCTCTTAAAAACTCACATGTAGTTATTTTGTTACCATATACATACCCGGTAGAAGGTTAATATACCACCTACTTCTGATAAGTTGAGATGGAACAGGTGTGTTCCTAAGAAACATTGCCTATTCAAGGTTTTTATTGTTCCAAAATAAGCAAACGGTATGAATGTAGTATATTGACCTCTAACAAGGTATATACGTGATAACAAAAATAACGACAGGTGAAATTTTTCATAGCATGAGTCATTGACAAATAGTGTTTTAGGTAACGGTTTCTCTGGCTTTTAGATATGTTGTGACTTGTGAATTGTGATACTATACAGATTGGAACACCATGGAGTGATGGGACTGAAGGGGTCACTCAGTGTCCTATCTTGCCGGGGGAGACCTTCAAATACGAGTTCTACGTCGATAGGGTACCCTATACGGACATTGACCCTAACGTTGTAATGATTTCTTAGAACTTAGTTGGGGTAACCATGGGTCCTAACCTTTCTTTAGGTTTGTTTTTGCGATCCTAACTGAGCTTGACTTTTTCTTGCACTTCCCAACTATATCCTTTCCATTTTTTGCGCAAACTGACATTTTCCGTCTATTTTGACGATTCCGTTAAAAAAATGCTACTGTGTACGTGACCAACACGTGTCAAAATCCTAACGGAATCCGTTAAAATAGACGTAAATTGTTAGTTTTCGCAAAAAAAATGTCAAACGTAGTTGGGAAATGCAAGGAAAGGTTAAGGCCAGTTAAGATCGCCAAAAAAACCTCAAAAGAGGCGAGGACCCATGGTTGTCCCAACTTAGTTTAGGATGTGACCTATATGATGTTTGTTTCTGTAGGCAGGGACATATATGTACCATGGTCACTATGGCATGCTCAGAAACGATGGTCTTTACGGGTCAATCATAGTAGCCGAACCTCAAAACCTGTCCGAGCCCTTTACGTACGACGAGGATCATAACATCTTCCTTAATGATTGGTACCATAATAGTACTCAGGTTCTTGGGACAGGTTTGTCCTCAAAACCCTTTGCTTGGGTTGGGGAGCCTCAGGTGAGTCATGACACCCTTGTGCATGGTCTTCAACGTGACGTTTCCTATGCCCTAATCGTCTTTGTTTTGTTTTTGTTGTTTTAGTCTCTTTTGATCCATGGGAGAGGAAGGTTCAACTGCTCTCGATTGGGCATTCCGAGCTCGGGTAGTAGTGTTTGTAATGCAAGTAGTCCCGATTGTTCTCCGTATGTGTTGACTGTTGCGCCTGGGAAAACATACCGTTTAAGGATCTCAAGTTTGACCTCTTTATCGGCTCTTAGTTTTGATATCGAGGTAATTGGGGGATGCTAGTCTTTCAAAATACGAACAACGATAATTAATTACATGTATACAAATTGATCTTTTACAAGTATATACTAGTTGATAGATAAGACTTACTCAAATGATTATATATGAATTTGTTTTTTTTTATCGGGTCCTATAAATACTTGTTCAAGAGTCATCTTTAAGATCTTTTACTACCTCTCTGATAGTGGTGGGTGTGTTTTTCCTGTGTCTCTTTTAAGGCTATAGGATTCACTTTTTGCGGTTTATTGTGACACTGTTCATTATTTCGATTTCTGGAGTTTTGGACGAGTACATCCACCTGTTTGGGTGGTGTGATATTGTTATTTTTTGTTTTTGTTTTGGATGTTGAATTTGTCGTTGGTTTAATGATTTGTAGTTTCCTATGTATCGATAAAAGTAAACATTAACCATAAAAGTTTTTAAAAATATTTTTTAGTCTTTTAACAAATGTAAATTTCATGTGTAGGGTCATAACATGACTGTTGTGGAAGCTGATGGGCGGTACGTAGAGCCATTTGTGGTGAAGAATTTGTTCATTTACTCGGGAGAGACATATTCGATCTTAGTAAAAGCCGAACAAGACCCTTCGCGAAACTATTGGATGACAACAAACGTTGTTAGCAGAAAACCGGACACTCCAACTGGCTTAGCCATCTTCAACTATTCCCCAAACCCACCTCAAAACTCCCCTCCAACGTCCCCAACATCTGGCCCGTTTTGGAACGATAGAACACCCCGCGTCGCGCAGAGTCTAGCTATAAAAGCCCGACAAGGATACATTGAAATCCCTCCGACAACCTCGGACAGGACCATAGTACTCCTCAACACGCAAAACAAGATCGATAGTCGTGTCCGTTGGTCGGTCAACAATGTCTCCTTCACCCTCCCTCACACCCCTTACCTTATAGCCATGAAGAACAACATGACCGATGTTTTCAACCAAACCTCTCCTCCGATAGGGTACGACGCTGTGAACTACGACATATTTCATGTCCAAAACAACACGAATGCAACGTACGGCGATGTGGTGTATAGGTGGGTTGATTTGCAAAATAACATCTATTTGAATTATTCTTGAATAAGTTGCCTTCTGTTCTTTCCAACATATGAATTCATGTTTTCTTTCTTTAAATTGGAATTCATTTAAGAGAATAGTTATTTTGTAAAGATTTCAAATTTAAAGATTACTTAACAAAGATGATATCATTTTAAATTTATTTTACATAACATTTGTATAGGTTGGAGTTCAATGCAACGGTCGATGTTGTGCTACAAAATGCGAACTCGATGAGTAATAACACCAGCGAGACGCATCCTTGGCACTTGCACGGGCATGACTTCTGGGTCTTGGGGTACGGTGCCGGAAAGTTTGATATGGCTAAGGATACGAATGGGTACAACCTTGTGAACCCTATTATGAAGAACACGGTGCCGGTTCATCCTTACGGATGGACTGCTCTGAGGTTTGTGGCTAACAACCCTGGTGTCTGGTCTTTCCATTGTCACATAGAGTCTCATTTGTTTCTCGGGATGCGGGTTGTGTTCGAGGAAGGGATCGATATGGTCGGAGAATTGCCGGCGGAAATTATGGGTTGTGGTAAAGCTAAAGGTTTGAGGAAACTTTGAGTAACGACATGGTTGATTGTAATATTCATATTGTGGTTATTGGGATGGGAAAAAGGTTTAGGTAAATATCATGTTGAAACCGTTTTGACATAGTAACTTCTTGTACATGGAAAATACTTCTTTTTTGTACCTTTGGGAGCTGAATGGGTTCCTAGTTCCTAATACTATGTTATTCATTGTCCATCACTTTTAAAGTTATAATACCATATTAGATTAATTATTTTTGTTTGAATTTTTATCTAGATTTCTCCCCGTTGATAGGGAGGGTGGTTGTAGGAAGAAAAACCGGAACAAAGTCTTTCATCAGGAGAAAAGTTTCTCTAGCTGTCTAAAGACAGTCAAACGTACAATCACCAACAGGTACAACTAATCTATGTTGGTGGATATGACGATGAATACATACACGCAATATGTTGTGTAACACAATGAACTATTGGTTGTGATAAACATGGATTGGTGGGAGACACTGCATCTGAAGTTCAAATTTTTAACAGAAGAAGACATCATGGGGAAAATCTTACGAGGTTGGATGGAGTAGATAGATACAACTCGTTCATAACAACTGCGTTTGAACCTGAGTATGGTAATAAATCAAAACATGATTCTCAACCGTTTCCAATCCCAGTGGAGTTCTCCCCCACTCCCACCCCCAAATCACCACCAACTCAACAAGTCCGTTCTCTAGGGCATAAGGTGGCTAAATGCAAAACTGAGAGGTCGACTCCAGAAGAAAAGAAAAATCTCCCACAAACGACATACTTCGTATGTACCGAAGCTCATATGATGGAGGTTGGGTTGAGCACCAAATTTATCAACCAATTGTGGGCATTGGAGGAGAAGGAGATGAGTGTCATGACTTCGTAACAATTTGAGTTGTGACAGATGCGACATAAATACATCAAGGAACAATTGTCTGTGTCAAATTCATCACTAGGATAACATTTTCACCGTTGTACAGTTTAATTATAGCGTTGTTCTTTATGTTCTCGACCTAAAGATCATGTACCACAATTTTCAAATTGTGTTGGTTCATATCTTTTTTTTGGACAAGATCGAAAAATTTTATTTGAAAAAAGTAAGATCCAAAGAGGATCAAACTGAAAGGCAACCATTACAAATGAGCTCTCAAAAGGAGCTCTCGGGAACAATTCCCGAAACAAAACCGGAAGGGAATACAAAATCATCCATCAGTAACCCACTCTTCACCTTTCGAAGTGAAGGTCGGATCATCAAAAGCTTAGCTTGATGAGAAAGCTGAACGACTTGAGTATGTTTAGCTGCATGAGCTAACCGAGCATCTTGCACCTGCTTCCCAATGTCCACGGGATTAACCAGTCTCTCTCGACTCCGAGAATGAGATGGTTTGATTTGAACAGTATAATAATCCCCAAAGAATTTAGGAGGTCGACTCTGATGAATCGAAGCTCTAGAGGGTAACTTTGTTTGACGAACCTTATTCAAAGAAGGAGGTCTAAGAAGAGCCTCATTCTAAGGACTAATATGATGAACCCTGACTTGTTCATTAGGTTCTGATCCGACCAGATCCAAACCAAGAGAATTACCCTCATCCAATATGGGTACAATGCCCAAAATTGGTTCACCGTCACCCGAACTGACAGCTTCTGATTGCTTTGGGCTTGAAGGCCCACTTGACAATTGCTCTACGTTAGCAGACTGGTCCATTGACCCTCCTATTGGGTCGGTATCCATAAGTAATTGGATACCTTGCGGCCCAACTTTAGCAGCTGACACAGTGAGCGAGCCCATGCTGGATACTGAGTCATTAGCTTTAGAGTCAACGCGATTCAGAGCTTGTGCCGACAATTGCGCGCCGCGAATGGGAAACAAATCCCTAATGTCTACATACCCACTGCGATTCAGCACCGAAATTGCCGGAGATTGCAACTGAACCCGATCTTCTCTCCCCACTCTAGCGGTCAAATCTAAGTTCGAAGCTTGTCCGTGATGTTCGGCCGGAGAATAAAAAATCAAGACACGTGAATCTCGGTTGTAACCAACAAGAGATTGCGACTGATCTGCACCGGAATCTATCACCGGCGGTGACGCTTCCGGTTCAACACGCATTGCTTCGCTCCTCCAACAACTTCACCCAGTTTCCGACGCCAAGCAAGAGCAATGAACAACACGTGTCCACACACCTTCAATCCGTTCAGGCTTTCCCGTGCCTGAGCAGCCTCTTCCTTCAAACGAAATCACACAAACCCAAAGAGTTGATGCTTGCGATTCGGTCGGCTAGGAGCAGATGCGAACACAACCTCTTCAAAGAAATCAAAAGAATTGCGAAGCCAATCCTCTATTGTACCATATGGGAGATTGCACACGTAGAGTTCGTCCTCTACGACTTCGAAATTCCTCGCCCGTCGTCGTGGACTGATCAAAGAGCCAGACTTGAACAACGGTACCGACATCTCTATTTTAGCAGTAACAGGTTGTGATGTTTGATTATTATCGTCTCCATTCCTCTTCTGATCTTGACTCTTACCAGTCTGTTCAGTAGAGAGTTCGTCATTACCTCTGGAGGAATCCGGCTTGGTATGAACAACACCACGTCCTCTTTTTTGCTTTGCCACAACTGGCTTCTTAGTGTTAGAGGAACGATTTTCTTTCCTACGTTGCGTCTTTGCTAAAACAGAGGTCTTGACAATGGGAGACACGATGTTGCAGTATGAGGCATAACTCGACACCAGCACAGAGCAAAAGACAGAAAAAGAGAGGGGTTGAACCACCGGGACAACGGCAGGACCTGATCTCCTCTTCTTCATTGTGTTGGTCCATATCTTAATTAATGTGTAATGTTTAATCAATTAATGTATAATATTTAATTAAAGTACTATGTAATGCTATTATCGTGTTAAAAACATTGTTCTTTACACATATGTCAATTTATTAATATTTGATATCGGTCTTTTCTATGGGCTTCGTTGCAGACATCACATTACTCCATAATTTTACAATTAAACATTGCATCTTCTAGTTTCAAATCCTCTAATATTTAATATCAGGTTTCGGGCAGCACCTTAAAAAAATCAGGTTCACATTTAATTTCGAGTTGGACATCGCATCCTTACATATGCTGAAGAGCACGTATAAGAGCATCCACATCAAGGGGGGCAGAACCCTGGATCCTGAGGCAGAACCCTCTGCTGACTGGGCAGGGTTCAGGGTTCTGCCCCCCTAAAAAAAGTGTACTGCACATCAAAGGGGCTTGTATGGGGTGCTTGATTTTCAGAATTGCTGACTGTGTAACTAATTAAACTTTTAACTGAATTGTTAACGTTATTTTTAAATCGACAATTACTAAATAAAATAGAAATAAAATTTCATTAATAGAAATAAAAATTCATAAAAATAAAATGAAAATTAAAAAAATATATAAGTTAAAAAAATACATAAAAAAGTTACATTTTTATCAGTCTTCCCTATTCACGTTGTCGAGTTGTTTCTGAAGCTTTTTTATTTGATCCATCCATACACGCATTATTTCCAAATGTTGCTCCTTCTGTTCCGGGTCGAAATCGGACGTGTCCGCAGCCCTCATTTCTTTAAGTTCCTGCATATATTTATCAATTTTCTCGTCAATCTTCACGGCAAGCTTCGCCCTCTCACACCTCCCCTGATCCATTTGGATGACATACGATGCCCTGTCCGAAAAACTCTTCCCCTTCCTCTTCGCGGCCTTATTGCCAATTGGGCGTTCTCGTGGAGGCGGCATGCCTGTTGGGGAACTTGGAACCACGAGTGGGGATCGTGGACGTCGGGTTGGGGAACTTGTACCTCCCACCGGGGAAGTTGAGCCTCCCAACGGGGAAGTTGAGCCTCCTGCTGGTTGCTCGTCACCACTTAAATGTGTGACATTATCATCGTCGGTGGGGAGTGAAGTGGGCGGGGTTGTGCTGCTATAACTGCCAGCCTCGTCGTTTTCCAATGGCTCTATCCAATGGTGGAGCTTGAAAATCTTCGGCTCGTTTTTCATATTCTTGACGTGGATTCGATATTGTTCCATCACCCGCTCCCTAAACTTTTCTTCGTTCCAGCCGCTATGATTAGTCTCTTTCCTATCCTTCTTCATGAGTGCGATATACCGCTTGACTCTTGTTGCACTTTTGTTGAAATGGCTCTTGACGGCTTGCACCGTCCACTGATCGATTGGGAAATTTCCAGATTTGCACAAGCGCCTCCTCACCGTGGACCAGAATGTGTTCCCATCTTGAGAGGTTCCGTGTATGGGGTCGCGCGTTGTCCTTCGCCAGGCGTTGATTAGGAGCAAATCCACTTCAGGGGGCCATTTGGTTCGCCTTTCTACAGTCTCCCGGGTGCTCGGTCCCACTGAGGATGAAGTAGACGACAGTCGGGTTCTGGTGGTGGCCGGCATTGAGAATTGTTGGTGGCCGAAGTAGTTGATTCCCATGTCAAACAGTGGGCGTGTGAATACGCCAGTCACCGGTGGAGGATTAGACGGTTGGGCCGGTTGGTAGGTCGGTTGTCCCGGTGGAGGATTAGACGGTTGGGCCAGTTGGTAGGTTGGTTGTCCCGGTGGGTAAACCGATTGTCCTATTCCACCTACGTTGACAATTATATTTTAATTCAAAGTACAAATTGATAATGCTGACTTTGATAATGGAATGATTAACATTTTATTTACATAACTTAAAAAAATTATAATTACGTGGGCCGAAAACAGAGCTCATGTATTGGTTGAACATATCAGGGTTCCAACCACTGGTTGGGGTGAAACCGGTTTGCAACATCTGTACGTAGTTCGCCCCGGGTTGATTGGTGGTCGCATCTTGTTGATTGGTGTTCGCCCCTTCTTGATCGGTGTTGTCCTCCTCATCAATATTGAAACCTTGGTGTTCCGGCGGTTGAGTGAAATCGTCGTCTGACATTATCGATCAGATTTTGCAAAGACGGTATGAATCCGAGAGAGTGAGGGTTGAGAGAGTATGATGTTTGTTGTGTGGATTTTGTGAAATGGGGTGAGGGGTATTTATAGTGTTGGAAAATTATTATTTTAATGTATTTTGTATTTAATAAAAAAAAATCAGAAGTAGCCGTTTATAACCGTTGCTCAGCAACGATTTTTTTTTTCCGTTTTGGACAGGTGTCGGCCTCCAACTGGCGGAGAGAGAGGCAGAGGGGCAGCGAGGCAGCGAGACAGAAACATGCCTCGCGCCCCTCTGCCCCGAATCCCTTCTCTTCTCCCCCACGCCCCCGCCCCTCCTGCCTCGCACCAAACCCCATCCACACCCGTGCGAACCCCGAACCCCGAAGCCTCCTCCTCTGCTCCTGCCCCGGCCTCGCTCGCACCCCTCGCCTTGATGTGGATGCTCTAAGTATAATGGTGAGGTTCATATGAAGGGGTTCATATTTACTGTAGTAAATCTAAACCCTTTGTAAGACATATTTTTCATAATGTGAGGTTTATAGTTGGAGTTCACAGACATGAGTGGATGCTGAATTAATTTTTTGTTGAATTTATTAAACAAAAAAAGTTAATAATAAAATAAAACTAGGAAATGAATTGAAATTTAATTTTTTTTCATTCCAAAGTAATACAACCAAAAACATACTATTTTAAGCGTATAATCTAAACCACACATCAGTTGTCAGTGAGCTTACAAATATGAGCATTAACGGTACAACATGAATCCCACAACTCACACAATATTTTGTGTGTTATTCCATCTCAGGCTCGGTAATCTTGGAAATGTCCTCTTTCTGCATGTCCATGTATTGTTTGAAGAGGCCCTTTCATTGTGTGGTCAGTTGGATGTCTTTTTCCGCCTTCTCAGACTTCGCTCGCTCAAACTCTACCCTTGCTTGATCTATGTTCGCCACTACATTGACTTGATCTACTTCCCTTTCCTCTTGGTGGGCTTCTTGCCCTACGATCGCTCTTCAAGTGGAAGGACACTCCGGTTAATAGATCTCTCGCTCAGATCGGTGGATACTCAATCCGGTTGGAACTCACCCCTGAGAGGTGTAGTATCTTGATTGTTGGGATGCTTGCTGGTGAGAGTAAAAGTGAGTGAGATTGAGATGTAACTCCCAGCGGCATCCAACCATTGTGTCCGTGAACCAATTGTGCCTTCCTCGACCAAAAACTTATCCTCGAACCTGAGAATGTCGTGCCAATGGTGAGGTCGAATGTCATCGTTTTATTCCTCCTTATAGATCTCCTTGGCCATCCTGATGTAGTCGTCTTCGTTGTAACCGCTTGTACATCTCTTATTCAATTTTGTCGGAGTATCGTGAAATTTTCGTACCCAAGGGTAAGACCTGTTCCAATAGTTTTTGATTTGTTTTCTAATTCATATGTGGATAATGTTGTACCTCATTGAAATCTCTGGAAATTTGGCACCTGAAGGTCCTACCTTCGTGTTGTTTTTCCTTCGTTACATCTCTGAACATGCGTAGTCAGATATGGATGAGGCGCTTGGCCATATCATGTGTATTTTCTGATATGACCTCCTCCTTATTGTTGGGAAAGGCCGATAGATGATGACTAAAATGACATCCGAATGCCACAACTATCGACGTTATATTGGAAATCACCGACGTAGATGTAATACTGGGGATATAGGTTGGGGTTCATGAAAGGTTGGGGGTTGAAAGGACCATAGCTGAAATTAGGTTGCATGTAAGGGGCTGGAAAAAAAACCTGGTTGCATGAACATGTTGTTGGGAGGGTTGATGTGCAACATCCGTTAAAAGTAGTCGAGTTGATCTGCGTTGAACTCGTGTTGCTTCGATGTGTACTGTTGTTGCTCTGGTAGAGATGACGGTTGAGTTTTGTTGTCAGACAATTTTTTGATCGGAAAACAAACTTTGCAGGAAGTGAATTTTGAGATAGAAAGTTGTGAAATGAGGGGAAAATGGTGGTGAGTTGATGAAATGAATGAGAGTATTTATAGATGTTTAAAATTATTTTTTAAAGCTTAGTTAAAAAACTTATCGTTATAGAGTCGTTGGAGCTGACGATTCTTTTTTTTTGTCATGGCAGCACCACGTGACACGCTGTAATTGATTGGGAGACGACTCACGAGTCACAAGTTAGTGAATCAGAACCACGCGATCCGTACATCACAACTTATGACTCACGATTCGTGATATAATTTATTCTGAATATTTATTTACTTTTAAAAAATACTACCATTTCCTCCTTATCTATATTGTCGGAGACACGAAGCCCCAAGTCAATTCCTATAACGTCTGGCTTAAATTGACCGCTGCTCCCCATCGGTTGGGTTGGGTTGGGTCGAGTGAAACTCCAGCTTGGGTACCAATAGGACGCTCGACTGAAAGGCGCTTGTCTTCATCGTTCTCGTGGCCGGAAAAAAAATGCAATGCTTTCAACTGTAAGTCCCTCTCTCTGAATTGGGTTTTTACCATCTACGAAAATTTGAATCTGGTTTGCGTTTTCTCTGGTAATAGATAAAAAAAGCTCATATTTTTTGGGCATGAATTGGATGCAATTACTGGGTTCCATTCAAAATCGTGTCTTTTAATCTTTTTAGTCGAGTTTGAAGATGGGTTTTGCTTGACTGTTGATGAAATGTCCCAGGTAGAGATTCATTGTTGTGTGTTGCATGGAACAAGTACAGTAGTAGATTTCATTATTGTGTGTTTTCTGTGGAAATAGAAGAAAAAAAAACTCATTTTTGGGCATTAATTGGATGCAATTACTGGGTTTCATTCAAAATCGTGTCTTATAATTGGTTGAGTTAGAAGATGTGTTTTGCTTGACTGTTGATGAAATGTCCTTGGTAGCGGTTCTTTATTGTGTGTTCAAAGGAACAAGTGTAGTAGTAGATCTATTTACAATGTAGATAGAGGTTGTGAGTTTTACGATTAAATCATGAGCCACTTAGATGTAACGATATGAATGTGCATTTAAATTTCCATGGGTGATTTTGATTTGAGGACTTTCAAGTATTTTATGACATTATGGAAGCTGTGAAAACCCTCTACATGGTTTAGGCGATTCGATTATGTTTTCAATTATAAATTTACATATTTTGAATAGTCCCATGAGTTTCAATTCTGTTCTCTAACAATCTTCGAATCACAAAAGTGTTAGGGGCTTATGCCCCAAATTTGTGGTGAATGGTTAGTCGATTCTGCCCATTTCGATATAAGTTTTAGGAAAAAACGTTATTTACACCCCACGATGACCTTTGAGTTTTCGGAACCCCCCATAGGTGAGGGTTTATCTGTAAAACACTGCCACTTTTCGTTATTCATCGAAAATCCACGGATTCACACTGAATAGGCGTTGGTTTTATAAAGAATGCACTTTCACCTTTTCAGTGGGTTTTTGTTGAATAATGAAAGGTGACAATGTGTTACTGATAACCCCTCGCGCATACCGTGTGTTTTTGAGAATTAAAGGTTGTCAAGGGTGTGTTAGCGAAGTTACCCCTAAGTTTTATTTCCCCAATTCAGTTAGTTACATGAGTTAATTCGACTGACGTGCTTTATCATATATTTTGCGGGATAAATTTTGTTCTGAGAGAAGTATATTTGAACAGTTAAAATGTTAAATACATTCATATGTCATTGAATGCATCAAGTTTACTTCAATATCTGCATGCATTTGTGTTCTATGCTTTTGACTTGCATATGTTAATAATCTTCAGGAGATTGTCCGTACCATATCTGCCTCTCAGTCGAGCTCCAAATATACTTCCATTTCCTCTCTTTGATTATGTGGTGGACCACACTCATTTTCGTTCAAGCGCTATGCTATCGACTTGCCAGAAACTCCATCGAGTTGAAGCCTTGCAAATAAATGTCGACGTGGGAGAGATATCAACCTCAAAAGCTAGCATAGACTCACTTGAGGAGGGTCATGGAGATGGGCACATAGATTCTATAGGAATGGAGAAACAAAAAAATATGGGACAACGGATGAAAGGGAACTTACCATGGAACAAGGGCTTAGCACATAGCGAAGGTAACTCTATTTCGAATCTTAATGACTTTTTCTGAAGTTAATTTTTTTTGGGTAAGTGCAAAATAGTACCTTGAGGTATTCACTTCTTGCAGCATGTAGCCCACTTCTTTGATAATTTTTAAAAAGTGGTCTGAACTTATTTTTTTGTTGCACTTTGTATAACTTTGTTTTAAAACGACAAGTTTACACTCAAAATTTTAAATTTAAAAATAGTGAGTAAAAAAAAAAATCACCTCTCTTGCTTTTCTTCCTCGTTGGATGTAAAAAGAGCAAGACATTTAAGAGAAATGATTTTTTTTTGTTTTTTTATTTCTTATTTTTGGAAGGGTAAAATCGTCATTTTAAATAAAACTTACACGAAGTGTAACAGAAAGGCAAGTTCAGGCACTTCTTGAAATTATCAAAGAAGGCTACAAGATATTTTTTTTTTTGTTTTTTACTTGGTATTTTTGGAAGAGTAAAATCGTGTTTTAAAGAAAATTTACACGAAGTACAATAAAAAGGCAAGTTCATGATACTTTTTTATTTGCAATTATCAAAGAGGGCTACTAGATACAAAAAGTGAATACCTCAGGGTTCTTTTTTTGTAATTATCCCTTAATTTATTATTAGACGATTTATTGTATCATGTGTTTAAATCTTGGTTATATAACACAGAGACTCGGAAATGGATTAGTGAAAGAACTAAAGAAGCCTTGAGAGACCCTAAGGTGAAGTCATGTAAGATAAACTTAAATTTTGAGATGGTTTCTCTTGCATTTGAATAATGTTTGCTATAGTAATGGATAGTTTTTTGCTCTAGGTTAAACAGAAGATGAGGGAACATCCCCGTCCTCACAGGTAACCTTTATATCCCGTACTCAGTTTTTCTCGTGTTATTTATAAACCAGGTTAAATTGCGCATAACTACCTTTATGAATTTCCCACAATAACATGACCACAGAGTAAATTTTCCACATACACATGACTACCCTTATGATTTTCCAAGCGTCACTATTATTCAAAGTAGACAGAAACCATCAAAAATTTCATTCTTTTTTCTGTCACATGGCTTACACGTGAGTGTAAATCCAAAACTATTCACTCTCACACTTTATTCTTGTGATTTAAATCTGATTCCATTTCGAAATCCTCAACGGAATCATATTGAAATCAGAAGATTTTTATAAAAAATTTAAACTCACGGGATGAAAAAAATCGATTTTTTTTATGGTTTCCGTCTATTCTGCATGATGGTGATATGTGGAAATTCATAAGGGTAGTCATGCATCTGGAAAATTCACTACGGGGTCATGTGTTTGTGGGCAATTCATAAAGGTGATTAAGTGCAACTAATCCTCTAAACTACTATGTTATACATTCCATGTATAATAAGTATTCAAGTTCGACCCTGAAGGTAATTTTATTTTGGTTTGCAGCGATCAGACAAAGGCAAAAATAGGCGCGACACAAAGAAAATTATGGGCGAAGCGATTGAATGTGAAGCGCCAAAAGCAAAAGCTCTTGAGCTTATGGGCCGAAAGCATAGCAGAAATAGCTAAGAAAGGAGGGAGGGGTGAAGAAGAGTTAGAATGGGATAGTTATGACAAGATATCAGAGGAACTGGCTCTCCTAGAGATTAAGCATGCTGAAGAGAAGAGAAATGCAAAAGAAAAGGCAAAGGAAATGTCGAGGATGAGAGCAGAAGCCGCACGGGCCAAAGCGGAAGCTGCACAAGCCAAAGCGGAAGAGATGGCTCAAAAGATGACAGAGAGGATGAAAATCCTCGCTCAAAAGAGGATAGAGCGGGAAGAGAAGGCAAAAACAAAAGTGAAGAGACCGAGAAGATCGAAGGAAACAAAAGAAGAATTAGCCGCAGCCCAAGAACGAAAACTTAAGCAAAATTTAAAAAAGGTACTACTACCCCATGAGTCCTCTTTATAAGTTGGATTGTTGCTTTTGTTAGACTGAATCAGGTGTATTGAAGATTTCGGGTTCAAGACCTTGGTTATGTAAAAGTAAGGGAGCACCGGACTCCCTTGCCCACTTGGGTTGGCCTGATGGTCAAAGAGCGCTCTCACCTTTCTAACCCAATAAAAATTAAAGAACAAAAAATAAAAAATAAAAAATTGATTTTTTTCCTTATTATTTCTTAAATCTAAATTGTGAGTGTAAAATTGTCATTTTTATACAATTTGCAATAAAAAAACAAGTACAAGGCACCTTTTGCAATTATCAAAGAAGAGGGCTACAAGTTGCAAAAAAATGAATACCTCATAGTACTTTTCTGCAATTATCCCTAGAAATAATAAGTGAGGTATTGCTGATGGGACTTGAACCCAGATCAGATCCCCAGACCCAAATTCAAGTGCCTGATCAGCTGGACTAGCAAGCTGGATTATCGTTATTTTTTTTTTATCAGAGAAGTTTTATAAGCCTTATTCTCAAAATGAGATATAGGCAGTCTGCACGAGGGCAGACTAAGACCACGAACTACAATAGACAGTATTGTTATTGTTAGTAACTGCATGCTTGCTCTATCTATTGCTTCAGGTTTTCGATTTCTTCATATTATAGACTGATGTGATGTTTTGTATCTTTTATAGATTCGGAAAAGGAAAGGTATGAACGGTCTAGCCCTTGTTCAAGTGAATGCAGGAGTTCCCCAACTTACAGCTCTTGAGAATCTTGATTTAGAGCTTATAAAGAAAGAAAAGATAAGGAAAGAAGTTTCACTTGCAGATCAGCTTCGAGCAGCCAAAAGTAAAAGAGCGGAGCACGGAGCTGCGAAGTAAGCTCATTTTCTAACTCTTTGTAGCAATAGAAAGCTTAGTTTGGGTGACGACAACTTCGTCATTGTTTTTCAGGGATGATTGCAAAAGTACCCCTGAGGTATTCAAAATGATGATTTTACCCTTACAATTTAGATTTAAAAAATTATAGTTAAAGAACAAAAAAATCCAAATTTTCTTATACCTTGAATTTCTTAGAGGAAGAAAGCTAAGGGATATAAATTTTTTGATTTTACTTATCATATTTCAAATCTAAATTGTAAGGGTAAAAACGTCATTTTATACAAATCGCAACAAAAAGACAAGTTCAGAGTACTTTTTTTGCAATTATCAAAGAAGAAGATTACAAGTTGCAAAAAACGTATACCTCAGGGTACTTTTTGTTGTTGCAATCATCCCTTGTTTCTCGTCTTCTTGGAAGCACTTATACCTATTCTGTATGCCTTAGCTTATATACTCAATCTGGAAATGGCAGCTTGAGGTGAAGCCTTGACCATACCAGCGACAAGGGAAGGTCAGATGATCTAGAATGAAAATCGGTATGCAGTTTCAACGGCTGGGATCGGAGCAATGAAGAAAGATTTTCAGGAGACCCTTGCACAAGGTACCGGTTTTGTTTCTTGGCGATGTTTTTGTCAGACTCAGACAAATGAGAGCTTCCAAAGAGACTTCTTCATGTAAAACTAAACTGTCCATAAGCTGCTTATATTTGAGGTTAAGTAGATTTGACTTCCATGTTTGGTTCCATCAAGATAGAAACACAAAGTTGATGATGTCCAGACAGAGGGATTGTTTTATCTCATGTACCTTTTTTTTAAAATCCAACTCATGCCTTCTGACATTAGTGATACATATTGTAATTTTCTTAGGGATAATTGCAAAAAAGTACCCATAGGTATTCACCTTTTGCAATTTGTAGTATTCTTTGATAACTGCAAAAAAAGTGTCCTGAACTTGTCTTGCTGTTTCATTGTGTATATATTTATGGGTAAATTTCATCTCACTTCCCTAAAAATAGATAAATTGCACCTCACTACCCTAAAATAGTTAAATGGCACCTCACTACCCTAAAATTTCTTAAATTTCATCTCACTACCCTAAAAATAGTTTGTGGCACCTCACTACCCTAACTATGCATTTTTGTTGCAGTTTAGTACCCGTCGTCAACTTGACATCTATTTTTGAATGGAAAATGGTCATATGTCTGGCACATGACCCTAACTTTTTTTAAAATGACAAAACTATCCTTTTCTTTCAGCTCCAAAAAATCATAAAAGGGGCTGAGTAAGATAAAATGAGGCTGAAATAAAAGGGTAATTTTGTCAATTTTAACAAAGTTAGGGTCATGTGCCAGGAACATAACCATTTTCCATCCAAAAATGAATGTCAACTTGACGGCAGGTACTAAACTGCAACAAAAATGCATAGTTAGGGTAGTGAGGTGCCACAAATTATTTTTAGGGTAGTGAGATGAAATTTAAGAATTTTTAGGGTAGTGGGAAGCCACTTAACTATTTTAGGGTAGTGAGATGCAATTTAACTATTTTTAGGGTAGTGAGATGGAATTTACCCTATATTTATTTAAGGATATGAAAATTTGTTTTTTTTTTAAACTTTTTACTTATTATTTTTAATATCTGAATTGTGAAGGGGAATTGTCATTTTACGCATATTGCAACAAAAAGACAACTTCATGATACTTTTTCTTTGGGGTTATCAAATAGGAGGGTTACAAGTCGCTGAAATGAATACCCCAAGAATTTTTTTTGCAATTATCCCTTTTTTTATCAGGAATAAAGCAAAAAATTCTAAATGAACTTCTAGCGCTCATTTGACTACCAGATCAATCTCATGTTCATATATATCTTGGCTGATAACATTGAAATATAAGCTAATGTATTCAATTTAAATAAATTTTAAGTTCGAAATATATATTCGGCCGGGTTTGGATTATGATGAAGAAACTTGAACTAAGTAAATATGTTTGCCAAATTTAGCCTATATGTGACCAAAACCAACAATAGAACTCACCAACCAAAGTGGGGAAGATGCAGGTGTGGCAACCCAAAAACCCAACACTGCACAGTCAAAATCAGCTCACCAGCCTCCCCAAAGCTTCACTAGCAAAACTAATGACCATTTTGTTTGTCTTTCTTGGCACTCTTCTCCTTTACTCTTCCTCCAAACCCCCCATCATCAAACCCTAATTTTCAAACAAGACAGTATTTGTCAAATGGCATTCCAAACTATATTAAATTGAATCGGGACCGTCAAACAATTTTATAGATGTCTGAACAACTTTTACGTAATATATTTAGAAATCGATATTTTCGCCTGATTATAGCTACTTTAGGGATACATATTGTCAACCAATGTCCATGATTCAACTGGGGCGGGGAAGGGAAGAGATATTTTGAAGATCGAGTGAGGATGGAAACTCAAAATCTCTTATCAATTTGACGAGTTTCGAGAAATGTAGACAAACAGTTAATGAGGGCATGGTGTAAGGAGAAATTATTAACCGTGTATGTTAGAATATAACTATAATTGAACTTTCAATTATCAACTTGAGTTTTTAGTTGAGTTGGTCTTATGATTCCTTATGGACTGTGTTAGAATACTATAATTGAACGTTCAACTATAAATGTGGTTCTGGATAAAGATATTTCATAGATTAGGTGGACATGGGATAAGAACTCCATATCTCCGATTAATGATGAGTTTCGAGGAACATAGATTTTCCATATTGGATGAGACGTGAGATTTTTTTCTAGACAGGATCAGGGAATGAGATTCGATTTGGATCGAAAATATAAAACTCGTCAAACCCATTCTGTTTCCATCCTTAACATTGATGTTGGTGGATAACTTGTCACTTCTTTTGCCTATTTGTTAGTGACCAAACAAACTATCCCATGCTTGTTATTAACATAAATATCTAACTATACTTTCTTTTTCTAGTTAACTTGTACACTTGATCATAGTTTGGTGTGTTAGCTCAGCCTCCTCTGTTTTCTTCACATACCCTCTCATCACCCACATCCTCTGCCTCTCCACACACACCCCCTCCCCTGCCTATGGAACTCCCCGTCAGGGCGCCGGTCTCCGGCCGCCGGAAAACCACTTACAAGCTAGAAACCAAGAACCTCTCCTACAAATTATCCTCCTGTTGCTGTCAAATTTCAACAAACAAACCTCCGAACCAAATCCTGATCAATGTCAACTGCGAGGCAAGGCCGGGCGAGGTCACGGCCATTGCCGGCCCCAGCGGGGCCGGCAAGACCACCCTGCTAGAAATCCTCGCCGGGAAGATTTCCCGGCGAAGATTCGCCGGAGAAGTGTTGGTGAACGAAATGCCTATGGAGGGTAAGAGCTTCCGGCGGCTCTCCGGGTACGTGACGCAAGAAGATGCTCTGTTTCCTCTGCTTTCGGTCGAGGAGACGTTGATGTACAGCGCGCTTCTCCGGCTTCCCGGCGGGAGGAAAGAAGCCGGAGACAGAGTCAATGAGCTGATAACAGAGCTCGGGCTTGATCACGTCAGGAAATTACGAATCGGAGATGGGTCGAACGGCGGCGTCTCCGGCGGGGAGAGGAGGAGGGTTTCGATCGGAGTGGACTTGGTTCACGACCCTCCGGTGATCCTCATCGACGAGCCGACCTCAGGGCTCGACTCTGCCTCAGCTCTTCACGTAGTCACTCTCCTCAAGTCCATGGCATTGAGCCAACACAAGACCGTCGTCTTCACCATCCACCAGCCCGGCTTTCGCATCCTCGAGCTCATCGACCGGGTCGTGCTCCTCTCGACCGGGCTCGTCATCCATAACGGGACGGTGAGCCATCTCCAGGACCGGCTCAGGTTCGCTTGCCATCGCATCCCTCGCCATGTCAATGTTCTCGAGTACGCCATAGACGTTATCGAGAGCTTGGTGGTGCAGAGCTCGAGAACCATCCATTTCCATGATCTGAACCAAGAAAACGTTGTTCAAGACAAGAATACTGTCATTACCTCGTACGAGAACTCAATCTACGACGAGGTTGAGATCTTAGGTAAGAGATTATGTTCTTTTTAAATTTATGGGATCTTTCTCGGGTTACTTTAGTTTCCTTAAGGGGTTAATTTGTTAAATAACATCTATTTGAAGCCTTAAGAGTTCTTGATCCGGCTGGACCGATCTCGATCTACGATTCCATCTCGATCGGGTCCAAATCAAGCTGCTCGATTGAGATGGGTCCCGATCGATCAAGAATTCATTAAAAGAGATGTTAGTTTTGCAAATATTTTCAATGTGAAAGTTACTTAGGAAAGAGAAGGTTATTTTGTAAATTACTATTTGAAAATTTCTTTGTTTGTTTGTTTGTTAATGTCTGATGAAATAACCTTCATTAAATTTTAAATTCAGAGATTCATAGGAAGGGAGGTTAATATGCAAAGATTTTCAACTTGAATGCTAATTCGCAAATGATTCATCATTTTAAGGTTATTTTGTAAATTATCTTGAGATTTTGTTCTTTTGTGTTTACGGGTTTTTCTCGAGTTAATCTGTGAAGTAGCTTCCATCTGTAACCCTTTTGCAACCTCTGGCGTTCATTTCTTTTTTTTATGAAGTTACGTTTTTATCCTAAACAAAATCCGATCAGGTTGGGTTTAATCCGATCCGAAAATTCATTGAAAAATTTTAAAGTTAGTTTACTCATTAGTTAATGCATTTATTTCTTTCTGATCTAAAAAAACAGGTAGGAGATTCTGCAGCAACATTTTCAGAACCAAACAGCTCTTCGCCACAAGAGTGATCCAATCCCTCGTCGCCGGATTCCTCCTCGGAACAATCTTCTACAACGTCGGCCACGAACAAGGACCGGCGGCTCTACAAACCCTAATAGGCTTCTTCGCCTTCAGCCTCACCTTCCTCCTCTCCTCCACAACCGAAGCCTTACCAATCTTCCTAGACGAGAGAAAGATCTTAATGACAGAGACATCAAGAGGAGCTTACCGAGTCTCCTCCTACGTCCTCGCCAACACCCTCATATTCCTCCCTTTCCTCCTCTTCGTCGGCTTCCTCTACGCGACGCCCGTCTACTTCCTTGTCGGATTAAGACAAGACCTCGACGGGTTCATGTACTTCTTCATGGTCGTGTCGCTCGTCCTCCTCATGTCCAACTCGTTCGTGTCGTGTTTCAGTGCCCTGGTGCCCAACTTCATCATGGGGACGTCGATGATCGCGGGCTTGATGGGGTCGTTCTTTTTGTTTTCGGGGTATTTTATAGAGAAGGATCATATACCGAGTTACTGGGTTTTTATGCACTACTTGAGCTTGTTCAAGTACCCGTTTCAGTGCTTTATGGTGAATGAGTTTGGTGGGGAGAGAGGGAGGAGGAGGTGTTTGGATGCCGAGAAAGTTGGTGTTGGTGGTGGGTGTAAGTTGTATGGGGATGGGTTTTTGAAGCAGCAGGGTGTGGAGGAGTGGCAGAAATGGGGTAATGTTGGGGTGATGTTGGGTTTCATTGTTGGGTATAGAGTGTTGTGTTTTTTGATTTTGTGGGTTAGGTGCTACAAAACAAGAAGCTGAGCTAAGTTTTCTATTATTTTTATGGTATTAGGAAGATCATTTCTTATCATTCTTTTGCTATGGACACCCATCAAATTGATATATAATTTTTTATGGTATACCTATCTTTATTCGTTTATATGAATAAATTTTGTATTGATATTTATTTCGATGATATATAGATTATTAATTTGTCACGCTAGTATATACATTGAATTTCTTCATGACAAATTAGCTCCACAATATCTACATATGTATTGAATCTAAGGAACTATATTTGCACGAAGTTCCAATATTAAAAATATACTCGGAGTGACCAGTGATGGAATAGTTGTTTGGTAAAGATACAAGTAGTAGAAAATATGGTACATAAAAAACCGAATTTGGAAGGAGAAAACTTTATTATGAGAAAAGTTTGAATCTAGTTTAGTATTATGTTTGGAGTGTTTATCCTAGACAAGATTCAATGACGTATACATAAAACAATTGTTATCACAAAAAACGATGATGGATTCAGACGAAGGGCATTGCAATTCAAGAAAGAAACTACACCATCAGCAGAACTCTTAAGCGTTATTGTTATAAAACGATAGGCAATAAAACGAAATAGAGATCAAAACCAAAAACGGAGAACACAACGATATAACGTGGAAAACCCCTCCAAACAACGGAGAGGAAAAAACCACGGGCGCCAACCAGCAAAACTTCACTATAGGGAGAATGTTTACACAACGCCGGGGATTTACACTGATTCAACTTATCCCTCATGACAGCTTACAGGTGGTATTTATAGGAGTGATGTAGAGATACTTCATACAAAATAGGGAAATAAAAATCTACACAATTAAGACCCAGTTTGGGAAACAGGGCATAAATTCCCTAAATTGAGTACTTGCTAATCAAGCCAAGACAATTCCCTAAATTAGTTTCTTGATAACCAAACCACAAAATAGCTTGAATTTGGATCAACTTTCAACAAACTCCACCTTGAGACAAATTCCTCCTTGTAGCATAAAGCGGTAGACATCTTCCTCAACAAACAAAGAAAAATAATTTCGGTGCCAAACAGCCACTAGGGCTAAACAGTTATACCAACTAAGCTTGAGCAAAGCTCAAACTTAGCAACAAGAACTGGCTTTGTCATCATATCAGCAGGATTATCATGAGTACTTATCTTGCAGATCTTTAGTTTACCTTGAGCAACAATATCTCGAACAAAATGGTACTTGACATCAATGTGCTTTGTTCTCTCATGAAACATATGATCCTTAGTAAGGTAGATCGCACTTTGACTGTCACAAAACAGATTAATGCAAGAATTATCTCCACAAAGCTCAGCATACAAACCTTTCAACCAAACTGATTCTTTACAAGCTTCAGCAATAGCCATGTATTCAGCCTCAGTAGTAGATTGAGCAACAACTGGTTGTAGTGTTGCCCTCCAACTTACAGCACATCCACCAACAGTAAAAACATAACCTGTGAGGGACCGCCTCTTATCCAAATCAGCAGCATAGTCTGAATCCACGTAGCCGGCGAGTCCCTCGTCCATCTTGCCAAATTTAAGACAAGCATTGGATGTTCCACGTAAGTACCTGAAAATCCACTGAACAACTTTCCAATGTTCTTTACCAGGATTAGCCATATATCGACTAACCAAACTCATAGCATATGATAAATCAGGTCGAGAACAAACCATGGCATACATCAAAGAACCAACAGCACTAGAATATGGAACCTTTGACATGTACTCAAAATCCTCATCAGAACTAGGACATTGCAGTGCTGACAATTTAAAGTGAGGAGCAATAAGAGTACTAACAGGCTTTGAATCATGCATATTGAAACGATGAAGAACTTTCTTAATGTAACTCTGCTGACTAAGAAATAAAACATTAGAATTTCTGTCCCTTGTAATTTCCATACCTAGTATTTTCTTAGCAGCTCCAAGATCCTTCATCTCAAACTCACTACTTAACTGTGCCTTCAAAGTAGTGATCTCTTTCTTACTCTTGGCAGCAATCAACATATCATCAACATATAACAACAGGTATATCGGTGATCCATTAACAAATTTAATATAAACGCAGCTATCATACTGAGATCTCTTAAAACCATGTGCAAGCATAAATGAATCAAACCTCTTATACCACTGCCTTGGGGACTGTTTAAGACCATAAAGTGACATCTTTAACTTGCAAACGAGGTCCTCCTTACCAGGCACAAGGAAACCTTCAGGTTGGTCCATGTGTATCTCCTCCTATAATTCTCCATGCAGAAAAGCAGTCTTCACATCTAACTGCTCAAGTTCAAGATCATGCATAGCCACAATACCAAAGAGTGCACGAATAGAACTATGCTTCACAACCGGAGAGAATACATCATTATAATCAATACATAGAATCTGGCTGAAACCTTTTGCTACCAACCTTGCCTTAAAACTTGGAGGCTCATTAGGAGACAAGCCTTCCTTTCTTTTGAATATCCACTTGCATCGGACGGCCTTCTTTTGTTTTGCCAAGCGCACAACATCCCATGTGCCATTTTTGTCAAGCGATTTCATCTCCTCGTGCATGGCAGAAATCCACTTCTCGCGATCAACGGATGCAATAGCTTCATCATATGTGGCAGGTTCACGATCATGCTCCACCTGTTCAGCACAACTCAAAGCATAATGAACAACGTTACATTGTTCAATTAAACGAGGGCGAGGACCTTTGTTTCTCCTCGGTCTATCAGCAGCAATGGAGTTATTTGTTTGCTGCAAAACAGGTGGTGTAAACTGAACGTCAACGTCATCATTTTCATTATTTTCATCAACCTCATTTACTTTGTCGTCCAGGTGCTCCACCTGCACGCTTATCCTCTGTTTCTCATCATCAGAAAATTTAGTAACATCAAGAACATCAGAGGCATCTATAGAGGAACTATCATTGAACATGACAGCCTCATTAAAAACAACATTCCGGCTCAACAAAATTCTCTTAGTTTCAGGATTCCATAACTTATACGCCTTTACTCCTGAGCCATAACCAAGAAACACACACTTGACAGCTCTAGGCTCTAACTTTCCATTATCAACGTGTGCATAAGCAGTGCAACCAAAAACTCTCAATAGTGAATAATCAGCAGGTGAACCAGACCATACCTCAATGAGAGTTTTCTTATCAAGTGGAATGCTTGGAGATCTGTTTATTAAGTAGCAGGCGGTGGAGGCTGCTTCAGCCCAAAAACGTCTGCTCATACGAGCATTAGAAAGCATGCACCGAGCCTTAGAGATGATGGTTCGGTTCATGCGCTCAGCCACACCATTCTGCTGAGGCGTGGACGGGATGGTGTGGTGCCTTACAATGCCTTCATTGCTACAATAGTTGTCAAAATCATTTAAACAAAACTCCATGTCATTGTCAGTACAAAGCACTTTTACCTTCTTCTCAGTTTGCTTCTCCACCATAACTCTCCACTTCTTAAAAGTATCAAACACATCAGATTTATGTTTTAGAAAATAAGGCCACACTTTTCTAGAGTAATCATCAATAATAGTAAGCATGTAGTTTGCACCACCAAGAGAAGTTTTACGGGAAGGACCCCAAACATCAGCATGCACATAATCTAATATCCCTTTAGTGGCATGAATGGAAGCATTGAATTTAACTCTCTTGTGCTTGCCAAAAATGCAGTGCTCGCAAAACTCCAACTTACTCATGTTGCAGCCATCAAGTAAATCTCTCTTGATCAACTCTGTCATGCCTTGTTCACTCATATGTCCAAGGCGCTTGTGCCACAAATTAGTTTTACTAGGTTCATCAGAAATAACAACAGCAGTAGCAGAACCATTTAAAGTGCTACCTCTAAGAACATATAACCTTGCAGAATTCATATCACCTATCATGTGAATGAGAGAGCCTTTTGATACCTTTAGAATTTTCTGTGAACCGGAGTACTTGTACCCTTCATCGTCAAGAGTACTGAGAGAGATGAGGTTTCTCGCCATGGTTGATACGTGTCTCACATCTGTCAATGTGCGTATCATGTCGTCATGCATCTTGAACTTAACGGAGCCTATGCCCACAATCTCACGTGGGTTGTCATCTCCCATACGCACCACATCTCCACTCTGCAAAGACTTATAAGAACTGAACCAGTCTTTGTTACAACAGATATGAAATGAACAAGCAGTATCAAGAATTCATTCATCATAAGCAGAAACACAGCCAGCAAACACAATTAAGCAATCACTATCAGAATTATCGTTGGAAACAATGGAGGCCTTACCATCACCATCAGAATTGTTTTTCGGTTTGCACGTACCGTTTCTTTTCTCCTTATTCTGAAGCTTATAACAATCTTCAATGGTGTGATTTGTTTTCTTACAATACTTGCAGAACTTGTCGCCTCCTTTGGACTTAGAACGGCCTCTCCCGTTATTGCTCTTATTTTTGTTTCCATAGTTGTTGTTCCTCTGCTCGGTCCTCCCACGTACCTGCAGAGCTTCTCCCTTGGAGGATGATGATCCTTCTCCCTGTACCATATGTTTCATCTTTTCCCTCTGTTGAAGGGCCTCATATACTTCCGCAAGAGTTAGTTCATCGCGGCTCAATAATATGGTATCTCGGGAATTTGCAAAAGAAATAGGCAATGAACATAAGAGTAGTAGACCTAGATCTTCATCATCATACTTTACCTCCATAGACTGCAAATCAGAAACGATCTCCTTAAAGACCGCTAGGTGATCGAGTAGAGAACCACCATCTTGCAGCTTGTGCGTGAACAACTTTATCTTCACGTGCAACTTACTGGTCAGATCCTTGGACATGCAGATCGATTCCAGTTTGAGCCAAAGCGCTGCTGCAGTTTTCTCCAGCAGTACTTCCTGCAAAATATTATTTGATAGATGAAGATGAATCAGAGATAAAGCTTTACGATCCTTACGCTTCACCTCATCGGTCCACGTCTTCGGATCCTTCTTGTTGAATCCATCTAACGCATCATCAAGGTCAGGATGCGCTAGAACGGCCCGCATCTTTACTTGCCACAGAGAAAATCGTGTGGTGTAGTCCAACAACGGTAGATCGAATTTCAATGATGCCATATCGTCAGAAAACCTAGATTGAACAACCTGGCTCTGATACCACTTGTTATAAAACGATAGGCAATAAAACGAAATAGAGATCAAAACCAAAAACGGAGAACACAACGATATAACGTGGAAAACCCCTCCAAACAACGGAGAGGAAAAAACCACGGGCGCCAACCAGCAAAACTTCACTATAGGGAGAATGTTTACACAACGCCAGGGATTTACACTGATTCAACTTATCCCTCATGGCAGCTTACAGGTGGTATTTATAGGAGTGGTGTAGAGATACTTCATACAAAATATGGAAATAAAAATCTCTACACAATTAAGACTCAGTTTGGGAAACAGAGCATAAATTCCCTAAATTGAGTACTTGCTAATCAAGCCAAGACAATTCCCTAAATTAGTTGCTGGGTAACCAAGCCACAAAATAGCTTGAATTTGGGCATTGCAATTCAAGAAAGAAACTACACCATCAGCAGAACTCTTAAGCGTTATAAAGAGAGAGAGAGAGAGAGAAAACGACGATAATAATTAGATGACCAAAAAATATACAATAATCAAAATTGAAACACGCGTGTTAGGATAGCCAATCCAATCAACATAAGAGTAAGACGTCTGAGAGAAAATGGATAAAGAATTAAGATAAAGACAAGGAGACAACGTGTCATGAATATAACACAAAATGCATTTAAGAACATGAAAATGGGGGTTCATGAGGATCGTACATGACTTCCCAAATTTGTTAAACAACATAAGGGATATCAAGCCCGGTAAAAGTGAGGTATTGAACAGGTCTTATAGAGTTTGTGAGTCTTCTTTGTTGTTTTGTGTGGACCAGGATGTTTGAATGTTTATATCAGTACTCTCTGGCCTTGTTGTGTCGGGGTGTCGCGTTCTTTGAGTTGACATCATTGACCTCCCTGTCGTGTGCCAAAGCCAAGACTATATATGTGATAATTGGGACATTATTATTGGTGTCTTTCCAATCGTGCATACAATAAAGTTCCATATGCTTCCGGTTCATGGAGTTTGGGTGAGAGCTTTCAACATCTCGGGAGATGTATGGGTGGACCCCATCTGATCTCTACTGGCCACTACGCTTGGAACGGAGGTGGTCATGGCTATGAGAACAGGTCACCGACGATGGAACGACTTTATGTGGTTTCGGGTCAGTCTAGACATGGACATGCCGCTCCTTCGCCAGATTCGTTTGATCTTCACGGGTCATCTAGAGCCTCCACAAATTGGGATTCAATATGAGCGGCTTACTTAGTTTTGTGTTTTATGCGGGCTCGTCAATCATCGCGAAAGGTATTTCCATGCCCGTATTCCAAAAGTGGGACGGGCGGAGATCTGCTCTTACAATTCCCTCACGGCCCCAATGGGGTTGGACACATATCGGCTGCTCCAAACGAAATGGGCAGCACCTCGAGAGTAGCTAATGGAGGAGAAAGGTGACATCAAGGATCTTGGAATGGGTAAGGGAGCACAATAGCTCGGGGGAGCATTCCTATGGCACCCGAAGGCCCCCACCGGGCTTTCCAGAACTCCATCCACACAGGGTTTGGACTATAGCACCCGAGATCTGTGACTTGGTTCAGGAGTATCCTCAGAGGGTGTATTCATGTTTGAAGTGGGCACATCCCAAATCGGGTGTCGGGACAGTCTGGTTTACAAAGATCTGTGACCTGACTAACGAGGCCCGGGAGGATTGGGGGCGAAGGAGGGGGGATATCAGTCGACTCCCTCTTCGATTCCTACTCAGATGTGGACAACCACCCCCGATCACTTTGAGGGGGTGTTGGGATGAACTCGGTATCGCAATCCAACCCACTATCGGATGGGAAGCAAAATGAGTCTCGGGAGCAGTCCGAAGAATTGGGCCCTAAGAAACCGAAGGATGAAAGCCAAACGGTCGAGGAAAGACGAGACAGTTCTACACCCGTTCGAGTCGCCTGAAACGGGCTTTCGAGCTATCCGACACCACCATCTCCCTGGTCCCCCAGATGTACGGAGAAGGGGAAGGGTGTTTCCTCTAGACGAGGGCTGCCAAACAGCTCCGCCAAGACCCATAAATCGGGTTTAGGAGTGGGGGTGGGAGGAAGATAGCATGCTCCACATGACCCTGGGTCGGGTGCCCATGAACGATCCCATCAAACGGAGCATCTCGATCTATTCTGAAAAACAGGATCTACCAACAGGCTGCCAAATAATCACATATGCAGCCTTGTATAAGAGCATATACAACAGAAAGGCCCTGGGTGAGGCCCTGGCCCTGAGGCCCTTGTGCTGACTGGACAAATGTGAGGGAGTGGGAGTGCAGAAAAGTGGGTGTTTTGCAACAGAAAGGACCTCTGAGGTCCTGGGAGTGCAGAACAGTGTCTACTGGATTATTATTTGATATTTTCCTGTTTTATTTAATTCGTTATCAGAAACCGTTTAAATTATTTATAATTTAAACAATTTTGGAAATAAATAATTAATGACAATAAATAATACATAAATAAATTTAACACGAATATAATTAAACTTTAAATTTTATTCAACCCCTTTGAATACAACCCAAAACAAAATACAAGTTCAAGAATCATCGTCTGTTGGGTCGACATCCGGTGGTGGGGGTTGTCGTCGAAGATCATCGATTTGGGCTTTAAGGGTGGCTATGAGTTGTCGCAGTTCGGACTTGAAAAACTTATGGTCTGCCATAGCCTCTTCGTCGTAGGAAGATGTATCCGTCCCCAACAGGGACTTGTAGGTGGCGAGGTTTGTTTCCCACTGTTGGGTTAATGTTTGTATCAGGCGATGCCTTTCTACATGTTGTTCGCCACGTGAACGTTCAGCATCCACCCGTGAACGTTCCAACTCGGCGAAGGCAGACATTTGGGCCGTGAGGACGGTCCCCTTCTTTGCGGCCTTCGCTGCCTTCTTCCCTTGCGGTCGGCGAGGGGGACTTGGGGCGGCCTCAGGGGATGGGGGTGTGTCGTTGAGAGGGACCTGATTCCCCTCGTAGTTGTCGCTTCCTCCCCATTCTGGTGGTTGGGACTCACCACTGAGATGTGTGCCCTCCTCCCCTGTGTTTGTGGGTGGGGTTGAGCTGTAAGCCCCAGCCTCATCCAACCGTTGTCGTTGTTGGCGTACTTGACGGCGGACATTTCCCATTGTGCCCTCCTGGGCAGTGAACTTCGAGACGCCCTCGAGCCTCTCCACCCAATGATCCAGGTCGAACTTTAGTGGGTGGTCTCTCACCACTTTCCCTGCCTCCTCCCACATTTCCTTCGCACGTTTCATGTGCTCTTCTTGGTTGGCTCCGCTCGGTTTCTCGTCCTTGGACCTCTTCAAATAGCCGAGGAACCTCCTTGTCTGAGAGGAACCTCTGCCCCAACGTTTCTTGATAGCTTCCCAGCGGCGCTCTGGGAAACCTCCCTTCGAGTTGTATTTCTTCGTAACTTCGCACCAGAATGTGGTGCCGGTTTGAGAGTTGCCCTTGATGGCGTCTTTCGTAGTACTCAACCAGCAAGTTATGAGGTGGTGGTCCTCCTGCTTGCTGAATGTCCGGCCATCCGGGTCTGGTTCTTGGGGTTGGCCTCGGGGTTGGGCTCGGGCAGGGGCTCGGGCTCGTCGTTGGGAAGGTCCAGCAGAGGATGGTTGGGGGGTTTGTACGTCGGGTAGTGGGTGCCCTTCGTAGTTGTAGAATTGGGTTGGCATCGAGAACCCTTGCGGGGGCATCCGAAACGGTGGCGTCTGGAACCCTTGTGGGTATATACCAAACTGTGATCGCACCTGAAACCCTGGTGCCATTTGAAATTGGGGACGGTATTGGCCTATTACAAAAAATTAATACAAAAAATTAATTAACAATGCATTAATATATAAATTACTAAAAAATGAATAGAATGCATTAATATAATACATTCCAAAAAAAATGAATAGAATGCATGAATACAATAAATTAATTAACAAAATTACGTTACATAAATATTAAGTTTTCACTTACCTGAACTCGACCCCGGTTGCGAGTTTAGGGAATTGTCGCGATTGCCCGTTAGAATGTCTCCGAAACCTCGTGCCAGTTCGTCCTCGGTGAATCCTACTTCGTCACCAGCTGACTGTACACGAGACCCAGCGTCGCCCGACATTTTTCACGCGAATAATTGAAACGAGAGAGGAGAATTTGGGAAGATGAGAGTGAAGTTGGAGAGTGAAAGTATAGAGTTGTGTGGAAAAAATGAGAGTGAAGATGGGTATTTATAGGGTTTTTTTTGCTGATTTTTGAATTAAAAAAAATAGCTGTTAGTTACCGTTGCCAACGGTCGGGACACGTGGCGGCACCACAGGCTGCCAGCGCAGCGAGGGCGCGCGGAGCGCGGGAGCGGCCAGCGGCCACCGATCGGGGAGCGCGGAACGCGGCGCGGGGAGCGGGAGCGCGTTTTTCCGGCTCTACAGCGGAACGGCCCGCGGTCCTCGGACCGGGCGCGCGCGGAGCTGGGCGCGGGTGCGTTCCGTTGTACGTGCTCTAAGGTCTTCCGGCATGCTCATACAATTCCCAAGACCACTCCGACTCATAGACGGTCTCTGTTTTTTTGTGTTTTTTCATGTATTAACTTTTGTTTTTTTCAGTATTATTTTTATTGCTCCCAAGTATGTATGATGCAAAATAAATTATGCCTACAGGCTCCAGAGCAATGATACAGCGACAATACGCCTACATGAGTCCGGTATTATGTTTAAAACTCTCTCTCGCCTTGTTTAGAAAAAACCCTACGTATTTAAGTAGTTATCTTATATCGTATATCAAGCAAAATTCTGTTACAAGTTACAACAAGAACGAACCGAAACTTTTGATCGAAACCCATACTTACAAGTTACAATGTCCAGAACATAACAAAAGTGAAGAACAAAAGAATGATTGAGAAGCATTTATTTGCTTTCTGTTAGGTCGTTGATTCTAATCCTCGTATTTGTAGTTACAAAACGCCGGTAAAAAGAAAACCTTAAACCCTTCAATCTCTGTCGTATATCGAATTAAACGTCATGGTAGCGAAGGAGGTGGTCATGTTACCTGACGTTGAAGATGATTTGTCCTGCACACTCGTGCCCTTAGATGAATCAAAGGCCGAGCTGCCGGTTCCCGGCATATCCTTCCCGCGATCAGCTTTTTGACCCATGAACTCGGACAACATACCGGGTCTTGATATCTTCATGTCAAGCACGTCAGCCTCGCCTGCAAGCATCTTGGCCACCGTAGACATGGAGGGCCGGAGCTTGGACGTGTCTTGAGTACAAAGAAGACCGATTTTTAAGAACCTGCAAGCCTCCTCGCCGTCAAAATCTCCATCCAACGAAGTGTCTACTAGTTTAGCCAACTCTCCTCTCTCGTATAAAGTCCACACCTGCACGAACCACAAACTCGTCCCTTTAACTTCAGCATCATCAGCTCTAGTTGCACCAAATAGAGAAGGAAACCACAAACGATTAAACTAAGAACAGAACCCAACAAAGGACCAAAGCAGACAAAAATAAAAACAACTGCATCGTCTATAACGGGTAAATAAACCCACCTAAAACTTCAGACGTCGAGCTAGTGAACAGTGTCATTAGATAACAAAAGGAGAATCCTCTGGCCTTAAAGAGGCTGAGCAGAACACGTCACTCTATTACCTGAAAGCTAATAGATTTACCTTAAACGTGACTCCTGAACAAACACTCATAGTACTCGATAAAAAGGAGAGAAGGCGAGGCAAGACACCACAATTGACCATGTGATTCACACTTTTTGCAAGTTGTAACCGTCTTCTAAAAACCATTTCAAGTTGGTACTGTGAGTGTGAACAATACTTTTACTGCACCGTCAATCATGTTTGACGGTAAAGGGTAAATTTGGTCACACGACTTCCTAATGTTTTTTTTGCAAACACCGATTTTGCCCTTGATTTTTTTCTTTCTAAAATATAGAAATAATTTCTCTAAATTTAGAAAATGAAAAAAGAGTAAATTTATTTATATAGTCTTAATTATTTTCGGCTCTTTTGGTTTTTAACAGTGTCATTAATAGTGCAAAAAAAATATATCCATAATACCAACTTGCAATAATTTTTAAAAACGGTGACAACTTGCAAAAAGGGTAGGCATACATTCAATTTTTGAAATTATCCCGATGCAAACTAGTTCACGGGGTTTGACAATTTGCATAACTATAGAGAAGATCTTAATTACGTTCATCGAGGTAAGGAAGATCCATATCGTTCATGGGAATCACATAAACAAACTAGCATTTTGAAGGCAATCACCATTTCAATATAAAGTTTCGTACCATTTCAAGAAGATATTGTTCTTCGGCGGGAAATTTTCTATTTCTGTTGCACCTCCCGCTGACAATTTCCAAGAGAAGAACGCCAAAACTATATATATCAGCCTTCCTCGTCAACTGGCCCCGTAGCGCATATTCAGGTGCAAGATAACCACTGTATAAACCACGGCAAAAAATAGAATAGTCACATACAAGCACGTTACTCAGACATGAAAGTAATAAACATGAAGTTGCCGGATCCAATCCTCATACCTACGGTGATTGCAGATAAAATAAAATTTTAACGTGCAATTCAAAGGTTCTAGACATTAACAAATAGGGATGATTGCAAATAAGTACACTGAGGTATTCTTTTTTTGCAAGTGGAAGTCCTCTTCTCGTTAATTGCGAAAAGAAGTACCTTAAATTTGCCTTTTTATTGCACCTTTTGTAAACTTGTTTCAAAATGACGATTTTACTCTTGAAAAAAATAATAAGTGAAAAAATAAATAATCTAGAATTGTCATCTTGTATGTCCAAAGAAGCAGAAAATTAATAGAGGTGAAAATTCTATATTTTTGTTTTTACTTATCATTTCTTAAATTTAAAATTCATAGGTAAAATTGTCATTTTGAAACAAATTTACACGGAGTGTAACAAAGAGACAAGTTCAGGGAACTTTTTTGTAATTTGCAAAAAGTGGATACCTTAGTTTTTTTTATTGTAATTATCCCTAATTAGTTCGATAATGTTAGATATAGTTCACACTTACGCTGTCCCAGCAACACGAGTGCTAACATGAGTAACATTAGCGGGGAAAAGCTTTGCAAGTCCGAAATCTGAAATTTTGGGCATGAGGTCTCTATCGAGTAGGATATTACTCGCTTTTATGTCCCTATGAATGATGCGAGGCTGGAGTTCTTCGTGAAGGAACGTAAGCCCTCGTGCAACGCCGATGCAGATTTTACGCCGTGTTTGCCAACTAAACTCAATACTACTACGATCCCCTCCTAAGTAAACATAAGTACATTATTAATTCGATAATTTGACCTTGAACTCTCGATAAATCAAACATATAGGATAATGAAGATACCGAGAAGTGTTTGTGCGAGACTATTGTTTTCAAGATAGCCATAGACCAATATTCTATGTTTTCCTTCCACACAACAGCCGTACAACTTAACAAGGTTGTCGTGTTCTATGTCTGCAATGAGAGTTATTTCTGTTAAGAATTCACGCACTCCTTGTCTTGATTCTGCGGATAATACCTTTATAGCAGCTTGAGTGCCGTCATTGAGTGTTCCCTGTTCATTTACATAATTTTCAAAAGGGTAAGTAATCGTATGAGGTATGTGTTAAACCAATTAGACAGGCATCTAGTAACCGGGTAATAGGATATTTATAAGATCGGAAGTAAGAGTTAAAAATCACCTTGTATACAGAACCAAAACCTCCTTCCCCGATTTTATTCGATGGGCTGAAGTTACCGGTTGCTGACCGCAACTCCTTGTAAGAAAAAAGTAAACTGTTTCGAATGCCTGAGAACTCTGCGTTTGTTTGGAACCATTGTGTAAGTTTTTTTTATGTGAACATGAATCACAGGATCATAATACTCAACAACATGAACATATGCAAATATTTACCTTCATCGATTTCTACTACCCGCAAAGGTGATGTAAGTCTTCTCTTTTTGAAAAATGAATAGAAGCAAGTCATCACTTCCGGGTCTGTAGAATAAACCAGAAAACACGAAACTGAGACTAATAAGTTCACAATTTAAGTCATAACATGACACCTTCCCTCAAGAACTTGCTATGCTAAGAGTCAACAAACCGATATGGCTTATCCAACAACCTTAAAGAGTGAATCCCAGGTAAACCACACGACCTGTGGAAGTGAAAACTCCTATTAGCTCGGCCTGGACTAATACCACTATGGATCACTGGGCTAATAGCCCGATAAAATCACTATTCATCTGGACTAATAACCCAGAAGGAGCAATACCCTTGGAGATGCTCTTAGGAGCATCCCAAGTACACTTAATCCAATTAGTCGACTTTCAAATGGATTACAAGTTGTCGAATTTATGCCCCAAATTAACAACTAACAAGCAATCATCAATAGATAAGCAGTTAATTTGCTTAATATTTTACTCAACAAGAAAAGTCAAACCAACAAAGACAACCAAAGATGAAGCATGAACTACAAAAATAACAGGCAAGTTGAGGCAGAACATTACCAATCCTCAGAGGATTCAGATCAAAATGTCGGAAATTATCTCAAAAGATTGAATTTTTGAGATAATCATGCTTCTGTTTTCTGTATTTCATCAAACAACATATGCAAATTTCATTTGGGTTTCAGTTGTTTTCAAGTTTCAACAAGCTTACAAACCAGAAAATGCTCCATTTTCTCGCGAACCAAACGGAAAATGGAAAATGATTGAGAATCTAGAATACCCAGAAGCGAAAGGTCTCACCTTTGTTGCTGCAACCAGCCACCAAGCAGCTTTCTGAGCTCTAGAGAGAGAGAGAGATGGAGGTTTGGGGAAGGTGAATACTTTGGCGGTTGTGGTCTCGGAATGAAACTGTTAAAGAGGAAGTTGAATTAATAGACGAAGTAGATATAATTGGTTGCAGACACTGTTGTTGATGTATATAAAATGTTGTCGAAGACGACTCTTCTCTCTTTTCCTCCAATGGATGTAGCTTTCTAAACCAAATCTTAAGAGCACCCACGAGACAGCACGCGGCATCGGGATATATAGGAGACCATCCGTTACGAAGTCAAGCGCTAAGAGCATCATCAATCGGTTGAGGAATGGACCTTACTCGTTTTATTAAGGGTTATCGAAATATCCTTGAACGGAAAAATATTTATTTATTCTGAAATCTGAAAAAACAAAATGTCATTAATGGATAAAATTATAATTACCTTGGCCCAAAAGAGAGGTCATGTATTGGTTGAACATATCAGGGTTCCAACCACCGGTTGTGGTGAAACCGGTTTGTAACATCTGTACGTAGTTCGCCCCGGGTTGATTGGTGGTCGCACCTTGTTAACTGGTGTTCGTCCCTTCTTGATCGGTGTTGTCCTCCTCGTCCATATTGAAAAATTGGTGTTCCGGCGGTTGAGTGAAATCGTCGTCAAACATTATCGATCGGATTTTACAAAGACGGTATGAATTTGAGAGAGTGAGGGTTGAGAGAGTATGAAGTTTGTTGTGTGAATTTGGTGAAATAGGGTGAGGGGTATTTATAGTGGTGGGAGAATTGATTATTTTATTGTATTTTGTATTTAATAAAAAAAAATCAGATATAGCCAGCAAGGAGTTTTTTTTTCCGTTTTGGACAGGTGGCACGTTGCCACTGGTGGACAGAGAGGCAGAGGGCAGCGACGCAGCGAGGATGGAATTGTCCTCGCGCCCCTGCCCCCCGAACCCTTCCCCTTCCCCCCCCCCCCCCCCCCCCCCCCCCCCCCGCCCCGCACGAACCGCACCCCACACCGGCCGAACCCCGAACCCTCCTCTGCCTGCTCCTGCCCCGGCCTCGCGTGCATGCCCCGCACCGATGTGGGTGCTCTAAAGAAAATTAATTTGGAGTTTGTCTCTGCTTTCACTTTCGTAATTTTTCCGGCAGTGTGATGGGAATAGACGATGTTATGTCATGTGTATTGTCGAAAAAAATGATAAAATTAATCGAGATCCTCTTCGAAATGGAAAAACACAACTTCATTCAATAAAATTAAAAATCACAAATACCCCATAAATCGATTAGACAATTGTATATTACACCACATCAACCGGTCCCATTAATCTTTCTCGTCATGTTCTTAAGGAAGAGCATGTGAGTGGTCAATTCCTCTTCGTCCATCTTAGAGGTGTCCATGTCTTGGAGCTCCCGATATTTGCGTTTGAGGCCTTTTTAACGTGTCGATTGACATGAACTGATGCTTCTCCATGTTGGCCAAGATTTTTGAAAACTTCAAATCGTTTAACGCGGCCTCCGGTCCCTTGCCCTTCTCCCGATCCCTTATCGCCTTGGCTGCCTTTTGGCCCTCAAGGCGACAACAACATACTGGTCCTGGAAATCCCCCGAGCTCTGCAGCGTCGACAACAAGAATGTCCATATTAGACGTTGGAGTCCCCAATCCAGATCTTCTTGGGGTCAAAGGTGCACTAATGCCTATGTAGTCACCAGTCATTGGAGAGAACTCGTTCTCAAACCTGTGCATCCAAAGGGCTTCTCCCTCATATGGTTCCACCACCATACGAAGTCATGCTCGTTCTTTTTTGGCTTCCTCCATGATCTGGTCGGTGAAGCTCTCGTTCTGATAAATGTTCTTGAATTTCGACCAGCACCCTTAAAACCGTTCCACCTTCCAGTTCTAGACACTTTAACTTGTATTTTTTAGCGGTCTACTCCGTCTCCTCGATTTCCCGAGTCATGAGGAAACATCCTTTTAGATGTTGGTCCAAAAACTCTAGGACGCCTGGTCGGCGCCTTTATGGAGTCCTTTAAGTAATCAAGTCATACACTGAAAAGGCTATTTCTCCCTCCTACTTCCATTTTTGATTCACCTTAGGTCGACGAGTGTTTGAGAGCTACGAAGTTGGAGGCGGAATCGGGGGCACCTTCACATGTATGATAGGCGGTGGACGACTTACGCCCGAGACCAGGAAGGAATAATGTATTGGAGTTGTGTCAAGCCAGGAAAGGAAGTCATGCTCGGACCCAGGAAGGAATAATGAATCAGTGCCGTGTAGGTAGAATGCATAGGGGACGATATGAGTCCCTATTACTTCAATCTACTCCTTGGTGGCTCAGATGCCAGTCCCTTCTTCCCCTATTCAATCCGGTTATGGAGTTGGTTCCGGCGGTGTCCGATGGTTCAGTGTCGATTATGGCACTGGGGAAGAAGCTATTGGGCTAGATCTGGGTCCATGTGAGTAGATCTGATGTGGTGGGTTCGCTCTCCTTTCCCTCTCCCCTCTCGTTGTAACCTCCTTCCAGCGTAGCGGTGTTGCTGTTCACCAAAGGCGGCGGCTTGGTCAGATCTGTGTGGGACGTTCTTCTCCATCTGGATGACGAGATTTGGTCATGTTGCCTCCCGTTTTTGCTTACTATCTTCTCGTGGCCTTCGATTGCTCGTGATGTGGCTCCCTCTCCAGTTCCACCTTTTTCTTCCTTTATTCTCAGGTGTTTTCGGGCCTCGTAGGTGCGATGAGGGGTTTTGGCCATGATTGGCTTTGGTTTGGAAGCTTCGGTGTTGGGGGGGGGGGGGGGGGGGGGGTGTATCTCTTCGGGTTCTCAACTCCGGTTTTGCAGAAGAAGCTACTTCTTGGAGCCTTCGTCAAGCCTTCGCGCCTTGGTCCTCGGTATGGGTTTTGGTGACTTTGTGTTCTCTTCCCTCCTTTAGAAACTTACTCATCCCTTGTCAGATTTGCTACCTTGTTTTCACGAATTTGGTCTCTCCCTTTGTGGTTCGTCGGTCAGGTGTAGGCCATCGACGAGATCTCGTCTTCTGATTGGGATTTTTCCTAACGGTGCGAGGAAGATATGTGGGTAGGGGTTTGGGGATCTTGATCTGGGTTTTCAGGGTTAGGGTTAGTTGTCCTGGTCTTCCCAATTATCTGGGTGCTGGGTAATTGGTTGGTGTAGGTTGTGGAGAAGGTTTGGACCCTTTTCCGAGTACCTTAGGGCAGTAGGTAAGCGGTGTTTTTGCTGGTTAGGGGTCTTCTGTTTCACCTTGGTTATTTTCCCCTCTTTAGCTAATGGTTGCAATATTTGGGTATAAGACCTGTTTTTGATTTTAGGGAATTGTCTGCATTGGGGTGAAAACTGCGTGTTCTTCCCCTCCTGAGCTTCATGGTAGTAAAATGAAAGTTTTCAGACCTACTTGTTTGGGACGATTTTGTGCTTTAAGTGTTTTTTATTGTAATTTCAGTGTATTAGACATATTCGTTTTCTTCATGTTAGATATATCTGGGTAAGTAGACTTGAGTGGTATCTTTTGTTAGGGTTTGATTTTACTATGGTTTTGCGGTGTCGAGTAGGCATGTTTTTAGTTGTTAGCTTGAGGGTTATCCCGTAACCTTGTTTTCATGTTGAACACTTAGTTCATTAATAAAAAAATTATTAATAAAAAAATAACAATGGTGGGTGCTCTAAATGAGTCTCTTCCAAGCGTCAAACGTTTAGCCAACGCAAAGCATACTTATCAATAGATTGGTTTTTTGTAATGTAACTACTAGAGTAGTGTGCAAATTTCAAATACCAACCCAATTGGTTTTCCCATTGATTGGTCAAGAAGTGCCTAACAGCCAACTTGTCTAGTGGGGATTTTTTTTTTCATGTCTCTGAAATTAAATGTGTCTAGTTGGACATTTTCGACTACACATGGTACGTTGACTATTTTTTATTGTATATACTTATTCCTGTTACAAGGGTAGCCATATATAATCTTCCCTAACTTCCATTTTCATGTTCCGAGCACTTTCCTAACATCCAATATACACACCTTTTGTCCATTTTTGTTTCATGCAATAACAATTATCGTTGATGAAAGTTAGCATCCTGATGGATATAGTGTCGGGGGCAACGACTAATGAAGGAGGCAGCATCCCGATAATACGTTATATGTCTTGTTTATCTTTTGTTTTTAACGTATTCGTAACACGATTTCTCTCTCATTTAACTGTTGCTAATATCACCTGAATGAAAAAGATACATATATGGTTGTAAACCACACTTTTTCTTATTTATTTGGATTTGAGAATAGATTTTTTATTTTATAATTGATGCTTTTTACCAAGAATAACCCTTTGTTTGTCTTCTAAAAGATGCACAAGAAATAGTCCCACAAAACTAAGGACCACCCCATTATTATCAGTGTCCTTCAAGTCCAAGGTCCAATGAAGACTAGGCCACAATCACACAAATTCAAAGCCAACTACTCAACTATTCCTACTTCCCCACTTATTTATTGTAATCAGTACAAGATAAGGAAAAACAAATGTGCAAGTTTGAACTTAAAATTGCTTAATTTAGAAAAAAAAGAGGAAATTAATTTCTAAGCTCTAATCATGGGATGTAAAGTTGAACAAATCTGTTCAAAGATGGAGGCATCAAAACAAGTCTAATCCATGACTATAGTCTATATGCACCTACATGTCAAGCTAAAATCATTGTTTCATGACCTTCTCAGAAGCTGAGGTACAAGACAATCAAAACATAAACTAAGTAGAGTTGGAGATCACCATTCCAAACACTAGACAATACCTAGCCTAACCCTAGTTGTTTCTCCTTTGATCGTCCTGAGCACAGTCATGAGACCACCAACTTCGTCGTCATCGATCATTGAGAAGGAAAATTGGCCAGGAAAGAAGGGAATGTAGGTAACTGAAATCAAGAACAACAGAAATAATAAAAGAACAATATCATACTTACAACCAAGTCGGTAGGTTATTTGTGTAGGAAGTCCGAGTCCAGCAGAAGGCTGTTTCCTTAAGACAAAATTGCCCCCTCTACGGCACTGAAGGTTGAATGGGCAAGTGTCTCCCAAGATAAAACGGACCTAAACCACTAGTGAGTGCTTCGACTAGTGGAGTCTGGCGACCTGAACCCGACTTGCACTCAAACTGTAGAATGCCAGAAGAGAAGAAGAATCGAAAAAAGGAAGTGATTTTTCTGTCCCCTCAACACCCTTTAAATAGTAGACAAGGTGTCATTTCGGAAAGATTGCGACTCTTTGACCAAAGGGCATGTCTGTTTAAAACACTTGATCAGACTCTTTCACTAAAGGTCATGTTGATTCGAAACTTGACCAGAAGCAAAAGATTAATTGCTGAGTCTTGCATGCAAAAAGATAGGATTTTCGTGAAGCTCGAAGCTCGAAGGACCGGACCGGACGGACGGCGGCGGCGCGCGTGTGGGCTCTCTCCATTACACATTAGTGGTGACCCAAGGCCACGACCTTATTCCAATTGTCAAACTATATAAAGTGTATGGAAGAGTGTAATGTGGGCTATGTGGGTTTGCATTAAATGTCATTTAATGCATGTCATTAATCCATGTTTTCCTTCCACTTTGCATGCGATTATCTCATTCAATATTCAACGTATTTCGGTAAACATACATCTTACGTTCAAGTTCGCAATGATGTGAACGTAACAGATACATGTGTTGCCGAAATTGATGATCGGAACAAGATGATATGGATGTCGGAAAGTGAGTTGTCCAACAGGGAATACCCTATCGACGTCACCAAGAAGATAAAAATGTAAATCTATAGACACTCGAATCTTCCGGAAGTATGAGGATTATTATCCATGCAAAACGAATTTTACATACAGGAAAGGCTTCGCTTGTAGTCAAGATCTAGGGTTAGGCTGCGTAGGGTGACACTATGTAAAAATACTTGTTAGAAAACATAAAGTGTCATTCTCGACTTTGGACCTCAACTCTCCGGCTTCTTTGACTTCACCAAACTTAGCTCACCATAACACCACTGACTCTTAGCATAGCTCACAACCATAGTCTACAAACTTTCCGTCTTCTTTGACATCGTAGTTACATCTCAGTGTATAAATACTCATGTATTGTAAACCAATATCATCAAACACAACAACGATCAATACAATTTCTTTATCATATTCCTCTTCCCAAATTAACAATACTCATTTCACCTCTTATTTACATTTCAAGATTCATAAACTCAATCATGGTGCAAAATATTAACGTATTCTTTATCAAAAATTATAAAGTTGTATCAAACATCACTTATCAAAAATTATCCAGATAGGCCGAAGTGGTGCTACATTTATCTCAATCTTAAACTCCTCAAAAAACAAATGAGTATGATAAATTTGGTCGGGTTGGATTTCGGTAATGGGCTTGACACAATTCGGCCCATTTGGAGGGAAACGAGAAAATCCAGTAACGACCAATAACGGAAGCGCTTCACAGTCATAACTCATAACAGCTCTTCCCCGCCAGATTCCGATCATATCGCCGCCGCGCTCTGACTCACTGAGTCACCTCTCTCTCTCCCCGCCACTTCTATGAGTCACGAATCGTCCGTACAATCTCCGCCGCTTGTTCGTCAATATCCGGCGAGCCAATGCCTTCCTCGCCCAAGTTCCACGGTCGCACCTACCCCTTGTCCTCGCTTCCCAGAGCAGCGCTGTTGGCCGTTGCAATCAGCCTACTAATCGGGATCGCCGGCTTCTTCGTCAGTATCGTCTCCGTCCTCCGGCCAATTTCTGCTTGCTCCCGTGCTCCGAGATCCGTGCGAGTTGTCTGGGAGAAGAGCAGCGGCGGAGGGGAAGTTGAGGGGGATGTGAAGAGGCGCAAGGTGATGGGATTTGTGGGGATTTTCACCGGATTCGGATCGGCCGGTCGGCGGCGGTCGCTGCGGAAGACCTGGATGCCCTCCGATCCGCAGGGACTTCAACGGTTCGGATTCTTTCCCCTTTCTTAGCTCAATGAATTGAATTTTGGTTTGGCACTTTAAGATGGGTACGTGTTTGAACAGTAGATGTTGAATTTCACATTTGTATGGAGATTTGTGCTGGTCTGCAGACTTGGACTAGAGAAATTTTGAGTTTCTACTTCTTTTTTGTGATTATTTGAGGAAAATTTTCAAGTTTTGGGATGAAGAAAGCTAATTTTTTTTTCTTGATTTGAATGATAGAAGATGAATTATAGTTGATGGGTTTTTTTTCATGGTTCATTATGAATTAATTATGTACCTATATGATGTTCATATGTATGGGGTGGTTACAAACATATAGGAATGTAAGACATGAGTTCCCCCAATATTTGCTGTTTGATTGATGATGATCTTGTAATTCTAGATATTCATAGGTTCCTCGAGTAGATATAGGAGAAACTTTTGTTGGAAATGCTCATTTTTGTCAATGGACATTGGAAAATATGTTGAATTATACATCACATGGAGCTTCTATTGGTGGTGCTATTGCTAGAGTGCTCCCCTCGACTCCTCCATTTTGGATTTGGCAGTTGCTTCAGTGATGATGATGTGAATTAGAAAGTTTGGTACTTTCTCCTATTTTGTGGTTTAGGTTATAAAAACGTGTTGCTAAGTGTTGTATTTTATGGTTATGGCTTTAGGAATTGAGGGTGTTAATGCTTATGATTGTATCGGATTGTTAAATAGTGTGGTTTGTGGGTTTGATCTGAAAAAGTATTGAAAGCTTATGATCGAAGGGAAATCTTTTTCTGGATAGAATGTAGAGATAAGGAAGAACGATTAGAGCAAGAATCTAGCAAATTGATGAACAAATATGTGTCCGGGGTGATCTTTATAGAAAGCTTATGATTCAGTGCGTTCGGTTTTATTTTTCCAAAGGAGGAAATGCTATGCCCTGTTTTTAATATTTCGTTAGTCAAATTTGCTTCTACTTTGAATAGCTTAATGGCCTCAAATTATGGGTACGCTTAGAGGTGCTTATTTTTGCACTCACCACAAATTTTCAACTCAGAATAACATTTTCTCGTTTTTCCCGTTTTTTGACATACTATACTACACAGTTTCTGCTTTGAACGACATATATACTTTAAGTGGCTTAAAGCCCTCAGATTGGCTTTATATTTTGGGGATGCTTAGAGATGCATATTTCTGTACTCTCCACAAATTTGCTTACTGTTCATCACATCCTTATATGTCGGACTTTCTCATGACTGCTGCTTTGGAATTGAACAATTTTTGCAGCTTGGAAGAAGCCACTGGTTTGGCTTTCAGATTTATGATCGTTAGAACAAAAGACAATTCAAAGATGTCTGCACTAAAAAAGGAGGTTGCAGAATATGATGATTTTGTGCTTTTAGATATCGAAGAGGAGTACAATAAGCTCCCTTACAAAACGTTAGTGCTGATGTTAGTAACAATTATTCTTTTCACTAATATGCATCAAATACTCAAACAGTCTCTCTTGCAGGTTGGCTTTCTTCAAAGCTGCTTATGCACTCTATGATGCCGAGTTTTATGTCAAAGCTGAGGCCAGGTGATTTCTGAAGTTACAAAATTTCTGTACTCTTGATATGCTCACATGCTTTCTTTCTGAATTTATTTTTTGCATCTAAAACATAAATTTGTTGTCTCTTTGACTTCCAGATCGGCTTTCATTGCTCTTGGCCAAAGACCGTTCTCACTCTCAAACATATCTAGGGTGCATGAAAAAGGGTCCAGTTTTCACCGACCTGAAGTTGAAATGGTTAGTCTTTATGTTAATAATTGGGGATTACTTATCTAAAACACCCAGATCTGGGTCATTTTGTTCCAAAAAAACACTGATAAATGAGAAAGATGACGGTGTGTCCATTACCTATTCTGTGTGAATCCGGGTTTTTTGATTAATAACGAATTACACCTTGAGGATTGTTTTGATAGTCAAAAGTCATTGAGGAGGTGTAAATAATGTTTTCCCAACAATTAACTATGAAGTGTATAGTCCCCAAGGGGACACCACAATGGTCAAGGCTCAATCTTTCATATGAGAGGTCTTGAGTTCGATCCTGGATAGGTGTGCATTTATTGCACATTAGGTGAGCACTGTTTGTGCACACTACGTTGCGCTGTTTCGGTGTGGAGTCTGTGATGTGTTGTTACTGTTTGCCATGTGCGTCCATCAGATGTATTTATATCTTCTCATTGATATATAAAAAATTGGCATTATTTCAAAAAAAAAAAACTATGAAGTGTATACATCAAATAATTTCATTATGCAGGTATGAGCCCTTATCTCATATGCTTGGAAAGGAGTACTTTCTCCATGCTTACGGTCCAATATACGCTCTCTCAGCCGATGTTGTTGCAAGTTTGGTAGCACTCAAGAACAACAGGCGAGTTTTCCATCTCAACATCAATATACCTTTCTTGATGGATATAATGTTAATACTTGATAGTATCACTTACAAAATCAAGTTGTATGTTGGAAAAATTGTTGATGTCTTCTTTTTGGCATTTCTGAATTTGCCATTTTGTTTGGGAGTACAGTTTTCGGATGTTCAGCAATGAGGATGTCACTATTGGTGCATGGATGCTTGCAATGAATGTTGACCACGAGAACAACCGAGCACTGTGTGAACCGGAATGCACGCCATCATCTATTGCCGTCTGGGATATTCCTAAATGTTCGGGTACGTTTCCTCTATTTAATCCACACTGCAAAATCAAGCAAAAATAAACAAATTTATAGCTTATATATAGCTCTCTCTTTAATTTAATCCCAACCTAAGTTAAACTCTGGTCAACTACTAACCTAACCCCCACTTAACACCTACTCCCAAGCAGGTGGCCCGCTGGTCTCAAACTCGGAAGAGCCCACTTGACCAATAGGCCAACCCCATTGGGCTTAACTTATATATAGCTGAGAATGATTATAACTTTAGGTAGTGTTGGTCATTGATATATGTATTATTTGCTCAATGAGTGATGTCAAACCGATTAAAGCCTCAGAGAATTGTATACATTGTTTGGTTTCCCTTCAAATGTTATAATGAACACACTATTAAATTTCAGTGGAACTATCATCATATGGAATATTGAAACGCTTGGGTAGAGTACATAAAGACGAGCTAATATTAGCATCAATACTACGCGTTGCTGTAACATTATACTTGTTATGCAGGGCTCTGCAATCCGGAGAAGAAGTTATTGGAACTACATCAGAAGGAAAGCTGCTCGAAAAGCACAACTCTGGAATCTGATGATTAGCATTCTTGTCACCTAGTTTTGCGGAGGCACATGGAAGAATTGGTCAGTGCTACATCCACCCTTTTCGATGTATTTTATTATTCACATGGCATCAGTTGGCACAATTCTTACGGCAGTAGAAATTTAGGGAAATCGAGTCATTGATTGTAATTGATAACATGTTTACCACAGTAAACTTGTAAAATTCTGAAATATTATCGATGATACTTGATATCTTGATGTTTCAATACAATGAGAGCACCCCTTTATATAGGGTTTAACTCTATGCGAAATAGGAAATACTAATACTAAATAACATAGGAAACCTAACTTAACTAGAATAGGAAATACTTGTAAACTGGAAATAAACTAAACTCTAACAACTTTGTTTCATTTGAAGAAAGCTGTCAAAGATCTAATGCTTCTCTACATGATGACTGTTTTGTGTGTTGCTTGATTCACCATATTGTATGGAGATATAATATTCATTGCTACGTACAGTTTTTTGTTTGCTTTACATTTTAATGAAATTAAGTCAGCGTGTGACTGTGATGTCTGAGGTATAATACTGTTGGTTTATGCACAATATTATTGTTAGCCGGCAATATAGACCAAAATATATATAATACTGAAAGGGCAATTGGTTGTGTTAGGTGTCAATAGATCCAAATATGTGTTAGCTGCCGATTGTTAATGTTAAATATATATTACTTCCATTCACACTGATGGTGGGTAGTGTTATACATGTCGTAATTCAATCCAATGTTTCCTCTCTTTCATCAACCTACTAGAAATGGCTGAATCAATCCTCTCTGGCAGTGTTGAGAAGATTGTGGGTACACTAATCTCCCTTGCTGGTCAAGAAATATCCCTGGCTTGGGGCCTCGAAAGCGATCTTAGGAGCCTCAAGACAACCTTGTCCAGCATCAAAGCCGTCATCTTGGATGCCGAGGAACAACAGACTGCCAACCATCAGATCACCAACTGGGTGAGTCAGCTCAGGCATGCGCTATACGATGCAGAGGATGTGCTGGATGACTTCGAGTATCATCTTCTTCGGAAGAAAGTAGTCAACAAGGTACGCCGTCTCTTTTCCAGCTCCAACTCCATTGCTTATCGCTTCAGAATTGGCCACCAAATTAAGGACCTTAGGCTGAGACTCGATCGGATTGCAGCCGACAAGGCTCAATTCAATCTTGTTGACCGGCTTGATGTCGGTCCTGTCCAACTCAGGGAGAGGGAGATGACTCACTCCTTTATCAACTCTTCCGATATTATCGGGAGAGAAGGAGATAGAGAGGCCATTGTGGAGTTTCTTATGGAGTCTCATGCTAGGGACAACAATGTTCAAGTGATGGCCATAGTTGGGATCGGTGGTCTTGGCAAGACCGCTCTTGCTAAAATGGTTTTCAATGATCCAAGGGTTGTTGCCCATTTTAGTCAGAAACTATGGGTGTGCTTGGGTGACATGAAGGAGTTTGATGTTAACCAAATGATGGTAAGAATAGGTCAGGAAATGAATGTTGGTCACTCAAATCCCCAACGGTTGCAAAAAGCCATCCGAGACAATCTGCAAGATAAAAGATTTTTGCTTGTCTTGGATGACGTGTGGGATGTGAATCGTGATAAATGGTTGGAATTCAAATCACTCTTGTTAAATGGTTTTGAAGGAAGTAAAATTTTGGTCACTTCGCGAATCGATGTAGTTGCTCGATGCGTGGCTACGGTTAAAAATCCATACATTCTGCAAGGCCTCCCGCATGAGGAATGTGTTTCCTTGTTTAAGAAACTGGCCTTTGCTAATGAAGATGAAGTTGATGTAAATCTAATGAAAATTGGGGAGGATGTAGTGAAGAAAAGCAGGGGTGTTCCTTTGGCCATCAGAAGTTTAGGAAGCTTGTTGTTCAAAGAGTCTGATGAAAACAAATGGTTAGCAGTGAGAGATAATAGCATATGGCAGATAGAGGAATGCCAAAAGAGTATCTTACCTATACTAAAGTTTAGTTACGATCATTTGCCTTCTCACTTGAAACAATGTCTTGTTTATTGCTCCATTTTTCCTGAAGATTATGAATTCGGTGAAAGATTTCTAATAACCTTTTGGATGGCGCATGGGCTCCTTCAATCACCAAACGAAAGCCAAAAGCCTGAAGATGTTGGTAAGCAATATATTAAAGAGTTATTGTCTCGAGGTTTCTTTCAAGATTTTCAAGAAAGAGGATGTCGGTATGGTTGGGCGTTCAGAATGCATGATTTAGTGCGTGATCTTGCATGTTCATTAGGACAGGGGGAGTTTTTGACAGTAAATGACAGTAACAAAGAAATCGCAGACAATGTTAGGCATGTGCGGTTTGAAAGACAAGATTGTTCAAGAAACTCAAACAGGGTCATTCGAACTGTATTTTCAAACTCAAGTAAGGTGCTTACAAAGGCTTGCGTCTACCAGTTCAAGTGCCTAAGGTTCTTATGCTTGGAACAATCAGATGTTAAGGAGTTGCCACATAGTATTGGTACTCTAAAACACTTGAGATCTCTTGATCTATCTCAGTGCTATAGCTTGGAGAGACTTCCAGACTCAATCTGCGAGTTGCATAACTTGCAGAGTCTAAACCTCTATATGTGTAGCTTGCTGAAAGAGTTGCCGGAGAAGATAGGAGAGGTGATTAGTCTGAGATATTTAAGGCTAACCACTCAACAGAAGCATTGGTCACGGAACAATACAATTGAGAGTCTCCCTTCTCTTCAGTTTTTGCTGCTTAGTAACTGTTATGAACTTGAGACTTTATTTGAAAGGACTGAAAATCTAAGATTATCCCTTCGAACATTACTCATTGAGGGGTGTCCAAGATTGGTGTCATTGTCAAGAAGTTACTCTCTACCAGCTTTGGAGGTTCTATACATACACAGTTGTAGTGACCTCAATCTCTATTTTAAGGAGGGGGAAGGTGTTGATGCCTCACACTGCTTGCACATGCCAAGACTTAGAGCACTGACACTGCGCTTTGTAGATCTTAGAAAAGGTTTGCCTGAGTGGATACATGGATGTTCACCAACTCTACAATTCCTGAAAATTTGTGGTTGTGAGAACCTGGAAGCACTGCCGGAGTGGCTGCCCAACCTTACCTCTCTCCATACACTGAAGATCGAATACTTGGATGGTTTGAAGTCTCTGCCTCAAGGGATGGAACGTCTCACTGCCCTCAATACACTGGCGATACTAAGGTGCCCAATGTTGGAGGAAAGGTGCCAGAAGGAAACAGGAGAGGATTGGCCCAAGATCGCTCATGTCCCCAACATTTCCATTAGAAGTTACGCATAATAAGCTGTGCAGGTAATTAGTACTAACACAAGCAAACAAGGTTGTTTATTCGAAACAAGTATGACTTACGGTTTTGGTATTATTGTTGTTACATTGCAGATACATGGAGCTCGATCTCCTTTCAATCGTCAGTCCAGAAGCATATGAGTATGGTGGTCACTATGTTCAAAGATGCTACATCCGGACTTGATGTGTGGTCCGAAAGTTATTTTGACGGTGTTTAAATCAGTGCCTGTTTTCTTTGGGATTGTTCTATTTTTAATGTGTTTCGTTTTGATTGTGTGTTCTGCTTTTAGCTTCGGGTCTAGTGAGTGTTTGTTCCGACGTTGTTATTGGGGTCAATCCATTTTCTTCTTGTAGTATCCCATTTTCTTCGTGTAGTATCGTACACTAGTCCGGCCCGAAGGGGTTATGATCCTTAAGGTGTTGGGGTTGACCTTTTATTGTATCATTTTTCATTTTCTGATGTATTCTATTTATTGGAGTTTAGACCCTTGCGTAGTATATTGATGAATCAGTGTATAAGTACACCGTTACAGATAACATAAATGGATTCAAAATATATACAAATATATATCTAGAGTTTGATTTTATCTCATTACATGGCAATTTTAGCTTCCCAAAACAATCATAAGAGTTAGTCAAGTTCCTCATGTTTTAATTGGTTTCAACTTTAAAATCATAGTATGTGATAGTACATCAATATCAAAAAGACTTTTATTTTTCTTCAACGATATATTATCATTTTTATTGGGTTGGATTACAATTTCGTAACTAGTTTAATCAATTGAATCTATCTATATATGACGGTTTGGGAAAACGATTATAAACAGTCATAATTAACAGAATTTACCGAACAAAATATGTGTTATCAACTAAATTGATGTTTAAATCATTACCTAGCTAGTTAAGCAATCCTGAAGACAAATATATAAAGGTTACATCATTTGATCTAATTGTATCAACACTATGAAGTGGTGTGGGTGTTTTGGGGTTCTTGTAATATATATAGGAAGATGAACAAAAATGGATAAGAAAGTGGACTAGGCGAACAAAGAGAAATGGAGAAAAGGAAAAGAGTGAGAGACAGAAACAAGCTTTACTAAAGGATTCCCCACTGCATAAGTCCTCTCCCAAATCATGGTTTGCCTTCCTTCCATTACCACATGGCTTTCACATGCCTCTGCCTTGTATTTGTCATGTTAGACGGGTTAGTCCATAAACGATAGAAACATATAAAAATTTATGTGCATAATTGTATGTTTCAAAACCTTTTTAGGGTCATCCAGTGTTGGGGTCGGATTCGGTCAGGTCCGAAATCAATGAGACCCAGTTTTATGTATTTTTTTTTAATAAAACGACAATTTCATTACTTTCTTAAAAAACTAATACATGTTTTGGGTCCTGACGGGAAAATACACTAACTCTGATAATCAATTTACGTCTAAGACGTTTTGAAGACTACGCTTAATACTAACTACAACAAACCGAAAAAACAACCAAAATCTAAGAAAGACTGACGAGCACTGCTCAAGGTAGGGTATGAATACTGTTGGGTCACCCGAGGGCGACTCTCTTCTTCTGATGTAAAACTGAACCTGTGATCGTCAATTGTATACGAAAAACAGGCTATACTTAGGGAGTCCTTCCATCTGTCCCTGAGGCCTGTCTGCTGACTCATGTGGCCTGGCGGGGCTGTTTTCCAACCCTCGCCTGCGAATAAAATAGAAGTCCCCGTCCGCAAGGAAAATACGTCGAGTCCGAGCCACCGTAGTGGTTGAGGAGGAGACCCAGCATGTAGCCCTAGTCGTCCCTAGTCCCGGACCCTGAGGGAAAATCCAGACCGATGGAGATGGAGGCGAGGCCCAAGGCGGAAGCTGATGCCCTGCAACTCTCGCGCCTCCTCACAAAAAATCCAGAGCAAAGTCAGACGTTGGTCGTTTTTTTTACTGGAATTGACCAAGCTTAGGTCGACGTAGATGTCGATCGAAACGGGTATAGATGATCGATCTATTGTGATATTGCCAGATATGAGATCGAGAACACATATTTTCCTATGGAGCATATAAGAAATAATTTCACTCATTTATAGGTCTAAATTAAAGAAATTCATGAACGTATGGAAATCATTTTGTGGGAGCCAGTGACTAGGTTGTAAAAGCATTTAGCTTTATACTGTGAGTTTGTGACAGCCAATTCTGCATTTATCATTCAACAACACTATATTTTCAAACTGGTCCCAACCCAACATTTTGATCATGTACTCGAGTTGACATCATAGAACAATAGAACATAGTTACAGTTAGTGGAGAAAGCCCTACGGGGATAAAGAGAAGGTGTCTGACCTCTCTCAAGAATTTTCCTTTTTTCAACCCTAGTTTCTTCTTTGTGAGCCGTCGTCGGTGGCTCACCTGGCTCCGACCAGGTGAGCCACCACTCTTCGCTTCTTCTTTCTCCTCTCTCACCGGTGGTGTGACTCTTCTCCTTGCTTCGAACCCTTCGTCTTTGGCTCTCCGTTGTCGGCTCGGCGGCGTGGGTCTTCACCGGCGGAGTTTGTCTCAAACTTGTGGGCCGCTCTTCTCCTCTCGGAGATGGTGAGTTCTGGGACCAGCCCTCGCTTGGCCACTCGTCTTCTCCGGCTCTTGGCGCTTCGCGGAGGTTCGCTTCTTTCAGATCTGACCCTTCCACTTCTGTTCTCGGCTCTTCCGGGCCTCGTCGGACCAGCGACGAGGGGTTATGGCCTTCTTTGGTCTCGAAGTGAAGGTGTTGGTGCTCGGGATTGGTGGTCTTTCCCTCAGGGTCTGGCTTTGCGGTTCCTTCAGATCTGGCTTTGCGGTGCGGTTCCTTTTTCCGGCCTTCAAGCCTCGCTCCTCGGTAAGGTTCCTGTTAAACCTCTTCTACCTTCTACAACTTACTCTTCCCGGATCAGATCTATAAGTGCCTCGCGTTTGCGTTGACCTCTCCCTTTGGGTCGTCGGACTGGTGTTGACCTCCGGGGAGGTCTCCTTTGAGACCTGAGAGTTAGATCTGTTCTTGTCTTCTTCTCCTTATCTCTGTCTGCTCATCCCTTTCTCTCTTTCCTTTTAACCTTTCTCCTTTCCCTCATCCTCGACTGGGCGATGAGGCCCAACACTTGGGGTTGGCCAGTGTTGGGTGTTTGCCTAACGGCGTGTGGGAGATTAGGGGATAGAGGTTCGAAGATTGGTTGTTGAGTGCATTGGGTAATAGGAAGTTGTCATGGATCCCCTCCTTTTGGGATTTGGGTATTTGGGTGGTGTATTTTGTGAAGGGAGTTGGGAACATTTGAATCTTGGTGTAAGGTGTTGTTTGGGGTGGATTGGGGGTGGACAACTCGTGGCTGAGTTTGGTGGAGTTGCTGGGGGGGTTTTGGATCTTTTGCTGCCTCTCCTCGCACCTGTTGGTGTTGTTTGTTTGGTCGTTTGTTATCGGCCGGTAGCGGTGCTCGGCGGGGGACGATTGGTCTCTGTTGCTTCTCTGGCGTGGCTGGAGCGGGGCTCGAGGTGGGAGGGTTGCCTGTTCCGTCCTTAGTTGGGCCCGATTTCTTTGGGCCTGACTGGGGACTAGGGTAGTTTTATGGTTTGCTTTTATTGTCTGTTATCTTGGTTTCGGACCTGTTTCGTTTGGTTCCCACTTGTTGGGCCTGTTTTATCCCCTTGTTGGGATGTGTTGTTTTTACTTGTTATTGTACTAAATGTAAGTTAATCTGGGTAGATAGACCCGTTTGTTTGTAATTACCCTTGTTGGGTTTGGTTCGAGGTTGTGTCCTCTGGTTTGTATTGAGGGCTCGTCCCTTACCTTCGGTTTCATTTTGAAACCGTTGGTTTTTATTAAAAAAAATTGATGATCAATAAAAGATAGAACAATCGAACATACTAAAGAAACATGATTGAGCTCATTACAAATTATATATCCCCTCCTTTTCTCCTCTTTTTATGGCGAGTGTGTTAATTTGTGTAATAATACGATGGATTACGATCTCTGATAAATTTTCGGGATATTAGAGTATCTACGATAGGAATAGACTAAATCGATCTATTTCTGATTTAATTGAATTGGATTTGTAAAAATTAGTGGCAATTAGACCTTGAATCGTGGGTGTAATGTTTTTGGCATCACAGTGGAAATAGACCGATACGGTTTATTCCATGTAAAATTATTGGGAATTCATTAAAAAAATATTTTGATTTTTATTTCTTCGAGATAAGATGAATCTCTAACCATTAAGGAAACCATATCCATAGCTTTTCCGGAGGCGAATGTGAATCCTTTCATTTTAATCCAGTCCATTCTCATCAGCTTTTTCTTCAACAACTCTGGTACCTCTTAATTTCTGATGCATATGGAGTTTCGTCAATTAACTACATTGAAAATTACATCTTATCGGCTGTTTTGAATCCATTATGCTCTAAAAAATATATAGATATGTCTTTGGTTTGTGTTCAGTCTCGAGATGGTTGACATGAGAATCATGTTGTTTTTTTCCTTCTCTAGATTTAGAAGGGACGGATTAAACTTAACATATTATTTATTTGAAATCGGAAGTTGTGACGTGTATTTGGTTGTACATCGTTAGAAAATGTTACACGTTCCACTTTAATTACACACCCTCAACCCACTACTCACTACGATGCATCCAGCAAGGTTTGTCACGCACGAAGATCCACCAGTGCTTCCATATAAAGATGTGTTCGTACTTCCCGACATACTCCTTCTCCGCATCGGCCATGAACTGATGGTCGGAACTATGGGGTTGGTAAATGAACTTAAACTTTGACCAACACAAACAGAACTTCTTCACCTTCTAGTTGGTGACGATCCAATGGTACTTTCATTTTTTGGCAGACCGCTCTATCGCTGGGGTTTAACGTGTCACGTGCGAATGTTATCCTAGAAGGCTACGCCAGTATAGTCGGCTTCATGCTCAGACAGTTTGAGCCATGCACACACCAATGTAAACCTCCTCGGGGCGACTCCACTTTCAATACATACGTATCACCCTTAGCGGGGTGGATGAAGACGGGCATATAACACTAGTGATGGACATTGTGTTCCCTGTGTGGGTAGCCCGTGATGGCGTTGAGCTTAATCCCGGGACCGTGGTCGAGCCCTCAAATCGGGATTATTGATGTTGGCCATTGATTTAGATGGAGAAACGAAAATGCAGTTTCTTCAATTGTGAGAATTTACAAGGTCGTAGAAACGTTGGTAAGAATCTGGAGGGACGAAGAATCGTCGGTGAGAATCTACATGTCGGAGAAACGCTGGAGAGAATATCCAGACTCGCAGAAGCACCGGTGACAATCTTCGGGCTCAAAGAAACGTCCTTGAGTAATGTAGAAGATTTGGGAGTGGCGTGAAGATGAAGGAGATGGATTCGATAATTTAAAGCCGAAATTAAACTTTCGGCTTTAATGAATCACCACGCATTACCACCCAATTTGTTGGGCCTGGATTCGGTTGGATCTGAATCCTTCGAATAGACACTGGTCAGGGTCTGTAGATACTTCGACGTCGAATACGCGCTATCGAAGATTAGAGTGTCCCCGACTCTACACCGAAGATTAGACGTCAAAAAGATGCAAAAAAGACTGATTCGACGACACGAACCAACTCGGTCTCGAAGCCATTGTGGCTACTCTTACATACTTTAAAAATATTAACTATATCATGGGAGTCGGGTTTTTAAAACTCGGGCTTGCTTTCTTCCTTGCAACTTCTCTTTTTATTTAACGTAAAACTAGAATTTTAAAGTTGGTCTGGAATGATGTGTGGATTGGGATTGGCTTATTGGGATGGCCGAGATGGATGCTACTTTTTTTTAGCAGCAAAGCAAATATATAAATGCAACCTCTTCAGAGATTGAAAAGGAGGTACAAGAGTAAGTATTTGTAGAACCAAGAAACATACAAAAGCATGCCAAACCAGACACGATCCATTGAAATAATCAAACCAAAACCAAACACAACCCAGAGCACTAAGGGTGAAACTTAGCCTCAAGACTATCCCAACAAGTGGAGGAAACCTAACAAATGGTCTAAATACCTGATTTTACAAACATTAAGCACAGGAAAATCGACAACAAGGTCTAACACCCTAGTTTTTCAACCATGAAGCTCGAAACGAAAAAAAAACAAGTAAAGGTCTTAATAACTAGATTTTCTCATTATGAAGAACTAAGCACACCATGTCTCAAGCTGCAGCAAGCCAAAAACACAGAGAAAACCAGTTCACCGACATCAACCGAAATTAATGCCAACACACCAGCGACCAGCACCGCAATCGACGAAACCACACCCATCAACCTCAAGACATAACAGTTCATCAAAATTGCCAATAGGTAAGAACACTAGACTCCGGCCAGCACCGGGACAGTCGAGCCCCCTCTATCAAACACGGTCGAGGGATGGGTGAAATTTTGAATCGAGTAATGACAAGAGGGTGAACCACAGGTTAAGACCGATAAAGAACTGGCCATGACCTAGAGGGTCGAGACCTCAGACGGTCATAGAGACCGTCTCAGGCCTGACACACCACATTTACAACAAAAGGAAGATCTGGGACGAGGACCCATGTGCCAACCCTCTCCTGCAAAACCAACCCAAAAAGAAAAAAATACTTGCAACCAACGACCCTCGAGCAAACCACCGAGTAGAGATGAACTCCTCCAACCATGAAGAGAAACACCTAGAGCTCATGTCCGGTGAGCAGACCGGAGGTAAGAGGGACTGAGCGCCTCAGACGAGACGAGTTTCATAATGAATCCTAGACCGAAAACCCTTCCCACAGCAGAATAGGATCGATTCATCGGAGCCACAAACTTCCCACACCATATCTTGAAAGTTAAGCTTCCAAGGAGCGACATCGACAAGACCCACAAGGAATCGACGAGGGCAGGTAAAGTCCTCGGATGAACCAACGCCGAGAAGTAGGGGAGAACTAGGGAGATGGCACCAGTGGCCTACACCAAGAGTCGGTGAACAAATATCCCCCTTCCCACAGATATGCCTAAATGAGAGGTCGTAGAGAGCACCTGGAATGGAGACGAAGGCCGGGAGGGGCAGAGAGCCGATTGGAAGAATGCGCACCAAGAGAACCATGGAGGCAGGAGGTAAGATAGGGGGAACCAGAAGAAGGTAAGTGAGATAGGGAGGGAGGGAGAGAAAGGAAGAAGAAGAAAACAAAGAAAGGAGAAGGATATGCACCATTTGTTTTGGGTGTGGGTATCAATGGGGAAAGGTGAGTTCAGAGAGACTTTTCTAAACGTCTTTTTACGAGCGTTATTAATGTATTTTATGCAATCCTAAAAAGATGGTTCGATATTCTTGAAGGAGTGTTGGTAGAGGATATATGTTCTTCTTTGATTTTTCTTAGGGATGTTGTAATTCACATTATACATTCTTTAGCATAAAGAACTTGTCATGTTCTATTTTGGTGTGATAATTATTGTTGTCACTCATATTTGTGTGGAGTTGTGGGCTTGTTTCCATTGGTTTTGATTATCTGATCCTTTTCTTTTACTAGTGCATGCTGGTTAATCCAAAAACTTCATTTTTTATCAGAAAATTAATTTTGTAAGGTCCAAGTCTTTGAAATAAAAGACAAGGATAAGAGTAAAACCCTCAAATCAAACATACAACCAAACCAAGATAAGTCTAACAATCCTATACCCAAATTTTATAAATCTGAAGCAAATCACACCACATAACGGGTCTAACAGGTCCTATTACCCATATTTTGCAACCTTAAAGCACAGACACTCAATGAAGCAGTCATAAAAAAGAACAAGGTAAAGCATGAAGCCTCCCAAACTAAACGAAAAGGTATAGATACCCCGATTTAACAACCATTAAGACAGAAAAAAGGGAAGATCTAAAAACTTAAAATAACACCATGAAGCTTAATAACACCAAACGTATGACAAGCCAACACCGAAACATCAAGAGGTCAACCAACGCTACTATGCTCAGTGATAACTCTAACCTCCACGTCAAAACGTTGAGAGAAATCTCCACCGCATAAAATCCTAGAAAGCACCGCCGAGCACCGCTCAACTCTCACCCAGGAGAGCCCGACCGAGGACAACACCACCGGACGACCCAAAAGGGGAGTCGGTTTTGAGAACCCTAAAATCACCGTCTGAGGGACGAGTAGAAGAGACTCATAACTGAGCTCAGCCGAGACAACCAGACAAGGAAATCAGTATAAGATAACCAAGTACCTCTGCAAAAAAAAAAAACCTATGCCCGACCCACCAAGCACTGCTCGATTAACTCAGATAACCAAATTAACCCACCTAGAGCTAATACTCCTAGCAATCCATGAGGGAGACCTAGAACAAGTTTCAACCTAAATCTTCTCTAACAAAGACTAGAAAAGAAACCGTTCTAAACCAAGTAGGGAAATGGAACAAGTACCTGTAGAGGATGAGATAACGGGGAGCACCAATAGACTAAAGTTATCACGAACAGAATTGTAACCCCCTAGAGCTACACCAAAGCACCAAGTCCACTCCTAAACACCAAGAAAAATAAAATCCCACAACCAATCACACGACCTCACTGTGGCCACAAAGGCCAGATCTAGCAAGAGTAAACAGCACACCGCGTTGGTGACTCAGCAACCCACGAGCAGCAAGCCCTCTGACGAACAACCTAGGTACAACCAAGACTAAATAGAGCGTCCGGCGAGCTCCAGCGAGGGACAAGACTCCAGATCCCATATCTGGCTCGAGGTTAAAGCTCTTGCAGACGAACTCCACCACCATAAAAGAGGTAGAGCAGGAGCAGATGAGCAGCACGAGATCTCCCACCCAGGAAATGTAACACTGGCGAAAGGAAGGTCGGAAACGTCGGAGGACATCGAAGAGAAACAGAGGAGAGGAGAATGGAGAAGGACAGAAAGAGGAAAGGTCGCCACCACCGACAATCAGGCCAGAGGGTTCGGCCGTCGTCGGTGGAGAGAAGAGGGAGGTGACGGTTGTGAGGTTGGGCTAGGGTTGGTCAGAGAAGAATTAGGGGGGAGGGGGAATTGTTGTCCACAACCATTTTAGTATCGTTGTTCGAATTTCCCAAGACTTCACTTGAAATACACCCGAGATCTACACCTCCAATGAATTGACTTTTGATACTAACTAATGTGTGTAAAGAACACCCATTTTCGTGGGATGGACAGGAGAATAGCTAAAGGGAACAAGGAAACGCTAAATCCTAACTATCTCAGAAAGGTTATTCGCAGGTTCTAAATGTGATATTTTGTTACAAAAAATAACATAAATGTGGTATTTTGTTTCAAGGAACTTCATTTTTTTCATAATCATTTTATACGTGATTGTTACTTTTTGTAAACGTGTACCACCATTTTGTTAGGTTCTGTGACAAATGGTGGAACGTAATTAAGACCTGCAAATGATTTTTCTAAGATCGATAGAATTCGGCGTTGTACCAAAAAAACGAGTATCAAGTTTCATTTAAATCACCTGTAAATTCTTAATTTTCGTTCTAAGGTTTTTTTTTTCTGGTTATGTTTTCGTAGAGCATAATAACCTAGTTTTCTTACCTGTGCCTCACGAGTAACGACCAATTTTTGAATGATAAGTAGCAGGACAGTTGCCTCACTCTATTTAAATCTTAATTTCAATATTCCATCAAACAATAGTATAAGAAATTAAACACTTTAATTTTGAAAAACTCAAAAGATATAAACATATTGGATGCAATGCCCCATGAGGATGTATCTTTAGGGCATAGCAAGTACACTGAACCTTCCCTAGAAGATGCAATATGCTTAAGACAATTTGTATTTGATTCCTCTACTCCTTTCGGGAAAAAACCCATTACTCGATATATGCGTTCGGAGGAAACCAATATATTATTACATATTAAATCACTTTCAAGTAACTTTTCATTGTTTATATATATTCGAGTGTCCATGCACCAAGGAACTTCCCAAGATTATGTATGAACATGGTTTATTAACAGAATAATATGAACCTAAACACTTTATTAATATATGCATAGATTTTGGCATCAAAATATGAGAAACTAGTATTACAGTATGAAATTATAATTGAATCTTGAATTATCAGTTTATATTTTAGTTAAACAAGTCATTTAATATAATATTAAAATTCATTTATTTACAGATATGATTCAAACTCTATTATTTTTTTTTATTTATGCTCACAAGGATATATATTATAAATAAAACTACAATTTGATCATAAATTTTTAATCAGTTTAAACATCAATTATAATTAAAGCATGAATTGATGGATTCTATATTCAGCATTTTGTCGTGCATCTAAAGTGCATGGAACTTAATATAATAATTAATTATTGAATTAACAATGGTTTTGTCTATCATAAAGAGAATATATAAGCTGTGAAGAAATGTTGCTTAAGTGAGGTACTTTCTCTGATGCTTCAAACCCTTTTGTTTAGGTATTAGAGAACATAAGATTGTCCTTTAAAATCATGTAAACTTGTATTGATTATAATATATGGAATATTTTTATTATTATTATTTATTATAAGTAACTGATAAATTCACATGGAAATATTATTAATATTGTTCTTGGTTCGTGGAAGTTGTGAAATGCAATAAAATATAAGCAAAGGACTTCATCTTGCGTGATCCTTATCGACTCACCATCTCTAGGGTTAACGAATGGGTTGTTTGGACAAAATTTTCTAGGAAAGCCCGAGAAAGTTATACTATTAAACTATATCCATATCTTAACCTGAAACAAATAAGGTATATATATACACACACACAATGGTTGCCTGCAAGATTTGCTCTTTCTCCCATGTGAAAATGCAGTCAAAACCACCGACTCTTTGGGTTTGATATCATTTCATAAACTTATCCCTTCAAAATAGAAGTAAATTAAAAATAAAATAAAACTTTGTGTTTGTATTTTTAATATAATCATTCAATACAGATCCAAATTGTAATTGGCATATGTCGTTTTTAGATATTCATGTGCAAGTGTCAATCTTTTGATAAGTCAAGTTTTAGATTTTGTGTGTTTTTTTAGAGAAATATGAATCTATATGTTAAAGATCATTGCCCAAAACAAAACGAAATATATTAAGTAGTATTGTTCCCGACTACTCACAAATGAACAGATCAAGAACAGATTTTTCTCACTAACTAATAGGTTGCTCTGTTTGTTGTATACCTAACAAAGTCGAGTCAGACTTCATCGTAACAAAGAAATACAATCTGTTATAATCAGACCAAGGGGAGAACAAAAATAATTAGCCGAATTGATCATTTGGACCACCATTTGACAGTCGTTTCCAATTATATATTTTGTCATGATCGCTTCTCTCTCACGCCAGACTTTTTAAAATTCTGTTATTACCGTTAGTTCATTTAATCAAACGCTACGTTTCAGCGAGAAGAGAGTTATGAGCAGTGCACGTGCCTCTTTCTTCTTCCTTCGCCAGATGGGCGTCGCGTTGGAGGCACGGGCCTGTGGTCCCATTTTTGCAGCGCACTCTGCGGATCGTGGGCAGCTACAAAGGCCAGGCTAGTAGGTTGAGAGGGTATCGATGATTTGGACGTTATTTTTGTCTTGTATCAATTAGGGTTTATCAATTTCTGCTTTCTTCATTTTACAGAGCATTGTACCCCTTTTATGCAATTCAATCCGAATCTACTCTTGTTGCCCTGGTCTTCATAAGATTCTTAGCTCAAAATACAACATCCTTGTAACAAGTGGTATCAGAGCCATCAATCCCGCAACCTGTGATGGAAATGGCTACCGAAGTTGAACCTGCTTCTGAAGTTGTCAGCTCTAAGCTCCGGGCGGAGGTTTCTGAGCTGCGTTTGACACACCGCCAAGCTCAGCAAGAGAATGAAGCTCTCAGAGTTAGCATGGAGGAGATGAAACGCAACATGGCTTTGTTGATGAAGAAGAAAGGTCCAGCTCAAGCACTCATGGAGCCCGTCTGCCCTCAGGTACCAAGGTTGCACAACCCATCTTTACCCATTACTCCACAATGCCTTACTTACTCTCCTCATCCAAGCCAACCTCCAGATCCACTATCGCAACAAATACCTAGAACCAACCATGTACCTGATGTTTCTTCCTGGGTCTCTCAGGATCAAAACCCAGTTACAAGGAACATTACTCCTGAAACTGTCCCAAACCAGCAAGCTCCACCCATACCCATCTCCACAATATCACCAATATACCACAAAACACTATACCTGGTCACCCTGGCCTCAACCCAAATATCACCACTATACCACAAAACCCTATACCTGGTAACCCTGGCCTCAACCCAAATATACACCCATAAATGCAATTTTACCCACAGATGCAGTACCAAGTACCACAAAATAAAATTCCAAACCCTTACATGATGCAACTCCCTCAGTTACAAAACCCCCAGTTTCCTTATCCTCTCGCTCCACAATATTTCCCACAAATGAATCCTCCAATTCAGCAACCACTACAACAAAATTACCCAGTGAACAATCTACCTGAATTAACATTCAAAATACCAAACCTGGTTTTCCCAATGTTTGATGGTAAGGGAGTTAGAAATTGGATCAGGAAGTGCAACATGTATTTCCAATATTGCTCTATACCTGAGGAACATAAGGTGAGAGTAGCCTCAATGCATCTAACTGGTTCTTCTGATCTATGGTATGCTGAGTATTCCTTTGGGAGAGGCACTATTCCTTGGGAAAGGTTTTGCAGTGATTTATCTCTTAAATTTGAGCTTGTAGGTCACAGTGATATTGAGAGTGAATTCAAAAAGTTGAAACAGGAAAGTTCTCTTGCTGAGTATGATGACAAATTTGAGGAACTGAGGTTCCTGGTACTGAATAGAAATCCTCATTGCAGTGAGGCCTACTTTGTTTCCAACTACATTGCAGGCTTGATCCCTAAGTTGGAGGTAGAGGTGCTTATGTATGACCCTCAGTCCCTATCTGAGGCAATGCACTTGGCCAAGAAGGAGCATAGAATTCAAGTTAAGGCTTCCTTACCAACTACATCTCATCATGGGCAATATCATTACAAACCAAGGCCTCAGCATGCTCCTCAGAATATTCAGTCTCATCAACCTAGGCACTCTCAATCTACCACACCATTTACAAGGGTGCATCCCAATAATCTAGATGAGCAGAAAAGGAAGGGCCTATGTTATACATGTCCTGCTAAATACTCCAAAGATCATATCTGCCCTAACAAACACAAATTGTTCCAAATCACCACTGATGTGGTTGATCCTGAATTGCTCTTAGGTGGCTATGAAGAAGCAATTATGGAAGAGGGAAGCTCAGTTGAATTATGTCTTCTCTCTCATGAATCTTTTGGACAGATGGTTCACATTAATCAAACTCAATCCATCAGAATACATGGTAAGATCTTTACAACTCCTGTTGCTATTTTAGTAGATACTGGAGCCACTAGGTCCTTTATGGACCAAGCAACTGCAACTAAGCTAGGATTGACTGTTTATGCTAGTTCAAATGTGTTGGTGAAAATGGGAAATAGTAATATACGGAGGTGTAATGCAATGACCAGAATTTCTTGGGAAATTGAAGGGTTAACTATGCTATGAGAATTTTTAGTAATACCATTGGGGGGGGGGGGGGGGGTTCACATGGTATTGGGGGTAGATTGGTTGCATACTGTTAACCCTATTAAGCTTGATTATGCTGCTAGATTTATCACTATTACTTTGAACAAATGCAAGTACACACTTTGGGAAAAGGTGGCTTCAGATAATTGTTTAATATCTTCTCTTCAATCTATAAGACATGATCTACATGTTGGGGAATCTTTGTTCTTGGGTCAGTGTTCTATGATCACTGAGCACCAAGCTGAATTGGTGGAGATTGATCCCCATTTACAAGAAGTCCTCAACAAATTCCTTGCTGTATTTGATGCTTTGATGCTTCAATTACTCTACCACCAAGGAGGGCTTGTGACCACCAGATACCATTGCTTCTTGGGAGCAAACCACCATCAATCAGGCCCTACAAACACTCATATGAGCAAAAGAATGTACTGGAAACTCTAGTCCAGGAGATGCTTGAAGCATGAGTGATACAGCACAGTACAAGCCTATACTCATTTCCAGTGTTATTGGTGAAGAAAAAAGATGGGTTTTGGAGGATGTGTGTAGACTTTAGACAGTTAAATGAGCAGACCATTAAAGATAAGTTTCCAATCCCTACAATTGAAGAGCTCATGGATGAACTATCTGGATGTAAACTTTTTTCAAAAATTGACTTAAGGTCTGGCTACCATCAAGTCAGATTAGCACAGGGTGAGGAGGCTAAAACTGGGTTCAGGACACATGAGGGGCACTATGAATTCAATGTCTTGCCATTTGGGTTGACAAATGCCCCCATCAACTTTTCAATCACTGATGAATCAAGTCCTGTGTGACTATTTGAGAAAATTTGTCCTAGTTTTTTTTATGACATCTTGATTAACAGCAAATCTTGGGAGGAGCATATTGTTCATGTGGAATTGGTACTGAGGAGATTACAGGAACACCAACTTTTTGCTAAATTTTCAAAATGTGAATTTGGGAAGGAGAAAGTTGAATATTTGGGTCACATAATATCTACTGAGGGAGTGGCAACAGACCCTGCAAAGGTTCAGGCTATGAGGGATTGGCCAATTCCTAAAACATTAAAGTCATTAAGAGGGTTTCTGGGTTTAACAAGCTATTACAGAAGATTTTTCAGAGGGTATGGCACAATAGCAAGGCCTCTTACCAATCTATTGAAGAAGAACAGCTTTAAGTGGTCACCTAAGGCCCAAATCAGTTTTGAAAATCTAAAGGCTGCAATGATATCCACTCCTGTATTGAGGCTTCCAGATTTCTCATCACCCTTTGTGATTGAGGTTGATGCCTATGATAGGGGCATTGGTGGGGTACTAATGCAAGATGGGAGACCTATTGCTTTCCTAAGTAAGGCTTTAGGTCCAAAGAATGTTTCTATGTCTACATATGAGAAAGAACTCCTTGCTGTGATGACTTGCATATAGAAATGGAGGCATTATTTCTCATCTGGAAGTGTGATCCTCAAAACTGACCATCAAAGCCTGAAGTTTTTGTTGGAGAAAAAGTTAACAACATCCTTCTAGCACAAATGGTTGGCTAAGCTCATGGGACTCAACTATACAATTGAATATAAGAAGGGCGAGGAGAATGTAGCAACTGATGCTTTATCTAGGGTCCCAACAGAAACTTTAGCTCCAATGTCTTCCCAAATCCCTGCTTGGATGTCTGAGGTTCTATCTAGCTATGGAAATGATTTGGAAGCTCAAAAATTACTAATGGAACTGGCTTTGGCATCTGACTCTATGCTATCCTATGAATCGAAGCAAGGGATCATCCTCTATGAAGGCAAAGTATACTTGGGCTCTGATTCTAATATCAGAGGCAAAATCATGTCTTGTTTGCATGAATCTCCAATTGGTGGCCACTCTGGAGTAAGTGTTACAACAAGGAAGGTAAAGCAATATTTTTTTGGCCTCATATGACAAATGACATCTATAATTTTGTGAGATCCTGTGATATATGTCAGAAATGTAAATCTGATCACAGTCCCTATGCTGGGTTATTGGCTCCTCTCCCCATTCCAACCAAGCCATGGACTGACATTTCCATGGATTTCATTGAGGGTCTCCCACAATCTGGTACTAAATCTGCAATTTTGGTGGTGGTGGATAGATTCAGTAAGTATAGTCACTTTATTGCATTGGCTCATCCTTATACTACAGCTCAGGTGGCTCAGGCATTTTTTGATAATGTATTTAAACTACATGGGTTTCCCTCTACAATTGTCTCTAATAGAGATCAATTATTCTTAAGTAATTTCTGGAAAGAGCTATTCAAGAAATTGGAGGTCCAATTGAATATGTCTATAGCCTACCATCCTCAAACTGATGGGCAGACTGAGAGAGTGAACTAATGTCTGGAACAATATCTCAGGGCTATGTCTCATTTGTTTCCAAAAAAATGGAGCTCTTGGCTATCCTTTGCTGAATTCTGGTACAATTCAAGTTACCACTCTGCCATCAAAATGTCCCCATTTGAGGCAGTCTATGGCTTTGCTCCTCTCTTCATGAATTTGGGTCCTATTCAGTCTGAAGTTGTTGTTGTGGAGAGTTTTGTCAATACCAGGGAGGAACTATCTAAGGTACTGCAGGAGAACTTAGTCCAAGCTCAATCAAGAGTGAAACAAAATGCTGACAGACACAAGACTGAAAGGGAATTTGTGGTTGGAGATTGGGTATATCTGAGGTTGCAACCTTACAGGAAAAACTCAGTCAACCTCAGAACCAATTTCAAACTTTCTCCTAGATTTTATGGCCCTTTTCAAATCAGTGAGAAGAATGGTTCAGTGGCATACAAGCTAAAGCTCCCTCCATCTTCAAAAATCCATCCTATGTTCCATGTTTCTTTGTTAAAGAAACAGTTGGGCAACAAAAATGAACTTGCTCAGCACCTTCCTGAAGTCACAACTGAAGGTTATCTGAAGCTACAACCTCTAAAAATGTTTGACAAAAGAATTGTAAAAAGGGATAATGCTGCAGCAGTTCAATATCTCATTCAATGGGATCGATCAGGACTTGAAGATGCAACCTGGGAGGAAGCCCCAACTATCAAGAAAATTTTCCCAGACTGGTTGGTTGCAGCATTGGCTTGAGGACAAGCAGAAGATAAGAGAGAGGCATTTGTCATGATCGCTTCTCTCTCACACCAGTCTTTTTAAAATTATGTTATTACCGTTAGTTCATTTAATCAAACGCTGCGTTTCAGCGAGAAGAGAGTCACGAGCAGTGCACGTGCCTCTTTCTTCTTCCTTCGCCAGATGGGCGTCGCGTGGGAGGCACATGCCTGTGGTCCCATTTCTGCAGCGCACTCTGCGGATTGTGGGCAGCTACAAAGGCTAAGCTAGTAGGTTGAGAGGGTATCGATGATTTGGACGTTATTTTTGTCTTGTATCAATTAGGGTTTATCAATTTCTGCTTCCTTCATTTTACAGAGCATTGTACCCCTTTTATGCAATTCAATCCAAATCTACTCTTGTTGCCTTGGTCTTCATAAGATTCTTAGCTCAAAATACAACATCCTTGTAACATATTTCTCCATCCTTTTTTCAATTAGAACTTTCTGAAACACTTACCTTTTCCATCGGAGATAAACTTCCCTCTAAAACTTGGTTTAGAATCTCTTGGATACCTCCTTAATTTCATTCTAGTTTAATATGTTAAAATCAAATCCGTCTAGTAATCAATCCGTTTATCATCTGTCTTCCAATTGTCTTATATTTATATCATATAATTTTTCAATCTGATACATTTGCGCCATGTCATCTTATCTTTACTTATCAATTTAAACTTTTATCTAGATTTTTTATCATCAAGGAAAATATATAAATTAAATCGTTCAGATGACGAAAAAGAGTACAAGAGGTAAACCGAGATCTAGCTACAAGTCACAAAACCCCAAAAATGAACGGAACCATCTATAACGACACAACCACAACACGGATAAAAAAAATGGAGCACTATCATGAAAGCACAACCTCAAAACAAGGCCAACAAGGAGAAGACAAACAAATAATAACATGCCAACGACACCTCGAACCATTAAACGAAATCCGTTGAAATGATCAAAAGAAAACAAACTCGACATTGGCTCGTAAACACGGCCTCAAAACAAACTCATCGAGGATTGAAACAACAGGAAATGGTGTAAGTACTAGATTTGAAAAACTTTAAGAATAGAGAAGTCAACTAAGACAGAAAATAAGGTCTGAAACCTTAATTTTTCTACCATAAAGCACAAAAAAAGATCTGATATCCAAATTTTATTAACATGAAGCCCAAAAAATAGAGACGTCAACCTACCACGCCTACCGATTATCACTGATCAGAATCTCGAACCTCGGCAACAAAACCTTTATTGAGTTTCAAACCTTTATTTTGTACATCTTAAATTTTGGTTATTGTTATAAGAATATTGATTATTTCCATTACTAGTTTATTATAGACAAGTGTACTTGCTCCATCTTGTTTGAATATCATTGGCGTGTTCTTTACAATCAAGAAATCAATGTGAAATGTTTCTATCTTTTAGTAGTTTAGAAATGATGAAAGTTGCTTGATATAAAAGCAACACCATCTTATCATTACTGATGATGTTTTGTGATTTGGTGTGTTTTAGGAAGCAATCTTGCAATAGACCCCACACATAAACATATATTCAGAGGCTGAATCAAATCTGAAAAATCAACATGAAATCATGACATAGGTCTACTTTATAATTGATGTCAAAGTGTGGATTACAAGAAACTCAATGACAAATCGATAATCTTATAAAATTATATTAATTTTATCATTTTCATTTTTTATAGCAGACATGAGAGACATTATTTTTTTTTTGATAGGCTAAAAAATTTATTAAGCAAATGTTCTATAAGGTTATAGAACAAATCAAGAAAAGATCTTTTCCTCAGACCATTACAACTCCGAAGAGCAAACAAAGAATAGGAAAAACAAGATGTAAACGTCTTGCCTACTTCCTATCCGGGTTCAAACAATTAAACCGGTTAAAAACCGGAACAGGAGTTAAAGCTTGAGCTGAAGTCGGTTCCTTGTCCTTCCTACTCTCGGCGTCCTTCTCGAGCGCCAAAGCACAAAGGTCAACAGCTTTATGACCAAATTTCGAACTGTAACTCCAATTGCTTGTGCTATCTTTTTTGGCAACGTCCACCATGAAACGTCCCGTTTTAACCCCTTTATCAGCAGAGGTCATGGCTCTTGTCTGATAAACAACGATTGGTTGCGCAATCACCTTCGAGTGGCCCTTCTTTGGATGTCCACGTCTCTTTGGCTCGGCCCTAGATATCGGTTTCTCCAAGGCCTCCTTCCATGGACTTCCTTTAAACCTGTCTTCCAAAGTCGGTTCACTAACCCGAGACAAGTTGTCCTTTTCCACTAGATCCATGAGAGATATTATTAATGATAAAAGAAAAGGACATATAAGTAAATAAAATAATTAATATTAAGTATGGTTATTTCCAACCCTCTGATTTAGACAATTCTCTGATTTCTAAGAGCATCTCCAATGGTTAGACACTGCACAGTGTCTATGCGCAGTGTCTAACCACTGTTTTTGGCTTCCAGACACTGCTCCTCCAATGGTAGTGTCTACGCAGTGTTTGGAGCAGTGTCTACACAGTTTTAGTTAATTAAAAAAGCACCCCACATTTTTAATACTAATTTTATTTCATACCACACAAACATTACATGATATTTAAAACGCTAGATAATTTAAACGCTAATACATATGTAGATAATTTAAAACATAATTATTAAAATACGATTAAACTAATTCCTATTTCTACTAATATGTAAACGCCATCTCGCATCGTCCTTGAGCATCTCCCACACAGGACGTTTATTCCACAGCCCGTGTTTGCCTTCATAATTAGAAACGGCCGCGGCATATACTTCGTCATCTGTTGCCCCTCTCCTAGGGTCGGCCAGTTTCTTCTGGTAGCATATCTCAAACCACTTGCACTTCTTGCTCATCTTCTGGAATTGGTCCTTCACTTGCTTCTCTGTCCGTGGCGGCCAAGCATCGTTCCCGGTTTGTACGTAAGCAACGTACAGACCATCCCAATACTGACCCCCAGGCTCGTAGTGGGTGAGCCAATTGACCACCAAATGAATTTCCTCCTCTAGTGACCAAAGAGGCCCGGTTGCCCAAGTAGACATATCGACTTGATAGAAAAAAAAAGAGGAAATGCTAGAAAATGAGAGAAATTGGAGAGAGAGAGAATGTGAGAGGTGTGAGAAATGAGAAGGGGTGTGAGGGTATTTATAGGAGGGGAGGGGTCGGGGTCGGGGTCGGCGCGGCTGCCACGACCTAGGGTTACTATTTCAAATAGTAACCCTGGCACGCTCCTCGAGGCTCCGATAATTCGATAAAAAATTGATTTTTTTTTGAATAACACACAAATCAACTAGATTGAAACTTTTATTAACAAAACGCAAAGTACATTAATTTAAAAACTAAATTTAAATTGAAGTCTTGGCTAATCCAAGTTCTCCAACCGCTTCCCGAGGCTTTGAATGAGCGAGGCACGAGACGCCCTTTCAGCCGCGGTCAAGTCGGTGATGTCTTGGCGAAGAACTGCGTTCAGGGTCTCCATGATCTGGTTCTCCATCGCAATTTTGCCCTCTAACTGTGTCCATTTCCTTTGGGAAAGAGTGTCGAGGAACTGCATCTGCTCGGGAGGTAGCCCGGACGCCGCCGACTGGGAGGATTGGGAGGCTTGGGCTTTGCCTCGAGCCCTGGCCTTGGCTCTCTTCTGCCCGATCGGACGACCCTCGGTGGTAAACGAGTTCAACTCGTGGTCGAAGTCGTCTCCAAAAGTGTGAGACTCGTCCATCCTCGTCCGCTTACTTCCATCACTGTCGGCGTCGAGGTTGAGTTCAAGGTCGGGGATGTCACATTCGGGAACGTTTTTTGTGAAAAAATTCTGTTGCCCCCTCACGATGAGCCACATATGCTTGAATTTGAACACATGCCCTTCATCCTCGAGGTACGCCTTTTCAGCGCCTGCCAGGACGTCAACCTCGTTCCTCCCGCTTGTCAGCGTGTTCTCAAAGTTGGTGCACTTCTCTTGGAACTTGGTGATGAAGCCTTTAACCTTATGCCAATGGTCCTTGCACGCCATCCACGCCCGAGGTGGGTCCGCTGCCGGTCTAACCGCCTCGTACTCGGCATGCACCTTTTGCCAGTACTTGTCGTTCTTTTGGTTCTTCCCGTTGATGGGGTCGAGCGAGTTGTTCAGCCACGCTCGGGCCAATCTGGTCTCCTCCTCGGGGGTCCACTTCGGTCGCGGAAGTGGTCTCGGCCTCGCTGAAGATGCCGCCGCCTTCCCCTTCCTCCTCCTCGCTTGCGTCGGAGCTGACTGGCAAGGTTGGGTGGCCGGAACGAATTGGGAAGGTTGCACTTGGGACTCTGGCCATTGGGTCGGCGGGGTGTATAGAGGAAGCGGCGTTGAGTGCCCCGATTGGAGGAGTTGGGAAAAGGAGGAGTAGTGCCCCAAGTAGTCCTATTCGGTGTGGTGAGAACTCACGTCTTCATCATCCAAGGAGTCGACAAGGGATTGGAGGGCTTCATTCGGATCCATAACGAGTGTAGGAAAAAAATTTGGAGAGATTTCGATGAAGAATAGAGGAAGGGAAGCTAAAAAAAAGTGAAGAGAAGGTAAAATTCGAGTTGGGGGTGGATCTGTATTTATAAAGGAATTTAGGGGTCGGCGTCGCCACGTGGCGGGTCGTGACTGGCTAGCCGACTAGCCGTTGGTGCCAGACACGACCAGCAGCGTCGTTGCCAGAACCAGCAACGACGCGCAGCCACGACCCTGCAGACACGCTTCGTAGATACGACAAGTCGTGTCTACACGGTCGTGTCTACGCCAGCAACGACGCGTAGACACGACCGTTGGAGGTGCTCTAATTCTCAGTTTTAAAACATAAGTTGACCAATGCGAATAAGTAGAAACAAATGTATGTGGGCGACAAACACGGCTAACCTAGGATTCACTAAAGTATCGTGATGCATCTTGATCCTGTGGAGAGATCCTACTGAAATCTTAGAGGAGTGCGTTATAACTCATGGGTTATATGGCTAGTGGAGGAAAGCGATTAGTTATACTCAATCGTGGTAGAGGCGGGACGCTTCTATGTCATGGCGTCCCGTGTATATATGGCCTCTCATTTGACTCAGCGAGACTGTTTATCAAACCTCACCTAATCCTCCCAGACCTCTTCCTCTATCGATGTCGGAGCGGGATCACTCATGACCCGTTCTTCCCAATGTTGAGGAGAAACCCCTCGAATGATCCGAGTTGACATCTCATTAGCATAAGTTGGCACGACCCACCAACAATGGTCAACAACTGGTCGTGATCCCCGCGACTATCATATTGTCCACACAAAGGGTTCATATTCGAGATTTGCAGCCATCTTCCCCATCATTGTCCCCTCCGATATCTGTTGGCTCTTTAGTTCTAATCAACTAGAGCTAGGTCGAGCCCAACCGCTAAACGCCGGCGAGAGTCTATGAACCAGCTATCTCTGCATCAGAGCTTTGTTAATCAACGTCAGTAATGGACACCTTCTCTGATGAGGCATCATCTTGTCGGGACTAGCCCATCCATCAATCGTCTGAGGCTTTAGTGTGGGATTTTTGGTCCCGTGTTGAAAGAGATCTAGGTGCAAATGAAAATTCATTCAGTAGGAGCCAGATTGGTCGGTGGGTGCCGAGGTTGTAATCGTGATCGTCGACATCTTTAGGGAAGACCATTGTGGTTGTAGGTCGTTAGTGGACCATGACTTAGCCGCGGCAGACAAAGGCGAGGTAGAAGATGTTCCGGGCCAGAGGCGCTCATATGGACACTACAAATGGTAGAGGAGGGTGGGTAGGAGATGGTGGCACAAGAAGTTCTCGGGTTGGCCAGATAAGTGGCGGCGGCACAAAATAGCCTTGTAGTAACCCTGGATATGGGAGATAGACGTTACCTTTTTTTAAAAAGCAAAAGTGATATTGTTTATTGATTGTTTAAATCAAAACTATGTAGAAAAGTGCATTGGGTAGTAGTTTCCCCGACCACATAATGACATGCAAAGAACTAGTCTCCCTAAAAACCAATGAAGAGTCTTATTCACTGACAGTTTTACATAAATGATTTTGATATCCTTGAGTTAATTCTTAGGTTGACCAATGACAACCGCTAGAAAACTTAAGTTTCCATTACCAATACATAAAAAATCCAAGCCATTGGGTAACCAATGGTGGCTCGACCTAATTTTTACTAGAGTGCATATCTGCCTCTTGTAACTATAAATGACTTGTTGCATTCCGTGAGAGGTGCACTTGTTGATCAGAGTTTTACAGTCGGTGGATGAGAACGATCAACTACAACCAATCGTGATGGGAGCGGGATGCTTCTCCTCCCCATCGTCCCGCTTCCTCGTAGGTGCCCATTAGACCTAGTGAGGCTGCGTAATAGACCTTTCCTGGTTGTTTGGGCTAACAAAGGCTCTTGATATCGATCCTTCGGCGGTGAGAACCTGTGGTTCAGTTATATCGCCAGGCATGCACTCACTCTTGGCTCACAATTGTGACGGCGTGGGGAAGCTATTACGGGGAAGATGAGAACCACCGTAAGTCCGTAATAGATAGTTGCGGATCGCCACCAGCATCATGTGGCGGGTAGGGTTGAAAAAGCTCTCAACCCTCTCCAAACTACACTTTTTCTATCTTTATTTTGGATTTGTCAATTGATTATAATGATCATAAATTTTATTTTCTTTCTTAGCATAATCGCGACAACTTTATTAATAAAATATGAATGATAATTTTAAACATCATTGATGAAAAACAATAAGGGTAAGGAAAAGCTTCAGACAGACCCATAACGGTAACCTTGTAAATAACTTGTCTGATTAGTCTATGTGACGTTTGAGGGGGTGAGTCCCTTTTTCTAATGGAGGCGTACTGCTCTTATTACTTGCACTTTTCCTGGCTAAACTCGGATAGACATGTTTTATCTAACGAACATGTTGGTCCCTCGGTGGAGACCCTTGGGGAGAGGTGAGGATGATGCCAGGCATCCAAGGAGGTCTACAAGAAAAGTAGGGGGTTTGGGATTGAGTTCTTTCAGATCCCATTGTGACAAGAATTCTCCTCAACAACGTCTCACTCTCCCATCTGGTACTCATTGGAACTAGCAAGGCTGCATAGCAGACCTTGCCTGTTTGGTGGGGAAACCAATGGCTTATGTGCTTGAACAATGGCAACACAGCGGCGTCTTCGACTTCCTACCGATTTCTACTTCCATCGTCGCCCACAACCGCTTATCTCAATCTCTGTGATTCAGATCAAAGGATGAAATTACCTTACACATAGATCCACAATGCTTCGAGTCGACTTTCTCTTTTCTTTGGAGACATTCTCATCCTCTCGGTGAAACAAGTGGTTCTTATAGCGGAAGAGGAGGTATGGGACCGTGACCAAGCCCCCACACATGTTAGTGGAGTAGTGTAGTACCTTCAATCCCTTGCTCCAGTCGTTTCGGGAAGAGATACAGATGATAAGCACTAGATTATATGGAACTGAAGATGGTGGTGATGGATTGATAGTGAATAGAAAAGACGGGGCCCAGAGAACAGCTTGAAACCCAAAAGCTAGAAGAGAGCCATGATGCTCTCGAATGATTTCAGATTGAATTTTCTAACTTAATTATACGAAAGCTTTTTTTCCAGTTTATTCTAATCTAATGATCAATAACAAAAACACACTTAATTTTAAAAACATGGTAATGCTACAATAAATTTTACTAAACTTTTTTTTATATTAAACAATAATAGTAAAATAAAGTTAGAAACCCTAATTTGTCCAAACAAATCTTTGAATGAGATTTCGTGAATGTCACCATCGAATATTGAATTTAACGTCTCGAAAAAACAATTGTTATATGCCTTAACTTCGTTTTGACAAACACATAAGCCTCGTAAAAAGTCTCATAGACTCACCACACTAGGGTTTCCCCTTCTCTCTAAACCTCTTCGTCATTTTCAAGCCATGATGGCCATTTCTGGATCGTCTTCTTCATCCTCCGCCCACATGTCCACAGCCATCGGGGATACGACCTCCTCATCGTGTCGGACCTCAACGACAGGGCTTTCTGGCCTTGTTGCAGGGCTCTTCGTCCAATCGTCCCCTCATCGGGCCTCTCCATTGCTTTTGGCCTCATGTTGGAGTTCTCCCCGAGCGGTCCCGCAATCACCATCATGGCAACCAGTGTTGTTTCCAATCGGAAGCAACATGTAGGGCCAGATACCAGAGGATCCCGCAACGTTTCGTGCATCCCAACGCTCTTCGACGGTGCTACCGGGATCTATATCCAGGTCGAGGCAACCACTTCCACTCAACCTCTCGTCGAGAGGAACGTTGAAGGCCATTACGCACCAATGGGGTGGGGTTTCGCTCGACGACGGCCTAGAAGATGATGGGGTGGTCATTGTTCTAGTTGAGGCCGTCCTCGTCATCTCTAATGGACGTTACTATCATTCATTTGCCGAGAGGGTTGTAGCCGACATCAGCTGCAACCCAAAAATTCTCTGTGGAGTCATGCTCCAACGATGAAAGGTAAATGGGCTGGAGGTGGACGTTCTTTTCAAGTAGGTCGTCTCGTTTACCTTCCCACCCGAGGCTGCATTGGATCGGATTTGGTACAAAGGACCATGGACGTTTATCCAGTACCCTCTAAGTTTGGTACCCTCATCCCTGACATGCAACTACACTCTATTATGTTCCAGTTTATGAAAATTGGAGTGAGGGCGTACAACGTTTTGGGGGATGCTCGGAACGCCCCCGTCTGGTCCCTATTGCCAACTCTTTGGGTCCGAGGTGGTTGCTGCTCCAATACCCACCCATCGATGTTGGGACAGTTTTTTTTTTGTGGTTTTGGGTTATTTTGGATGTTGATAGACCACTCCGGCGAAGGATCCGACTCCGGTTTCCGGGTCACCAGGAGCCTACTATGGTCAGATTGTAAAACAAAAGGCTCCTGGTATTCTGTATCCATTGTGGACGTCTTACTCACCGCATCCAGGCTTTCCAGGCCTGTATCCCAAGAGTGTGAATTGAGGGGGTTCGGTTTGATGACTCGCTCCGGGTTCAAATGAGGGTTGACACAAACCGGTTACTTCAGACAGAGTGAGGGGTACCTAAGACCTGTAAGGTGACCCCGATGGAAGACCTGCTAATGCCCCTCACAGTAGGACCCGAGGGGTCCGAGAGGGGACAAGGAAAGAAGCTCCCTTCCCCTTTAGGGTTCCCTTCTTTACTTGGCGCTAGGGGGAGCAACCGTAGACTGGTGACTTGGCTAAGGAGGGTTATGAGGGAACACCTCCATTTTACCAATGGACGCATTTAAGATCGTTAAAGGGGTCGAGCAGGATCGCGAAAACCAATGACCTGGCTAGCATGAGTAAGGCGAACGACCGAAAGGAATTGGTAGGGGACCTCAGCTATGTCAGCGAGAGCCCTACACAGTCACTGTCACCTTCTTTGGAGGTCCCCCAACTAGAAAACTGAGCTCCTAACCCCCTCATCTCATCCCGGGTCAGGAAGCAAAAAGAACCTCGGGAGTATGGAGGTGGTTTGGGTCCCAAGCCCCTGGAAATGCTGAAGACCAAAAGGAGGAGCAGGATGAGCCAGGTCTACATTCATATGAGCCAGCTGAAATGGGACTTTGAGCTACTAGGGCCTCCGACCACAAAGTATCGACTCATCGATGAAGTTGAAGACGACTCTGATCAGGCGCAGGCTTCCAAGCAGCCCTGACAAGAGCCATGAGTCACCAAGGAGCCCATGGTAGAAGGCTGGTGGCCTACTCCTCACAATCCGGGACTGATCCTTCTTGTTGTGACTTGAGGGGGTGTGTCTACACCAAGGAGTTTTGTTGTTTGTTTCTTAAAAGTTTGATGCATGTTATTTCCGTTATGTCCATTACTTTATTTTACTAGTTTATGATAGGACGTAGAGATTTTTATCTCTTTTTTTAAAATGGAAATTAGACTATTCCAACGAGTTCAAGACCGTCGGGCCACCTACGAGAGTCCCAATCTTGTTCTGATTCCCAAGGTTAATAACCGTATGTTTTGATTGACATTATTTATATAATTCTTCGTCCTCTATTTCAAAAAAAAATAGTTTTGACAAATATTAAGAAGATTAATCGCTATAATCTAGAAATTCAAGGTTGAGTAAAATTGATGTAAAATGGGCACCAACCAAAGAATCATGAGGCTTGTATTGATGAATTCAATTGGACCTAGCCAAAAGTCTCATACAATCATATACCTGACAACAACATCATAGCTCTTTTCAAAAAAATCATAGCTCTTTCGCCAAATCATTTATTAAAGGAGTACAAATCCCAGTGCTTCGAACTACATTGTGGTTGAACCAATGCTTTCTTCCTCCATTATTTAATTTTATGCAAAATAATAATAAATAAATAAAATAATTTCAATTGATATATTTTATATATGTTTCTTGTATAATAATCAGGCTAAGTTATTACCATTTATGTAAGGAACGTTACAATGGTTATAATAGATGGTCCAAGGAACGAGGGTGCAATGGTAACGTTCCTTATAAAATGTATAGAGGTCAAATAATTAAGGGAAAACGTCATTTTACCATCTATTATATGACACTTGAGATCATATGACTAACGAAATGAAATATTCCGTCCATTTTTACTAACAAAATTGTGTGACCAATATTTAAGGTACTGCATTTGTCACTTTGAAACGTTGGATAGTATAGTATTCGTGACAAGTACTTAGGAGTAAGTTTCGATATTTAACCTTTTTTTCTATCTATGCATCCGTATTTCAAAGTTGTATTATAGTAAAAAAAAAAACGCAGCTCTCTCTATTGTGCTCTGCTAGGGTTTAGGGGTGTTTTGCGATTTCTTCACGTTTTCATGGCGTTTTCGAGCGAGATGGAGGGTGGGGAGAAGGGCTGCGACGATGGGGTGCACTAGGGGCCTCGTCTGTCGGAGCAGGACGTCCAGGGCTTGGTTTACGGGACTGGGTCGGAGGCGCCATAGGAGGAACCGGCGGAGGAGACGGCGGGAGATGAGGATTTGATGCCGGAGGAAGAGTCGGTGAGGGAGGAGGACCCGACGATCTCGGTGGGGGAGATGACGGAACGGATAGAGGGGACGTCGGTGATGTGCTTCTCGGCCCGTCTCGGGGAGGAAGAAGGCTGGGTGGTAGGCAGTCGGGTCCGATCGGGACAGGCTTGCCTCCGCCATACGCCGGCGAAAGGCCCGCGGCCTAGACGGTTGGGTAGTGGGGCAGGGCGACGATCATTGGAGACGGGAGCAGATCGGGTTGACGGCGGTGAGGGCTTTGATCCCTTACTGCCGACGTCCATGGGGGAGGAGAACACCCCAATCCCGGTCTCATCGGGCTCAGAAATCACGCCGGAGGAGACGCCGGAGGAGAAACCGGAGGCGGTTTCTTGACGACGAAGGAAGGGGAAGGGCTTGGCGGCGCCAGAACGGGTAGGGTTGAGCAGGTTCGGGCTGGAGAAGACGTGGTCCTGGGTCGTGGGTTCATGGGTGATGCTCGTTGGGCTGCTGCGCTGGGTCAGAAATCTGTCTTGGCCCAGGGTGGGGGAGGTGATGTAGCCCATTGGGCAGCAAGATTTGGAGCGGGCCGGGTCAATGCTGAGGGGCCGGGTGGGCTGAGGATCGATCCGGGCGAGCGGGGCGGCACTGTACATGGGTCGGGTCAAGGGTGCGGTTTTGGTTCGAATCCGTGTAGGCGTCCGACCCAGGCGGATAAGCGGAACCCGATTTCGAGGGTCAACCCGGTTGACCCATATCACGGACATGGGCGCTCCTCGGGGGATTAGGTCGGAGTTTTGGATTCCCAGATGGGCGCTATGAGGATCAAGGAGGTAGTAGTGCCAGTGCAAGAGGTTACTGGCCGTGAGAATTTGTATCGATTCGCGCTGGCAGCTAAGGTTCTAACTACCATGAATTTTTTTGGAAGTCAGTGGTGGCGCGAATGGAGGATGTATGGGGAACGAAAGTCGAGGCCAAACCTCTGGAGGGAGGCCTGGTCGCTTTTTTCTTCCGATCAGCTAAGGAGAGGGAAAGGGTCTTGTTGGGAGAACCTTGGTCCTTTTGAGACTCCCTGGTCCTGTTTACGGATCTAAGGGCCCACATGTAGATCAAGGACCTACAATTCCATCATTTCTCGGTCTGGGCGCGAGTTTCGAATCTGCCGGTGGGGGCTTGGACGAGAGATGTGGGCTTCAGGGTAGGGAACACATTGGGGGTATGCCAAGGTGTGGTTGTGGACAAGGAGGGTCTCTGCTGGGGAGACTTCATGAAGATCAGAATCAGGGCCGATATCCGGGTACCTTTGCAAAGTCAACTCTGGTTCCGTTTATCCGTATCTCAGGTAAGAACTTGCCTGAATATCTCGTATGAACATTTACCTGAGCATTGTTTTGGGTGTTGCTGTGCGGGTCACCTTTTTTCGGTCTGTCCGGTTGTTGGGGGAGTAAGGGGGTCCTCACTGAAGGCGCCAGGGGAACCGAGATCGGCGCTAGAGAAAGCGAAACATGGGAAGGCCATCCTAGGGACGAATTGGACGTATATGGGTGGATCAGGAAAGGGAGGCCATTCCAAGGGGACACCAAGGACACCTCCAAGACAGGAAGGAAAAGGGTGGTGGGGACAGCGGGAAGTAGGGGATGATGAGATACCGGTAGGTTGGTTACCACGTGACCCGACGTCGTCATTGTCGGGAAATAAGAGGGCTGAGAGAGAGGACGACCCTGCGGAGGACGAAGAATCAGCGGCGTCGAATGAGGCGTCATCAGCAGCGGCGGGGGGCTTCAAGCACCCCCGCCTCCAGGAATGAGTACTGAGGGGGGCAAGGAGGGTTTGGTCGAATACCTTCTCCCTGGTGTATAGGTGGCATTGGTACCACCAACAATTGATGAGTTACTTCTCTACCACTTCGGAGTCAGCAATCCCGCGTTCAGGAGCCCTACCATAATCAGTCAAGGGAGGACGACGCACGCTGACTTACCGGGGGAGTAATCGGTCCACCACTGCACGTTTATCATCTGATCTGCTCGATCAATTTCTTATGGTTGGAGTATACTGTATCGGTGTCCCTGGATGCTACCGAAGTCCCACCCCTCCGACCGCCATTATGCCTAAGAGATAAATTTACTTTTCTGCATTTGTCTTTCAAGTTCTGATAGATTGGTATTATGTATGGTGCTTCCTGCATTCGCAGGCACCAGAATGTTTTTATATTTATAATATCATCGTTTCTACCTCAAAAAAAAAGTTGTATTATAATTACAGTAAATATAATAAATAAAATAAAAATATATAAATACTATTTAATGCAATTGATATTTTTTTTCAGATTGACTGTATAGTAAGAGCTTCAATACGAGTAATGTAAAAAGTGACATTTACCATTCGTTTTAGAATAAGAAATAAATGTAAAGTGAAATGAGGTGATACAGACTTGTGTATTCCGCCTCTTTCACCTTGTAAGAGGTTTCTTTCAAAGAAATTTTTTTATTGCCGATCAAAAAAAATAAAAACTTATAAATTTCTGCTGTGTAACGGGACATTATGTCACCCTTTTGATAAAACCTAGCAGCAGTCGTAATCGCACCCTTTTCTGCCTCCTCCTTGAAGTCGCAGGCTATGGTCATGGTCCTTGTTATGGCCTGCGTCATGGTACTTTTTCCCATGCTCACAACACAAAGCGCTCTCCTTATCTTTTTTGGGGTCTCTCCTTACCTTTTTTGGGGTTTCTCCTTACCCCTGTTGGGGTCGACCTCTCGCCGTCGCCGATCATCCCTCTAGTCGATGTGTGCCACCGTCTCGCATCAATCCCGACAGTCAACTACCCCCCTTCGGGCCGCACCCTCCCTGGAACGACCGGAGTCCACGCTGCCGCTATCGGTCTCTTCGCTCTCCACGACGTCGACTTCGGCAACGAGGTGCAACCACCGATAAGGTCGCCTAGGTACCGGCCCTACGTAGCTCCAGGGCAGACTCAATCACACCTGAACACCACCGTGACCGTGATCGGAGCGATCCTGAAGGCTTGCTGGATCTGGGACCCGGGAGGAGGGCCTCGACAACCAAAGTTGGCACCTCGAGACTGGATGACTCAGGTGGGGTCGAACCAATGATGATCAATCTGTCAGCGCTGAGAGGTCTCGGGAAGCTTGCAACTACAGATCTCTACTTCTGGTCGTTTTTATGTTATCATGTTTGTCATTGGAACATTTTTATTTCTGTTTTGCTTTGGTTTATTTTTGTTATGTCTCGTTGTTTTAAGACGTCGATAAGGGGATGTCCTCAGTTATTGTCTACGATGTCAAGTAGGCTATATTTATGGGTCCATGAGCGCTGGACTTGCTACAGTCGGTCCGGATATATATTTGGAACCCAGGGTGGTTACGCTCTACCTTATATGGTTTCTTTTTTGCAGTAATGCACTTCCCCGGTTACCCGTTTAAAAAAATGTAAAGTGGAATATTTTCTATTAGTGACAATATGAATAAATAAAATTTCAAAACTTTACACCTTATTATATGCATCTATCAAAGAAGGAAAAATAATTCTAAACAATTATGCTTGAAAATGTATATTCGAGTTTTTTTGGGTTGAAATGTGTAATTTGATTTATTTTTTAAACGAATAGATGGGGTATTGTATTATTGTAAAATGTAAACCTTACAGGTTAGGGCATAATTGCCTAGGATTCAAGATTTTTGTTCCAATCGACCGTAGTCCACCAGGCGCTCATGGATCCTAGAAATAGTCTGCTTCTAATCGCAGATCTTAACTCAAGAGTTCCCTTTACCGACATTTCAAATGTACCAAACAGATTATAACTAGTCCAACAATCGAAGGGAACTAACCAAACCAAACTAAAATAGTAAAAACTATAAAGCAAGCTTACAATGAGTGCTCTGATTGCGGCTTTCCCGAGACTTCCCAGCACTGATAGTCCCGGGTCTATGGGTATAATCCGTAGTCGGGCCATCCCACCCCGTCGGGTCTTCTCATTCTTCCGAAGGAGGTTGTAGCGCCTCCACCTGTATAGTCTGCTCCCCCTTGTCCTCCCTTTGCTTTACGACCGCTGGGATAGCTTCCGTCGGGATGACCAAAAGCTCGTCCTCATCTTCCTAATTCAGCATCGAATCGAGAGTTCTGGACGGATTGGCAGAATACCTGGTCGGACATATAGAGTACCCTGCCGGACTTGCAGTGTACTTGGCCGGAGTTGCAGAGGGCTTGGATGGATCCGCCAAGACGAGGGCAGAGCAGATCGGGGACAGACGGGGCGAGACCGTCGAGGAGCCTTGCGGACAAGAAAAACTCTCACCAGTTTCAGCGTGAGGGCGACGGAGTGCCGGCCATGCCGAGGCTTGTGTCGTGGCCGTAGGACGAGGGTGGGGGCGAGGCGTGGTTGCTCTCCGGATCGCTCCGGTCGCAATAATAGTGTTGCTCGACCTTACTAGATCCGGAATAGATTCCTATTGAAACGAGGCCGAAGAGAACTCGGTGGGGGGGGGGGACGTTGTGTGCCGGCCGTGGTATTTGAAGGTGACCGAAAGCCATGGATATGGGGATTGAACAATGGTGGTTGCGTGAGAAAAGGAAGGAGAAGGCAACCTTTACGGTTCTGAAATAACCCTTAGGATTCATGCACTCCTGAGGAGTCTTCGAGAACTTTTTTCGCTTTCTATTTTGGATGCACGTTTTACTTGATCACACTGGGTTCAAATGTGTAATTTTATTAATTCAGTGTATAATTAAGTATTTTTTGAATAACTGTAAGTTTCATTCCATTAAAAAGAATCAGTATATGTTCGGGAGTTTTGACGGGCCAAACAAAATGATTATGTAACTACTATTACGTCTTGGACGCATTGAAACGGGAAGCCACAAAGCCTAAGTAAAGCAGATTAAGTATTAATTTCTTGTCCTTTGTATCGGACCTATATTGTTTTTGGATAAAAATAAAACAAATATGTTTTAGAAGGAAAAATATATATTCATTTGGTATGTAGCAAAATAGTAGAATACTATTATTCTAATCAATCCATTGTTAGATTACTTTTTTATGTATTGAAATAATTTTACAAATTAATTTGAAAAAATATGAAGAGAGTGCAACTCCAATTTAATGAAATGAAAGTGAAACCATTAATTGAAATAAATACCAAAAATGTGAATTATTTATGGGAAAAAATTAATTTGTATCAAGAAAAAGAAGAGAGAGAGAAAAAAAAAACTTGTCTCGTGAAGCAGGCAGGTGAAGAGAGAGAGAAAATAAAAAATAGAAATAAAAAGCTCTCTTTTTTCTACTTCTTCTCTGAAAAAAACCAAAAATTTCTCTCTTTCTCTGAACGCAACAACACACTCACATTCATTCTTTGCTTCTTCAATTCCTTTTATAAATCACGAGATCCCCATCTCTATCCTCTCTTTCTTTCTCCTCTTCTCTCTCTCTCAATCTCAATCTCTATCCATTCATGTCTTCATCTTCAAGGCCGCTTCTGGGTTTGTGTTTCTGTCTCCTTACATGCACATGGTGGCCTTGCTGTTGCGGTTTCATCGATAGACATTGCTGATAGAGCTTCTGGAATCAGGGGAATCGAAAAGGTTGCGTCTTTTCGATTTCAGGGGAGGTGGGTCTGTTGAAATTTGGGGAAGAAACGAGCCCGCCGAGCCCAGCCCTTTTTGTTTTTTTTTGTGTGTGTTTTTTTCTGTTTGGTTACTGAGAAAGTGAGAGAAAATGTCGCATTTTGGGAAACCCATTTCGGAGCTAGGGCTCGAGACGCTCGGTGATCGGTTCCGTGACTCGCTGAGCTGCGAAGTGGACAAGCCCGATTTCAGGGAGCTCGATCTGGGCTCGCCGGTATCGCCGCTGCGGCCTCGGCGGAGTGTTCCGGCGACGAGCAGTAGCTCCAGCTCGTCCGGTTCGATTTCCGGCCGAACTGGCCAGACGGCTGTCGGGAGGAGGTCCGATTCCGGACCCAACAACTCCGGCGAGCTCTCCGGCTCCAGCGAGAGCAGCCCCACCGCAGGATCCGCCGGAAATATAAGAAATTTCAAGCCGGGTCACACCAGATCCGATTCCACAGGCACCCACCCGTCGTCAGTTCACACGGGTCAGACCTCCTCCGCCACTTCCCCGGCGCTGAACCTCCCGACGGGAAACATCTGCCCTTCCGGTAAGATCCTCAAGACCGGCATGGCCACGAGCCGGAGCTCCAGAAGCGACGTGTTGGGGTCAGGAATGGGGCATTACGGGCACGGAAGCATAATGCGGGGCGGCGTGACAACAACCAAGACCTCCGCCGGAGAATCAGCCGGCGGGACCAGCCTAAGAGTGAGCTCTGGCATCGGCTGCGCCGGAGATGCAGTGAAGAGGGCAATGCTGAGTGTAGATCCGGAGGAAGTAAAAAGGGTTGGCAATGAACAGTACAAAAGGGGACATTTTGCCGAGGCCTTGACCCTATACGATCGAGCAATTGCATTATCTCCCTCAAACGCCGCTTACCGGAGCAATAGAGCCGCCGCTCTCACCAGTCTCCGCCGGTTGGCCGAGGCAGTGAGGGAATGTGAAGAGGCTGTGAGGTTGGATCCTAATTATTGGAGGGCTCATCAACGTTTAGCATCACTTCTCATTAGGTGAGCTATTAATTTGGTATTGTTGAATTGTTAAGTTTTATTGCTACTATGATCTACATTATCAATAATGATGTTTTGTTATTGTGTTCTTAGATCTACTGCTTGTGTTGTGATTCGGATTGATCCAAATCCAAATTTGTGTTGAATAGGTTGGGACAGGTCGGGAATGCTAGGAAGCACTTATGTTCTCAGCAGCCGGATCAGGCCGAGTTGCAGAGACTCCAAGCTGTAGAGAAGCATCTGAGCAAATGCTCAGATGCACGGAGGATCGGTGACTGGAAAATTGCGTTGAGAGAGTGTGATGCCGCCATTGTCGCCGGAGCAGACTCTTGTTTACAGGTATAAACACCTTGTCCTGACATCGGCTTTGAGCTTCTGATGAGAAAAAAAAAAGCATAACCAATGGCTGAACTGGTTGAAATTGAATCTACAGCTCTTTATGTGTAGAGCTGAAGCCTTCTTAAAGCTTCACCAACTCGGGGATGCCGAAGCAATCCTCACAAGCTCTCCTAAGTTAGAGTTGCCCGTGAGTTCATCCTCACAGACTCGTTTCTTCGGGATGCTTGCTGAGGCTTACCCGTTCTTCGTTCAATCCCAGATCGAGATGTCATTAGGAAGGTGTGCTAAAAGTTCCAATCTTTTTGTTAAAGATGTTTTTACAAGGTATCAGAAAAAGCGAGAATATGATTGATATCTTGCAGGTTTCAGAATGCGGTTACATCAGCTGAGAAGGCCGGGCAGGTTGATCCGAGAAGTGCTGAGGTTGCAACATTGTTGGGTAATGTGAGGTTGGTGGCTCGAGCTCGCTCTCGTGGCAATGATCTGTTCAAATCGGAAAGGTTCACAGAAGCTTGTTCTGCGTACGGGGAAGGCCTCAAGCTTGATCCTTCCAATTCTGTTCTGTATTGCAACAGAGCAGCTTGTTGGTACAAGCTTGGGTTGTGGGAGCGGTCGGTTGACGATTGCAACCAAGCCCTACGCTTCCAACCTAATTACACAAAAGCCCTTCTTCGTAGGGCTGCTTCAAACAACAAGGTACAATAGATTCTTCGAAACTCTCATTGATGATTGCTGATAAAAAAATGATACTAGTTTGCGTAGTTTTGTATAAACACTTCCTCGTGGCTTAATGTAGATGGAGAAGTGGGCCAATGCTGTGAGGGACTACGAAGTTTTAAGAAGAGAACTTCCCGATGACAATGAAGTCGCCGAATCCTTATTCCATGCTCAAGTTGCATTAAAGAAATCTCGTGGAGAGGAAGTGCATAACATGAAGTTTGGGGGTGAAGTGGAGCAAGTGTCGGGTGTTGAGCAGCTCAAAGCCGCTATATCTTTTCCCGGTAAGGCTTTTCCACAAAGAATTCGTATTTGAATCTGCTATCATTGTGAATTAACCGCGATGAAAATACAATGCAGGTGTATCCATAGTACATTTCCATGCAGCCTCAAACTCACATTGCAAGCAAATATCTCCTTTTATTGACACTCTTTGCACTCGATATCCATCCATAAATTTTCTCAAGGTAAAGGGGAAGTTACAATTCACTACTCTTAACTTATAGATGGTTTTATAAATCACTATCCCAAATTATCCAACTGTATAACACTTCACTACCTGAATTTCATTTCTCAAGGTCATGATATCTTCTTTGTAATGCAGGTGAATGTTGAAGAATGTCAAGGAGTGGCAAGTACCGAAAATGTGAGGGTTGTGCCAACATTCAAGATATACAAAAATGGAAGCCGGGTGAAAGAGATCATCTGCCCGAGTAGGGAAGTGTTGGAATACTCGGTGAAGCACTACAGCACATAGATCTTGATAGATGTAACACTCTACAAACTTGTGCTTCTCTCTGCTGTTACTGCATTTTCTTCTCTTGCTGCCCCAAAACCCGATCTGTCCTCTGAAACGTGATATCGAATACCTGTGACATAATAATTAGAATCCAAAGCCAAGAGGGGATAGCTTAGCTCCATTTTGCACCATCATTTATTCATTCATTGCTCTCTAGCTCCTCCTCCTTACCTTCTTTATTCTCAAATTTTATTTTTTGTTGTTTTTTTTCCTCTGAAGAACAAAACTTTGTACAATTTTCTTGAATTGTCATTTTAGCTATATATTAGAGAGAGAAAGAGAGGAGAGAGAGAAGGGTATGTTGGTTTGCTGGTAGGAAGAGGATATGTGTACAATGTATATATGTGATGATATATACAAAACATTGGAAGGCATGAGGGAGAAGATTGACAATGCCTTGGTGGGGACTTACTCAAAGAAGAAGGATATGGGTGTGTTGTTATTATTGATTATTGTTGTTCCTTCTTCTCAATCAATTTCATCAATAAAATTTATTCCCAATTTTTCTTTCATTTTCTGTTGACAAGTGGTGAAGGGTAGTTTTGTCATACTTTGAGAAAATATGAGGAGATGGGTATGATGGAACCAAAGTACATGTGTTCTTAATTGAAGGTTGTTCTTTTTCTGGTTTTGAGGTTGGTTGGGTAGTTGGGTTCCATTCATTGCTCTTTCTTTTGAGGTAGATGCCAAATTGTGTCACCAAGTCCATTATTGGTTTGTTAATTACATCAACTTTGAATCTTGACCATCCAATCATATCTTATAAAAATAGTGAGAAAATATAGAGTTGGGCTAATAGAAATTATCATACAATAAGGATAAGATCATGCTAAGCTAATAAGATGGGTGGATATGTTTTTTTCTTCCAATGACCGGAACACATGACGTCCGAATGCATGAGTCAGGTTGATCTTTTGTCATGTTTAGGGCTATCCGGCCGAGAGAAACTTGTCTCGACTATATGTCTTCTTCTTCTGGTTTCCCTTCCCATTTATAGGATGAGTGACTACAATTTTATTCAATAACTGAAACACGTGACATTCAAATGCATGAATTAGGTTGGGTTTTCTCCGCCTAAGCGGCGACTATCTTGCCCGAACGTTTCCTTTCATCCACCTGATCACGATTCGCCCAACAAAATGCATAAAAGTCACATTTCGTCTAGCCAGATAGCAGAATCATCTACATTGTATTTTTTATCAAATCGATCATTCTCAATCAGATTGAATCAGACAGTAGTTTGCGATTGAGTAAGTCACAAATATCGATATCATGAAATCGAGGAGGACAAAAAGCACCATATGGGTTTTCACTGTACTCATGTGAGCATTTAACGGACAGAGTCACTCCCAAAACCAAACCAGTCCCCACATCCAAGAACCCTAACAGGTCCAAAAACAAATGGAAGGTGCTAAAATGCGCCGGGTGGTGACGTCTACCGTCAAACGAGTGTGGATCTTATAATCAAGCTCAGCTTGACGGTGACGTGAGGTGCCGTTGCATTGAATAGGAACCGTGTCTGTGTGGGACTGGTAGGTGGCAGTGGCAAGTAAATAAGCTGGACGTGGAGGGCAAAACGGGTGGAGAATCGATGGTTTCATGTGGTTGGATTGGTGGAGTTAGGAAGATGACAAAAGAAGCTTTAGCTTTTGTGACTGTAATTAATGGAACCAAATTAGTCCTTACCTTTTTCATCATTCAACTTCTGAACAACACCAATCAAGGACGGTTTTGCTTTTTAAACATTGCCACTAAATTGTAGGTTATGAAAACTATTGTTGTTGTTGTTGTTGTTGACAATGTTGTACTTGCCTAAGTTTGAGGTTGTTTGGTGTAAGGTCCTAAGTAGTGTCGGTTAGGGCCATGAACGTGGTAGGATTGGAATCGTTTGATTAGTTAGATAAGTAATTTTATCGGTAAAGTAAAAAGGCTATGGTATAGCAACCCTAAATGAAACCTATTAGAATAGAAACTTATATTAGACAGATATTGATTATGACCGATATCATTCAAATCAACTTGAATTAAATTTTTGGAAAGTAAGAGAGAATCATTAGTTATACTTCATTATATTAGTCTAAAATTTTATTTTTATTGTGGCTTAAATTCGTCTAAACAATACCTGGATGGACAACATAGGGGTCGCGAGGGTCATGACAGCTTGTGCTAGTGCAATGTCAACACGAAGCATCTGAAGGGCATATCTCGGGATTGTGAAGAAACGGATCCTAAATGATCCCACCTCGACAACAATAGGGGAAAAGGTTATGGGAGAATCAGACAAGGTCTGAGAAACAACCAAGTCAAATGAGATGCCCTAGGGGACACGGTACCCGACCCCATCATGATTGGTTGCAGGTGATCGTCATCCTCCACCAACCACGTAGCTCCCCGAGTCATTATTGCACCCCTCTCGCTTTTAACAGGTCCATCCCACATGATCAAAACACAAACAAACACTCGATAAAGCTCAGGTCAAGTCGTGGTTGATTACACCTAACCCTATATCATCTATACATTGATAATGATCAAGTTAGTCAAAACAAAGAACTAGTAATAAGTGGTTTGTATATGAATCAATGAGTTGGTCGATCTTCTGATTTACTTATACATGTTTCTTTCCAAAACACTAATAATATCCATGTTTCTATTTTATTTTATTTTTTTGATAAATGATGGTTTTATTCAGTAGCTTTGCAAATAAGAGAGTTTACAAAGCGGGGGTAGTGATCCCCAAATAACCTCCAAAAGAAATAAACAACCAACTAAGATAATCAGCTCCTACGAGAGCAAATAAGACATAGAGAGGGAGAATTCTGCCAAAGGGGAAGACTTGAATCCTCCACCAAAGCACCAGCCATCTTGCAGATGCTATAACTGTGCAACTGGAGCTTGTAGAATACCACATCCAGGGTCTCAGTCTGTTGCCTGAAAACAGTAGAGTTTCTCTGCAACCAAATGTGCCAAAACAGAGATAGGCAACCTTAACCCAAGATTTCCACCAGTTCTTGTGTCCAAAGCCCCTCCAAGCATATAAACAGGTGACACAATCTCCTGGCATAGTCCAAACAATCGACCACCAAGAGTAGACCTTAGACCAGAGCCGCCAAGAGAACGTACAATGAAGAAACAGGTGAGGAGCATCTTTAAAAAAACCAGTGCACAGGCTGCAGAACATGTCATTAATCGAGATCCTTAAACCCCTTTCCTCCAGAAACACCTTAGTGGGAACGGCATTGTGAGCAAGCAACCAAACCAAAGAGTTGTATTTGGGTGGGAGATTTTTAACCCATAAGATGCCAGCCCAAGGGACAGGAGATGAACTAGAGTCTGAAAGCAAGAGGTAAGCTGAGGCGGAGGTGAAGCCTGCTTCCCTTTGCGACCAAACCACCAAGTCAGGAATATCAGGCTGTACAGAGACCGTACTCAATAAATCCATGAGCGATGCCGAGTCCTCCCATTCATAAGAGAATAGAAAGGAACGACGATAAACCAAGTGCCATCTAACCACAGCTCACCAATACGTGACCATTCCCCCGTACAAATACGATACAGGCGAGGGAAGCGATATCGAAGGGCCACATGACCGACCCAAACATCTTGCCAAAAACGTATGCGGTCACCTCTCCCAAGCCGCCAATGTAGACTCTGGTTCCCTGAAAGACTGATCGTCAGACAAAGCCATTATGTGACTAAATAGGAAAGAGGAACCCGGCTTGTCTAAAGTAGTGAGGTCCCATTCTCTCAGATCCCAGAAAAACTTGGCACATAAAACCTGCTTCCAGAGAGAGTCTTTCTCAGAGGCGAAGCGCCAAAACCACTTGGCCAGCAGACTGTTATTCACCTTTTCCAATCCTGAAATACCCAAACCACCCTCAAACTTGGGTTTGCAAACAGATGACTAGCGAACCTTGCAAAAGACTCGGGAACGAGCCCTGTTATGCCATAAAAAGCGTCTTCTCCAAGCGTCCAACTCCCGAATAACTCCCTTGGGGGCCTTGAACAAGGACATAAAGAAAATGGGCAACGTCGAGAGGGTAGACTTGATCAGAACTAACCTCCCTGCATAGATAGGTCCTTTGTCTTCCATAAGGCAAGTGAGTCCTTAAACTTCTTAACAACAGGATCCCAGAAAGACACTCGTCTTGGGTTAGCTCCCAAATTAAAACCAAGGTATTTAATTGGGAGTGAACCAACCAAGCAACCCAAGGAGGAGGCAACAACATACAGGTTCAAAATTCTGGCATTCAACAAGATGGCAGTAGACTTTTCGAAATTGATCTTGAGGCCCGAACTAAACTAGAAAGTGAGAAGGGTACTTTTTAGCCTCAGAAGATCATCCAAAAATCCTCGCACAAAAAACAGAGTATCATCTGCAAATTGGAGGTGAGAGATGGTAGGACCTGCAGAACCAATCTTGACTCCAGAAAATTCCCCCAACCGGATTCCCTCCTCAAGAACCTGATGTAAACCTTCAGCAGCGATCAGGAAAATGAATGGTGAGAGAGGGAAACCTTGTCGAATCCCATTAAGAATAGGGAAGTCACGACTTGGCGAGCCATTGACAAGAACAACTACGTAGGCTCGAAAACAGGAGGTCATCCAAGAGCACCATTTTGCCCCAAAGTTCATAGCGAGCATCACCTCCTCAACATAGTCCCAATTGAACTTATCAAAGGCCTTCTCAAAATCGAGCTTGAGAACGATCGTCTCCACACTAGAATGATGAACATAATCAATAACTTCTGAGGCGATCAAGACTCCATCAACTAGCTGCCTGCCTGCAACAAAACCAGATTGAGGATCACTGATAATATCATTCAGAACTTGGCGCAGGCAATTAGCTAAAACTTTAGCTAAGATCTTGTAAGGCCCCGAGATGAGACTAATAGGTCTGAAGTCCTGGATCCTGTCAGCGTTGTGAATCTTGGGAATCAAGGTGAGGAAAGTGGAACTCAGACCCTTCCTGATGGTGCCTGAGACAAAGAAATCAGAGAAAAACCGAAGCAGGTCATCTTTGATTATATCCCAACAAACTTTGTAGAAAAGCATAGAGAAACCGTCAGGGCCAGGTGCCTTCTCTGAACCACAATCACAAATAGCAGCAAATATCTCATCGGAGGAGAAAGGCTCCTCTGAGAATGTGGACTGAAACCCAGATAATCTAGCAAAAGGTAACCGAGGAAGTGGGACACAACTCCCGGAGGCTTCGAAAAACGAAGGCTAAAATGATCTGCAGCATGATTCCGTATCTCAAGAGGATCAGATAAAATGACTGAGCCCAACCGGAGTTGCTGAATTTTGTTCCTTGCAGTTCTAAGGTTGGCAATATTATGATAGAAACGGGAACAGACATCCCCAAGTTTGTGCCATCTGAGTCGAGCCTTTTGGCTCCAAATTCGGGCCAGCACTTTCTGTTTACGAATCAAAGCCAACCGAGCCAAAGATCGAGATAAGCATTCAGCCCCAGACAACTCTTGATCATCCAACAAATCATCAAATGCGTCGATTTCAGCTGCTAGAGATTCAACTTCAAGATCAACTCGTCCGAACACCTCCCTGCCCCATCTCTGCAAATCGATACGCAAGCTTTTGAGCTTGAACCAAAGAACATAGCTAGCAGAGCCCTGGAAAGTGTATGAATTCCAGAAGGCTCGAACATCGGATCGGAAGTATTTGTGTTCAGTCCAAGCGTTGAGAAAACGCCTCGTCTTTGGGCCCCAATTGATGTCGGAGGAGAACAGTGTGATCGGCCGGTGGTTTGATAAGGAACGAGGATGGCTTTGCTGCGAAAGACTGCCAAAAAGAATGAGTGCTGAAGGGGAGATGATGAAGCGATCAAGGCGGGACGCCTTTGATTCTCCACCATACCAGGTGAATTTTGAACCTGAGAGATTTAAGTCCAATAGCTCCATGTTGCGCAGGAAGTCATTGAACAAGGTACATTCCGATACAGAGGAATGAGAGTTGCGTCTTTCATCTGAACAAAGCACCGAATTGAAATCTCCCCCAGCCAACAATACATCACCAAAAGAGGCACGATCAGCGATCAGTAATTCTCAAAGATGTCGTCGACCTGGTGAAGTAGAAGGGCCATATACATTTAATATCGTCAAAACAGAACCTGTAGGAAGAAAGGTACCAGACCAAGCCAATGCCGAGCCAATTGGTTTTGAAGACGACATGAGAAAGGCAGAGGATTTCCAAGCGGTCAGAATACCCCCGGAAGCACCATATGAAGGTATAAAGATGAACTCCCAGCCCAAAAACAGTCCACAATCTCTGAGAAAGCCAACTGAGATATCATGTACTTTCGTCTCCTGAAGCAAAACAAATTCCGGTCGCAGGTGAAGGATCACCCTCTTGATATCTCTCTTCTTGTGAGGAGAGCCTGATCCTCTCACATTCCATGAGACGAGCTTCATGCTCAATTGGAATGGAGGGGAGTGGAGGCAATTTGATAACAAGTGCCACCACCGGTGTCACGCCCCAATTTCAGTAAACCGAACTTAGGACGCGAACTTTTAAAACAATAAATCATTTGAAACCTGCTTTGAATTGATACTTTAAAAATTACCAATTTGCCATCAAAAGAATAATATTTACAATACAAAAGCGTCCCAACAAGTGGACATGGTACAATATCCGTCACTAGACTCAACAAATATAAAGACCAGACTCCGCTCCGAGCTCCACCAGCTTCAGGAGCTCACCTAGTCCAGCCTACGAACGGTACCTGTAGGAAAAGCAGCTAAGGGTGAGCGTTCGCTCACCACCGCGGATAACAGACTGACTACGGCATAATTAGCAGACAAAGCCTATAACACCCACAACAGACTCAACTCCGGGGATCACCGTCCCCAACTCAAGTACTCCGACTGACAAACACCCACGATGACCTTCCTCGAACGACTCGACGCTCAACCACGTAAGTAGACCCGACACAACAATTGACGACCTCTCCCAAGGACTCAAACGACAGCTACACGACACCAAACAGATCACAAAGGATCGCACACCAAACAAGATCCCAAAGGATCGCATACCAGCTGCTCAGTAACCTCTCCCACTCACACGAACACGGATCAGGCTAGCCAAAGAATGCTTACAACCTGTGATACTCAAACTTGGACCAGGCCAGCCAAAGAGTGCTTGCAACCCGTTGATACTCAAATGTGGTCAGGCCAGCCAAAGAGTGCTTGCAACCTACCGGGATCCGCAATCACAATCACAATTACAAGCAAATTCAAACACACAGGCACTCAAGGCCACTCAAGACACCTCAACAGTCAAGACTCGGGTTCAACAACCCCACGGGCACTCACTGCCACTCAAGACACACCAACGGTCAAGACTCGGGTTCAACAACCCCACAGACACTCACTGCCACTCAAGACACACCAACGATCAAGACTCGGGTTCAACAACCCCACGGCACTCACGACCACCCAAAACTCCGACAGTAAGACACGGGCACTCATGGCCACCCAAGACACCAATTTAAACACACGGGCTCTCAAGGCCACCCAAGACGCCAAATTAAATACACGGGCTCTCAAGGCCACCCAAGACGCCAAATTAAATACAAGGGCTCTCAAGGCCACCCAAGACACCAAATTAAATACACGGGCTCTCAAGGCCACCCAAGACTCAGCAATAAATAACGCACAACCACTTCCGGCATAATCGATGCCTCCAACAGTCCTAAGGTCACTAGTTTCACAAACAACCTCCGGGCATGGTCATATGCCTCCAGCAGTCCTACTATCAACAGTTTCACAATCAACCTCCGGGCATGGTCATATGCCTCCAGTCAAACAATTAACGTTAAGTTCTCTGCTCCTACGACACTACTAAGTGTCACATGCTTTTCCAGTAATTACCAAGTTCCCGTAGCATGCTTTTCTAATAAACGCTACAATCCCGTATCATGCTTTTCTAACATTTAAATAAGTCTATTCAACCCACGACACCCCGGTGTCACATGCAATTCTACTGTTAACTTTCCCTAGTCAGGGCCGAGATCCGGCTACTTTTCCCTACCTCAACTGAAGAGCAACCGCTACGCTTCCTAGCTGCTGACGTTCTGTCTTGCTACCTCCGAGCTTCACTTCGATCGAAGCCGGACTCTAAAGATAACACGAAAGCCATGATTAGAGGCGGTTCCCAGGTTAGTTTAAAGGTCGCGATTAAACTAGTTTAAAGCCGACAGTAGTCCTTTAAACTCGAGCGGGATAAAAGCGGGGTCACGGAGAATCAGGTTTGAGTACCCGAGCACCGAAACCGGTGCATGCGAGGCACGGTCCCAATGCACGAATCCCGAGGTCCGATTCAGCGGTCTGCTTTTGTTCCCTTTTAAACCCAAATTGCAGTCCATTTTAACAGCCCGATTATTCGTTCCACGCTCAACGGATCAAGATCCATTTTAAATCAAAACTGATTGTTCCCTTAAATCGACTTTCTAAAACCCAAGTTTTATTTCCGACGTTTTAGTTTATTTCCTAACAAATCTGATTCTCAACTCCTCGATTTAAAACCGTTTTTAAAACCCAAATTAATTCTAATTCTCTTTTATTTTAAACCCCTTTTTCTTTAATCTGATTTTCGTTTTACAACTTTTCTCTCCAAAATCCGATTTTGATTCCACTAAACCGATCCGGCTAATTTACAGTTGTTTTCGCATTAACAGATCAACATTTACAGATTTAATACTAATAGATTTAACATTAACAGCTTTAACATTGACAGATTTAACAAAACAGATTTAACCTAAGTCGAAAACAAAACAACAAAAGGGAGGGCTCGGTCAGAAACTCCGACGACCCTCAACGGCGATAACGCCGGCCGGAAACTCACGGTGGTGGCTCACCGTAGAGGAGATACGGGCGGAGGGAGGTGGTCGTGGTGCCGGGCGTGGCGGCAGAGCACGGCGAGGCACGGTGGCCCCTCACCCGTCTCATATCTGGGATGACGGGGCTCGGGGACGGCGGGGGAACGGCCGGCGAAGGCGAGTCTGGTCCGAGAAGACGAGGGAGAGAGGCAGGCTCGGTGGTGGTGTCGTGGCTGGACGGAGACTCGGCCAACGGCGGCGGCAGCGACGTGAGCTGGAGAAGACGGGGGCGGTGGTGGTTGAACGGAGAAGACCGACGGCGAGTGAGGGCGGCGTGGTCGTGGTTGGGCGGAGAAGACCGACGGGGCGAAGGGGAAAGTGAAGGTCGGAGCTGGATGAGGAAGAGGGAGGTGGGAGACGCCTTGGCCGGAGGTGGAGGGAGGTCGCCGGAGCTGGTGAGGGAGGCCGGCGTGGGGCTTGAAGAAGACGAAGTAGACGGAGTGAGGGGAGAGGAACGGTTCGGCTGCGGGAGAAGGGAGCAGAAGACATTTAGGGTTAAAAACCCTAAATGTTGGTATTTATACCCAGTCTTGGGCCGGGTCAGCAATCTGGGCCGGGTCGCTCGGGTCTGGCCCAGCCCCCCCTTTTTTTTCCATACTTTTCGAACCGATTCCCAAACCCGTCAATTAGAACCCGTAAAAGACAATTAAATTTTTCAGGACTTTACAACCGGAGTCCAATGCAGGGTCAGAAAAGTCGATGTCCTCGAGCTGAAGCTGGCCGGAGACTTCAGCGTCCAAATTCTCAAATTGTTCCTTAATATCACCTCCAGTTGCTAGAGCCTTAAAGCCCAATTTCTTGACGTAATTCCATCTGTTAGAGCTCGAAGGAGAGGGCTTTGATGGACCAGATACGTGAAAAAATTTCTGGGCAGAACTGGCGCGTCTCCTGCGAGAAGAAGTTGTTGCTTGCGTTTCACGCAAGTCAACGCCCAAGGGTTTCGAAGCGATAGGAACGACAAAGAGGCCCAACGCTGAATCTGGCACAACAAGATTATCCTCAAAGCCCAAAAAAGTGTCCTCAAACTCTTGGAATCCTTGATTGGATAAAGGAGATCGATCCAAATCCACAATAGGGTTTGAATTTGAAATCGAATCCTTATCATTAACGAAGTCATCGCGCGCGAGTGGGGGAGGACTCGCCGGCGCCGAGGAGGGTTCCGATGAACCTGAGGAATCAGACGATGTCGAAGCAGAAACATATCGTGGAGCAATGGGCAAATGAACCATGGACACTGGAACCGGCTCAGCCCACAGGGAGAAGGAATTTCCACTCAAGCAGAAGGCGCGATGATGGGCAGTAATACGGGCCACATTGTGAACCATGACAAAGAAACACTCAAAATCCTTCCTGAGAACCTGAAGAACGTCCCCAAGTGCCTTCCCGACTGAGAGAAAGTTCTCAAAGCTCCATCCCTGTATCGGCATTCATGTGACAGAGATCCATTGGAAAAAGCCTGGATTTGTGAAAAGATCTCCCGAGGTGCGAACAATATCGAACCATGGATTGAGTGACGCCCAATCCTGATCAGAATTCGTGTTAGAGATCATGAAAATTCTGTGCCCAGAGCTCTTGAGAGCAAAATGACGAATCCCTGCAGAATGCAAAGCCTCCAACAGAGCTTCTGGCGAGGAAGAGGTATGCGCAATCCCAATGGCACTAGAGAGGGCTTTCGATTTCAAATCAGCGACCTCAGCTCCCTCAATCGGATCCAAGAGTTCATCAACCACGGGGACGGCGGCTGGAGTGAAGGTTCGTGGTTTCCAAGTGGATCGGGACCGCCTTTTAGGATCGAGCCAGGCCGGAACCACAAGGATTTTGCGCCCAACAAACCTTCTACCATTCATGGCCGCCGCCATTCTGGAGCAGTCAGCCGCTGAATCCAGATGAAGAAAACAGAATGGTCGACCCTTAGCGAATGATCTCTGACTGAGATAGATGCCATTGATGGATCCGTGCTCAGAAAATACACGATAGATCCAAGGCTCCTTTGCCTGAATGGGGAAATTGCTGACAAATAACTTGCAGGAGTCTACTTGTCGTCGACGATCAGGAGAGGCCGGTCTGTCGAGAGCAACAATTGCTTTAGAAGCATGAGCAGAAGATTCGAAACGAGTAATCAATGACGCCACTTTCGGTTGCAGGACGCCAAGGTCGAGATCACTAAGAGTAGGAGTGCAAGCAGAGTGGCCGGAGACCGTACTCGCCGCCAGAGACCAGATCTCAGAAGTTTCCGTCCGAACTTCTTTCTTCAAAATTATTGTTCTAAGGCCTCTTCTTGCTCTCCTCTCAGCAAATTTTTGAGTTTATTTTCTTTTAAAATGGATAGGTTGGAATAAATCCCATGTTTCTATTCTTAAACAATATTGGTTTTTTAGATTGTATCATTAGAATTGATTCTTAATGAATACTTATCTTGATTCACAATAAGTTCAAATTTGAATTGTTTAAACACTTTATGATTATATTTATATATAGTTTATACTTGTCATGAAACAATATATTTTCAACTTTTATTTTGGAAAAATAAGGTACGTGCAACGGTGCATGGCGGAGCCCCACAAGCACGTGTAGTATGGGTTTGTGTGATAAGATTGTTTGAATTCATAGACCCGAAGAAAGAAGAGACTTAGCTATGTGTGTCGGTTCGTACCTCTCTGGTTTGCCACAGGTTTCGTACTGCGCACGTAACTGACCAGCTGATATAGCCACTGGTTTTGTTTTGGGTACACAATAGTGGTCTATGGTATTGTGTCCTTCAAATCTCTGGTCTCTGCCGACAGTTACACGTTACGCTTTATCACGGGTCGAGTAACGGTAAAATATGAGAGGCTAAAAAGAGTTTTTAGATACTTTGAATAGTTTATGTTGCATTGTTACCTTTTTGAATTAGTCAACTAATCTCACCTTAATTAGTGGACTTCTTAGACTTTAATGTATATGATTCCATATGAAACTAAAGACTATAATTAAAAGAAAAAAAATTCTCTATCAATTTTGAAACTCTTTCTTAGGCCAAGTTAGTGTCCGCCGCTATGGTGCTTCCTACACTCCTTTCGTCGTCGCTGCATCCGTTGCCGCCATGATGCCTACAACGGATACCGCTGCTCCTACCAGTGGCCCTCTCCTCCCTCTTCCTTCCCATCGCTCCTCTGTCGTGTGTGGCTAGGGATAAGGTTCGTCGTCGACGTAAACCCAAGTCTACCATGACTGAACTGTCCCTTCACCACCCCGCGACCCCTCTACCCCGGGTCCGATCCCGATAGGAGGCTTCTCTATCGGATCGGACTCTCTGATATCGGCTCCTAAACCGAACAGGGGAGGGCCGTTGCGCCTCCCTGGGGGTAACTTCCTCTCCAAGTAATGGTCTTCTGACCTTACCGGCCTCGAACCCTAATCCGAAGTCGCCTTCCTCTGACCCCCCCATCCTTTTCTGTCGCCCCCCAATCGGCCATGACTGGCTCTGGTTCTGATCAATAGGGACAAGAACCCTAGGGTTCCGCTGGTCACCGGCGAGGAAATAGGGAAGTCTTGGGCTAACGATGGGTGGAAATGAAACATGAAAGAGCGATCCTTTCGGAACCTCAAGAAGTCCCACACCAGGGAAATGATTGGGTACGTAGACCTTAAAACATGAAGAAGTCGGGGAAATGATTGGGTACACAGACCCTGAAACATGAAGCCCCACACCGGGGAAATGACCAATGAATGGGTACGCAGACCCTGAAACAAAGAATGGGTACGCAGACCTTGAAACAATGAAAGGGTACACAGACCCTTAAACAATGAAAGGGTACACAGACCCTGCAGCTAACAAGCATAGAAAGAAAGGGTATAACACCCATTTTGACAACCATGAAGCCTAGAAAAGTACGACAACAACTAGCTAATCTTTTAAAACCAAGCCAAGCAAGAAAAGAAACAACTTCCAACTCACTCGGCTAGAAACTCTCTACGAGAGGATACCTAGAGACAAAACCAATTGGTCATACTAAACTAAGCGCAAGGCTTCTGAAGAGGGCAGACAATGCCCGATGAAATCGCCGGCTGCCAACACCTTTGAACCGACTAGCTCGACCCACGCCTGGGTCGAGGTGAAGCGAAACCAATACGCAAAGGAAAGCAAGAAGAACAGGGGGAAGCAATCTAACCAGACAAGGCGAGAAAAAAGAGTAGACCTCAGAGGACATCCCATCATACCAAATACCCTAGACCAGATAAAATGCTTAGTCCTTCCTAAGTTCTGGCCAACACCGAGACACTCAAAGGAGATGATCGATAATTCTACCGAGCAAAAATACGGCCTAAAGAACAGTCAGGGGATACCTCAAAGCACAAGAGGTTGTCGCGAAAAGGCAAGTAACCACTACGATGCCAAGAGCTTTATCAGCGAGCAGAAAATAGAGGAGAGCCGCAACAATCCTAACAAGAAAAGCCTCCCACGAGTAACCAAACCTCTACCAATCAAGCCCCCTTACCACAGCAAAACATGAGAGAGATGATGAACCGACCTACGCCAATCTTCACCAAAGGATGGAGAAAGACCTCCCACTCAAGTCTAGAACAGCACCAACTCCCGAAGCTGAGGGGAAACTGAATCAGCACACACCATCAGCAACCATCAACAACACCTGCTTCCAACACGAGGTCGGCCCGAATCCAGCCCGAGCCCACACCTTCGAAACCCAAGACAAAGACAGAACCGGCCCAACCCGAACCCACCACAGAAAAGTCGTAGATCATGTCCCAGACAGGCCCACCACACCAAACAGCCCACCACACCCAACGAGCCTACCACTCCAACGAGCCCACCACGGCCGACCAACGAAGCGGACGACGAAAGTAGAACACCGACCACCGGCGACACCTTCGACGTAGCGACGCTAGCCCAGATTCGCGCCAATCAGAGGCCGAAGAGGCCAAAGAAAGGCGTCTCACGCCGGAGAAAAGGGAGAACGCCAGAGAACATTACGCTGAGGAAAATCGGAGACGGAGAAGACCTCTGGGAACAACAAGGAAAGGAGAATATGACTCAAAGGCGGCCGAACTGGGAAGAACGAGCCCGGGAAGGTTCCTGAACCACCCCCACACCAGATCAGGAGCAAAAACCACCCGGCCCACCCCGACTGGAGCAACCCGAACCGGTTTCTGACTCGTTTCTGACCCAACCCAGTACTGCCTGTCCAGGCCCGGTACTACTGCCCAGGCCCAACCCGGATCTGCCTGCCCAGTCTCAACCCAGAACCTTCTGCACAATCCCAACTCCATCCTGAGCCCAGCCCAGAACCCGACCCTGAACCTCAACCACCAGGCCCGACCCACCATCGAAGGACCCTACCCGGAACCAAATGTCGCCGTACCCACCGCCCTTGCCAGCAGATCTCGCCGACCAAAAATGAACGGGGAGTGAGCCGACACCACCGGAGTAGAGCACCTCTCTTGCCGAGCCAGGCCTGCCGGAATAGGGACGCACGAGCAGATCGCAGCGGACGTGAAGGAACTGCAGAAGGACGCCATCCCTGCCAAACTAATCCTCACCGACCCACGCCGACCACCACGTGAGAAGACTACTTTCTCAAGCCGAGCCAGACCTTCGCTGAGACCGACAGAATCGAAGCTCACAACCACTAGCTTCATGGCTTGAGTGTACCTCGGATCTGGAGAAAGCGGATGAAGCTAGACAGAAGAAGAAGGAAAAGAAGAGAGGAAGAAGAAAGGAGAGAAGAAGAGGCAGGGAATAAGGAGACAAAACCTCTGGCGATAGCCATGGCCAAGGGCCACAGTCATCGTCGACGACAGCTGCAAACGAGGAAGAGGGAACAGGTGGAGTAGAGTTTTTTTCCTTCTCTTTCAAGTTATTCTACATCAAACATCTAGGTACAACTTCATTGCAACATCCTTCTAATAGAGTTTGACAAACATATTATAAAAATATACATAAAAGGATTCAAGTCACCAAACAAGATTGATCTATTCAACAATGTTGAATTAAACAACATTATGATCTTCATCAATTTCCCATGAGAAGACTTAAAATCAGGATCTTCAGTAACTATGATGGTAAAGAAAAAGAACCTTATAGTGGTGGTTGCTATGACAGTGGCCAAAAGCACTAAAACAAGGAAAAAAACAATAGAAAGGCCTGAAAAGCAATTGTGGATTGATATGGTACATTACATGAATCAAAGTGATCAACTTTTTTTGTGCCATATTGCTATGATTGCACTTCCTTTTTTTTATCCTTGCAAAGAAAAAAAAAGGTTATTGTCAAGTTGAGAGTGACTCTTTCACCTCATCGACCTTTTTTTTTATTCAAAACATTTTAGGGTTTGGATTCTACCTCCTTCAACAATTTGGTGTAAGTGTTTGATAACCTCAATCGGAAGCACAATAAATACTTCATCCGACTAACTTATTGATCGAATTTTGTTACAAAGTTGCCTTCTGTTTCCTTGAATATCATTAATTTGTTTGAATATGTTCTTTTATTCTTAGAATATCTCAAATTAGTATTAGTCCAGATGGTATTTTACAATGGTAAAAGTCCATATTGAACTAATACGGGTTAGCATTGTAAACGTGCCGCATAACAAGTGGCCACAACCTCTTTCTCTTATTTCATCCGCGTGTACATAAACAAATAGTTCGGGAGAAGAATCCTTCGCCCACACATTAGATTCGTACAACCAAAACTTTTTCTAGTCCATTCGTCCACCGTTAGAGGCACTCTTAGAACATAAGATAGGACAAACAAGATCTGACATGCACTTAAACGTGTATCTTACCAGTTAAATCTTTCGGAGTAGAGCGTTGTCCAATATGTATATTATGAGATTCACTTGGTGGTTCTCACCCGGTAGTTACACAAATATCATCAGGCCGTTCGACTGGATAGTCATAGATCAACCGATCATGATTAAAAAAAGTCAGTACGTGATGAGACTCAACGATGGAAAAATATCAACCCAACCAAAGAAAGGTATTTATTCTTTTGCTAGATCACCGGAACATAGGGTAAAGGCCTAATATGGCATATATGGGCTCAATAAACCAACAAAAAACCAAAACTGAAAACACAATCACTGCTCAAGAGCAAAGGCCTCAGCAGGAAATGAGACAGTGAAGCCACCAATGCTCTTGAAATGGATCTTCCCTGTGGAGGGCTCACCCATAAAGATCTCATAACAAGGAGTCCAAATCATGAGCTCCTTGCCCTTGACACCCCTCAGCTTCCTGATCCTATTCTTCTCAATGTAGCTTGTGATCTCCTTCTCATAGGCCACTGTCTTCCCAATCATCTTGAACTTGTGCTCCACCCTCTTCTCTTGGGTCACCCACATGTACCCGGAGCTCCGGACGAAGCCCACTTCCACCACGTCCTTCAACGGGAGGAGCCCGAGGGGAAGCCCGAACTCCTCGTAGAGGGAAACGGCTAGTTTTAGGCCTTCCCGGCCGGTCTTGACGGTGGCTCCTTCCTTCTCTGCCATGGTTGGTGTTGGGTTTTTTTACCTAGTTTTTGTCAAAAGGACAACCTCGTTTTGGTTCATGTTTTGCTGGTGGATTTATAGGGCATCTTAGCTGTGTTAAGGAGTCCTAGGCGTTGTACATTGTTTGAATCGCTTGTTTTCTTGTCATGTGGATCACTCAAAACTATATTGTTGTTGCTATCTAACATAAACATGCGCATGGTATGAAAGGTGCTCAAATGAGCCAAGGATAGTGTGTGAAACACAAAATCTAGTATCCTTGTGACTTTACATGTGGATAAGGGAGGATAATGCAACACGCTTAGCTCTCTCCTCATGCAGGGCTTAGGATGCCTGAACTGAACTAGTGTCGACTCCAAATAGTACTACGTCGGCTCAGGATGCTTGGATTGGCGTTGACCCCAACCGATGGAGGCAATCGCATTGTCTGACATCTCTCTCCCCCTTCGTTGACTCAGGATGCTAGGGTTGGTTTCGACTCTAGACGCCCACACTGTCTGGCATCCCTCTCCTCCTTCATTGGCTCAGGATGCTCGAGCTGGTGTCGACTCCAGGCCAGCGCCAGACACCTACACTACCTGGCGTCTCAATCCTTTGCTGACTCTGGATGCCCGAAGTGGCGTTGACTCTAACCAGTGTCAAACATCCGCATTGTATCTCTTCTGCATTATCTAAGACATCCGCGACAGTGAGGAGCAACGCTCACATCATATGAGAGTATATGTGTGGTGACTCCAAATGTTCTCTCTCTTCCTTTACTGACTCTGGACGCTTAGACTAGCGTCTCCAGACAATGCCAACTCAAAGACTGCCTAGGGTCCATGATAGCGCCAGACGCTCACACTATCTAACATCTTCATATCCTCCCACTCATACATGGGTTCGAACACATAACTTTAAGCTCTCTTCAAAGACTTCCATTTCATTTGCACAAATCACAGAAACTTATATTCAAATCCATTTTTGTTCTAAAAAAAATGAATCAATCCAATTTTGTGTGACATCTAACAAGCGCTTAGCTGATACATATATATAAACATGAAAAAAGACCCAAAAAAAAAAGATACAGAGAGAAATAATGTATCTTAGCAAGAAATATCATACAAGATCAAGATTCAGATAGATACAAATAACAAAGTAAAACGGATGAGAGGTATCGAATAACTCTGATTGTTCAAGCACTTCAAACTTTTCTTCCCCAAATCCCCGTTTGAAATCAAGAGCGAATAGCATCATACATTGCATAAATCGTTATTTGTGAGGCGGGAAATCTTTACAATATCATCACGCACCACTTGCATATAGACGGGTCCATTCCTTGGCTGCAGAATTTGAACAAGAGTGAGAACGTCAGACCTGTCTTAAATTATCGGTTGACCAATATAAGTTACCACAACACTTACCCGTCCCTACAGCTTCAGCCTCGTTTGATTTCCAATGCTTAGCAATGTTCTCAGAGAGTGGATCATCGGGGTTTGGAGCACTAAGTAGTGCTTGAATGCTAACAAAAATGAAACTCACCATCATAAACTTATTTGGCCACAACAATTAAAAATATAACTTTTCTGCCTTAAGTTATATCATATATGGATATTACCACGCAATTTCTACAATATATAGTTTTATCTAGGGAGTAGGGATAATTACAAAACATTACCATGAGGTATTTACTTTTTGCAAATTGTAGCCCTCCTCTTTGATAATCGCAAAAAAGTGCCCTAACCTATATTTTTGTTGCACTTTGTATAAATTTGTTTCGAAATGACGGTTTTACCCTAGGAAATCTAAAATATTAATTGCAGAACAAAAAAAATTCATATCCCCTAAATTTTTTACTCTTTGTATGCTACAGAGAGGAAGAAAAATTAAGGGATGTGAAAATTTGGATTCTTTTTTTACTTGTTATTTTTTTAATCTATAATGTAAGGGTAAAATCATTGTTTTTGTGCAAATTGCAACAAAAAGACAAGTTCATGGTACTTTTTTGCAATTATCAAAGAAGAGGGCTACAAGTAACAAAAAATGGATACTTCAGGGCATGTATTTGCAATTATCCCTATATAGTTTTATCTAATCAAAGCTAGTTTATTATTGGTCAAAAAATGGAGATCAGGACAAGAACATGTTGGTTCCACAATATTGACCAATTTAAAGCGGGACTCCATACCTCAAAAGTACAGTTCGTATCTGTAAAGCGGGACTCCATTTATCTTTCAGAATATCAAGGCATATCCTCCCAAGCTGCATTAGGAGGCCATAGCATAAGAGGCAGAAACGAATAATCTAAGACATGATAAAAATATATAACGGGAATAGCTTACCTTATCGATGTTAGGGTGATAGATTTTGGTGAGAAACCGAACCTGTTAGAAAAATCAAATTATGTTCACAAACCGTTGCGAGTAATACCATGACTTCAACAAACCTTCATTAATAAGGGAACTTCTATTGCATTGGTATACATGATCTAAACTATTTATTCTTCATCTAAACATAACTTCAATCTTAAATGTATATTATACGGACAATGTTATTTACACCCCCTCGATGACCTTTGATTCTCAAAAATTCCCCCTAAAAATGAGTTATAGTAACACACTGTCACCTTTCGTTATTAATCAAAAACCTTGGATTCACACAATTTCAGGGTACTTTTTTGTAATTCTCAAAGAAGAGAGCTACAAGTTGCAAAAAATGAATATATCGGGGTACTTTTTAGCAATATCCCTTCTATTTACGTGTAAATGCATAAAGCCAAACTAAAGTACCTTAGGAGCAGCCATGGGATATTCTTCGGGCAAAAATAGTTCCAACTTGAATACGCCTCCTAGTATTCCAAACAAGAGAATGCATTAATAAAGACAAACACAAAGTACAAATCTAAGAATTAGAAGGAAAAGCTACAATTTCCAAGCAGAGTAATTGCAACCCAACATTTAAACAGACTAATTGCAAAGATTAAAAGATAAAGCAGACTGACTGCAGATGACACTTTGTTACACAGATGAAAATCATCCTGCAAAGCACTGGCTGAGCCCTGAGGACAGCCCAAAATGAATGTGACAAGTGGTTACAATTTTCATTAGCTTTCGATATAGAATTCAGACAGCTAAACCTCAATGACTCTTTAATTTACAGATAAAAACGAAGTGTACAGAGAATTATAAGACTGGAAGCACGCAATTACCTTCATAAGGTGACTGTGTTGGACCAAGGATCATTACATTGAAGTATCTCATATTGTCTTCCGAAGGAGAGGCACTGATTCCAGGGGCTGCAGTGTAAACATCACCAATAAGCTTATTTGCATAAAGATGTTCATTTCAAGATCAAAATGCTTTTACAATATAAAACTATAATTTTTGCCTTCAACTATCATCTTGAACTTTTAGCTAAGTTGATCATATAATATTATTCTACATTTATCTCATTTGCCCCTACTGAACCTCTTTTTTTAGGGAAAAGGATTTCATTACCAAATGAAAGCAAAAACAATAAGCTAGAATAACCTCCGGACTTAGAGCATCCGCAGTCCAAGACCTTTTAAAGGCTGAAAGCAATGTGGATAAGAGAGATAAAAGAATAGCTTTCAGCCCTAGCAAGGCTGAAAGCTAACCGCCGACGCTTTCAGTTGGTTGATAGGTAAGTATGAGAAATAAAGCAAATCATCTTCTTTCAGTCTCTTGTACTACAAATGAAAGTCTATTAGTCAGGCTGAAAGAGGAGAGAGAAACTTTCAACCTCAGTCAAGCCGAAGAACTACAGATGCTCTTAGACCTGGTCCCCTAACATCGTTGGTGGCTCCAAGACCTCGATTAGAGCTACTACTATATTTATCTCATTTGCCCCTACTGGTTTTATCTTCAAAGCTCGTATCTCTCTCTCTTCTCAATGGGTGCGTGTTAGGATGTAAAACTATAATTGGACCTTCAATTATGCTATGTTTTTAGTTGAGTTGGTCCTGATACAAAATGCTTTAACAATCTTCGTATTTACATGCATGTACTTCAAAAACATGCACAAAATAAAAAACAAATATTGAAAGCACATCACATTCCAAAGGTCTATGAGCACAATTAAGAAGGAGATCGGAGTCTACCTGGTTCACTGAGCAGCCGCTGAGTTTCCTTTACAATCACATTAAAAAAAAGCACATCAAACAAGCATATCATCAAAATCAGAAGCATAGGAAAAGAAGAAAAACTAAAGTATTCGAATTTTACTTCGTTTCGCTTGGTTTCGGATCAAGCAGCATAAAAATTGAACAAAAAAGCTGAGGTGAAGCAAGCAAAACAGGATTAGACTATAACAGATCCTTGCTTGCTGCTTTATTTATGCAATTTGTTTCAGTGGGAAAATGAGAGAATTTCAGGCAAAAAATCAAACTTTGAAGCTCTACGAACAAAACCCAGAAAACCCCAGGAATGTAAAACAACAAAAAACCGAAGAGATCGAAGAACGAGCAGTTTTCCAGAATTTTCTCGGGAAACAAACAAGTGTATCTCAGATGAACAGGGAGGGTGGATCGATGAGAAGAGATCGGGACGGACCTTGATGATTCTACGAGGGAGGTTACTGTTGGCCATTTGAGGGTCGATTGCAAACAACGCGAAGAGAGAAGAGAGACGAAGACGGAGAAGATGGGTTTTAGAGAGAGAAGGTTCCTCCCTTTCTCTCACTAAAAATGCAATCAAAGTGGAGGCTCTCACTGTTTGACGTGTATTATGTGGTTTTATAATGTTTTCTTTTTTACTTTTTAATATTCTCCTATCGAATATATAGTTTTTTTATGTATAGTTTTCATTTACAAACGTTATTTTATTTTCTGGAACGAAACGGTAGAAATTCTATTCATAGTATCGATAATTTCTAGCAAATATAGGGTCGATGACCTTACAAGATTCTAGGATATAGTCCAAGACTCCGTATAAGTATCTTCTTGCGTTTTTAGACTCATAGAAAACATCTATTTTGTTATCATAGACACTTGAATGGCAAAAACAAAGTAACAAAAAGTTGATAAACAAAAAACAAAGACTACCACAAAGTCGAAATTGTCAGGGATAGTCGTTGAACTATTGAGATGCCTCGTGAAAGGCTACAAGGATGACTATTCGACCATTTGTCGGTAGACCACGTTCTCCATAACAGATGGGGATGCTCCCCCGATGGGAAAGGGATGGGATAACCCGCCCCGGGTTTTGTGGAACAGTACACCATTCTTCTATATATCTCACAACATGTCTTCAAACTCATGGCTCCTAGTGAGGCTACTGAGCAGTCTTTACTTGAGTTGGAGAATCAATATATGTGATGGTCATCCCAGTTCTCTGATCACCATAACACCAATATCCATTGAATCCCATCTTCAACCTCTCATTGGCGAACTCGAAGCTTTGTCGTCAGAGTCTGTCCCGAGTTCTCCTTTGGCCTTCAACCTAGATTTATTTGTCGTTGCCACTAGATCCTATCTATGGTAAAAACGATCAGACCTGACTTATGTACAGAACGAAGACAAAGGTGGGGGAAGAAGAGAATCGTATCTAACATTGACCGACGAGGTGATACCTAAATCCTAACACTAAACGGGTGTCTTTGACCCGTATCATTTTTTTCTTTTCTGTTTTTTTTTACTTCTAAATTTTCTTCTCTCACCTCCTTAAATTTTATATGGATTGAACAAAATCATGACATTAATTCATTAACTTATTAATATATGCCTTCTATAAATAATAAATAAAATGTCTTGAAACATTGCAAAATCCATTTTTTAGAGTTTGAAGCCGCCGAATACGGCCTCTTTCTCGAGCCTCGTTTTGTTCGTTACCTTTACCCTCGTAGCAGACCCCCACAACCTTTTTGTTGCTTCCATTTGTCTCGTACGTGTCGACTCTGTCGGGAGTAACAAAGATTGGCGCATCCTTCTCCTCGGCTGGAACTTCTGCCATGCCCACCACCATCAATGGTCTTGTCCCGTCTACCCATCTTCGATCGAGCACCTTTGCCTTGAGCCCGACTCTCTTCATGCGAAGGATCGGTTGAGGTCTCACACCTCATCCATCGCCCTCCGATCATCAAAATTCATCGGAGGCATGACCCAAGGTCCGACGATGAGTTCGTGGCACACCTATTCACTAGGAGCCTTCGTGTAGGGCCGCTCCAACCCCCTCCGCTAGATCGGGAAAAGGGAGTCTGGAATGCTACCGCTTAGAGGGGAATGATCCCAATGGGGTGGATGTGATGCTCGCAAATCAGTCTTACTGGCCTCTATGATGCCATTAGGGTATCACGAGGCATCCAAGAGGAGCCACACTCCATCCCTTAGGGATTGGGAACTGTCCGACCCCAGTCTCCTACTTTCCCCAAGCCACTCTTTGACCACCTGTCGTGACACTACAAGCCTGATCGAGTCAAGGCAAAGAAATTCGTCTGAATCTCTCGTGCCAATCACCGAAAGAATAGAGAATCCATACCTTTTATTTGGAATAGTCGGACAGTTGTTATAGGACCAACGTTCCGAATGTAAACGTGACTATGTCTTGTCCTTTTCCTTATTTCCAGTCGATGTATGTTCACTTTTGAATTATCAAAATTATATTAATAAAATATCATCTTTATGTAAAAAAAAGTAAAGATACCTTGTGAATTATTGGCTTACATCTAATACAACTACTAATCTATACAACATATAATAATGGAAGAGAGACAAAATCATATTTCATGTGATAGATCTCCATTAATGTATAACAATTTGTCTATCGATATGTTATGTCCCACCCACCACAAAACGATTAAACATCTATTATACCCATATTTCGACAATATGAATATAAGAATACGATGTTAAATCAACTTTTTCGGTGAGGAGGGCTCCAAAAAACATACGATGTTAAGACATTATGTTACGGAAGACCATCGCACAAAGCATACTATGTTTAAACAAATTGTTAGCAAGCTCTTGTCTGTTCCTTCTTCGTTTAATGAAATTTCTATATTTGTGAAAAACTATGGTTGATAAATACAACAATTTTATTGGAAGAGAACAAAAGAATGAACATCATTAACTAATTGTCTTATAGTAACAGTACTTATACATAAATATTAATATATACACGTGGTGTATATTAGATAGGATTTGTATCTTCGTCCTTTTCATCCAGAGGAAGGAACCCTAAACTAACAAGGACGTCAAGGCAAGCCGGTAGAGGCTCGTCCTTCATGTACCCAAGGTTGTTGGCGTGTCGTGTCGTCGTAGTCATGCCCAAGTTTTGAGTCAACACCACTCTTGCCTTTTCCTTTCCGCCTTCAATTATAGTCTTACAGTCGTCCCTAGGACTCGATGTCAATCGTACCTATTCGGTTTTGTATTTCAATACAAAATTTAACGACCATGTCAGACGAAAATCTCATGTATACATGATTATGTACGGAAAAGAAAAAGAAGTATTGAATCCTCGTTTTGACTCTTAACTTTATTATCTCAATCGTTTCACATTTCACACAAGATCAATAGTTAGTATGAGGGAAAACTACAAATGCATACTCTGAAGTTGTCACGTTTAACCGATGATTACCCTGAAGTTTAAAGTTAACTGATGCATACCCTAAAGTTACGAGTTGTAACTCAAAACCCCTCCGTCAGCTAAAATGACGAATATACCCTCAACTACACTTCAATAATTATGTTAAAAAAATTATTTAAAAATTACTTTTGTTATATATATATATATATTTACTTATCAAATGACTTCATTTTTATTTAAAAAATCAATTTATTTATATTTTAAAAAATTATTTAAAAAATCACTGAGGGTATTTTCGTCATTTTAGCTGACACAAGGGGTTTTGAGTTACAACTCATAACTTCAGGGTATGCATCAGTTAACTTTAAATTTCAGGATAATCATCAGTTAAACGTGACAACTTCAGGGTATGCATTTGTAGTTTACCCTTAATATGATAATGAGTGGACTACATGATACTTTAACAACACCAAAACGAAAAATCAAATGCAAAAACCAATAGTTCTAGTAGAATCTAGTAATATTTTCGAAAACTCGATAAATCATCTGTATCGGTAATTCTTAACTTCAAGCAAATAAACCACTAGAATTCGAACATGCAAAACTACCTAGTAGATAACTATATAAATATTTAGATATTGTGCCCTAAGAGCAGGGCGGATTCACTCAAGCTCCAGGGGGGGCACGTGACCCCCCTCAAATATATTTTCTTCAAAAATTACTCCTTAATTTTATATATTATTTCTTTAAAATTATAATTTTCAATTAAGTGCCCCCTCAATTTTATAATTATTGTTTAATTTTCCTAAATATGATTCTTCAAATTTCCATTTTTACAGAACTATTATTTAATCTTTTCTAAATTTCCTTCTTTAATTTTTCAGTTTTTTCAATTAGAATTTTAAAATTTCTTAATTATGCACACTTAAATATCTATTTTATTATATTATATTTAATTTTTTAATTATTTTATGTTTTATATTATATAAGTTTCTTAAATCTAGTTAGCGTGTCAAAGTGTAATTATGTTTAAGCCATTGTTCAAAGTATAAAAAATTATTAATTTGAGTTTCATTATCGACAAAATTACTAGTTATGGTGAGATTTTTCAAAAGAGAAAAAACCGACTCCATTAACTCAAGTGATAAAAAGAAGAAATCAAATAAGAGACCAATGCATGAGTAATAGTACTATCGTGTACGGCGAGATTTTTTTTACTATGTTAACAACGAAGGTGGTGCCCCCCTCATTCTAAAAACTGGATCCGCCACTACGACTAAGAGTATACATGAATTGATACAGAACACAAAATAACACATGTTAGGTCTACAATAGAAAACATATATTCAAGTGAATCCAGTTTGATATTTATTCAACGTTCTGTAAAGCTATCTTGATTGTTTGAAATTAACACTCCTTCATACGAAGATCGTGAAATTTATATCAGATTGGGAGGAATTACCCAAGTATATTTTCCTTTTGTTCCAATACACATGTGACAAAATAGATCTAATAAATAATAATTAAGCCAAAACATGCATGCATTGTACGTACATACCTCGCAGATCTCATCCTCATGGTCGCCGTCCACCGGAATAATGTAGATTCCGTTGTGGTCCGTCTCGCTGTCGATGGTGACCGTGAGAGGCTCGCCGGGGCTGGTCCTGTTCCGGCACTGCAGCCTCACCTTCACGCCCGGTATGTACTCGCTGAGGCTCGTCTCGAATTGAACCTTACACGTGTCGCAGTACACCCTCCCCTCCACGTACAATGAGTCCACGTTTCCGGTGGCGCTGCCGGCGAGAAAGGCCACGGCGGCGATCATCATCATGACCGCGATCCGGTGAACATTGGCCATTTTTAAATACCTCTTAATTGTTACAAGCTAAACTTCTGCATATGTATACCTGTAATTATAATATTTTCGATCCCTTTTGGTGATAGTGTGGAGCTGGAACCAAAATGGATTTGGATCAACGATACGAGGTTTTGATTGGGTTCAATTTGTTTTTCTTTTTTCGTTTGTTTTTAACGGTTGTCCTTGAATTAAGCTTGCTTTCCTACGACTCTGTCCGAGAATCACACCTCATTGTATCACTTTTAGTTCTTATTTTATGTTCGGTGAGTTCTTATAAATGTTATTTTATAGATTAGCAAACTATACAAAAAAAAAATTGAATAGGCAAAATTTTCATTTAAAGAGCCTCTTTTGAGGTAAAAGAGAGCTACAAGGCCAAGAAGACCACAAAAAAGGGGGATTCTCCAAGATGATCATATGTCATCTATAAGAGAAATCAACTACAAACAAATACACAACTCAACAAAAAACAACTAAGAAAAAGAACAACTACAAGAGTCTTGCAAATCAAGCAAGAGATTCAAAATTCGAAGTAGCTTGCAACCCAAGCAAGGCCGTGAGATCCTGAAGGAACTGAAACAAGCAACTGAAGAAAGCTTTGTTGCTCAAAAGAAGCTCGGTTGTAGCAGTAGGAAGCATCCAAAGGTTATGCAGCAATTATGCAGCATAATTTTATGCAGCAATGTTGCAGCAAAGGTAAAGGATGAATCCAGCAAAGATTAGAGACCAGACAAAACTTTAAAATGCAGTCATGAGCCAGAAGCCAAGGAAAAACAGCAGATCAGATCAAAGACAACAGGTTACAGAGTTTAAGAAGTAGCAGGCCAGAGAAGATCTTGAATTGAAAGTAACCAGGCAAGGAGTGATGCTACAGGGTCTGCAGAGGATGAGCAAAGAAGAGCCTTCAAGAGAACCTGCAAGGGGAAAAGAAGAGAACAGAAAGAAAACACTCAAACTTAAGATGGAGACTACTCACACACACAAAGAAGAGAAAAAGCCTAGGAGTACCCACACACAGAAGCAGAAGGGAGGGAAGAAAAAGCAATGCACAAGGATGCAAGGCAACTTACCAAACTCACAACTCATCCCAAACCCAGCCCAAACCCTTCCCAATCCCAAGCCCTAGTACAAAAGAGAGTTGATCAGCAAATCCAGGGAGACAATTTCCATTCAAGAAAGGAAAAGGACTTGCCAGATTTATGGAAAGTTGTCCAGGCCCAGGTATAAGATTGATTAAGGATGATATCAAAAATATGAGGTGCAGTTAACTCAAGGCCATTAAAAACCAGATTGTTTCTAGCTAACCAAATCTGCCAACAACATAATTGGACAATTTTCCCCCAAGAACCTTTCCTTTTTGTTATAAGATATGGCCAAGAGGAGAATAAATCTTTAATAGAACCAGGGATGACAGTAACCACTCCCCACCAATGGAAGATCAGAGTCCAAACATTCCAAGATTTGATACAATGCAGAAGGATATGTGGGGTGTCTTCATAATCCCAATGACAATGCTGACAAATGATTTCTTCAAGAGAAAGGTGCAGACCTCTATTATCCAGGAAGCACTTACTTGGTAGGGCATTATGGCAGGCCAACCAAGAGAAGGCAGTGATTTTGGGAGGGATACCAGGGATCCATAGGTGTTTTGACCCATTGAAGCTGCTTGCATTAGTACTGTGATGGTCAAGTAATGTATATATCTTCTTCACAGAAAAGCCATGTTGATCAGAAGACCATATAAGAGTATCATCATGAGGAAGTATCTGAATGGTATTCAATATGAATTGGAATGACATCCAATCATGTTCTGCCCTTCCTCTAGGAGACCTTTTAAATTGGACTTCCCAAGTGGAACCAGTCCAAGCTTCAGAGACTGAAATGGTTTTGGCTTGGGAGAGGATATAAAGTCTTAGGTATAGGGTTTTAAAGGGAGCATGTCCCCACCAAATGTCATCCCAGAAGAAGATTCTAATGCCATTTCCTAGTTTCCAAGAGAGGCCCTTGAAGCCAAATAGATCACTGAATCTGGGGTCCTCCTTTAATTTGAGTAGTTGTTGGATAAAACTGCCAGAGCCAACTTCAGTATATTTGGAGAGATCCCAGTCATTTGGGAGCCAACCATTTTTTCCACAGATAACAAGTTTCCAAAGAGAAGGACCTTCCAAAGCAAATCTCCACCACCATTTTGAGAGTAAAGCCACATTCATTACAGCCAAGCTTTTTATCCCCAAACCACCCTCATCTTTAGGTCTACACACCTTGTTCCAACTGAGTTTATTGAATGTTCTAGAGGAGGGCTTAGCATGCCAAAGAAACCTCTTCTGCCACTTGACAAGGGAATTGATAACTCCTTTTGGAGCCTTAACCATTGAGAAAAAGTATAGAGGAAATGAGCCAAGAGAAGATTTGATCAATGTTATTCTCCCTCCCAATGAGAGGGATTTAGCTTGCCATAGACCCAAGGAGGCTTTGTATTTCTGGATAATGGACTCCCAAGACTTGATCTGTCTCATATTTGCTCCCAGTGGAAATCCCAAATAAGTAAAAGGCATGAAGCCTAAAGGGCAACTCAAAGTGTCTGTGAGGGAATGAGTTTCCTCCTCTGATAAATTAAAAGGGATGACCATAGACTTTGTATAGTTGACAGATAGACCAGATGAGAGGAGGAACATATGAAGGGCATACTTGAGATTAGAGGCACTCTCTTCCTTGGCCTTGATGAAGAATATTGAATCATCAGCAAATTGAAGATGGGATATAATTGGTCCAGCTGCACTAATTTGGATGCCTTCCAAGAGGTTTGAATGCAAAGAGGCTTTTAATATCTGGTTAAGACCTTCAGCAACTAGGACAAAGAGGAAGGGAGAGAGGGAGCATCCTTGCCTTAATCCTCTGCTAATAGGGAAGTCAGGAGAAGGGGATCCATTAACTAGGATTGATATATGAGCTTTCAGGCAAGAGATCATCCAGCCTTTCCATTTGTGACCAAACCCCATTTTGGTTAATAGGCTCAACACAAAATGCCAGCTAACTTTGTCAAAAGCCTTTTCTAGATCAGCTTTAAGTAAGAAAGCTTTTGTTTTTGATTTTTTCAAGTATTGCAGTACTTCTGAGGCTATGAGTATTCCATCACCAATCTGTCTTCCTTGTATGAAGGCTGATTGCTCATCCCCTACAAGAAAGGAAATCACCTTTCCTTAATCTGAGAGATAATAGTTTGGATAGGATTTTGTAGGGCCCCCCCATAAGACTTATTGGCCTAAAATCATCAAATGTAAGGGGGGAGGAGATTTTGGGAATCAAAGTTATGAATGAGGAGTTCAATCCTTTTCCTAGAGCACCAGTTGAATGAAAAGCTTGCAGGAAATAAATTAGATCTTCCTTAATAATAGGCCAGCAACATTGGAAGAATTTTAGACTGAAGCCATCAGGACCAAGGGCTTTATCCCCATTGCAGGCCATCAAAGCTTGTAGAATTTCATCCTATAGAAAGGGCCTCTCCAACCATTGAGCTTGTTCTGAGGTTAAGGATGAGAAAGGGAGGTCTGTGAGAGAGGTTTCTTCAGGGCAAGATTCAGTAAATCTTGAGGCAAAATGGGCTGCAGCAGCTGATTTAATTTCAGAGGGATCAAGGAGTATGGAATCATTATAGCAGATGGTAGTTAACTTGGCTCTCAAGCCATTGAAGTTTGCAAGCCTGTGAAAGTACTTAGAGCAGTTATCCCCTTCATCAAACCATCTCTTTCTAGCCTTTAAGCTCCATAATTTAGACAACAACTTATACTTTTGAATTAAAGAGGCTGAACAAGCTCCTCTTTCAGAGCAATCCCCAGGGGATAAAGTACTGGTTTCAGCCTTAGCATCCAATTGCTCAATTTTTTTGTACTAGCACCTTGATTTGAGTATCTAGAAATCCAAAAACTTGGGAATTCCATTTTTTGAGATCAACTCTTAGCAATGTGAGTTTTTTCCAGAGGATAAACTGGGGTTGACCTGCCACTTTATAAGAATTCCAGAAGGCTTGTACTGCTGGTAAGAATCTAGCATCATCAAGCCATATATTCAAAAACTTGAAGGGTTTGGGGCCCCAGTTCAAAGTATTTTCAGTGAGAAAAATTGGCTTATGATCAGAAATTGATCTAGGAAGACAAGACTGAGTTGGATCCTTGAGCAACAATAAGAGATCAGCACTAATCAAAAATCTATCAAGCCTAGAGGCAGTGGAACCAGGACCAAACCAGGTGTACTTGCCACCTTGCAAGGGCAGATCAGTTAAAGAGAAGGAGGATATAAGATTCTGAAGCTGACTGTGATCTGAGTCCAAACTTCTTTGGGAGCTTCTCTCCTCTATTGATAGAACAATGTTGAGATCTCCAGCTAGTATAAAAAGATGATCAGCTTCCAGAGAATGAAGATGGTTTGATAATTCTTCCCAAAGAATCCTCCTCCTAATGTAAGAGTTTGGGGCATAGATATTGACTATACAACATTGACAATTTAAGGATGTGATTTTTCCGAGCCAGATCAAGGCACCATCCAATGGAATAGAGTCTGAAAAGAGAAACTCCTTTGAATTCCATATAGTTAACAATCCTCCTGAATTTCCATTAGCTGTGATGAAAATATGCTCCCAGCCCAGATTTAAGCCACATAATCTTAAAAAATTTGAAGGAAAGGGATCCAACTTGGTTTCTTGGATCAAAATGAAAGAAGGCCCCATCTTATGAATTAGATTGCTGAAACATCTCCTCTTTTGGTTTGAGGAGATCCCCCTCACATTCCATGTGAGCAGTTTCATAGAGACTTAAATGGGAGGAACAGGAGAGGAGGGATCACTCCTCACAAGATCTTCATTTATCTTGGATATAGCAGGCCTCAGCTGATCAATGTCCTGGTCTTGGTTAAGATCAACAAAACCCTCCTCAGAGTCCCCTTGCAAATCCTCAGTAGGATGAATTTGGTCTTCAATATCTTGTAGATGGTTAAGAATAGCTTCCTCGGACACTTGAGCTTTTATTCCTATTTTCTTCCCAAATTCCCAAGCTTTTTTTGCTTCTGAGTGATTGCCCAATGACAAATAATCAGCTTTGTTTCTTTTCTGAATGACAAGGGAGCCTGGGTCCTTACACTTGGACCTTGTAATGTAAGTATGAGAGGGTAGAAGTGCAGCTTCTTTGTTCTTCTTCTTCTTGAATTTTGGAGGGAGAATATGATTTTTTTGGGGCACTTAAACCCATAAGGTCTGCCACCTCAGCCACTTGATTATTCTCTAAAGAGTCAGTAGGTGCAGGGGATGTTGGAGCTGAAAGAACTGAGATTTGAAGAGCATGGCCACTCAAAATATTTTCCAAATCTAGTGGACCCAAAGAAGGGGAAGGAGAAGTGACAATATCCTCCTTTTGGATGAAAATATCAGTCCCCAAGGCTAATTTCTCTTGAGAAAGCCCCAGCATTAAATGAGGGTCAGGGAAGGAGCTTTGTAGGACAATTCCAGCTGTAACAGGTTGAGGCTGAACTGAAAGCATTAGCTTCTCAGTTAGAAGATTAGGTTTTAGGCCTCCACAACCAGCTTCCAAGGGTAAAGGATAATTATCAAGGGACATATGGTTGGGCTGGCATATAACATCACCATTAGCCAAGGAAACTGCTACTGTAGTAATCAGAGGGCTAGGCAATGAGTTTAAACCATCATCTGCTACCAGAGTATTTGACTTTGGACTGAACTGAGTGGATTCAATTTCCTCTATAATTTCCATAACCTCATTAACCATCAAAGGATCCTCAGGGGCTTTTGTTTCCTCAAAATCCAAAACAATTTGAGTTGCCAACAAATGAGCCCCAGACGATTCCAAGGGCAATAAATGCTGAGAAGGAATCAGAATAACATTCTCCTGGAGTAAATGCTGAGAGGTAGTTGCATTCAATTCAACAAGAGATTCAGTAGTGGGCTCCATCAATCTAGAGACTGATCTGAGGGCTTCATTAGCTTCAGAAGAGACATGATCTGAGGCTTGATCACTGGAACTACTTGAATAGCATGAGGAGGAATCATAGGAAGTTGGGGGTTGAATTGGGGGAACTGAATTACTGAAGATAGAGGAGATCAGCACTAAGAATTTCCTCCTGCCCAGAGTGATTTGTACTTCTTCAGAAAAGGACTTGAGTTTCTTGGATTGGATTAGCACATAAGCATTATCAAATGAGGAGCCAGAAGAGGTGCTTGGATGTGTAAATATTAAGTTGCCAAATTCAATGACTGCTGCTTGAAAGGTTTCCTCTGTCCAACCATGAAAGGGGACTCCTTGGATAATTACTCAGGTGAAGGCACCACCAAATAAGCAAGTAGAGGCTTTCCAATGGATGAAAGTGAGCCAATCATGCAGCCAAGTCCCTCCATCTTTCATTAGTTCCTTCTCAAAATTCTCATCTGGACAATGAACTAGAATAACTTTACTACCAAGACTCTTTAGTTGGATTTCAGATACTCCTTGAGAGGCTATCTCTCTTTGTATTGTATCAACCTGCAAGTTGAGATGAGATATAGCAAGATGTGATCTGAGTAGAGTTGAATGATGGTCAGAGTCAATTGAACCATGATGAAGGAAGTCATCATAAGATAAAGAGTTGTTTGGGTTCTGAAATGAATGGCTTCCTCCATAGGAGTAGTTTCTAACTTTTGCTCTTGTGACAAAGATTTTGTGATTCCAGAAGAAACCTCCATTAAAAGTGAGAGTTGCAGTTCGGAGCGCTTCTTCAGAGTTGAAATACACAAAGCCATAACGAAAGCCTCTTCTGTTGAGCCTAGAGGCAATAAGGGATCTGCAAAACCCAGGGGATTCTCCAAACACCTCCTCTAGCCAAGAGGGATTCCCAATCTTGGGAATATTTAGAACATAGGCAGTGAAATACTTCTGAGCCGGCCTCCCCACCAAATTTGGCAATGGTTTGGGCTGAAATTGCTTCTTTTCAAACCCTGGTGGCGGGAAACTCAAGGATGAGGAGCTGCTGGGTTGCTGAATGTTGCGAGAAGTCCCCAAAGTATGATGGACCAAGGTGTGATCTTTGAAGGAAGGTGTGGCATCTGTGTCCGAGTTGACCGGTTGAAAATGTTTGTTATAGAACATCTTTTGTCCATCTATGAGTTTAGTGCATCCTCCAGGGGAATATTGTTGTGTTCGATCCGAAGAAGAAGAAGACTCTGCTCTGTGCTTCCTTCCTGGCCTTTGAGGCCCTTTTTTTGACCGAGGATGTGCTAGGATATCCATGTAAATGAAGAAGAAGATGGAACCCTCAGTAGCGTGGAGAGCAGTACACCAGAAGATTGCCCAAAACTCCAATATTAAAGGGAAGCTTAGAAGAGCATGCTGGATTCAGACCAGAGGCAAAAAACAGAGTGGGCGAGGAGCGAGGGCAACGGTGGTCCGATGGCCATGGACACTACACCGCGCCTCCAGAAGAGAAAGGAGAAGGGGTAGGGAAGGATGAAGGTAATGGAGTAGAAGATGAAGAACAGTTGAGAAGAAGGAACTGTTGTGAGTTCTAAGTTACTGTAGCAATTTGAGAGAACCAGATGAAACTAGCGGGGTTAAAGCTGCTTCCTATACTAAATATGTACTCTAACTATACACCTTAATATATATTATTTGCTACAATTGGGCAGTTCAATGCTCTAAATTCTAATGCAATAAAACTATATCTTTTTTAATCGGTGTTGGTGCATCTTTTTATTGATAAAGTCAAGTACATAATAGGTGGATTTTAATCTTATAATCGAAACTATAGTCTTTACTCTTTCCGGGATAGGAGCACCAGCACTTTAGGCTAGGAAATGAACTCTTATTGGACAAACTAGGATAATACAATAGTAAATAGTCAATAAGAGCATATAAGAGGTGACAAAGAGCTAAATATCATACTCGATGGTGGGCTTCCTCTACTAAAATACAAAAGGGTACCTTGATCTCTCTGAAGATCAAGAGCCCGGGATCAAGCAGTAAAAATGACTGCAAGACCGCTTCTCTTGGCCCCCGGTTGTTACCATCACTAATCATGACCCTCGACGAAATTGTTTTCTAGACCTCATTGATGATTTTGAAGGTGAGTGGTGACGACCCTCCTTACCATCCGGGTCGACATCCAGGAGTTCGAATACTCTCTTCTTCAGACGATCCTTTAAAGCATGAACCTGTTTGGCCTTCTCCCATGCCAGATCCATGGCATTCTTGAATTTGCGTGGCCTCAAGTGGAAAGGGAGGGACAAGGAGTCTTTGGATTTTCCCTGTTTAGCAAAAGCCCTAAGTGTTAACTCTCCCACTTTATTGGCGAGACGGGGCAACCGAATCAGAGGTAAGGGGGATGGTGATAATAAAGGTAGCGGCGGAGGTGGGGCGATAGGGGGATCGGGTGGTGATATAGGCGTAGGTGACCTTGGGTGAGTCGGGGGCACCTGTTGTGGTGGCAAAAGAAGGAGGGCATGATGTAGAGGTGTCTGGCTGACAGTCCGATCAACATTAGGCAAGATTGTGGACCGAGTAACTTGCGAGGTCGGGTCAGATCTCCCCTTCCCCAATTCAGACAGTACCCAACCTCCATGTGCTCCCAAGAGGAAACGTCTTGGAGTCGGGTCTTAGGAAAGACTGTAGAGCGAGAAATCAATGGAACTTGCATGGAGGTTGCGGGCTTCATCATGCAGGAAGCCGGTACATAAGGGAGGGTGCCTACCCCCCTCCGTCCACTCCAAAGCCCGCGATAGAGCCACAAGGAATGGAGAAGTTGGTCTTGCCACCGACGGAGACATCTCTCAATCCATTTGAAGGGAGCCATCACCTCGCAAGGCTTCTAGAGGGCGGAGGGTACCCGAATACCAGATGGCATGTTGGTCTACTCCTGGGAGGACTACTTTACAAGCATGGTGGAGATGGCACAACCACACACAATGAAAGCAGAACTCCTGAAGTTTTTCGTACTATAATTAGACAGTAATGAATGAGATCCTAGAACCCATCAAAATGGAGTCAGACTTGGCGTGGGGGATCTTGAGATATCAATCTCCACCTGTAACCATTTGAGAGGTATGGGCCTTAACTTGAATATCAAGAGCTCTTACCGATATACGGAGAGCCCGAAAGACCAACGTCTCCAATTGAGTCCTAGGCGAAAACAGAGTGAGGATGAGGACTACCTTGTGGAACGTCCACGATACTCAGTCCCGAATACCTTCCATTTTTTTCCGAGAGAGAAGAAGAAGAAACAAAATATCTGGTTGGTGAGGGGCTAAACCACCAGGCTAAAAATACCTTAAGTGGTTGTCATCAACCCATAGAGGGCCTTGAGACTAAAGCGACGATCGGTGAGGAACGTCCGATCAAGAAGAACCGATAACATGAATCGTTCACTGTCAAAACCGTACCCCTCATGACCACCACGTTGTGTCATCATCATCTAGAGGAGCCGATATCATCTCAGTCAAGGAGTCTGCTGTCAGTTGGGTTTGGATGATGGCCATGGAAGTTGAGGTGGAGCCTAAGGAAGTCGACGGTGAAAATGGAAATGGAGAAGAAGGTCCGGCCCCCAAAATGGACTATAACCTTTTATCATGTGTGTACGCGGGAACAAATGTCACGTTGGATATGTTATAAAGACGAAAAATCATAAAGGAAATTTATTTTAACTATCCTAAATAAATATAATAACTCTAGAATTCGACTTGTAATACAAAATTCGAGATGAGTCGAGAGTTTTTTCCAGGGGAAAACGAGTATATTATATATGATAAAAAAGTCCAACCCAGAGTGGAAAAATCATACACGAAATAAAGAGTAGCAAAAATAATGGTCCTAACATCATCGGACCCCCCCCCCCCCAAATATAAAGGTGCTCAAATTACCGAACCGCTCTACTGAAATGTTCAGAGGGGGATACTGCAATAGCGTTCGAAGAAGCCGATACAATGAATTCAAACTGGGAGTTAAGACAAAGCCGACACATTTTCAGGTTAGGGCCGAGGCGGACTGTACCGGGATGCCAACGTGCATCTTCCTCCCTAGAATGATAGATTGAGGCTTTAAAAAGTGAGATTACTAGCCTCCAAGATGGTAGGAGAATATCGTACCAGAACTTGATGGAACCACTTCCACCTTACGTTAAGCGGGGTGGTGTTCCTGGTCGACCCCCCACTAGACCACGAGCCCCCTCGGACCGTGTAAAGCCTTCCGACTCCAAGCCCTAGACCTCCCTTACCCATCATTTTTATTCCATCGGGAGAGAAGACGTAACTAAGTCTCGGGTAAAGCCCAATTGTTCCTACACACGACTCCTTGAGAAGACATAGGGGAGACCCTTGTGATCCGTTGGGTCCCTGAACCAGCTTGGCCCACCGTTAAAAAAAACACCTTGGTCCAGTCCACCTAGCTTTGGCTTATCAAGACCCCAAAGGCCCAATGAGGATGAGGGAACCCTAGATGACACTATGTTCTTGCCTCGCCGCCAAGGGCTTATCACGCCTGGGGAAATCATGCCCGAACGGTCCTCCCGTTTTCTTGCCTGCTCCGTCGAGGCCCTGAGGTGGACCCGTTCCGTAGGAAGCGATCATGAGTCCGTATCGGATCACAAACTCTGCCACACCTGGTATATTTACCTACTTACCAAGATCTCTTATCAGAGAGCCCTACCACCCGCCACCGGAAGAGTTACATCACCTCCCACCCGCACCTCAAAAAAACCACTAAACCCTGTCGTCGTCACCAACCTAGTTAGTAAAACAACAGGAGAGGGGAATAAAGACTCACCGGACAATACATTATCGGGAGTACTTCGTACCACCGCCACTAAAGAAGACGAGGAGACGCACAAAAAGCTACAAACACTAGTCCTTTTGGAGAGAGAGAGAGAGAAAGAGAGAGCACAAGGCGGGGACCACGCCATAGCATCGCCGTCATTTTCATCTGCATATCATGAACTGATGTAGAAGGGAGGACATACATATGGAGCTTTCTCGACAGAGGATGAGAAGCAACAACTCGATCCGTAGATGCAGCATCACACTTCATTGTCATGGCCACCGTATCTCCCTCATTTGATGTCTCCATACTCCATGTATGTGCCACTATGAGACTCGCCTGTCCCCTCTTCAGCCGTCCTTGTCATCCTTTTGTCGTTGAGTAAGATCTATACAAGCTTACACAACCAAACCCAAACCAGAGTCCTATACCGCTGATCATAAGGATCTATCACCAAAAACCAAAGTGATCTATCTCCCTACAAAAAACTCAAAGTGTTCTATCACCAACAGAATCTCTAACCTTAATCGATCACCCACACAGCAGACAGCGGCGACGAAGAAGGACCGACCTGCCGCAAAGCTTTTTTCCTTCAAATCATTTTAATAGTATTAGTCGAGAGTTAATATCAATAAAAAACATTGTCCTTTGATTTTTTTAAGCATATGGATATTTTATTAATTAGAAAAGGATGATATAGAAGCAAGCATAATCATAACAACAAAAATAATACCAAAAAATAAAAGGTGAGACAAAAGTCATAACCCGTAGGTTCCAGACGCTAAGCCTATAATTAGATACCCGACTATGCTAGAGACAACTATTGGTGGAAAAACTCCACGCGGGTGGCTACTCAGCTGCAACTCACATTAATCATTTCCTGACTCGACCTGAAAATGCCGTGACAATTGATAGGGGCCGTTTGAGGGGGTAACAGACATCTAGGGAGAACACTAGGAAACGAGAGAACTAGGATGTTGGGTTTGTACCAACCTTGACAGGACGATGTGTGCGTCCCCACACACACCTCGGGGGTGTCAGCATTCCGATCCAACATATGGGGTTGGGACGTGTTGTGGCTCCTTCGGGACAGCCCGTGATGCTCTATCAGTCTCAACAACTGTTGGTTCCAATATCCCTGACCCTAAGAGGTGATCAGGGTCCCGATTCAGTGAATGAGGATGGAACAACCGTACATCAAAAGAAGGTTTCGATGACAGGGGGGACCGTGTACCGTTCGTTGATTAATACATGTAAACTTAGACCTTCCACAATGGGATTAGACCGATTCGGTCTAATCTGGTCTATTTAGGCCTTAATGTCGTAATTTGTAGGTCTAATCCGATAAACAAAATACCCTAGAACCTAGAAAAACCACCTTCTAGCAGACAACCCCCAAGCAACCCGACCGAATGAAAACTAGAGGTTCGGAAACCCGTTCATCCAACGCCATTTTGGGCATTCCCGAATAGTCGCCTACCACTCATGCTTGTTGAATTGGTAGACGATATTACTGGTATAAAACCGATTGGCCTCGAGGAACACCTCGACATTAGTGGCGGTTGGGGCTCATGTCGGGCTTGCAAGAACGCTAGCTCGAATCTATGTACCCGGAGGTTGGGTAGTCCTTGCACGTAACATCTCTTCCTCCGCTACTCAGGTCCTTGCACGTAATGGTGTGTAGTCCAATTCGCCGACATCATACTCCTCAGTACTCGATGAATCCATGAACACAAGACAGTATCACAAGGAATGTAGAGAAAATTTGGACGATTTCAGAGATAATTAAGAGAAAATTTTTGGGATTTGTTGTGTTGGTTGTAATGTATTTACAACAATCTTTTTAAATTTTATTTTTAATTAATTTATTCTAGCCACCCGATTCTGCTGACTCATGCAACGTGGAAGAATAGCGTGCCTTTTCTGTGTCTAGTTGCCGAAACGTCACCACGTGGCGTATATTGATTCGTGTGGTCAAAATCGAATCAGTCTAATCGACGATTATGCGAGTCGACTGATTCGTAGACCGTACAAAACAAATTCTCCTATTCAACGTAAAAACAGACTACATTTGACAAATCCGTAAAAAACACTATTTTTTGGTCCGATTCAATGGCAACGAGACCCACTGTAAATATCATTATATTTACACATAAAAGTGAAGTCTAAGATCCATTATTTCCGTTTATAGATAAAGACCACACAAAATGGTCCACGTCAGTCTCAGGCATGCCCAAACAGGAAAGTGAATCTCAAAACAATAAAGAAAGAAAACGGGGTCGAGTTCTTCTCTTCTCTCGGTCACTCTCTGACAACAATGGCCGCTCAATCTCTCAGAAGCTCGTTCCCAATACGCTCTTGCCTTCAAGCCCCAACCAAAACACATGTCCAGCATCAACATCCAGACCCAATACTCACCATTACCGGACCCTCCAAGCTCTCAGGCCACGCCTCCATCAGCGGCTCCAAAAACGCATCTTTGCCCATCCTCGCCGCGACCCTTTGCTGCTCCGGCACTTCCATGCTCCACAGAGTCCCAGATTTGTCCGACACCCGCACCATGGCTTCGATTTTGGGCTCTCTGGGTGCTCAGGTCGAGGCGTTCGGTGGTGACGGCCAAATGCTCGTCAATGTCGATGGGGTCGGGTCGGTCGAGCCTTGTGCGGATGCGATTCGGAGCATCCGAGGTGGGTTCTTCGTGATTGGGCCTTTGCTGGCTCGTTTCGGCGAGGCTGTGGTGGCGTTGCCTGGTGGTTGTGACATCGGAGCTCGTCCTGTGGATCTGTACCTTCGGGGTCTTCGTGCTCTTGGCGCTGTTCTTCAGTTGAGGTGAATCTGCTTCCTCGATTCTTACTCTGTTGTGTTTGTGGTTTGATTTTTCTATTTGATTGCTTATTGGATCTATCTGTATTGGGTTTTAGCTGTTTGCAATAAATTATTAGTTAATTTGAACTTTAGATAGCCTGAGTTAGTTTTAGGGGAATGAGATTCACCAAGCATTTTCATCTCATCCTCTTTCAAGTTCCCTTTTGATTGCTATATTTGATTTGAAGCAGTTTGAGCTGAGAAGTGGCCCTTGGTTGATTACATGAAAAACATCTAAGTGCTTGGGGGTAATTTGCTAATACTTGATATTGAGATAGGCCGAAGATATCAGAGTTTTGTTCATTTGGCAAGAAAAAGGCTAGTTGATAGGTAGTTTTTTGTCACCGATCTAGAAATATATATAACACTAAGCATGCAACTATAATGAGGTAAATCAAAGGTTTGAACCCCGGTGGGTATATCTGCTTGGGAACAGGTGTGGGTGGAGGATAGATTAGGAATTAGATTAGTCTAAAGTAAGATTTCCTCGCTTTCTTGCTGATTAAAAAAAACCTATAATGATGTAAATGATGAAACATGAGTAGGGTCTTGTTGCCTACTTGGGTTGGACTGGTGGTCAAGAGATGGGTACATCTGCTTGGGAGCAGGTGTGGGTGGAGGGTAGGTTAGAAATAGACTATAGTGAGGACTTAATCAAACATACTACTCGTTACAGGGACGGGAAAGTATATGCACATGCCGCAAATGGGAGGGGATTGGTTGGTGGGAGCTTCCATCTTGACTACCCAAGTGTTGGGGCAACCGAAACTCTTATGATGGCTGCGTCTATGGCTGATGGAACGACCGTTCTCTCAAACGTTGCACAAGTACGGATTAGTTACATTATGCAAATTTTCACTTTTTGATTCCAAGATCAAACAATGAGGTGAAAACCAAAGATCAGAATAAGAACCTAAAACTATTTGTGTCCGTCAGATTGCAGTTTGAAACGACTAAGATGTTTCCAAACTTGATTTTGGAAAGTTGTATACTTCGGAAAGTTCCAAACTTAATCTCAGCTATTGAGGTCAGTTTCCAGTTTTCATATGTAACTTTCCAACCTTCGAGTTTTCTCTATAGGAACCGGAGGTGATTGATCTTGCTCATTTCCTGATAAAGTGTGGGGCCCACGTGGAAGGAGCTGGAGGTAACACGATTTCGATCAAAGGGAAGAGACAGCTACATGGTTCGGAATACACTATCTGTCCAGATCGAATAGAAGCAGGCACCTTTCTCATTGCTGCAGCTATTACTCGTTCTTGCATCTCTATCTCACCCATTGTTCCTTCTCATTTGTCATATATTATCAACAAACTCTTGGCTTCTGGTTGCAAAATCAGACAATGTACCCAAGACATGTTGGAGGTAACATTCTTGCTTTTGCATTATGTTTCTTGTATGAGATATGCTAATTTGTGGAGGTCCAGGTTTCTGCAATTCCTACAAACAACGAATATGATTTACTAGGTTTTGATGTTAGGACAAGTCCCTTCCCGGGGTTTCCTACAGATCTCCAACCTCAGACAATGGCACTGCTCACCACATGTAATGGTTCGAGTCTCGTGGAGGAATCTGTTTTCGAGAATCGTTTAGGCCATGGTATGTAGTATACTGATTACATAACTCATCAAGACATTCTTTACACATTCGTGTTAGGGTAAATTGCACACAACTACCTTTATATGAATCGTCCACAAACACATAATCCCATAGTAAATTTTCCATGGACACGTGACTACCCTTATGAATCTTCACATGCTACCATCGTATAAAATAGACGGAGACCATAAAAAAATTTGTTTTCTTTTTTTGTCACATGACATACACGTGAGTTTAAAGTTTTATGATATCTCAAAACTACTAACTTTCACGCTTCACTCTTCCATTTCAATTTGATTCCGTTCTCGAGATCCTCTACGAAGTCATATTGAACTCAGAATATCAAAGGATGAGAATGAGTAGTTTTGAGATAGTATAAAAGTTTAAACTCACTAGTAGCGGAAAAAAAATCGATTTTTGATGGCTTACATCTATTTTGTACGATGGTGACATGTGGAAATTCATAAGGGTGGTCATTTGTCTTGGAAAATTTACTGCGAATTCATGTTTTCGTAGGCAATTTATAAAGGTAGTTGTGTGCAATAATCCCTTTTAGTTGCTAGAAAACAAGCTAATTGTACAATATGCTACAATTTTGTTGAACTTTCCTTCGCAGTAAGAGAGCTTCGTAAGCTCGGCGCAAGAATTCAAGTTTCGGATAACACCGCTCTTGTTTTTGGAAAACAAAAAGGAAGGTATATATCATTGCTATATTGCTTTTCTTTTTCTTTCTTGAACTTGCATTGAGTTGTGCTAATTTCTTTAGTTCCTTTTCAAGACTCTTGCATGGCACAAGCCTTGTTGCGAGCGACTTGAGAGGTGGGGCCGCATTGGTTCTGGCAGCATTAGCTGCAGAAGGGACTTCTGAGGTCGGTTCTGCAGCACATATTTACCGAGGTTATGAGAATTTCGATAAGAAACTTCGGTTACTAGGAGCTGATGTCAAAAGACTGAGTTCAGTTACTACTCCAGCACCACAGTTGTGATATCAACAGCCTAGTTTCATCATTCACACGAACCAGTTAGGTTTATTGTTGTATTGTACCATGTTGAAATTACGTGTACTTAATTTTCTCAATAAAAAACATGTACTCCAGGTAAGAAATTACCTCCATGTTGAAATTATAGTACTTGGTGAGCAATAATAAAACATTTAAGAAGCAATAATATGAGATTTCCAAGATGACTGCTTTATGTTTTGATATTTTTTTATGTTTCAATTGCAGTAGATGTCCCCTCGATATGGGATGCTCTTAAGTCTTAATCCTCTAATATTTGAGGTCATGTAGCAACTCCATCGTTAGCATTCTGATACCTTAATCTTCATGTACAATGTTGTCTAATCGATATATTCATGCTGCAAAAATTGGTTATGTGGCTGCTTCTGTCGTATCTCGGAGTTCTATTTTCTTCTTTTTCAAAAACTCAACTAGGTTTGGGAGGGAAGCTTCTACGTCTTTTATCCTCATTAACTCTCCCGAAACCTCTGCAGGAGTGACCTGAACGTCCCCTATAAGCCCTTCAATTTGTTCGAAGAGTTCGTGTTCCTCGACACCATTATAGTTGTAAGCCAGTTGTCTGAACACAGAAGCTGTACAATACGACATGCGAATGTGCATGTCCATCCGACCAGGCCTCAGCAAAGCTGGGTCAAGCTTTTCCTTGTGATTGGTCGTGAAGACAAAGATTCTTTCGTTGCCACAACACGATGCAAGACCGTCAATAAAGTTGAGGAGTCCTGATAGTGTCACCTGAATCGGAACAATAAGACATCAAACGCCTTCATCATTTTTTTTAAATCAAAATATAAATAATTCATTAACAAAACAGCTTAAGGTCTAAGAAGAAAACAACATACCAACATCATAATCCAGAAAACGTTCGACAAAGTTGAAAACAAGCAAAAAAAACAAAGAGACGATCACATCGCCTAAAACAAGTGAATGAACTTATCCAAAACTCCAGACGTCGAACTAATGCATAGTTTCATGAGGACCACATAAGGTGAGCCCTTTAGCCTAAAGGAGGCTGAACAGAGAGCGCATCACCACTGAGGGCTATTTAGACATTTTCATTATTATCTCTATTTGTTGAGATTGTCATCAGCCTGAGTTATCATATCAAGTTCGACTTTGTTCAAAATTGTTAGTTTCATTTTCAGGCTGGTAGCTAGACCACCATGTACTCCTCTTTTACTTCATAAGAGGTTTTAATTTTAATTTGCGTTGTTGATAAAAAAAAATACATAGTCAAACAAACGTCTAACGGTTCAAAAACAGGCAAAAAACGAAGAGTCGGCTACACAACCTAAAACGGATGAAAGAACATGTTCAAAACCCCCTTAGAGCTAATGATTAGTGTCAAGAGAGAGACTACAAAAGATAAACTCTATGGTCTCAAAAAGACTAAATAGAAGGCACTTCACCAACACCAAGGTAATAGAACGACCCTAAAAGTCTTTTAGAACAGGGGAAACCATGATTCCTAACCCGTTTCGAACTTTATTTTGGCGATCCTAACCGGGCTTGACCTTTTTTTGCACTTCCCAACTATGACATTTCCATTTTTTGCACGGATGAATATTTTCCGTCTGAATAAACGTTGATGTTAGTTTTGGATGGGAAAAACCCAAAATTCCATCAGCAAAAAATGTTAGTCCGTGCAAAAAATAGAAAGGTCATAGTTGGGAAGTGCAAGGTTATTGATTTTTGCTTAGGGTAATTTGGGCTTTTCTCATCCAAGACTAACGACAACGTTTATTCAGACGGAAAATGTTAGTCCCTACAAAAAATGAAAAGGTCATAGTTGGGAAGTGCAAAAAAATGTCAAGCCTAGTTAAGATCGGTAAAACAAAACTCAAAATAGTTTAAGACCTATGGTTTTTCCTTTAGAACAATGAGGACTCAACAAAAATGAAAAGCTAAAAATGATGCAATAGACGATGATCTAAAAAAAAGGGAGAAACAAAAGGGAGTTAGAGAACGCCCAAGTTATGATAACATATTCACGTGATCGTGTTTCTTAACTTGACTAACCTTGTTTTGACTCTTCTTTGGCTCTTCATCATCTCCATCTTCTCTGTTCTGCAGCTTGAGGGAGCAATCAATGTCTTCAAAAACGACTACAGCTCGATTGGTCATGCCGAGCAACAAAGCCCTGAGCTCGGTATTGGACTGCACACTCGTTAAGTCCAAATCATAGATGTCGTAGTTGAGGTGATTGGCCATGGCAGCGATCAAGCTCGACTTGCCGGTTCCCGGTGGACCGTACAACAAGTAGCCTCTCTTCCAAGCTCGGCCGGTTCTCTTATAGTACTCCTTGCCCTTCACAAAGTCCTCCAAGTCCTTTAGCAAGACTTGTTTCAGGTCCGAGTCCATTGCAAGGGTCTTGAAGCTCATTGGGTGGTCCAGATTGATCGGACTCGAGCACCAGACTTTGTATTCGTTGATTGTGTAGAGATCTATGGTCTTGCTCTCTTCTTTGATGGCCTTGGCTCTCTCCAAAACGTAAGGCAGGTACTTGTTTAGTACCTGAAATATTTGGTGATTTTGAATGAAATTTGCATTATGTTGTTAATATTTATGTACATTATATCTATGAATAAATTTTAATAGATATAATCAAATATTACTGGAACCAGATATGGTTGATTCGTTTAATTAAAAATTTAAACTGATAGTTGATGACCTGATTATATTTTATATTTTGAGTGACTAATTGGAATCGTATCTTATCTCAATATTTTCCAGGTGAAGTTTAATCAAAGGTTATTCTTGGGAGAGTGATTCTTTCTTTTTTTTCTCAGCCGAAAAAAGTTATTAGGAAATATTATTTTATCCTAGTCTAATCTACCACTCATACATGCTTTCAGGTATGTGTACCCATCGAAAATTGAGCATGTTAATTCAACAAGAGGAGAGACCGTGAAGAATGCTTCACCATCAGGGCAGGCTAACCCAAATAAACGGAGAGTGGTTCTTGCTTCTAGATCCAATCATTTTGGGTTATGCATTTCCAACCCATTTAAGGCCCAAAGTGAAAATTTATAATTTATCGATTCATACCATAAAAACTACCACTGATAAGTGAAATCGATCCAACGAATGACAATCAGTTTGATACCAGTGTTTCAGGTCTGACATCCCCCCTCGTCAGTCCAGCATGAATTTAGATCATGATTTGGATAATCGACCAATGATCACCTTTAAACACACCCTAACGTAGCAAAAAACTATATTTATAGTTTTTTTATAAGCTCATAATTTTATTAGGAAGAGAGACTTTCCAAGCAGCACTGGACAATTATAGTTAAAGATCACTAGACAATTAAAAAATGAAGTTGATGACCGAGGTATGACAATGAATTCGATCCCGGCGTCTCAATAAAAAATCCAGCATGAATTTTAAGGCACTAATTTGATTAACCGACCCTTAATTTTAACATGCCCCAAAGTAACCAAAAAAAACTAAAGTTGATAGTGGAATTCAAAACCGAAACAGTACTATAATTATATATTTTAATTTTACCTTGTCTTTGTGCTTCTTGTGGAAACTGAGCTCGTACGACCTTGCTTCTTCTCGAAGAAACGAAAAGAGGTCATCCGGGTCTCGAACTTGGTTCGACGACTTCACAGTCGCGCAGATCAGCTGCCAAGTCACGTGCACATCTTCATAAACATCGGCTATCTCTTCGTTCTTGTCAACCATGAGAACCAGTCTCTTCTCTTCCTCACCTTTCCTCACTTTGAACCTACGAGTCGAAGAGTTCAGTATTGTGCCCAGATACGTTTCAGCCGCATCAAAGACTTGGTTCGATGACATGGCATCGAATTCGTCTATGACGATGGTGAGTTGAGAAGAGAATCGCCTCGAGAGGTTGTAGAGGGCGGATGAGAAGTAGGCTTTGAGCTCGTAGGGGACGAAGTCGTCGGAAAAGGTTTTGATGAGCATTGAGGTGGCAGCGAGTGATGCTACTGTGGACAAGATCAGGGTTGTGTTGTTGGGCATGTTTTGGTCGGACATATTGTTGTCCTGAGGTTTCGGAAGAATTGAGGTTGTTGTTCTTTTGTTTGGTTCAAGTGCTTCTTCTGTGAGAGATTAGAGATACTATGAGTTATATATATGTCCGATGGAATAACTTTATATGGCACTCATAGTTTGAAGTTTGAACTGCGAAGCTTTCCATGTATTTTAATTATTTGACCACCGACCTAGGAGGCTAGTCAAAAAGGGCACAACGTTGTTTTTATTTGTGCAAAACAAATGAAGTTCTTGGTTTGGGACGGTCAAGAACGCGTACAATAAAATTGGTATCACAGATTTTTTTTTCCTTCACAAACTAACTATTTTTTATCTATACGAACTACTCGCTCATGTCGAGACCACCTCTTCGCTCTGTCGAGACCGAAATCCTAGCCATGGAACTAGCTCCTATCCCCGCCGCCTCTCTCAGGCAGAGTTCTCCGGAAGCTTCATCAGCGGAGTGGTCTTCTCCGCTACCCTGGTCGGCGTCCCCTCCTGTCACCATGCCGAGGCCCTCGCTCGACTCGGAAACAGGATCGTCTGCTTCTCCTCCGAGCGTGATTGTTATCTCCTCGGACGACTCGTCCTCGAGCCCTTCGTCGTTGCACTGATCCTCCCAATCGCCTCCGCCCTCGTCGTTCCCCACATGGGGGCCGCGTCGTCGTCGTTGTTCGGGTTTGGAGGCATTCCCGCCAAGGCATGGCTTCGCGCGGGGGCAGCCATGGGAGCCTACCCTTCGCTCCGGTGGTCCTTCTCGCATTCAGCACCCGCGGTTCAAAACTACGACAACCCATGACCTTACTCTGGGTCGGCGGTGGGTGCAAGGCCAGCATTCTGGTAGTCCTACTCGCATCCAACAACCACGATTCATGAATGCTACGACCCACGACCTTGCTCTGGGTATTCGTTGGGTGCACGACCAGTCTGGCCATCAGGAGCGCTTTGAGGATGTTGCGTCCCATGACCTTGCTCTGAGGCGTCGCTGGATGCAAGGCTGGCCTGGAAGTCCGGCGGGGTTTGGTCGATCCCCGGGGTGCCCTAGGGCGGTGAAGGTCCGGTCTGGGACTCTTGTCCGTCCATCTGGCTGGGCTCCTTCGTCCACTAGGGTTTATCATTCCCATCGTGCGGCTATATTGGTGGGTGAGTCTTGGCTCCTAGGTTGGTCGGACTCTTTGCCGGCTGGCAAAGAACAGGGTGCATTGGGATATCGACGACCCCTTCGTATGGAGCCAATAGCGTACTATGACCCTGCATGGAATATCCATACAGGGCGGATGGTAGGACCTCGACCCTGGCCAGGACATCAGGGATCGCAGGGCCATAGTGGTACGGAGAGGCTAGGTCTGGGGGTCATCTACCCACCTTTGCCCCTAGACTCATTACCTAAGATTGGGTTGTACCATGGTTTGGCAACCGAGGTACCGTTGGTATCGGTCTCTACCGTAGGACTTGGCTCTCTATGGGCAGCAGACTCATTAGGGCATCTCAGGAGGTCTGCCCAACTAGCGATGGTCCCGGGCCTTTGGGATGGCTTCGGAGGTCCAGGTCAGACATTGAGTGAAATTTGCATTGCTGAATCTCCCAGGTCTCCTAGTGGGATGGAGTATCTTCGACACCAGGACATGGAGGATTGGGGGGGGGGGGGGGGGGTTGGCAACTACCCCCACCGATTCATATGAACCCTCAGGTCGGCCCCAGAGGTAGGAAGGAATCTCTAGGGGTGGCCCACCAACCTTCCCACGTTGACGATCACAGGCTCGGTTGCACTAACGAGACAGAGTGTCACCCTTGGGTGACCCAGAGGTACCCAGACCCCACCTTGAGCAATGTTCGTCGGCGGATGTTATCTACCATGATTTTTACTTTTTCGCTATTAGATTTGAGTTTAGTTACCTATGTTTGGTTGTTAAGTCTAGACGTCATTATGACACATCACCAACACGTCTCTGGCGTGATAGTAGTTACAGGGTTTCTCTGTTTACCCTCTGGGGTTGTAAATATGTATTGACTCTTTTAATAGAATAGAATGACAATTTTACTCAAAAAAAAAAGTGTGAGAGTACCTTTTATAAGTGGCTATTTTCTCCTCTTTTTATGAGGCTTGAGATTACACCTCAACACTGTTCACCCCAAATCCTCTCCTTCCTTTTTCATTGGCCACTAGTATGGAGACTCCATGGTAATAACTTATAGAGGGGACAAATTATGAAAAGAGTTTTATGTTCATAATTTATTGCTAAAAAACCTCCAACCATATTATGTTTTGCAAAAAGACCTGCTTCTTTAATGAATTTTTAATAAATCTTCTTTTTCCCTTTTTTCGAATTTTGATTTCCTCCGATTTTCAAAACTTGAAATTTTTTCAAATTTTGAAATTCCCGTCCATTTTTTTGGCCCCCAGATTTGGCCATCCTGCGGCAGATTAGGCCAATCCGCGACAGATTGGCCTAATCCACGACAGATTGGCCCAATCGGCGGCGGGATGACCCCAATCAGCTCCGGTTGGGATTGGCTCAATCTGCCGCGGGATGGCGCCAATCGGCGGCGTATTGGCCCCAATCAGCTCTGATTGGCGGTAGAGAAGAAGAAAGAAGAAAAATAAGGGGAAGAAGGATTGAGAGAAAAGAAGATGAAGAGAAAAATGAAGATACCGTGATTTCGTGGCAACCTCAATGTGACAACGACGAGTGGATGTAGGAGAAGTAAGGAGAAGAAGAAAAAAATTGAAGTTTGAAGAGAAAGAAGATGGAGAGAAAAGAGAGAAAAGTTAAGAGAAAAGAAGATGAAGGGAAGTGATTATGAGGTGATTGTGTCAGTGTTATGGAGTTAAAAGGGTTTAAAGATGATAATTGAAATGTATAATCGTATTTTTGTATGTTTGGAAGAGCTGCAAAATTACAGAGACTACCCCTCAAAGAAATTATCACTGGGAGGCCCTTTTCAATAATTTCTATTTATAGAGGCCTAATATTCAATTACGGGTATGAAACAAAGGATTATGTTAGGAGAGGCCAGGAGGGGCACAAGAACATATTAAAATTTTCTGTTTTGTTACTCATAAAAAATAAAACGATAAGAGTCAATGCCACTGCATTTATAAGTATGGATAAGCCTAGTCAATTTTGGTCTATTTTGCTGAGTTATTTACATATGATAAGCAAATTTTACATGAAGATTATTTTTTGTGATTAGTGATTCATCACAAAACACATTCAAATCTACATGCTAAACCAAGATCAATTTATAAAACAAAAACCAACACAAAGTAGTCATATGGATAGATAAGCAATCAATTCCCTTTCATGTACTGGGATGACAAATGAAACAAACACTAGACTTGCTAAGAGGAGAGCACATGAATCCTAAGCTTACAAACCAAATGGACCACTGGTTACACCTCCTTCCTCTCGGCCTCACTGCATACGAGAGAGAAATCGAGTTTCGTGAGCGAATAAACACTATCCGATTAATAAGCTACTTCATAGTAAAGGGATAATCGTAAATAAGTACCCGAGGTGTTCGGTTTTAGCAACTTGTAGCCCTATTCTTTGCTAATTGCAAAAAAAAAGTCTGGAACATGTATTTTCGTTGCACTATGTATAAATTTGTTTCAAAATGACAATTTTACCCTTGGAATTTTTAATTTAAAAACTAATAGTTAAAAAGAACAAGTTTCATATCTCTTTAACTTCTTACGCTTTGTACAGTGCAAAGAGGAAGAAGATTAAGGGATATGAAAATTTGGATTTTATGTTTTAACTTATTATTTTAAATCTAAATCGTGAGGGTAAAATCATCATTTTTATATAAATTGCAAATGGAAGACAAGTTAATAGTACTTTTTTGCAATTATCAAAGAAGATGGCTACAAGTTGTAACAAATGAATACCTCATGGTAACTTTGTGCAATATCCCCTAAAATGGATAAACCCACAAAAGTACACTGGCTTTGTTAAATAACAAAAGTGAGAAGGTTAGTGTATTTTTACGGGATTATCCCTAGAGTAAATGTACCCACCTCTTCATCTTCGGAGCCAGCGCCTTTAGAAGTCTCCATCCTCTGGTCTTCTGAAAAGAACGTAAACACAAATGAATTGAAAAGGTCTACTCGAAAACAGTTGTGGATTTTACATGTGACTAAAAAAATCTGAACTTTATGATGAATTATTACCTCCATCCTCTGGGATGTCTGAAGTCCACAAAGTGAGGTTATCCCTCAATAGTTGCATGATTAAAGTGCTATCCTTGTAGGAGTCTTCACTCAGGTTGTCCAGCTCGGAAATAGCCTCATCAAAAGCTTGCTTTGCCAGGTGGCACGCCCTGTGGTAACGAGTTCCATGATAAAAGAATTGAATCATGTGGATAATGTTCTCATTGAATATATATAACCGTCTTAGTGTACCTTTCGGGTGAGTTCATAATCTCGTAGTAGAAGACTGAGAAATTAAGTGCAAGACCCAATCTGATGGGATGGGTGGAAGGCAAATCAGTCTCAGCCGTGGTGGATGCGGTCTGTAAATCGATTCGATGAATCAACAAAACAAGTTATTGGAATGGCAAAGGAAATTACTTTTAAGGGGTAACTTCATTAACATCCCATTTGACCTTTGTTTCTCAAATACACACGGTAAAAGTAAGGGGCTATCAGTAACACAGAGACCTTTGTTTATCATAAAAACACCGGATTTTGGTCATTATGTTCCAAAACAAACCATTGATAAATGAAAAAGGTGACGGTGTGTTCTTGATAAAGGCACCATCTTTTCTATGTAATTTCAAGTTTTTTTTATTAATAACCTTAGGGGGTGTTTTTGATAGTGAAAGGTCAAAATGAGTATGTAAATAACATTTTCCCTATTGTATTCTACTACTGACAAGTTTGTTCATAATGATTTGAAAGCACCACATGGTGCCTTTAAAGGGATCTGTGGACCACATGGTTGGCAAACAGGAAAGTAGGTGCACTTTCTAATAACAATATGTTGGGAGACTATTGAGAAGCATGCTCATTAATGGCTAAACTACAGTGAAGAGTGATGTCAAATGAAATGAGTGATCTTTTTCGAGTACTGACAGCACATGCATGAAAAAAAGTGATCAATCGACACCCCGATAAAATATATTGGTGGTGAGGGATTCGAGTACGACAACAAGATAAATCTTAATCCTCGAAAAAAGTCTGAGAGATACTCATGAGCATAGCACAAGGAAGGTACTTGATATCATATCATTACAAAAATTCAAGTATCAAACTATCAATCTAAGCATGTCATGTCACATAATCACCAAAGAAAACTAAAGTTCCAAACAAAACCCATTTGCAGCTTAGCTCATAAAACATCATATACACATGAAAAAGAAGCAATCTAAGCTATGCAAATTCACAGTCAAATGAGCAACAACCCACTGAAGGATAAGAATTCAGACTCCTAAGCACATGCAACATTAGTAAGTTTAGTCACATAACACGAAAAATCACACTACCTTATGAATGCTAGTACTAAACAAGAGATAAGAATAAGCTGGGGGCACAATCAAATGTAAACCCAACTTTAAATGTAAACTAAGAACCCATCTAAGCCATTAGATCAAGTGAATCTAATGGCCCATATTTTTTTAGGGGTTTTAATAATGAAAATAAATTCAAAGTTTTGCATATTTGCAATTTATATCATTAACAATTTTGTTTTTAAATCAGAACCATCCATTCCACTTGATCTAATGGTCCAGATGGGTTCTTAATTCCATGTGATCTAATTGTCCAAATTATACATGAGTTTACATTAGATAGTAATCAAGCATAAGCTAATCACAAAATTACCTATGAACAAAAAAAGGAGCTAAGATTAGATTGAATATGCACCTGGTATGCCTTGAGAGAATGATCAGCAGCTTCTTTCTTCTCATCACCAGACTTGAACTCAGCTAAATACCTATAATAATCTCCTTTCCTGAACATATAGAACCACAAAATTTGCATGATAAACCACCAAACCCACCTCAAAGAAAAATTGAAGAACACACCCAGAATCAAAATTGATAAGCAATTGATCTCACATTCATCCCATAGTATAAAACAAACTAAACCCAGTTCACAGTTCACATAGGCAAGTACATTTTGTAGTAGAAGACGGTGGACTCGCCGGCGGAGGACGACGGAATCAGATGCTCATCGATCACGGCCATGATGTCAGCACAGATGGTGGAGAGTTCGGACTCCACCTTCTTCCTGTACTCTCCGATCCTCTTCACGTTCGCTTCGTTACCTCTCGCATCCTCCTTCTGCTCGATCGACGATAAGATCCTCCACGATGCCCGCCGCGAACCCACCACGTTCTTGTACCCGACGGACAGCAGGTTCCGCTCCTCCACCGTCGGCTCCATGTCCAGCTTCGCCACCTTCTTCATAGCGTCCACCATTTCTGCACAAAATTGGGGAAAATCAGAAATTTACTAGATTTGGGGAAAAAATTGGGGATCTGGAGCTACCATCGTATCGCTCGGCTTGCTCGGCGAGTTTGGCGATGTAGACGAAGGTCTCGCGGTCTTTGGAGGAAGCCATGGGGTTGATTCGATCTCGGGGACACAAAGAGACAGTGCTTCTTCTACTTCTTCTTCTGTGGGAGAGAAAGTGGAGTGACAGAAATGGTTTTGACTGTGAGTGGAGATGACAGGCTGTAGCCGGTGATGGTTCGGACAAGGACTCTATGTGATACGATGGGGCCAAAAGTCACCGACCGTCGAGGGGATGAGGGCCAGTGCTGTGGCGCCACGTGGAAAAAAGGTCTTCGGACTTATCCTTGTACAGCTTGGTAAAGTGTTTTGTGAGTCATCATTTCATTTTAGTTTGTTAATAGACTTTTATCATCAGCTCCAATTTGGAAGCATTGTATTAAACATGATTCGATAGGTTGATTTTCAAACATGACTAAATTCACGATTATTAAAGCTCCGAGTATATGAAGTACAAGATGCTTCCCAAGTCGAGACGAGAACTTAAACATAAAGATGTGAGAGTCTATGATGAATCAGTAAAAACTTAAACTTTAAGAGTGCCTTTGGAACAAAAACGGAACAGCGAGTCTTGACTAATTGTGTACGTTGGGGCGAAATTCAACACCCTATTTAATTTTTCAGCGGATTCAATTTATGGTTGTTCGTCGGAATTTTGTCCATCTTATTACCACTTGTCATGCAATATATGGTTGTTCGTCGGAATTTTGTCCATCTTATGACCACTTGTCACGCAATATAGTTGTTACAATTCACCTACATTGTGGAAGGCCGAGTGGATCAGCCAACGAAATTGCAATATATGGTTATTCGTCAGAATTCACCTCTAAAACGTTGTCAAAGGCTGAGCTGATCGGCCAATGAGATTGCAGATACTCTTTGCTAATCCATATTTTTTTATATAATTTCAGAGCTTTATGATCTTCTCTTTTTAATGAAGAGCTTTATGATCTTACTTCAACTTCTATGAGTAAAAGACCTATATATAATTTCCTGGCAAAAGACACATTTGGCTTTAAAACCCAAACACAAGGGCCAAAACAATTTCTCAAAGTTTCTCAACATTTTTTCTGACCATATTTCTCCAATCGAAAATCCGACCGAACATCTTACTAAAAATCAAAAACAAGGTTTCTTCTACAAAATTTACTTCAATGCAGAACCTCATAGCCTCGCAGCCTCAGCTTTCTTGAGCAGCTTGTACATCCCGAAAACATTCTTCTGCATCCACAGGTACGGGATGAAAAATGATCGGTACTTGGCTGGCGAGAGCTCCCTGTCCAGATAAGGTATTGCAGCAATCGGCTGAAACAAAGAAAGTTTCAGAAACAATAGCATAACGTCACATTAATGAATTGCAAAGAGAAAAATGAAACCGAGACATACCTCCCATGTTGACAAGTCGCTTCCACGAGAAGGGAAAGGTCGGTTGAGTTGCAGCTCTACGAGGAACGTGCAAGCTTCGAGATTCTCGAGCTGTAATTCGATAACAGGTTACTTTTTGTCGATTAAAAATGGAAGATAAGCTTGTAGAGAAGGGAATGTTTAATTACGTATTGCTTATCGGATGCCTTGTTCTTGTTGTTGAAATATGAAGGGGCTGCTGCAGTTCCGCCGAGGGTGGAATTGAACGGGAATGGAAGAAGGCCGTTGAACCCGTCATCAATCCAACGAACTTCGCTGATATAATCGGGAACGAAAAATGATGATGGGAAGCGATGCCATTCACTTCCAACACAAAGTACCGAACCTGCAACACGAGTAATTGGACGAGTGAGAAACGTATCCAGATTTTCTTTATCTGTAATGAAGTGATAAATCCTAATCTAACCAAGCATAAGTTAATCAGAGCTCAACCCCAACCTGACCTGACCCACCTGCTCCCACAAAGGTGACCCGTTGGGATTCGAATCTTTAACTTGAAGAGACATTTTCCTCTTATTTGATCCACAACAGAGTGATAAATCCTAATCTAACCTAGCCTAAGTTTATCAGAGGTTAACCCCTGACCTGGCTGGAATTCGAACCTCTGATATGAAGAAACAATTTCAGCGTTTTTTAATCGGTAACAGAGCGGTAAATCCTAATCTCACCTAGCCCAAGTTTACCAGAGGTTAACCCTCACCTAACCCTCACCTGCTCCCAAGGAGGTGACCCACTGGGATTAGAACCTCTAACCTCAAGAAACGTTTTCCTCATTTTTTTTATCTGCAACAGAACAGTAAATCTTAATCGTTGCCTAAGTTTACCAGAGGTTAACCCTCACCTGCTCTCAAGGAGGTGGCTCATTGGAATTCAAACCTCTACCTCAAGGAACATTTCTAGATTCATTCGCTTTCCAATCAGTTTATCGCAATTATGATTTATGTTATGGGTTTTTGAGGATCTATCACACAAACCCCAATTACTGCTAAAAACTAATCAACGTCCTAACAGTGAAGACACCAAAGATTTGGCTTAAAACCAAGTTTAAGGTAACTCAAATGATGACTTCAGCTATATGAACATCAACACAACCAGGAGAGCAAGATTCTGATTCTCACCTGCTCCGACATCTTCATGGTGATCCAAAATCTTGTATATCTCCAAAGGAGCGGAGTAGCCATTAATAAGAGAAAATGTACGGGAATGAGAAGCCATTAAAATGAGACCAAGAGCCACAGGTCTGAGTGTTTTAGCCAACTGCATAATTAATAAAAGAGAGGGACAATGAGAAGAGAAACCATTATAATAGCGGATATATATTTATACATACAAAAACTTACTGTAACAATGATAGAGTTATTGTGAGGATTATATGGGTCTCGAAAAAGATCTGGAAAGCTCTCAATAACAGCTGAAGCGGCAACACAAATCAGTGGATATATCGGATATAGGAATCTGGAAGTAGCGAAAAATCATATCAGATAACTTGTTGAGCTAGCTCTAGCACAATGAAACTTCAAAGCTAAACAACACCAGGTATTTGAAAATAGGGTTAATTGCACATAACTACCCTTAGTAAAAAATTCCACCAACACATGACTACCCTTATGAGTTTCCACGTGTTACAATCGTACCAATAGACGGAAACCATCAAAATTTTCCTTTTTTTTGTCACGTTGGTTTAAAGTTTCATAATATCCCCAACACCACTCATCCCATTCTTTAATCTTCTGATTTCAATATACTTCCGTGGAGGATTTCAGAGCAGAATCAAATTAAAATCGGAAGAGTAAAGCATGAGACTGAGTAGTTTTGGGATTTTTAAATTTACACTCATGTGTCAGTCATGTGACGGAAAAACAATTTTTTTTATAGTTGCCGTCCTTTTTGTACAATGGCAACACACGAAAGTTCATAAGGGTAGTCATGTGGTTGTGGAAAATTTACTATGGGGTCATGTGTTTCTGGGCAACTGATAAAGATAGATATGAGCAATTTACCCTTGAAAATAAAAACCCGTTTTCCTAGGGAAAAAACAAAACTATGCAACAGTGAATAAAAACATAGGAAGAATTGAACCTCTCTTCTTTGTGTGGTTGCAAAGACATAAACCCAAGCCATATATATATGGGCGAGATCACAATCAGAAGATCCGGAGCATATTTCTTCCTAGCAATTGGAAGGAAACCCAGGAAAAGTAGAGCAAGAATGAAACAAAAATTGAAATTGTTAAATCCATTCCTCAGATAAAATGACCATCCTTCTGTTCCATATAAGTGGCTCTCGCCACCTCCCAAGACATTATATATCAACAGATTAAGAACCGATGACGTCCATTTTCCATAGTAATAGTAATCCACAACTACCGAGAGTGCCTGTAAGATTCCAATAAAAACCACATCAGGCAGTAGGGTTAAGATGTATATGACATAAAACGATTGAAGCTCTAATTACTAATCGGTAAGTCTATGTCACACGAGCTAATATATCTACAAGAGCAGAAAAATTTGGGAATTTTCACTCTACTACCCTTAACTATGCACCATACTCACCCACCCACCTCTAAGTTTTAAAAAATTGACAACCCCATAAGTTTCTTTGGTCTCATTTTACCCCAATTCCCTCAACTTGAAGGTGTAAAACGACGAAAATACCCTCATGAAATTTTTTAAAAGGGTATTTTCGTTATTTCACTCCCAAAGTTGAAGGGGTAGTGGTAAAGTGAGACTAAAAACCTTAATGAGGTTGTCAAAACTTTTTAAACTTAGGGGTAGATGAGTGAGACTATACCAAAAAATTATGGATAAGCGTAAGGCTTTATTAACTTACAAGCACAGCAAGAGATGTAACAGCTCCCGAAAGAAAGGCTTGTTTAAATTCACGTGCCAAACAGTAGAATGTGACCGGTAGGAAGGCCAAGATTGAGAATGGCCAGCCTAGAATTACCCCAACAGCAGCAACTGAAACCGCTGCAGCGTGTTTATCAAGAAGAAATAATCCCGATGAGAGACTCATGGCATACATTGAGAATGAGCTTGGCAAAAAACCTGGCGAGTAAGCACAAGATTAGGATATTTGACAAGAAAATAATCCAAGGAATCACATTGCAAGCAAAAAAAAAAGGTGTTCTCCATACTGACTTGTGCTAGCAAAAAAGCAACCACTAGTTAAGCATAGCATTGCAAGTGCATAAGAAGCAAGGCGTTTTCCATATTTTCTTGATAGGGCCACTATAAGAACAGATTCTGAAATAACAGAGAGGAGACCAAGAAAGAGTCTAACTGCGTAGAAGACAATAACCTGCAGTATATAAACAAAATGGTTTATGTATCGACAAACTTATAAGAGAGCAGCCAACAAATGATTGAAGTGAAAACAAAAACTTACTTTTTCCTCGCCAAACAACCAAGAAGCTGGTTGGCCTACAAGTTGATGAAAGGCAATGTACAGATATGACCGTAATGCAAACTGGGAACTGTAGGAAGTAAACCATAATAATCAGTGTTAACACACTCCTCGGGAATGAGCTAGATATAAGCAACTAATTCAGAGAATGTGGAAAGGTCACCATGATAGTCACTGATGATAGATGCATGTCAATATATTATGGGGAAAGCGTTATTTACATACCCACTTTATTCTTTCGTTATCAAAATCACCCCGCTAAAGGTGAGGGGGTTATCAGTAACAGTAACACACAGTCACCTTTCATTGTTAATCAAAAAACTCGGATTTACACAGAAAAGGTGATGATTTTATCCCAATCCCAACACATAGTCGCCTTTCCCATTTATCAGTGGTTTATTTGGAACAAAATGACCCAAATCCGGGTATTTTTGATGATAAACGAAAAGTGGCAGTGTGGTACTGATAACCCCTCACTTTTACAATGTGTATTTGAGAAACAAAGGTCAAAGAGGGGTGTTAATGAAGTTACCTCTATATTATACCACATGTAACACTCAAAGCTTGCAGGCTCTTCTCATTGTTTTCCATAAAGCTAAAAAAGTATCAAATGCTGAAGACTTACCAGCCATAAAATTCAAGCACCATCTTTTCAAATTTTTAGAGCCATGAAGCTTATTCTGGTCTATGCCATAACAATCTAGCTAGCTAAACACATTCCTCCTAGTCACGAATTTGCTAACAGTTATAGTATCAACAGAAGCATCTGGTAGATATATTCAAATAACACACACTTAAAATCTAGCTCTTGCAACTGAAATTGACACTCCAGAAAATCAAAATGAAACAGCTTCTTACCAAATTAAGTAGATTAAAAAACCCACTAAGCAAAACACATATTCAAACTGCCATTTCCCTTCAATTTCCCAAGGTCACCAGTTTCCGAGCTACCATACAGACCCAGAAGACAAAACAACAGAAACATGGAGAAACAGTAGAGACCCAACAAATTCCAAATCAAAAGATCACTTCAGCAGCAAGACAGAGAGAGGCGAACCTGTATTCCCAAGTCTGGAAGCCAGATTTGTAGAGAAGATAGTGAAGAGGCTCCCAGTAATTAAAGACCTCGTCGCAGTCGTGGATGATGTTCGATGTGGCGCTCATGTAGCGTAGCACTCCCAGGGAGAAAATGGGGAAGAGCCAGCGAAACCCCTTGTCCTCTCCTTCCTTGCTGATCGATCTCCCAGGCTTATCGGTCTTCTCGTACGGCGACGGCGACGACGGCTGCGGCGGAGAATCGAGTGACGGAGCACGCCTCTGCCGAGGTGCGAGAGCCATTTTTGTGTGAGCTCTTTGATTTCTGAGTCTCTTCTTCGTGTGCTCGGAAACAGTGAGCTTTCCAGAATCGATGATCCCTTCCTTCCTCGCAAAGAAAATTTCTACTTTTTCAAAGGCTAGATAAAATAGTGAATTAGCCTGTGTATTTGTACCATTTTTCAGCTTTTACATATCTCGATTAATGGTAAAGTGGATGCTTAATAATTTATCTACCTATATAAGCATGGTTTTTTTTTTTTGCGAAAGAGACCGATATTAAGTTTAATGAGAAATATTAATTAATTAATTAATGATTGATAGTGGGGGAGCGAATAGTCAATGATAATTCGACACTTATCTTTTAGTTGTAACCGATGTATAATCGATAACATAAAAACAACCAAGAGAACCATAAGGAAAACTGAAAAGCAGTAAAACCAACTCTGAGTTAACCTAAGGCCGATCATATAAGCTTGAAAGCGTGTGAGCCCTCCTACGAGGCTCACTAAATGTCTGGATGTATTGTACGCTCCTCAAGGGACATGACCGAAGTGTCCCTGGCCCTTTCCTCTTTGTAGAGTTTGAAGTACGGTTGGAGGTCGACGAAAAGCTTGCACTTTTCAATCGTCGATTGCACAACAAATGCATGTGCATCCTTATGAATGGTTGTAAGATCCCGCACTCCGATGGAGAGATTCGCTTACACAAACGGTAACACTTTCCTTTTGCCTTTGATCCTCACTACTTTGGCTGTCTTTTGACCCATAGGCCGGATATCATAAGCAAATTTCGTCTCATCGGTGTTAACACCGCTCTCATTGTAGGACGCGGGTTCCTCACCTTGCTTTCTCTCGTTGGATTCACTAGAAAATGGTTGGACGAGTTCAGGCGCCACTATATGAGGTGCTCGAAAGAGTCTGGTCGTCCACTTCAATAGATTTTTCACAAGATTTCACCAATCTATCCATATGAAATCGTTCCCTTCCTCCCTTCTGTGTATCTCTCCAACCAGTTGCATATTTTGATCATCGAATCGGCCGTTTTGGTGATTACTAGTGTCTGGTGATTGCTAATTATGCGTGGTATGCGTGTGAATACATACATAGCGAAATGAATAACAAGTGAATTTCCTGAATTTATTTACTTCGGTCGATACACTCCCACGACCCATATCATACAATCCGATTTTACAGGCTGCGTGACCCGTCACAAAACGTTATTAAGGTCATTCGTGCACACCAAGTCTAACGATGTCCTAGAAAAATTAGTCCAAGTTATGTTTACTGTACTTTGTAATGAGGCCGTTCTGTAAACAATAAGGTCATATCTGCTGCTGTTTCATCTGTAATCTTTTGTCATCAGACAATTAGTTTATCTTTATGCCCTTTTGGTCTTATAATTTGTATGTGTTCGTTATGCATCATCATAAGTTGACCTTATTGCATAATAAAATGCCAAGAAAAACATGCATACTCAGGTTACCTAATTAGATAATCACAAAATTTATTGCATAATAAAATAGTGAAACATGAAACAACACATAACATTCAAAATCTATAGTCATGACCAATGCTGATGTATTATAAATAACAATGATTGTCACACCAATACTGCACAATCAAACACAGCAATCCGATCATAAATATCCGAACAGAAACTAAGCAGCTCGAAAAGTTTGTAAACCTCCCACTAGATAAGTAACCAACATCTACCAGTTCTCCAATGCCTGTAGATCATACAATTTATGGGTTTTATGGTAAATATAAAGACTAAAACCGCATAGAAATCCGCTTAACCGGTGTTCTGAAGGCCGGCAGCAATACCCTTCATGGTCAAGATAAGGGTGTCCTCCAGACCGGGCGCATAGTCACTTCCCGGGTTCAGCTTCACAAGTTCATCAGCAGGCTTGCTCGACTCCATGATCTCCTTGGACAGATGGGGCCGGAGGTTCACATGGTAAGTTGGATCCCTGATCCGTTTCAGTGTGTAGGCTTGGCACACATTCAGTGTAGTGATGTAGGAATCACGCAGGCGCAGCCTTTGCTTCAAGTAAGGATCGCCTTCTAAGAGATCCTTATGCCCAGCAATCTACAAAAACAAAGAGTTATGACAGTCTGTTCCTGATAAAACCATCGCCTATTCAGTCTGTTCCTGACAATGTGTTACTGATAACCCGTCACTGAGAAATATGTTACCTGAAGGAGGAGGCTCTTGGTTTCTTCATAATTGGCCCTTAATTTCTCTCCAAACGACCAAAGATCCTCGGAGACAAGGAGCTTGTCATAGAGTGCAGCAATATTGGGGTTTCCCTTGGCAAACACCATTTCAACAAGATCGATGGTGACCCTGAAGAAAGGCCATTCGTTGTACATCTTTTGGAGCATGCTCAGGTTCTTGATGTCCTTTTGGATCACGTGCTTGAATGCCCCTCCGAATCCTAGCCACACGGGAAGATGGAACCTAGTTTGGGTCCATGCAAAGATCCAAGGGATGGCACGAAGGGATTCGATTCCTCCGCTTGGTTTTCTCTTTGATGGACGGCTCCCAATGTTCATCCGACCATACTCAAGCTCCGGCGTAGCCTATAACAATTACAAGAAAATGAATATCAATTTTATAGAATCGTGAGTTCGAGATAACAAAAAATTTGATTGTCCAACTGGTCAAACACTTGATATTAAGTCTTAGAGCCCGGGACTAGAACCTCTCGCAAGGTTGAGGTCACAAAATATTTGATATATCAATCTTAAAAAGTTTTTTAAAAATAAAAAATATGTTTGGTGCTTCCTTACTTCTACATAAACAAGATCTTTAAACCGAATACTTCGATAAACTTGATCAGTCTATAAAAAAAATATTGACAGCAGTGACACGATGCTTACCAGTCGGAAATACTCCACAAATCTTGGTTCTTGGAACACAATGGACCGATACTCCTCAGTGGCAATGACAGCCATCTCATCCATAAGAGCTCGCCATTCAGGTTTTGGCGAGACCGGTGGATGCATGCCATGCTCAAGAGTGGCAGCCGAGAAACGCTGGAGCGTCCTGAAGCACAAATGCTCCTCCCCAAACGATTGCTCAATAACTTCACCCTGAACAGTGACACGGAGCGACCCATGGATAGTCTCAGGAGGCTGAGACAATATAGCAAGATGGGTAGGGCCACCTCCTCTCCCAACGGTACCACCACGACCGTGGAACATAGTGAGCTTCACGCCATACTCCTTAGCAACATTGATAAGCTCCTCCTGAGCCTTGTACAATTGCCAGGCTGCAGAGAATCTCCCAGCATCTTTGCCAGAGTCAGAGTACCCGATCATGACTTCTTGCTTCCCGTTGATCCGGTTTCTGTACCAGTCAATGGAGAAAAGCCGAGCAAGAGCAGCAGGGGCAGCTTCAAGATCTGCAAGCTTCTCAAAGAGAGGAACGACTCGCAGAGGCTCCTTCACTTTACATTCACGTTGCAGGAGCTCGACTGCAAGAACATCGGACGCTGCAGTTGCCATGGAGATGATGTAGGCTCCGAAGTTATCTGCCGGGAGCTCTGCTATGACATGGAAGGTGTCAAGAACGTCAGCAATTTCTTCGGTTTTGGGCAGGTCCGGGCCAAAGAGAGGCCGCTTGCCACTGAGTTCAGAGAGAAGCCATTCTTGGCGGCGTTCTTCAGACCATTCTTGGTAAGAACCGATCTCCAAGTGCTGAGTAATCGCATCCATGACATCGGTATGACGTTCTGATTCTTGTCGGATATCAAGTCTCACCAAGGAGAGTCCGAATGTTGAGACTTGCCTCAGGAAATCTAGAAGACTTCCATCAGCAATAGCTCGGTCACCACAAGAGCATAGTGATCTGTAACACAACTCGAGAGGCTCCAAGAACTGTGGAAAAGTTTAATTGATTGACTCAGTTTGGTTCAGATATTGGAAAATGTATCAAAAAAATACTAAGATTTCCATCATAGAAAGTGAAGTGAAAACAAACCTGATCAACATTGTTAAGAGTTGCCTCCTCGGGAATATCAGAGTGCCCATGAGCTAACAAATGGCGAGAACGTTCACGTGTTTGATACAGCTTATCTCTCAAATCACCCAGAATAACACGATATGGTTCATTTGGGGGGATTTGTTTCCAAAACTCTGAAATAAATAAAAAACGATTAGGATCACAAAAAAAAAACGGCACATTACATGTTCTTACATTGTCATAAATTTGAAGTCTACTAGAATGAAAGAACAGTGAAAATTATTATGATATAGAATGCTACTAATTACCTATATAGTGTTTTGCATCTTTCTTAGAAGATCCGTGGAGCTCCTCTGCACGAATTCGAAGCTCATCACTGCAACGCCACATAGAAAGCTGCCACAAAAATATGGAACATTGTATTAAAACTTAACCAATGCATAAACTCCAAAGTGCCAACAGAAGATGCAACAAATGAGAACAAAAATTGCTAAATACCTCGAACATAAGATCCTCTATTTGGGAATAGTACAAGTTCGAAGCCATCATTCTAGCCAGCAAGCACACATCCCTGGTGACTTCAGGAGTGACCCTTGGGTTACCTGCATCCATGCATTTGATATGATTAACAGTTATCTGAGAGAGAGAAATTGAATCTCACATTCTATATGTCCATTTGCACATTCTATTCAACCTCTCTGCATAAACTATAATTAGCTTTCAGCTATCCATCTGAGTTTTTAGTTGAGTTAGTCCTTTAATATGGTATCACAGCTCTTCTTTAGTCTCTCACACACATGAGATCATATGCCCCCTAATGGGCCTCTTATTATACATCTTCAAAAGCCCTATATTCTCTTATCAATGGGCTCTTCCCAAACAGACTTGTCTGTGAGGACGCATGTTGGAACAGAAAACTATATTGAGCCTTCAATTATCAGCTTGAGCTTAATCTAATGAATAATGGTCCATGGAGAAGGATCATACCATCACGATCACCTCCCATCCAGGAAGAAAACTGGATAAGAGGGGCATTGTAAGGGACACGTTCATCGATCCCTATGTTCTTCAAAGCTGTGTCAACACGACGCAAGAACTTAGGAACACCCTTCCAGATTGTTTCATGGAAGTAGCTCATTCCTGCCCTCATCTCATCTTGAGGAGTTGGAGGAGTCCTACGAATCTCATCCGTACGAAATGCAGCTTGGATCTGCATTTGAGTATAGGTCAATGAAACAAATAACAAAAAGGCAAGAGAAAGAACGGTAAAACACCAAACTCTTCACAGTGAGGTGATATGTTACCTCTCTCTGTAAAGCCTCGTCAAGCTCTTGCTTATCATCGGGAGTAATATCTTTGGCATACAACTGGGCCAGGCAATCTCTAATCCTATAATCAAGTGAAAAGCAAAAGAAAAATGATGTAAGATATAAGCTATGAAACCCAAGAGCTATGAAACCAAAAGCTTCACACTGATAGACATAGAGAACAAACCTGCCGTGCTTTTGAAGCAAGGATCTGCGCACGGATTGAGTAGGATGGGCAGTGAAAACCAGGTCTACGGTTTGATTCTTCAGAGCATCAAAAACTTCTTCAGGAGACTTCTTGAGGTCCACCACGAGTCTCTTGAGAGTTTCTTCAATGTCTGATTCAGTTGTTGCATTGTTCTCATCAATAAAATCACCCTTTTTCAGTTTAATCCGTCGGCGGTAAGCAATCTGTACCTCCTCAGCCAAGTTGGCCAAGTTAAGCATGTGAGCAAAGGCTTTAGAAATCACAATGGAGTCCCCTGGATCCAAACTAGTCAAAACATTTCCAAGCTCCTCCAATTTTTGGGCATCGTGCCTCCCTTCATATTCAGCAGATAGTTCATAACACTCTTGAACCTGAACAATGTAAACATTGTGTATCAACATCATGATGATCGTATCCTTCATATTCATTCACTAGTTCATAACCTAAGACACAAGAATCGAACTTCACTTGTACATCAAAATCAAACATGAAGTCCTTGAAGACACTATCTTGTTTATGTGAAATGTTCATCCAGTGTGATTAACTACATGAAATGAGACCACCGTTTTTCATCGGTAAGAAACCGAAAAAATCATATTCTAAAACCTTTGCCCACACCTGCTCCCAAACAAATGTATCACTCGGATTTGAACCTCTGACCTCAACCTCACCAACCTAAGTGGGCCGGAGGGAGACCACCTTATCCTCAATCCTAGTTTGTACACACCACACACACACACACACAAAACTAGGTTCTATCAGTATCAGTGGATCTAGAAATCCATCCAATCAGATTCCATTAACTCACCAAATCCAAAAATGATGAGATAAGCCATCTTGGTATCAAAAACCCATGTACAGTTCCATATTTCACACACATAACTTGTAATTCAGTAAGCACTCAACAACAAATTGAAATTTTTGCACCATAGGTAGGACTCAGTGAGCAAATTTGAACCCAACATTCAGCTAACCAAAATCAAATTGGTATTTTTTTATATATAAAAGGTCAAATAGTGAATACTTACAGTCTCCTTAAGATCCTCCCCATGTAAATCCTGCAGGATGTCAAGGAACCGATCGAGAAGAAGAGCATCATACTCCACCAGTTTGTCATCTTCACTCACTTTGGCAGGAACCAAAGCGCGAAGCTGAGCGTCGATAGACGCCAACTTCTCCAGATTCCGAGCAGCCATTACACACTAGCTGCTTCAGAGACAGTCTGTGTGATCACCAAATCAAAAACCCAACAATCAAACAACGGACACGAATCTCAAATCACCAAAATCAAAAAACCCAGAAACACATAGCACTAAAAATCGAAGCTTGGACACTGAAAAGGTAAAAACAATCAAAATTGCAAGCGAAACAGAGGCCCAGATGAGAAAAATGAAGAACCTGCAAGTGGGGCAAGTAGAGAGCAGGGGAAAGATTCGAAATTGACCAGAAAGAGATCAAATGGGAGAGAGCAGTGAGATCTGAAGCAATGGTCTGGTCTGCTATATATGGGGAGAAGATATATGAGAGGAATGCAGAGAAAAAGTGTAATTAAATCAAAAATATCTACCCCAAATTAATAATTAATTAATTAGAAGAAAAATTATTAATGATTCTTCCTTTTTTTTCACTCTTAGCTCTATCAATTTTCCAATTCTTAAACCATGTTTATTAGATTAATTGAGGCTGAGTTCATAGTCACCCAAGCAAGCACGGGTGTGGACGAAGGAGAATATGCTTTTTAGATACTTGATTTTGACTCTTTTTTAGACCCAGAGATCTTTACAGGTATTCATTCCTTCTCTCTTGGGAAATTGAGATAACTATGGTTTTTGTTTCCCCAAAAGATAGTAATTTAATTGTTACAAAAAAAAAGGTGTAATATTCGAATTTCTTATTAAATTTAATCATGAGTAATTTTACAATTGATTTTCTATCTATAAACCTTTAATAATGCTCTCTAGCACTAATAATTAGGACTGATATGTACAAATAATATTGTGAATATTTGGTACATAGTCAATGTTCTATAAGAATTATAATGAAAATACAATTGTGTTAGATTGATATTATTTTTTGTTAGATTGATATTATTTCATATTGATGCCTTCAGAGTGATGGGTAACAGAAGAACATGTCACATGCAAATGAAAAGAAACCAGACATACTACATGAATGAACAAAAAAGCAACGAGCTTCTACAATCAAACAAAAGTTGAAGATGTGTTTAATGGTTGAAAATTTTTGGTTAAGGATTTTTTTGTTGGGGTATAACAACGTGGAACAATATTCAAAGACAAGAAACCAAGAGAAAATAAGCAATCAAACAAGAATTTACGTGGTTCGATAATTTGCTTACGTCCACGGTCTTACTACTCCCTTCTTATTGCTCTAACAATGAATGAACGATTTGAGTTTACAAGTACATGTTATTTATAGGAGAATACTATAAGTAAATGAGGTAAGAATTAGGTTTCCTAATCCAAATAGAAAATCTTTTCTAATTGTCTACTCAAATCTCTTATCTAAATATTAGGAAGTTTAAACATTTCTTAAATAAAATAGGAAGTCTCCACACAAACCCAACATTTTTATTTCTTTTATACGTTTTATGATTGTAAAATCCGGTTGTTAGACTTATTTTATTTTTTGACTACAAAGTACAACTTTATTAATATAGAATTCAACTACATAGATGTGTGGCAGAGAACATACTCTCTGACCACTAAAAACATATAACGCATACTGTTCGCAATTCTTTAAAGTACGAGATTCGTCACTGACGGTATTGAAACGCCATATAGGCAGGAAGGAAGGGTGGGGGATGATGAAACGGTATTGGAAGTCTTGCTCCGAAGCATGGTCAATGACTGCATCAGTAGGAGGAGACAAAGCTTTCACCAGGGACCCCTCCCGGGGCCAGTCTTTGAAACCTGGGGGCCCTATCATTCTTCCTGGTGAAGCTGTTTTTCAGCCCTCGCTTGATCATCCCGGGGAGCGTTAACCGCAGTCCTCTTCACTCCACCGGTAGTAGTTCATCCCATATCTCCAAGCCCATGTGAAATGGGCATTGAAACTTCAGTGACCCGGCCACCAGAGAGCTGGCCAGTCACCAGATTTTTACAGCCGAGATCCACCTTCCCGAGCTAGGTGCAAACCCGAGCCTCTATACGGTTAGATACAATGCTCGGGGAAACACGCGGGCTCTTTCCTCAAGACGAGGAGCCCTTAGATACAGTGTTAGACCTATTTTATAGTTACTTGTTTCGCAATTAATGTTTGTAATATCTGATTTTTAGACCTTGTTTCTCTAGTTTGCGTCCTTGTTGGGTTGCTGAGGTTCCTATTATAAGAATGCTTCTTCATTATTGTTGTTTCTCTTTGTTGGGATTGTCATAAGATTGAGATGTCATGTCAATACTTGATTTGATTTCTGGTGGTTGGTTTCATTCTCAGGTATGTAACTATACCATCTTGTACTCTTTCTTTTACCTCAAAAGAGGTTTCTAGTCAGTAGTCACCTAATCCTCTCTATTTTCTTTATGATAATGTCGTTTTTTTAAGTATATGAACGATGTTTGAGATGTTTTAATCTATTCTTTAGGACTATTATATCATTATAACACAAATTGAAGATATCAAACTCGAGTTTATTAAGAGATCAATAGACCAGTTAACTAGAGAGACGTGTTTTGTGTGTGTCTTTTCGTGATAAGGAAATGATGTTTCTAGTGAATTTGTTTCTATTCTGTCTCGGCCACTTAATAAAAGTTTCTTGTTCCCTTTCAAAAAAAAAACTACCCTAGCTATTTTAAATTGATCGGTATAATGCATATGATATTTTTGTACAGTGCATCTGATATTTTTATATTGTTACATTACATTAGTTGATTTCCATTTGAGATGGTAAGAATCAAAAACAGGGAAGTTTATTGCCAATTTTAACACAACTAATATCAGAGATGCATAATGTATCTTGGGTTAATTATGTTTATTACCTCTTATGTATTGGTAACACTCATTTAGTACCCTGATTTATTGATAACGCTCTTGACAAAATTTTGGTCAATTTTACGTCATTTTGATGATCAGTGACTAATTCATAAGGAGTATTAAGTGTTCTGTTATCAATACATAAGGGGTATTAGATGATTTGTGAACAATTCATAAAGAGTACTAAATGACAGTTATCAAAACGGAGGAACTGTTATTAAATGTTACAAAATACAGGAGTACAAAAGGTACGTTACCAATAAAAAGGAGTATAAAAGATAATTAACTCATGTATCTTTCAAAGAAAATGCATGATGTAGTAAATGTATTAACTGCATGAACTAATCATAGATAGAAGTCAACCGTACGATGAATATTGCATAATTTCACGTGGTCGGCGGGCATGGTTGCATCATTCACGACCTACAAACCATGTGGTTTGGTGTGTATGTCATTATATAATAGGAGTGAGATTTTACAAAAATGTATGTGGAGTTCATTTGATTGTTGATAATAATGTGTTTCATAACCTCAATTCATTGCTGAATTCATTCAACTGATGTTTCGACCAGGACCTCACATGCTTTGAAAAGTTTAAACTGAAACGGTCAACGATTAGGCACAAAATGTAGATTAAGCATTACCATATTGAGTAGTAGTATCACATGGTTAAGCTTTCCCTATAGCTTTTAACTTGGGTCTAAAACCTCATGATTTTATAATGTGGGTCTCTGCTTGGGATTGTCTATCATGCCACCTCAAAGCCTGCAAGAATCAAACTCATTACATAAACCATTATTTTAGTTGGTACAAATACAATAATAACTTCACTATGCTATTTATTTTATATTGCTAAGCTCCAAATGATAGCATTATAGTATTAATTTGGACGGCGCCAACTATACTATCATGCGTGCTCTGTTGTCAATGTCAATAATGCCAATATGACATATCTTATTTGAATTAAACAATTATAGTATTGATTAACAAATATACGTGGTTCATTATGCTATTATATGCTTATAATAGAGATAATATTTCCTTAGAATGGTGAAAGAGTGATATATACAGTTAGGTCTTACAAAGGTAACATTTAGAAATGGAACTATAAGTTGTGCAAATAAAGTAAAAGTGTTCAAAGAGATATATTAGGATCTTTCAGCATAAGATTTTTATGACGATATGCCACGGGAAAATGTACAATATAAGCTTGGTGTGTCCATAAATGAATTCAAATTGACCCATTGTGGACTATACAAGATTCTTTGGTTTCAAGCGTCTGACATTCGACCTCAGATTTGTAGCTTTTTACAAGAATCCTTGATAAAAAATATATAGTAGAAAGAAATATTACTTATGGATGTTTAGTGAATTCAATCTCATTAAAGGGATGGTAGATGGGGGAGTCCCCACCAACCACCTACTATTCACATAAGTATTCATGGGGAAAGGCAGGGTGTTTATCACCCCTCGCCTAAACAGAGTTACTTCCTCTGTTTATTTCTTAAGTCTTGCTTGTCGGGCTAGATTCTAGTGGGTTGGGATCGAGTCGCTTGTCCAAGGATTAAATGTATCTTTAGGTACTCACTTCCTGTGTCCTGGCCTTCCATTTATTCATCCATATGGATGAAGATTTGTGTCATTCACTCTCCGACGTTCTGTTTGGGTTAAGCTCACCTCTGTTCTCTTTGTCTCCCAACTAGAGCGAGTATTAGTGCATTCATGTGTGACTTTTGTGTCCCCTCGTGTCATGAAGATAGTTGGGCATGCCACCTCTTGACAGTTTGGGCCCCTTCTTGCAAAGAATAGGAAAGACGAGCAAGTTGGGTTGATTGACAAAGGGAGATAGGTCTTCTTTATGTATCCTCTCGTGATCTCCTGCTTGCATTGGTGGATGAACATCTCTGGATTAGTGTATAAAGTGGTGCCGACATAGCTTACCGAGTGAGGTGGTACCCCCCCCCCCTTCCAGCCATGCATATGGTGGTCGAACTATCTATGTAGTCCTTCCTTAAGTAGCTACTTCTCACCAACATCGATCTTGCTTTGATGAAAGATCTGAAAAAATGTTCCTCCGAACCAACTCCGTCTAGGGTCCCCGTGTAACATCGGACTATATGCCACAATCAACCACATTTGAAGCATTGATTAGGGAGGCATTTGTAGGATAGGTTCATTGTGACCCTCGTGTACCCTCGTCAAACTTCAGATTATCTAGCACTGCAAGAGCTTCTCGATTTCCAACTGGACTATGGCCTACATATAGTCCCCCATCATCTGTAGGAAGAGTCGTTGTCCACAACCATGCATGTACAAAACATATTGCTTATCTGGGCACCGATTTTCTTGTGTATTTCTCTAATAGGGATGGAAACCGTCCTCACACATACAATCGTATGAGTGAAGCGTGTATTGTCCGAATGCATCTGTGGGGTGATGTCAGTCCGAACCATGCACACTTTATAGAAAAATCATAGTTTCGACGTTGTCACTCGAACTTTAGAAAAAGTCGAAGGTCCTCTCTCCAAAGGGCTTAACGGTGAGGTCTTGCACCTCCCAGAAGTCTGCTATGACATCATCGAGGACCATTCGATTGTAAGGTTAGGTGGAAAGGAGTTTCTCGGCCAACTCGTGGTCGAAACACCCACCAAAACCGATGAGTTTCTCCTTCAGGATCTCAACTTCCAAATAGAAGCTTTCAAGGGCGAGCATGCTCATGAGATCCTGGAACAAAAAGGGAGATATCTCGCTCCCCGTAAGAACGACCACATCTCTGCTTTACTTGGAGGTGACCACGACAAAGAGCCACTTAGAGGCGGCCATAACAAACGCCCACATGGAGGTGGCCATGACAGCGGCCCATATGAGTCAGCCATAAACGACGGACAGGAGAGACTCCCGAGACTCGATACAAAGACGCGTCACAACAGCCGACCATGAGGAAGAAATGGGGGAAGGACCACGAGCCGAGCTGGCTCCGTTCGGCGAGCCAGAATCCGATAAGCACAAAACCAGCCAGGGGAGGTCACCCTTCATCGAGGTCCGGTCTGGGGAGGCTCCAATATACCCCGTTTTTCCTAAAAGACTCCAACGATCCGCGGTCCGAGAAGAACGCGGCAAGCCCATCCCGAAAGAACGACTTCAGTACACATCGTCCATGTTGGAACTGAACCCTCTCCGTCGAGTCTCGTCTCGGAGGAGTAAATCTTTAGCTTTCAGACCTGAGGAGAGGAAGCCTGTCCCGACGACGCAAAAGCCTCCAATAGAACGAGGAGACCGATGGCCGACGAGAGGGAGAAAGCTTTGAAGCTCGTCGATGGGCCTCAGGGCGGAGCTTGGTGTGGCTCATGGCTGATATTGAAAAGAGGGGAAGGAGATGATTGTTGGTCGGCGACGGTCGTATAAGGCTAGCTCCCACCAACAGCCTCCCAAGCCGGAGCCCGATTGACCACCGGTGGTAGCGGCTACAGCCTCAAGAAGACGAAAGTATAATAGGATATTCAGAGAGAAAACGATATTGACCTATTTGTTTTTTTTGGTTGAAAAACTATATTTGTTTCTTGTTACAATTGGTTTACTTAATGCATGAAATGTTTTAAGTATGTATATAATTACAAATTATAATGTCAAAGTTTGATCTACTTTTCGTTATTTAAAACTGTTTTCTTGATCCGAATTATTTAATAATCAAAAGTTATTAAGACCACATACCGTGAATGTTGAAAGAATTGTCGAAAATTATGAAGAAAAAAAATGGTTTTGCCGACGTTTCGGCTCCACTTTTGTCTCTCCTTGCGAGTTGACGTCCTTCGAGTCTGCATATTCACCGACGTCGATTCTACAATCGTTCTCCCTCTCCTTCTCTCTATCTCTCTCCTCTCTCAGCCACTCTTCGTGTTGAATTTGGTCGGATTCAACTCAACGAATCCAACCTCCATTATAAAAATTATTGATTCCAATCTTGATTTAACTTACCGATTTGACGGACTCCACCGATTCTATTGTTGGTGGTCTAACACCCATACAAATCCAATTGAATATCTGTGCATGTAAATCAATATCTATACAAATATAACATTATTGTTATTGCCTATGATTACTCCAATGTATGCTGATACATAGATGCTTGCGTGTACTATACAAAAGAAGTACCATCGTCCGTAAAAACATATGTAACTCTAAAAAATGAAGACGTGTAGTCGTATAGAGAATTGATAAGTGGCGGAACCATATAAGAAAGGTAGCTTATTAATCAAGTTATATATGCATAGTGGAACTGTGGAACTATTTATCACATATTATAAGCTATCAGGTCGCTACTTATTTTATCCCCTCACAGTCACATTTGATCCCATCTGTCCACGTGTTTGGTCCACGCTAGTCTTCTATTTAGGTACGTAGCACGTGTCATGACAAGTTGTTGGTATCTATACGGCGGCCTTATAGTAGATTATCAGTCGTTGAATTGAGAATAACCTTCAATTAATAATTGGAACTTGTGACTATTTCTCCACCTACATCTAAGAAAATTTACAACCATGGGTAGGAAGTTGGCGGGGAGCAGTTGGTGATAAGCGATAGGTGACGGAGAGTAGGTTGGGACGGTTTGGAGCTCACCACCCATTGGAAACGCTGACGCCAACGACTATAAAATCCAATGCCTATTATTTGTTCTTGAAAAATAAAATTTTGCTTTGAAAATAACCAAAAAATAAATATCCTTATCTTCAAATCGTATATAAATAGGGATGTTTGAAGCAAGAAAAAATACAATTCACACTATTCACATACGTTTGAATTATTTCTCTCCCACTTTTTTTGTCGAAATGACCAATTACCGTGTCACCGAGTTTGAATTGGAGCGTATTTTGGATGGAGTACTCGAAGAATGCATGTCCACCGACTTTGTTGACAATTTGGTAGAAGACGCAATGGCCGAAGTTCAACCACGAAAGCGAACCTATACCGCACGTGAACGGGAAGCTATTAACGAACGTTTAATGAGCGACTACTTCAGCACAAACCCTGTGTCGAGGAGGTCCATTTCTGTCGTCGTTTTAAGGATACTAAAGGGAGTGTTCCTCCGAATTCTCCATGTATTGGAGATCCTCGACGAGTATTTCACACAACGGTGCGATGCTATGGGTATAGTTTCCTTAACTCCTTATTAAAAATGTACTACGACCGTTACACATTTATGTTATGGAATTGCAGATGATGGATTGGACGAGTACCTGAAGATATGCGAAACCATTACTTTGCAATGTTTGAGGAAATTTTGCAGGGGAGTCATTACCATATTCGGGCCCACGTACCGACGTAAGCCAACACGTACTGATACTGCGTCCTTCTCAAGATCAGCCAGTCTCCAAAACTCCTAAAATCGGGTTTTCTTCTATTTTTGCCCTTTTTTCGATCAAAGCACCTACAAAACACAACGAGAGACAAAGTACGAGTAACGAGAGAAAAGTGCACCAAATTGTACAACCCCGGGCGGGACTAAAAAGCTCAATAATGTGGGCTAAAAACATCCAAAACCGATGCATTTTATGTCCACATCAGTATAGTTTCCTTAACTCCTTATTAAAAATGTACTATGACCGTTACACATTTATGTTATGGAATTGCAGATGATGGATTGGACGAGTACCTGAAGATATGCGAAACCATTACTTTGCAATGTTTGAGGAAATTTTGCAGGGAAGTCATTACCATATTCGGGCCCACGTACCGACGTAAGCCAACACGTACTGATATTGATTACATTTTGGCAGTTAATGAAGTGCGAGGATTTCCAGGAATGTTTGGCAGTCATGACAACATGCACTGGGAGTGGAAGAATTGCACAACAACAATGAGGGGTTCCCATTCAAGGAGGGACCACGAGAATCGACCAAGTTAAGTTTCTTCCTAGTTCAAATTTCTTTGGTTCACATTGTAACAGTCCTTCAAGTGTTATGCAATTTAATGTATTTTCGTTTAAAATGTTTATTTATTGTAGTAATTTTAAAGTTTGAAAATGTTTAGTTATATTTAGCTGAACAGTCAGCACAAACGGGCTAGCATGGCAGGAGTGCTGATTATTAGTGTTGACTGTAAGACTGAATTATTAATTTTTCATTCTAACCGTCAACCTTACCACAATTTGTGGGCTTTTAGCATTGTGGATGCTCTAAAAGCATCTCTAATCTTAAAGTGATTAAGTTGGTGGTAAGTCTGGTTGTTAGAATAAAAAAATGATTACTTCAGCTTAATAGTCAGTATTTACAGTCAACACCCTCTAACGCTAAAATGAATAGACTAATTGTTGAAATAAACTAATATTAAAAAATAAAATAAAATAATTAGTAATAAGATATAAATGAAATTAAAAAAAATTATGTACATATGAAGAATTATTAAAACAATATTGACAATACTACAATAAATAAAAATGTCAACGAAAATAATTTAAATTGCATTGAAGTTGAAGACCGGTTACAAACTTGAACGAAAAAAAATTAAACTAGAGTGCTAAATAACTAAGTGTCGCCAAATTTATTCCAAATGTGTTCGACGAGGTCGTCCTTCAATCTATAATGAATATGTTCATCCTGCATCATCTTGGTATTTCGAATTATGATATTGGACGGGACGAAGCTGCCTCGCGTAAATGTTGGTTCGCTTGGCCCACCCTCATTTGTGCGTTCAATGAAACCATCATATGTATAACGTTCTGCCTCGACTATCATATTGTGCATGATAACATGTGCATTCATCACTAAGCCGAGAGATTACGGCATCATCATTCGACTTGGTCGAGTGATGATGTAAAACCGATTTGGAGGACCCCAAATACTCGTTCCACATCCTTCTGTCATGCTTCTCGGACTTCTGCAAACTTCTTCTGTTTTGGTCATTGAGCCAATGGGACTGTTCTCACAAAAACTAGTCACGAAGGGTAAATACCATCAGCAAGATAATACGGAAGTGCGTAGTGGTTACCATTTATCGTATATTGGACTGATGGTTGCCAACCATTGATAACGTCCGTGAATAGTCTGGAATGGTTGAGTACTGTTAAGTCGTTGTTCGATCCCGCCATGCCGAAGAACGAGTACCAAATTCATAAGTCACGAGTGGCAACCGCCTCGAGAACCACTGTTTCTCTATTCCCGTGGTCCCGTCTTAAATTTGAGACCCTTATAGCCGTCGGACGGTTCTTCCACTCCCAGTGCATGCAATCAAGACTACCAAGCATTCTCGGAAACCCCTATGCTTCATTAACCGCCAAAATGTAGTTCATATAAGCTTGCGTTGGTTTACGATTGTACATTGGACCGAAGATTGTTATGACCCCCTACAAAATTTGAGTACATACTCCAAAGTTTTGCTTTCTCCTATCTTCAGGTACTCGTCGAGTCCATCTGCTACAATTCCATAACACAACTGCCTAATGGTTGTAGTACATTTTTTATGAGGAGATAAAGATTGCCTACCTACGGCGTCTAACCGTTGCTTGAAGTACGCATCGTTATCCTCAATGCATGGAGAATGCAGAGGAACACAACCTTTGAAATTTTGAAACGACGACAGAACTGCACCTCCTTGTACACAGGGTTCACACTTACGTAGTCGGTCATTAAACATTCATGCGCAGCTTCACGGTCTCGTGCGATATAGCTTCGCTTTCGTGGTTGAACTTCGGACATTGTCTCGTCTAACAACTTCTGAACATACTCGCTGGACATGCATTCATCGAGTACTTCATCCAAAATGCGCTCCAATTCAAACTCGTTGGCACGACAATTGGCCATTTCGATCGAAAAAAATGGAAAGAAATATGTCAAATGTAGGAGAAGAGAAAATCAAGTGTGTTTTTGTTTGATTCAAGTCTAGTTGTTTATACACATTTTCAAGATAAGGAAATTAAATTTTAATATTTTGAACAACCAAATTTATTTTTTCAAGAGCATTTTATATGTTTTTCATTTTTTTCCCTTTGGCGTTGGCGGTGAGAGCCAATGGCGAGCTCAATGCCGGTCCTCACCGTCAAGCGTTGACTCAGCACCTCACCGCTTGCTCCCTACCAGTTCCCCGCCAATGACTCGTCCTCACCAGCTCCTTATCGCCTGCTCAGCTTCAGGCGTTGGAGATGCTCTAAAATATTTGGTTCCTTTTGGCTCATTATTTTTAAATATAAACAAATTTAGCTTCCAATCCTTACGTGGATGTGAAAAAACATTTTTTTTATACGGTTCTACTTTAATTTAGAGAGAGAGAGTCCTTAATTGCATCTCTGATCTAACAAAAGTTATGCTCTTGATCTCCTTTGTCAGCCCTAGTGCCAAATTAGGTGCATCTCAATCCGATAATGTTGTTCTACTGTCGTTTGTTCTCTTCGATGTTTGGATTTTTCGTCATCGTTGGAAGTCGTCCTGGGTTTTGTCCCGTTCTCTTGTACACATGGGTTCCTCGTCATGGTTATGTGTTCCTCCCTCCTCCTTTATGTCGTCGCCGCCATAGTCGTTGACGCTGCTTCCTGCGTCACACCAGACTTAGCCACAATCACCACCACTGTCGTCATAGATCCTCCCTAAAAGCCACGACGAGCTCTTTGGCGAGGTACCTTTTGATCCCTTCTCTGGAAAGAAAGCCCCTTTGCCCATTTCGGTACCAGCAGGAACACCTGATCCGTCGTCCATGCGTCGGCTCCCCACGACCCTCGTATAGGGTTGCCACCATCCGGAGGATTTTCACCGCCAACCACGGCTCTGCCTCCTCTACAGGTGATGCAAGCAGAGGAAAAGTCCATTGAGGACGACGTGCCCACCTTGGCCTCGGAGGTTCACGATCTTCTTTGCCCCCGACACGGTCTGAAGACAGAGGCCCTGTTGTCACCGGTCCTTAGTAGGCCGACCATTTCCAGGGATTTTTCCCCACTAGGAGGATGCGTCCTGGTCAAGAAGTCTCATTGGTTTTCATGAGGACATTAGAGCCTATAGGGTAACCCAGAGGAGCCACACCCTAGCCCATATTGAACAGACACTACCGATTCTCCAACCTCCTCATTTCCTTAGTTTACTCCTTCTACGATTATCAAGCAATACAAACTTGTCCAAGTCAAGACGGGGAAAACTTTTTGGATCTTTGATGCCAAACACCCACAGAATAAGGAACCACCCCTACTTTATTTTCTAGTAGTACCGGGCCGATTGTTATTTGGTTAACGTTCAGAAAGCCCAATTTATGAACCTATTCTCGCCCTCTTATCAGAATCAAATCTGTAATTTCATTTGATCTCTTAGTATCATAAAATTTCATGTTATATACTCAATTTTTTTTTTGACAAAGAGAGTCAAATCCAAATCATATGAGATAAACTCTTAAGATCGAGATAGTAGTTTGGGACCCTACTAGAGACAGGTATACCAACATTCTAAGCCAAGTTAACACAATCCTATTAGGCAACCTACGATACAATCTAGAAATCAAAAATCAAATTGTCAGGAATGATAAAGTAGATATAAGGAGCTAAATACCCTATCAGGTGGTTGTCTTGAGCTGCTAGGACTTCATGAGTGACTCATGCCCGAGGAAGGCGTGCAAAAGAACCGTCACATAGCGAGGTCCAATAGACTTCCATCCCCCATCTCTTGAGACTCATGTTCTTCGACGAGACTGCATGGTAGACCTCACCGTTAACCTCGGGTCTTCATTGTTTTGTTGAACTAGCTGGTCAAGATTGGCCTCATCATCATCATCTTCATCACCCTCGAACGAAACCACATTCTTCCTGAATTGGATTGAGAGTATACCGACATGCATCAAATCGGAACAAGGAATAATCCCTTGTCTGGATGCTAGAAGGCGGTGGCGGCGCATCCAGTAGAGAACAATACACGGACTAATAGGGGATAAAAACGATGAGGAAATGAATAATACTAATCTAATGGGGTGAAAAGGTCTAATCCAAACAAGGATCTTATCATATCCTGTAAGAAAAGAAAGAGCCATAGAGAAGTTTTGCAGGAAAAATCCACTGCAGCCTCTGGACATTTCGAGGAGGAAAGGGGTAAACGGAACTGAACCGAGAAAAAAATGGTCACTGGAAACCCTAGACGACACGTGACAATGACAAGGCACATTGAAAGCTTTAGGGTTTACTAAATCGTAAAAAAAAATACTTTTTGAGTTTCCTATCAAGTTTTTTGTTTAATATTTCTTTTCATATAACATTAAATAATATTATCGGATTTTATTTTATAACCAAAATTATATTTATTTAAGATATAAAAAATTATGAGGACGGTAACATTTAATCGGTCAATTTAAACAAACTATATTATTATTAAATGTTGATGATTTTTTGGCCTTTAGGGTTCTGCACTTTGTTTTTTCTCTCTAATCTAACCACTCTCCACCCGAAGTCTTCTCGTCGATTTCTATTAGATTCACTGCTCCACCTACTCTTATGGACCCCACACCACCAACACAATTTGAGACACAGACAACCATCGACCACATGCAATCTTAAATGGTCCCTTAAGCTTCTCCCTATGTGCTTTTGTCAATAGGAGTACCTCGATATATGCCACCGACGCCAACCCAGAAGCAGATCAAGCCTCTTCGCTGGTTAAAGAAGGCAAAACGCCTGACCTCAGTCCCACCAACCGCTCCCCCTTCCATCCTTCAACCCAACTATTGACCATCGTCTAGGGCGGCCATATCTAACACCCCTCCATCAATCGTGACCATGGCATTATTGACGTCGCCCATAGGACTTGTCGTCTCCACGATCGCTAGCCGATTGGGAATCACGCCACTGCTCTCCAAAGCCCCTTCTCAGCCACAGGGGATGATGTTGCCTCCGGACGGTTCCATGCTTCTTGTCCCGATGGATCTTCTACCAGGAATGACAGTGGCGCCCACGAGCGGTAGTAATCCTTTGAGGCCAACCTTGGACTAAGAGCTAGGTAACAGCGCTGATCAAGGATCCTAGATCACATATCGGTCCACTCTCACCAAGCAAGCATCTCGATCGGTACTTGGATCCCACGCGCCGGATCGTTCCCCAATGAGTCCATGTTGGCGCTCTAGGAGAGTTTCGATATTCTCCAAGTGGAGGACGAGGAAGATGCCATCATTAATGTCCTGATGGATCTAGAGGCTGATCGCATTCGTGCACATACAATGTTTGGTCTGGCCGAACGACTGTTCCCTACACATTCTTACGATCAGGGTATCATGGAAAGGGTCATGAATAGGGTGTGGCACCACGACGGCTTAGTCATCAATGATCTTGGATACAATCTCTGACTTATATTTCACATCCCAAGAGGAAAAGGAAAGAATAAAGTATGGGGAGCTATGGTCATTTAAGCAGGCACCACTCATCTTCGAAGATCTCAAACCAGAGATCAATCAAGCTACCATGTCTATTTCACGCCTTCAACTTTGGGCCCTGGTATCCGACCTACCATGGGACGACATTACACAAGAAACAGACCGTCGGCAAGGGGAGTCATTGGGTGGTTGTCTGGATGTCCGGACGGATAAGGCCGGAAAGGGATAGGGAGGCACATTACGGGTCCAGTTTTGGAAGGACCTGGCCACACCTCTCCGTCGTATGACCCATATAATCGTCTCGGACATGAGATGACAGGCCATCAGGAGATTAAATGTGCCCACCTCCTGGATTTATACTTCTATTGTGGCTGCATAGTCCATTAGGAGATCGAATGTGGGCGTATGGACCCCACCCAACCGTCGGGACCACCTCGATTTGACCTCTCTCTTATGACCCCGTAAGTCACTCATATCAAGGTCGGGATTTGAAGGAACTGATCGGACCCCATTATGGACAAGCAGAGGACTCAACCAAGATTTTTTGTGGGGAATGTATCTACTCCATTAACCCTCACTGCACCGAGGCCAAGAGTACCTCCAGGATTTGCTCCTCTAGCCCTACCAGGCCTAAAAAACGGTGCCCAATCCTCCCAACCTGCCCCAACTTGATCCCCGCGAATGAGGACAGAGTATGGTCGGAACACCACATTATCTCGTGCCTAAGAGGGAAATATTCTCACTTGGGAAGGCAGAAGGGCAAGACCTTATATCCACCACTAAGGTCCCGACTACCCGTCAGACACAGAAAGGGGCCAGCAAGTTTAGTCTTCAGGATGGGAGAGTGCTAGCCACATCGCTGGCCCTGAAGAAGATGAGTTTGAATGCGCCAACACCGACCAAGGTACAAGCCGTCTCGGAGAAAGAGGAAGCGAGGTCTGCCAAGCAGCCTCGCCAAGGAAAATGAGTGCCCCCTTATGCAACGAGATGTGTGTGGGGACGCACACTCGTCCTGTCGAGTTTGGTGCAAGTTCGACGCCCTGACCCCCTCATTTCCTGGTGTTCTCCCTAGATGCGTATGTCTCCTTGAACCGTCCCTGATCTACTATCACATCTGTTTCAAGTCGAGTCAGAAAATGTGCTACCTCCTCTCAATACCGCCCCACAAGATGAGATCGTCTCTTACTTTTTATCCCTAATATAATCGAATACTTCGTTACGGGATTAATATTCAATACCTACAGATTAGAACAGACTTTCCCCTTGCATTTCCTTCGTACCCTTATTTGCATGTTTCTAGTTTCATTATTTTTTATTAATAAAAATTCTCGTGTAGTCTACAAAACAAAATATATTATTCTTTATTTAACTTGTGATTGTTGATAAAATAAAATAGGGAAAATTTCAATTTAATACCCTGGCAAACATTTATTTGCAATATAATACCCTAGCTTGTTTTTTTTGCAATTTAATACCCTGACAAACATTTATTTTCACTTTCATACCCAACCGTTAACTTTCCATCCAAAATGGATGAAAAGTCCAAAATACCCCTTGAGACCAATCATATTTTCAAAACCTACCACAAAAAATCAGATTTTTTGTGGTATTTCAAAAAACTATATTTTATTTCAAAAAATATTTAAAAAATCAGTTTTTATATATTTCAAAAATAATATTTTTATATAATTAAAAAATCAGATTTATTTCAAAAAATATTTAAAAAAAATCAGTTTTTATATATTAAAAAAAGATTTTTATATGTTTTTAAAAATAGTTTTTATTTCAATTTTTTTTTAAAAACAGTTTTTATATATTTAAAAAATAAATTTTTATATATTTCATCATAATATTTTTATATAATTAAAAAAGAAGATTTATTTCAAAAAAAAAAATTAAAATCAGTTTTTTTATATTATAAGAATCGGATTTTTATATATTTTAAAAAATTAGATTTTATTTCAAAAAATATTTTTTAAAAAATCACTTTTTATATATTTTAAAAAAATAAATTTTTATATATTTCAAAAATCATATTTTTATGTAATTCAAAAAAACAGATTTATTTTTTTTTAAAAAAATAAAATCAGTTTTTTTATATATTAAAAGAACAGATTTTTTTATATTTCAAAAAAATATATATTTTATTTCAAAAAATATTTTTTTAAAAATCGGTTTTTATATATTTAAAAAAATCGAAGATTGAAGGGTGTTTTGGGTATTTTTTTTGAAAAAACAAGGTCATGTGCAAAGCACATGACTACTTTCCATCCATTTTGGATGGAAAGTTAACGGTTGGGTATGAAAGTGAAAATAAATGTTTGTCAGGGTATTAAATTGCAAAAAAAACAAGTTAGGGTATTATATTGCAAATTAATGTTTGCCAGGGTATTAAATTGAAATTTTCCCAATAAAATAAAATCACCTAGTGTCATTACATAATTTTGTGATTTTTTATATAATATAGGAAGTTAGGTTGTTTCTATATATTTTTATAACAAACAGGAGTTGAAAAGAAAGGAGCACAAAAGTATACGCGCTTGATTCCAAGAACTTGCAATAATAGAGACGTTATGTAAAACTTTTAAATCTTAATTTTTTTTGATCAACAAAGACAAATATATTAAATCCACTTTCAGAAGGGAATACAAAAAATGGTAATCTCACTACAGATTACACCAAGCCAAAGATCAACAACATTGAACTTAAGCAACAAAAGGAAAGCCGGACAAGAGTTACAGAAACTATGCCTTGAGTTGCAAGTAAATAACAAAACCCCAATGGGTAGAGACAGACACTGTAGCAAACTGTCGGAGCAAAGACGCGGGAGCAATCCAACCTGCAGTACCCAGAGAATCACGGCTGGCCCTCCCCACGAATCCAGCCAACACCGAGAAACGAGAACGAGGAGGACCCGGTTTTTCAACCGAGCTTGTGAAGAACTCCGAAGGCACAGGAGAACACCGAGGCTGGAGACGTCGAAACCTTCAAAGGATGAGTTGGCGTCGGCTTCCAACAGCAACAACGAGAACCAAGCGTCAGCACCACCAGAAGCAAAGAGGAGTCGACCCAGAACCGCTTCGATCCCCACGGGGAAGGAAGTCCCACGACCGGGATTGGGACGAGAGCCACTAGGCTACCAAGGGCGAATGAAGGATCAAGGCAGGAACAGACCGAACCTCTCAGAGGGTCTTCCTGACGATGACAGTCAACACTGGGCATCGCAAGAAAGGGGGACCGGTATTTCTACCAGAGCTGGAGGCCGACGACTAGCTGCAAGATCAGGGTTCAAAACGCATGTGGAAGGAAGGAAGAACGAGCAACCCAACTACCCAACTGACCGCAACAGTAGAAGAAAAGGGCTACCATCATCGACGAGACGAGGAGAGGCCGGCGAGCAAAGTCGTGCAGATTCCGGATCGGGAGAAGAAGTCCCAAGGACTAGAAGGAGCCGACCGGTGAGGTGCAGTCCGGTGGGACGAGTCTGGAGCGGCCAGCAGAGGAAGGATCGAAAGTCTGTTAAAACATCGAGATGCAGAGGAAGCCCCGAAAGGTAGAACCAGATCTGCCTGGATAAGGTCAGATCCGACCAAAGGGGAAGGAGAGTCGTGGCCATGGACGTCATGGCGGAGTCGGAGTCGAAGGCCTGAGAGCGTGGCCGGAGTCAGAAGGAAGGGCTGGAGAGCGAACGGAGAAAGAGCGGCGCCGGTTCTGGAGGCGGAGAGGCCAGATCTTACCGGAGACTCAGATCTACCGAGAAAAGGTCAGATCTGGTCATGAGAGACGGGAGCAAAGCCGGTGAGGCTGGAGAGAAGGGCTGGGGGCGAGCGGCTAGCGTCGCCGGAGACAGCCGGAGTCGAGGGCTATGGCCTGAAGAGCAGATCCGGCCGAGTGACGGTAAAGTAAAGGCCAAAATGCCTAGCCGGAGTCGGGGTGGAGGAACTTCGCTGAAACCGCCCAGGAGCCAGTAGATCTGGGCAATAACGGCCAGATCTAGTGCCGGTGAGTGGCCGAGGTCGGAGGAGGACCGGTGAGGAGACCGTTGACGAGGGCCGGTGAACGGCCGGAGTGGGGCGAGGAGTAGCGGCCGAAGTCGGGGGAGAACAGGGTCGGGGCGCCGGAGAGGCCCGAAGGCTGATGACGGGGAGCGACGACGGAGACGTCCGTTGACGAGGGCGAGGAGCGGACGAAGCGGAGAGGGAGAAGAGTAAGCAAAGGTAGGAGAAGCAAGGACAGAGCCTCACCGGCAACGGTGTGGCCGGAGCCGCGCCGTCTCCGGTGAGGGGAGGGCGGCTCTAGAGTTTCTGGCACAGAATTCAAGCCAGAGAGAAAAAAGTTTTGGATTATGCCGTTACTTTTAAATCTTAAAAACATTTTACTTTTATGGTCAAGTCCATAAATATGAAGGTAGAAAAGTATTAAAAAAAAAAAGGGAGAGTCCCTTCATCTAGATGCTAGGGACGGTTGAAGGAGACATGGTCAAGTATATTCCAAGTTTGACGTCTAGATGCTTATTAGTTTCCCTTCCAAATTCAAACTCTTTATTTCCACCAAACTAAAAACTCAAGTCCAATTAAAAATGTCGTCAAACACGCCATGTCAAGAGCCATGAATAATGCACAAAATGTAGTATTTAGTTTAAAATATAAACTTTTTTTGAGAGATAATGTAAAGTTTATTTAAATATCGGCAAGAAGGATACTTTGAAGAGGTTCCGGGATGTAACCCCCAGACCAATTCCAGACAGGGGATGAACAAGCCGCCATGGCAAGCCAGTGAGCTACTTTGTTCGTTGTTCGCTTTACAAAAACGAGTTGCACGTACTCGAGATTAGTTAACAGGGAAATACAATCTGTGATGATTGTCCCTAAAGGAGAGAGAAGTCTTCCTCCTTTCTTGATCATATCCACTATGACCTTACAGTCGCTCCTTACTGTCGCCCTTTGGTGCGGATGTTGCCTAAGCCAAGTCAACGCATCTCTGATAGCATATGCCTCCACTAGACCCGGGTTCTGGGGGCCATGGAAGGATGTCGATCGGGCCGCCATAATACCCCCCGATCATCCCTACCTATCCACCTTGTCCCCATCAAATTAGCCGCCGCGAAGAGCGCGCCATCGGTATTTACTGCCCACGTCCCCTGAGTCGGACAGGTCCATGCCTCCGCCGCTCTGGGTTGATCCTGGCCTGGTTTGACCTGCTTCTGCCTCTTCCGCTGCATAGCTTCAAGCCACCCTAACTGTAAGTGGAAGGCTGTCTGGAAAACTGCGTGCGCCTGCTGTGTCTGCTGTTCCCAGACCACCTTATTCCTAGCCTTCCACACCTCCCATAGTATACATCCTATTAGACCCCCACTAGCCGGGGGATTACTGCTCAGCGTCCTTTGCAACCATTCGGAGATCGAGAGAGCATCATTAGGGGTGTTCAACCCCGACTTAGCCCAGCACTCTGCCGCAATTGGACACTGTACTAGAAGATGCAGCTCCGATTTGTCCGCCCTCGAACAGACCGGACACACCACTTCCATCGCCACATGTCTGTGTCTGAGGTTTACTGCAACCTGAAGACATCCTGAGCACATTCTCCAAAGGAACGTTCGTACTTTAGGTAGGACTTCCATACTCCAGATACGTGTCCAGACGTCCGTCTGAGGTTGGAATACAGCTTGATCTTGTTGGCACATCCCATATGCCGCCTTTACCGTATACTGCCTTAAATAGCTCCCCGCCCTTGCTGATATACTTACTGGGACTGCCAGGATAGCCCTTTGATCCTCCTCATCGAACATCTGTCGAATTTTGACTACGTCCCACCTCCGTTCGTGGGGTAACATAATGTCTGAGACCGGTGTTGTAGCCATGTCGACCCTCAGTGATTGGACTCGCGGCTCAATTCCCACCATCCACGGCTGATTACCGATCATCGTGGATGTCCCCGGTCCAATCGACCTTCTAGCCCCGTCCCTAACCAGCTCTTGAGCCGATAACAAGCTTTGCTAGACAAAACTTTGATTGGGTTTTCGGACCGCATCTAGGACCGAGGAGTCCGGATAGTACCTAGCTTTCAGTACCCTTGCCACTAGGGTGGATTCGTCCTGGAGGAGTCTCCACAGTTGCTTTCCCAGTAGAGCTGAGTTGAAATCATACATATTCTTGAAACCCAGCCCCCCCTCCTCCTTAGGACGGGACATGGTCGTCCACGACTGCCAAATGACTCCCTTCCCATCACCCCCAGAAGATTTCCACCAAAATCGGGCCAACGCCACATTCATCTTCTCCAAGAGGCCTTTTGGAAACCGCATCACACTCATGGTATACGTAGGGATCGCTTGTAGAACCGACTTGACTAATACCTCATTCCCAGCTCCATTCAGTAGCTTCCCGTCCCATCTCTGAATCCTCCTGAGGACTCTTGTCAGAATATAATGCAAACCTTGCTTCCTACTCCGTCCCATCATATTTGGGATTCCCAGATAGGGGGACGGATGGCTCAGTTCCGGAATCCCCAAAATCCGAACCCCGTCCGCCCGACACGATGGGGACGTGTTGGCACTAAAGAAGAGTGACGATTTTTGTTGATTCACCACTTGCCCTGACGCCTCCTCAAACATACGTAAATAGCCCTTGACCTGTCCCATCTCCAGCGGCGTCGCCTTACAGTAAACATAACAGTCATCCGCAAAGAACAGGTGAGTCAGTGGCGGCGCTCGAGGGGTTATCCGAATTCCTTGCAGCTCCCTCGTTGTCTCCGCCCCTTGATGCAGTCGCGAGAACCCCTCCATACAGAACAGGAACAAATACGGGGATAATGGGTCACCTTGTCTGATCCCCCTCTCCGGCTGGACAAACCCCGCTTGTTGCCCACCCGCCACGATGTTACAGGTAACAGAGTACGTGCACCGCCTTACTAAATTAATCAATTCTTCCCCAAGACCAAAACCCCTCATCATGTCCCACATAAATCCCCATTCAACCCGGTCATAGGCCTTGCTCATATCTAACTTCAGAGCCACCCACCCCTCCTTCCCTTGTTTCTTATTTTTCAAGTAATGGAGAGTTTCATAAGAGAAAATAATATTATCCTGGATAGAACGGCCAGGAACGAACGCACCTTGTGTTTCCGAGATCAGCTCGTGCAGGAGGCTTTTCAGACGATTTGCCGCCACCTTCGAGACAATCTTGAAGATCACATTACACAGTGCGATGGGACGTAGATCCTTCAAGGACATCGGACATTCCACTTTCGGAATCAGTACCAATGTAGTCCTGTTCAATTCTGGGGGGATCTCCTCCCCCGCAAAGACTCTCCTCGCCCAGTGAGTGACATCTGCGCCTACCGTACCCCAATACTTCTGGTAGAAATACGGATTCAGACCATCCGGGCCCTTAGACTTGTTCGGTCCCATAGAGAACGTAGCCTCCCTGACTTCCTCCGAAGACACCTCACTCATGAGAACCCGGTTTTGTGCTCCCGTCACTTGCTGTTGAAACATAGGACCGTTTATCCCATCCCCCCAAGTCTTCCTAGACAAAGTCATATAGAATTCTCGAATGTGATCTCCAAGACCCGTGTCCCAGGAAAGGATATTTCCTTTTGTATCTTTCAGTTCCGACACCTTGTTTATATTTTTCCGCTGCGCCGTCGACGCCTGAAAGAACTTCGTATTCTGGTCACTCTCCGTGAGCCAGTGCTGTTTAGCCCTCTGCCTCCAGAATTCCCCTTTTTTCTCCAATGCAGAGACATAGAGTTTCTGTAACGCTCTCTTACGACGAATACTTGTCCGATCGAGACGTCCATTGAGCCACATGATATCTTTTTCATATCGGGAGATTTTCCTAGCCAGAGCATTATAGACCTCCTTCCCCCAAATATCTAGAGCCTCCCCAGTTTCCTTTGTCTTGACACCGATAGCACGATCTCCCGGAGAGCCCCAACAAGCCTGGATTAAATGGCCACACTCCGGGTCTTCCGCCCACTCGAATAATCTCTTTGACATACAAACGAGCCAATATGTCCACAGAATCAGTCATCCTCATACCCAGAAAGTGGGCCGACTTGGTCAGTCGATCAACCACCACCCAAACAGCGTCATGCCCCTTCGACGATCTGGGAAACCCACACACAAAATCCATAGTCACATGCTCCCACTTCCACTCAGCGGTCGGTAAAGGTTATAGCAAGCCTGCGGGACGCATGTGCTCGGCCTTTACCTGTCGGCAGGTAAGGCATCTAGAAACGAAATCTGCAACTGCCCCACGCATCCCACTCCACCAAAACTGTCGCCGCATGTCTCTGTACATCTTGTTGCCACCGGGGTGCACAAGTAGACGGGAGTGGTGGCACTCACGCAACACAGTGTCTCTGCACTCACTGGGTACAAACAATCGTCCTCTAAAGCGGATACTCTCATCGGTGCCTATCTCCCAACCCTCGAGCTCGACTCCATCCATCAACTTCTGCCGAATCCCTGCTGTCTCAGCATCCTCAGTCTGTGCCTCTAACACCGGAGCAAAAAGTGTGGGCTGAGCCACTAAGGCACACAAGGCCATGCTCTCTGTGACCTCCTCCAACTCTAGTCGGAATAAGCTCAACTGCTCCAACATGTCCCACTCTCGGACTGCCATACTGGCAACGCAGTGACTCGACTTCCTGCTCAAAGCATCGACAACCACGTTCGCCTTGCCCGGATGATAAAGCAACTCAAAGTCATACTCTTCAAGTAGCTCCATCCACCGCCTTTGGCGCATGTTCAGATCACGCTGCGAGAAGATATACTTGAGGCTCTTGTGATCTGAAAACACCCTGAACTGCTCACCATACAGGTAATGTCTCCAGCTCTTCAGCGCAAATACTACTGCTGCTAGCTCGAGATCATGGGTGGGGTAGTTGCGCTCATGCACCTTCAACTGCCTCGAGCCGTAAGCAACCACCTTCCCTCCCTGCATCAGAACACAACCTAGCCCTTCGCCTGAAGTGTCACAATACACGTCATAGCCCACTCCCCGGTCTGGAACGATCAACACTGGGGCGGTAGTCAACCGAGCCTTTAACTCGCCAAAAGAGCGCTCACACTCATCCGTCCAAATGTACTTCGCTCCTTTGCGGGTCAAAGATGTCATAGGTGCTGCAAGGCGAGAGAAATCCTGAACGAAGCGCCGGTAATAGCCTGCCAACCCAAGGAAACTCCGAATCTCAAACACACTGCTGGGTCTCGCCCACTTCGACACTGCCTCAACTTTGGCTGGGTCGACCAAGATGCCCTCCCGAGATACCACGTGACCGAGGAACTTCACCTCTGAGAGCCAAAATTCGCACTTCTCCAGATTGTCGTACAACTGGTGAGTGCGTAAGAGTGTCAAAACGGTCCGTAGGTGCTCCGCGTGCGCCTCCTCACTGGGCGAGTAGATCAAGATGTCATCGACGAAGACTACCACGAACTGATCTAGATAAGGCCTGAAGATGCCATTCATCAAGTCCGTAAAGGCGGCCGGCGCGTTCGTCAAACCGAACGGCATCACCAAAAACTCGAAATGGAAATAACGAGTACGGAACGCGGTCTTCTCCACGTCCTCAGCTCGGACTCTCAGCTGGTAGTACCCAGATCGAAGATCGATCTTCGAGAAGTACTTTGCTCCCCTCATCTGGTCGAATAGATCATCAATCCTCGGCATTGGGTAGCGGTTCTTCACGGTCACCCGGTTCAGCTTCCTGTAATCTAAACACATCCTCAAGGCTCCACCCTTCTTCTTCACGAAGAGGGCGGGCGCTCCCCACTGTGATACGCTCGGGCGAATGAACCCCTTCTGCTGCAGTTCCTCGAGCTGTCGCTTAAGTTCGACCAACTCGGCTGGCGCAAACCGATACGGCGTCATCGAGATCGGCGCCGTACCCGGGATCAGATCGATCCTAAACTCCACCTCTCGCGCTGGTGGCAAGCCTGATAGTTCCTCCGGAAAGACCTTCGGGAACTCCCGCACTACCCTTGGTAGCTCACTGCTACTCCGCACGATCTCTGCCTCAGACTCCGCAGTCAAAGCGGATAAGAGAACTCCGCTCCTGCTACCCAAAACACACGTGATCACTCTATCACCTGACCTCACTGTCACCTGACGCCTGTAGCAGTCGATCGTCGCTCGGTACCTCGTGAGCCAGTCCATACCCAGAATCACGTCAAAGGTGCTCATGTCAAGAACGAGTAAGTCCCCCAGAAATGGGCAATCTGCCACCCTAATCGCACAGTCTCTGCAAACGGTGCTCAACACCACTGCACCCGTAGCCGGGGTCTCCAAACAAAGGGGCTGACTCAAAGTCTCAACCCGCAAACCCAAAGAAGAAGCAATAGACGAAGAAATGAACGAATGGAAAGCTCCCGTATCAAACAAAAATGAAGTCCACACATTATAAAGTAAACACGTACCCTGGGTGGCCTCATGGTCGGCGTACGGCCTCTCAATCCTCGAATCAGTAACTGCAAAGACTCGGCCCTGTCGTGCCGGCGGTCCTCCTCTAGGTGGTGGGGGAAGGGCCACTCGCTGCTCAGCTCTCTGCTGGTGCCTCTGACCTGCTGCTTCCGCCGCTGGACGCGGAGCTCTCTGCTGCGGTGCCTGACGTGGTCTGACAGGGGGCGCAGGGCGAATCTGGGTCTGCTGGGGCCTCGGTGCAGGCGCTCTGCCAGCTATCTCAGGGCACGCCCGGATGAAATGATCAGATCGACCACACATGAAGCATCCTCTCAGGTGTGATACCTCAGGGCACGTACGGATGAAGTGGTCAGTGCTGCCACAGTGAAAACACCCCCTCGGCGCACTCGGCTGTCTAACTCCGGTCCCCTGGAGACGACCAACATGACGCTCTACAGGTCCATTGCCCCTCGGGCAGTCACGTGCCAGGTGATCCTGCTGTCCACACTGAGGGCACAGCTGTGCCACCGGGGCGGGTCCAACTGACGCAACGGCCCCTGCTCGGCGCATGCCATCCTGCTGAAACTGATGCTGAAAGTGTCCTGCAACTCTCTATCTGCGGCGGTCTCGATAGTCAGACGGCTGCAAAAAGCCACTCGGCCTAGGCCTGGTCTCTCGCACCCTGGTAGTATCTCTGAAATGTCTCTCCATAGCCAAAGCCTGATCCAAGAGTGTGGAGTAATCGGTGGTCCTGAAAGCGATAACCCTGTCGGCTATCGACGGGATGAGCCCGTTCTCAAACCTCCTGCAACGGTCCTCCGCAGTCCGTACCAACTCCGGCGCGAAGCGGGCCAAAGAGGTGAACCTCACTGCATACTCAGAAACACTCAAACCCCTCTGACGCAAATCCAGAAACTGCTGGCGCCGATCATCCCGAATGGAGCGAGGGAAGTACTGCTCCAAGAACAGCCTGCTGAACAACTCAAAATCACTGCCAATACTCTCCTGCACTGACTGCCACCAGTAGTAGGCCTCTCCCTCAAGCTGAAAAGTGGCGAACGAAACCCTCAGACGCCCCTCCGATACCCCAGAAGTATCGAGGTTGCGGGTAACCCGCTCCAACCAACCAGAAGCCGCTTCGGGGTCAGCTCCCCCAGAGTAGGTCGGCGTACCAAGTCTGCGAAACTCTCGGAGCGACTGGGCCGTGAGACTATCCAACTGTCCCGGCCTCTCTCCAAAATCTGCTGAAGCAACAGGCACGGGCTCTGGTGCCGATGCGGTAGTCCTCTGCTGAGCACTCAGGGCTGCTAGCACAACGTGAACCACCTCCTCGAGAGGGGCCGCCTGAGTCGGCTCTGCGGCTGGAGATGTCCTGGGTGGCGACCCTGCTGGTCCGCCCTCAAAACGCTGATGCCCTGTGGAAGCAGCATCCTGGGAATCAGCTGTCCCCTCCTGCTCAGTGGCAGGTGCCTGACTCGGACCCCCAACTGGGCGGCTCCGGGTACCTCTATGAACATACGTACGAGCCATGTCGCTTATCCACCTGTACGGATAACGCACATGTTCAGTACTTAGTTCAACAACGGTTCTCACACGCCACAAGGCCAAACACACACGCGCCTACACAAGTCACCCACAGATACGCCCCTCACACTAATAAGTATATATATAGTCATATAATATAGCACCCAAGTTCGCATCTCTATGCGTCACACAGCAATAACCAGCAATTTAGCAATCAACACCAAGTCCCGCAGGAGGGTTCAATCAAACAAAGAAATCCATTCCCACAGGAGGATTCATTCTCCAGCACACCACACAAAAGGCACAACACAACAGGCATAGCCCTTGCTCGGGTATCCTTTCACAAAGAGGGGTTTAGTACTTAACACAATTCAATTCCAAAGTCACCCTTAACCTTTTCTTCCCTTCCATGAATTCCCATTTCTTAACTTTTACTCAAACCTTTTCATGTCGATCTCATGTTGTTACAATCTGATTCAGGCGTCCCCGAACCTCATTGTAACAACTTGACATCAAAATATCACGCTCGACTACAGTGGCGCCCCTGAGTCAACAGTGATGGTGTAAACATTTTAGTTCTACTGAAATTTCGGCGTGGTCCATTCATATTTCCCTTAACCCTCCGCTTAAGCGGGACAACCACCAACACAAATTCACAAGGTAAAATCCACAGAGTTCTCATGCTCTTTCAAGACATCACACAGTCAAACTAACGGAGTTCTCATGCTCCTAAGGTACACAACGCAATCAATAAACGGAGTTCTCGTGCTCCCAATTACTACGGGGTACTCGTGCCCCAAACTCGCCGCACACGGGTCTACGGGATTCTCGTGTCCCAAATTCGCCACCTCATCGGGCATAGGGGATACTCGTGTCCCAAAATCGCCACCTCAGCGGGCATAGGGGATACTCGTGTCCCAAAATCAACAATAAACCATGCTCGCAACCTACCGAGTCATCAACTCGTAAGCCAGCCAAAGAATGCTCGCAACCTCCCCGAGGCCAGCCAATGACACCAACCTTAATACACAGGATCTCATGGCCACCCAAACACAAATAACCACACGGCTCTCACGACCATTCAAACACAAATAACCATACGGCTCCCACGGCCATTCAAACACAAATAACCACATGGCTCCCACGGCCATTCAAACACAAATAACCACACGGCTCTCACGGCCACTCAAACCAAAGGCAAAGACACGGGTTCGACGACCCACTCATAGTTCTCATAGAATGGGATATGGGGTTCTCGTGCCTCACCCAAACGATTAATAATGACATACATGGAGTACTCATGCTCCAGCTCAACATTCAATCACAAATCAACACTTGCACAGGACCAAACCACAACTTGAAAACTTTTCGAAGTAATACGCCAAAGGGCAAACACCACTAACTGTTGGCTCACACTATCATGTATGCATAGCGGGTCGGTCATTGACTGTCAATCCAATTCCGATCTCAACCATTCTGTCTCACCGATCATTAGGGAGAGGATACCAACCAAGTAATGCCAACATTGTAGTGCAAGATTTCAATTAGGACAACCCTTAAAGTAACTCAAGACTCACACTTCCTAACTCTACCCACCTAATTGACTTCGGTCCGAGGTTTGAAAATCAGTTCAAAAGACACCTGTTTCAAATGAAACCAGGCTTTGATACCAAATTGTCACGCCCCAAATCCGGTTCTTGCCCGGACTCGAGGCATGACTAGAAAAAGTACGAACAAAGGAGATAACCAATTACATCAAAAACCATAAAACTCCAATACTATAACTCGAATCCATCAAAACGTAGTTCAAAACATGAAATAACCCTCAGGGGGTGTAATAATAATAAACCTCCACAGTTTGGTTCAAAACGTAAAAAGTAAAGTACGAAGTCTCTATCAAGAACCCCTCCGAGAAGCGCCCAAGCTTCTACTCCTCAATCAAGCCTGTAAACACAACAGTGAAACATAGGGGTGAGCTCACGCTCAGTAGGGAGAACACATAACATAGTGAACCGTAAAACCCAAAGAGTCAACGGCAATGCCCACAAGATCCATAATTCACCGACACAGTCCACAAGGTAGTTCATAACATTACAAGTAAATTCATTGACAAAGTTAACAAGTAGCTCTTAACAATCGGAGACAATAGATAAACCAAACAATGCCGTGGCACATGAGGTCACCACCCTCCGATCCACGTCTTACGTGTCCTCTCGGATTTTCCCTCCAATCCAGAGGAGACGCATATCATTGAGACTATCGGAAACACCCTTCAGGGCACATATCGTCGAAAGTCTCAGAAACGTCTCCAAGGGATTTTAGATCATCGGGACCTAGGGCCATACTCCCGTAGGAAGCGCACACGTGGGCAATTTAAAGATAAGCAGTTAATAATTGAATAACGCACTCAACCGAAATATGAAGTAATACAAGGTCAACAACCACTAATCCAAGTCCACACACGGCTCAACCATCACCAATTCACCACAACACATAGCACACGAATCACGCAACCATAGCACACCAAATACACAATTCCAACTTACCGTTCACTTACCATTTTCGAACCACCGGGGCATCGATCACCTGATTGCACCGCTCGGCACAACCAGTCATACTCGATACCCCCAACAACCAATCAAGTAAATCAAGTCATCATTCGAATACAATCACCGAGCAAGTACGAGAGTGATCAACTAAATCATAAAGCCTTCAAAAGAGCAATCAAGCATGCAATTCCACTAGTTTCATTAGACTCTTTAGCCTATCCACTAAGCAATCAACAACCAAGCATGTGATCCTAACACACAACTAATCCGAGGGCTTTGCCAAGGCTCCTCTACCAGACAATCATATCCCAAGTATTGAAAGCGAATTACACTAGTGATTGGCATCCTAATCGGTCACCACTAGACTCTTCCGGTTATTAGCAATTGAAAGACGATTAAGCTAGTGATTCGCATCCTATATGCATATCTAGGACCTTTTCCAATTTTATTAACCTCGCATGCATACTAAGCATCATAAACGAGAGGTTAAGGCTTTCCCTACCTCAAGGTACTCCTCTTCAACGCTTTGATGAAGCCCGGTGATCACCACTTCGCTCTTCCCTCGGGTCTTGGCGTGATCCTTGCTCCTCTAGCTCGATCCCCAAAGTCTTGGACACAAGGAAACAATAATTAGACTCCACTTAAACGGCAAGAAAGACCCCCAAAACCCTTCCAAAGTTCAGCTCAAAACCAAGATGTAAAACCGTCGAAAAACCCCCAAGGAACCCTCACCCTGGTGGGTCACGGACCTGGTCACGGATCCGTGATGGCAACCCTCACGGTTACCGTCACGGAGCCGTGACGAGTGCCGTCACGGACTCCCTCACGGAGCCGTGACGTCTCCCGTCACGGGATCCGTCACGGATCCGTGGCGCACCAGGGCAGTTTCGCCCTTCTTCAACCTCCAGCTCCAAAACTCCGAAAAACCACCATCAAACCCAGAAATTTACCCTCTCCAAACCCAAAACAGTCCAAATCCTTCAATACTCCTCTACCCATGGTAGGAATCAATACACAAACAAGTTTTCCAATGATTCAACAAATCAAACCCACTTCAAAATCTCCAACAACCATTGATTTCTCAACAAAAACTTCACCAAGCTCTTCATCAACACCATCTCCCATCATCTCAACTCAAACCCAACATCATCTAGCAACTTTCACCCAAAACCCAAGAAAATAGATGAAGAGAAATGAGGATTTGAGAGTTCCATTACCTCTAGGATGTGGAGATGAAGAGGATGCTAGTGTATTTGAGGGTGGAAGGCTAGAGGAAGACTCCCAATGGCTCCTTCTTCTTTGATTTTCCTTCAAGCTTCCATGGGAGCTCTCCTTCCTTGCTTCCTCTCCAAAATTCGGCTACACCAATGCAAAATGAAATGATTTTGCTTCTCCAATCCAATATAATACCTAGATGTAGTAAATGACCAAAAGCCCTTGAGCTAGAAACCCATGTAGAAGCTTTTGGGAGGGTAAAAGGGACAATGACTATCCTTTTTCTCTCCTTCAACCACAAAGAGACATGTGTCCATCTAGGTCATTTAAAATTCCAAAATAAATTCCAGCACTTTTAAAATTGAAGCTTTAGTCGATATAAAGTCCCGTTTTGACCAAAATTGACTTTATCCAATATTATACTCAAACGAAAGGGTTTTCTCCCCTGAAGCCAACCATGATAATGGCTACTTCGTTTGGTTTCCGGGAAAGTCCCGAGTGACTTCTGGAGTCACCGGTTCGACCGGAAGCGGGTTTTACAATCTACCCCCTAAGGACATTTCGTCCCCGAAATTAAAAGCAAGGTACCTCAATGTCGAACAGATGGGGATACTTCACGCGGATCTCATCCTCGCGCTCCCAAGTGGATCCCGCTCCCTGATGTCCCCACTGTACTAGTACCAACGGAATCGTCTTATTCCGCAGGATCTTCTCCTTCGTACCCAAAATCTCAACGGGCTGCTCCTCAAAAGTGACATCATCTGCTATCATGATGTCTGACCACTCAATGATGTGCGAAGGGTCTGCTACGTACTTCCGCAGTTGGGACACATGGAAAACATTATGCACGTTCCCAAGCTGCGGTGGCAAGGCCAACCGATAAGCTACAGGTCCAATCTTCTCTAACACATCAAATGGCCCGATGTAACGCGGTGCCAGCTTGCCCCCGCTGCGGTTAAACCGCACAAGACCCTTCTTCGGGCTCACCCTCAGAAACACATGCTCACCGACCATGAACTCAAGTGGTCTACGACGCCTGTCAGCGTAGCTCTTCTGCAGACTCTGCGCGGTCTTCAACCGTTCTCTAATCAAAGTGACCTTCTCGGTTGTCTCCCTGATCATGTCTGGCCCGAGTAAACTCCGATCACCAACCTCAGCCCAACACACCGGCGATCAGCAAGGTCTGCCATATAAGGCCTCAAATGGCGCCATACCGATGCTGGACTGGTAACTGTTGTTGTAGGCAAACTCTGCCAACGGCAAATGATCCTCCCATGATCCCTGAAAGTCAAGCACACAAGCCCGAAACATGTCCTCTAGAATCTGAATGGTGCGCTCTGACTGTCCATCTGTCTCAGGATGGTAAGTTGTACTCAACAGTACCTCAGTGCCCAAGGCCTTCTGTAGACTCTTCCAGAACCTGGATGTGAAACGGGGGTCTCTATCCGATACCACTGATACTGGTACACCGTGCAGACGAATAATCTCTTTGACATACAAACGAGACAAATGGACAGTCATCTCATGGGGGTTAAGTGCAGCTAGCCCTGAAAACATAAAAGATTGGATCATCTCCTGGGGGTTTTTAGGTCCTACAAAGTCTAATAATCATTGGAGCATGGTGGCTCTAGTGGTGATCTGGAGGATATGGCTGGGCAGGAATGACATTATTTTTAACAACAAAAGACTATCACCTTCAGACATTTTCCAGAAGATTCAAAGTGACTCTTACCAGCTTCTGTGGGCCAGATTTAAATCTGGGGGAAAATCATTTCCTTTAATATCTTGGGTTCAATCTCCATCTGATTGCAATAAAAGGGGGAGGTTTCAAGGGCCTGCACTGGGTTTTACTTGATCTCCTAAATGCCTTGGCTAATTTACTTCTTACTGGTTTTTCTTGGGGTTTTTGGGGTGGTTCTTTGGGTGGTCTTGGGTTTATTTTGGTGAGCAACTTTCACTTCTGGGGGGCTCTTGTACTGAGTGTGGTAGTTTAGGTCCTGTGGTTTTCATATCATTTTCTGAGTAGGGGTCTGTGAGTGAGTGGAGGGTTTTGTTTTATCTGGTTTTTGTTTTACTTGTTTCAGCACAGGTTCCATTCTGCTGAGTCATGAGGGACTTCTCATCTTGGCTGGTTAACATCTTCTAGGGACAGGGCTGGAATGGAAGGATTTTTGGACACACACTAGTTGTCATGCTTTGGTTCTGTTTCAACATCATTGAGGTTGCTTTCAGTTGTTTATTTTGCTGCAGTTTGGATGCTTATTTGCTGCAGAATGGTGAACAACATCTTTTGCAGACTGGTTATGTAATTGCACAATTTTCTGTAGCAGAGGTGAACTGAGGTGATCTGAGGTGCCTTGGGTCTTAAGATTCACAATGTAAGGGTAGTATTTTGATGTCTTGGTGCACAAGTTAGGTTCTGAGGTGCCTTGGGTGGTAAGATTCACATTTGTAAGGGTAGTATTTTGTTGCCTTGGTGCACAAGTTAGGTCCTGCTGTAGTTTTTTCATTTGTTCTGGTTGCTTGCGGCACAAGTCAGTGCTCTAGGTCTTCAAAAAGAAGCACCTTTGTTTTGTAAGCCTTTAGGGATTCATCCCTTTGCCTTTCCTTTAACTCAAAGGTTAGGTATGTATACAAAATAGCCGATCAAAAAAATGGTGAAGAGCTTGTAGCTAGCAAGATAGAGAGGGTAATGCAGTGCTTGTAATCCTTGAGAGATCATCAATAAAGAGACTGAGTTTTTCTTGATAGAAGTTGAGATCTTATCAACGTGGTATCAGAGTAATCGATTCACGACCAAGATAATAAGAGCAACGAACTTTGAAGGGTCTACGTGGCATGGATCCATACATGCGAGCACTACTTCTTTATTTGTGCAGTAGCGGACAAGCTTCGTATGATATTAGCGGTGATACACTTCACCGGCAAGACAGAGGTTTGGTTCTAGAACTACCAGCGCGGGAAAGTGTTCATCACTTGGGAGCAGCTCGTAGAGGACCTCGTCTGGAAGTTGATGAAGGTCGCTGTGAAGATGTGGTCGCCAAGTTCAAGCAGTTGAAACAAGAAACATCGGTCCAAGACTATGAGGACAGGTTCGAGGCACTGAAAGGAAGGATGCTGGCTAAGAATCCAATGTTCGACGAAGAATTATTCGTGTCGAATTTCATCAGCGGCCTGAAAGATTCAATCAAGACCGAGGTGTGCATGTTAGAACGGATAATGTTGAGAAATAAGATGTTTCTGGCCAAGATGGAGGAGCAACGAGTCGGAGCACGATTGGGTTTTTCGGCGACGAGAACATAAAAACGAATGCTTTGTTGTCGAGACCACGTCTAACTGTTAATCAATGGGCTCTGACAATTAGGGCTGGGCATCGGCCGGTACCCGCCCCAAAACTCATACCCATTACCCAAACCGTGATTCTCGGGTACGTAAAATCCGTACCCGTACCCATCACCGGTCGCCGAAGGGAAAATTGATAACCGCCCAGCTTTACTACCGGGCGGTGACGGTTATAACCATCAAACTAGGCCCAATGGGCTTTCTATTGGGCCTTAAAAAATATAAACCCACGTACAACATTTTAGAAACATATTTTACAATCTTCCAACCTCATTTTACAAACATACCTATTTTAGAGCATTGAAATACAATTATTCCTAAAACTAATACCTCATAATAATATATTTATCGTCTTCCAATTTCAAAAACACGGTTTTAGAAATCATTTTTGTACAACACAAAGAGTTAAAGAACAAAATTATACAGTTTTGACTAAACTACAATCAACCTATATTACAAAAAAAACACAAGCATTTGTACAATACAAAATTGTCTTCAGATTATTTTTTAAAGTCCCTACTTCCTCTGTAGAAACATTTATTCGTTATGTGTTGAGTAGTGGTTTTATTTATACGAAATAACATATGAAATTAGGGTTAAAATATGGGCTGAATGTTGTTGAAAATGGGTCTTCACGGTATGGGTCGACACCAACTGTACATGGGCTTCAACATACTACAAGTTGTTTAGCTAAACCCAATCTATGACCGGTCGGTTCGGTTCACCACCGGTTTTCATTTAGAAAACCGTGACCCGCCCAAAAGGTAGTCGGTTCGGGAATTTAATGCCCGTCCCCAACCCGTGATAGTCGGTTCCGGTTATGTCACGCCCCAAATCCAATTTTTCCCAGACTCGAGACGTGACTAAAGATTGACAGTAAAACAAAAAAATAATGAAATAAAATAAAGTTTTCAAATGATATAAATCCTTCAAAATGTAAAGAGTCACAGCTCTAACGGTAAAACACAATATCCAACATAAAAGAGTACACGTCTCTAAAACTAGCTAAACCCTCAAGCTCCCAAGCTCCGAGAGTCCGACTAATACTACTCCCGCTCAACACCTGAAACACCACAAAGACAGGAGGGGTGAGCTTACGCTCAGTAGGGAAAATGCATAACCAGGTCACCCTTTTTGTTTAATAAACAGGAGTTCACAAGTTCATTCAAATCTTAATAAAACGAGAAACCAAACCGATGATGAAATACGGAGGCAAACCGAATGTTTAACAATTTCAAAGAGTAAATAATGATCGTAGGATAATAAGAGAATCAATGCATTTCTTAAATACTCAATAGAAGATCGAACGTTCAAGTAATGTCGTGGGACATGAAGTCGCCACCCTCTGATCCACAATACTCGTTGTGTCATGTAGGATTTTCCCTCGGTCCAGAGGAGACGCATAATGCCGCAAAGACGTATAACGTCGAGAATGCCAGAAACATCCCTAGGAGAACGCATATCATCGGGATTCTCGGAAACGTATCCAAGGGACCATATGTCATCGGGACAAGTACAATAATGTCGTGGGACATGTAGTCGCCACCCTCCGATTCACAATACTCGTTGTGTCATGTCGGATTTTCCCTCGGTCCAGAGGAGACGCATAATGTCGCAAAGACGTATAACGTCGAGAATGCCGGAAACATCCCTAGGAGGACGCATATCATCGGGATTCTCGGAAACGTATCCAAAGGACCATATGTCATAGGGAACCAAGGTAATGCTCCCGTAGGACGCATACACTTGGGTGAATCAACCAATAATTAATCCCCACAAGGTAAACCATCCAAATGCTCCACCGGGTCCAATAACCAATGCCCCGGAGGGTCCAATAATCAATTCCTCGGAGGGTCCAATCCACCGGCTATGATACTACCCCACACCGGCACTTCCTTCGGTGTAGGTACCATACCGGATACCAACTATGATACTACCCCACACCGGTACCTCCTTCGGTGTGGGTACCATACCGGATACCAAATTATCGGCTTAGGTACTACCCCACACCAACATTCCACTTTGGTGTGGGTACCTTATAGGCACTACCCCATCCGCAGCGTGGGTGCCATACCGAATACCAAATTATCAGCTTAGGTACTACCCCACACCAACATTCCCCTTTGGTGTGGGTACCTTATAGGCACTACCCCACCCGCAGCGTGGGTGCCATACCGATACAGAAGCTAGCTTACGGACTCACAAGAGGGTAACACACTCAACAATCAAGGAGCAACCAACGCTTAACGACTCACAATTCCATCACAACACACCACAAGAATCACTCATAATGTTACACTTACCAGTTACTTACCAACCACGATCCATCGGTCCATCGATCACCTGATCGTATCGCTTGGCACAGTCAGTTATACTCGATCCCCCATTCAATCATTCAGTCATTCAAGCATTCAATCATTCAATCAAACACACAATTAAACAGTCAAGCATTCATATTTGGTCAAACGAATTATCTAGTTGTATTAGACTCTTAACTTATCCAAATTAGGCAACCAAGCATGTGAACCTAACACAACAACTAATCTGAGGGCTCATCACGGCCTCTCTACCAGTAAATCAATTCCCAAGTATCGAAACCGACTTACACTAGTGATTCACATCCTAAGCATGCTTACTAGACATGTCCGTTTATTAGTAAATGAAAGACATTTATTCTAGTTATTCGTATCCTATATGCAAGTCTAGAACCTTTCCGATTTTATTAACCTAACAGGCATACTAGTATTGAAATACTCGAGGAGTTAAGACTTTTCCTACCTTGTGGTCTTCCTCTAATAACACTCGGCTGTAAAGTCGATCATTCTCTCCTCTGTTCTTCACACGTATTCCGGAGTGGTCTTCGTCTTCTCGGGCGAAGTCCAATCGTAGCTGATTCTAACGGTGGCGGCTCCGGTGAGGCTCGATTCGACGGAGATGGGAATCAGGGTTTCGAATCGAGGCTGGAAGAGGCTGAGAGCTCTTTGGCTTCAGTGGGTTTTGTCGCGGATAGGTAGAAGTGGAAGGTGGAGATGGAGAAGAAGGTGTAGAGGACGGAGAAGGAAGATGGGGTCGGGATCGGAGAACAGGACGACGATGTCAGGCGAGGGTTCGTCTGGTTCGTAGAGAGGGAAGACGAAGAGGCGAAGGTGAATAGTACCACGATTAGGGTTTCAGCCCCTTTTATAGCTGGACCGCGCGATCGCGTGGGTTGGGCTCGCGTACTGGACCGCGCGTGTGACGCGAATGGGCCTGAGCTGGCCCAAACCCGAGCTCGGCCCCAAAACTGCTGTTTCTCTTTTTTTTTTTGATTTTTTTTCTTTTCTAACCAAACTTGATGCAAAAACCACCCCCCATGTTTCAGTTTGCACTTTAATACTCTTTTAAACGATGTGGGTTTTACAGTCTACCCCACTTAAAGAAATTTCGTCCTCGAAATTTAAAACGAACGTGTTCCACTTGACCCTAACTCAAGGAACGTCCGCTTAAAACTCACAAGTGAGGGATCCGCGGGGTACTTTCTCAGTTTGGGAACACGTGGAAACTGCTAGGCAACGACTCTAGTTCTGCCTGAAGATTTCAAAATGTATGATAATTCACAGGGCCAACTTGCCCCCATCGCGGTCGAGCCGCTAAGGTCCTTCTTAGGCTCACTCTCAGAAATATCTGATCACCAATTGAAACTCAAGAGGCCTGCTCCTTTCATCTGTGTAACCCTTCTGTTGGCTCAGCACGGTCTTTAACCGTTCGCGACCTTTGCTTAAACAGGTTTCACTAGATCACGATAGTTACTCAACACCATCCTTAACGTTGGAAAACAGTCTTACTCAACCGTTCACAAATCCAATCAAAATAATTCTACAAGAAGTAGTACCCAAAATCAAACTTGGCGTTGACAACCGGTATTTCTTAACAGTTCACAATCTCAACGTCGGTGTAGACAGCGGACCGTCACAGATAACCTCGATGTAGATACCTCACACCGGAATCCTCAACGGTATAGGTATCACACCGGAACGAACGACATCGTTTCAGACATGCCATACCGGAATTTTTCGTCGGTATGGGTGTCTTTTCGGAGTACCCAGAAAGTCGGGCAAGAACGGAGCCATCCACAGATGTACTTCTCAGTTTCTCTGTAGTAATCGTTACAAGGATAGTTCACACTGGAACGTCAATAAGGTCATGTCTCGACCTACCCCACACAAATCCAGCAAGTAACACACAGATGCTACCATCAAAACAAAAGTTCCCATTACTACTGTAGGGTTTGGAACAACCGCTCGTTTCATCACATCTCGTGGAACGGTAGACGTACCTCAATCAAGTAAGTGGTGCAATGTGTCGGCATCTAGTCGAAAGGAGGCATGCCTCAAAACATAACCTAATCATAAGCTCCTGTCATACTAAGCATGACACCCTTGTCCAACATATTAACATAGCAACATGTCACACCGATTCAACCTTATCAAATTTTCAACCTGATAACGGACCATCCACACCTCATGCATCACAATTCTAGATTGTGGTAAAATCGTCAACAGCAAACAGCGATCAATCAAGAAGGTTATCCAACTCGTGATATTTCTCTTGGCATCGATACCATTTCTCAATCCCTGATCAAACACATCACAATTCGTCTCACCCCAAATCATCATATCAGTGAGTCAACGGTTCTCAAAACCGGTGCATGGTTCAGTACCACCATGAACTCTACCGATATCTATTCGGACGAACGACGTACAACAACATGGACCGATAGAACCTCTTACTGGTACTTGGTCGAAAGTAGGCGTCCTTCAAGACACCAAACTAAATGTACAATAATTATACTCGATCGCGGAACACGATCCAAGATCGATTGTCAAAGGTTATCCCCACCGGCGGTATTCCTTATACCGTTGACACCCGTTCACGAGTTATCAATCAAAACAACTTATAGTCAAGTCCACCCAAGTCACCCCTTAAGGAGTCATCAACACGTACTGAGATCTCGATAATTTGAACAGTTCAGAAGCCAGCGCGGTTCCTTCACTCGTTACTCGACAATTCAAAACCAACAACGGTTAGCTCTTAACTTTCCCTGTGCCCATGCATGGCACAAAATCCGACCTACCATACAATACCTCGTTCGGTGCCATCTTGTTACTGGCCTGAAAGCTTGTGGTAGTCGCCCTCGGCTATCTGTAGCTGGATTTCAACGTGAGGTGCTCTCACTTCTAGGGCGTAACCTCATGGTTATGCTTAGTCATCGCGGGACATTAACGTTCGTTCTTCTCTTGCTGATGGAGATCTGCCTTGGCACTCGGCTCGCGTTCTCCGTATTCTTCTCCGTTGGGAAAGTCGTCTGATTAACTCTCGGTGGTATCCGTTTGTTCCATGTGAACCGGTGGTAAATCGATAAGTCCTTCTGGAAGGAACGTAAGAAACACACCGTAATCTAGTTTCTCACGTACGGCACACACTCGTGCAACTTTTCGCTCGTTAACCGGGATTTTGAAACAAAATCGTCTCGACGGTTCGAATCTTATGACTTAAATCTTGTAGCGGGGGTAGAAGAAGCTATAGATTACGACTCATGTGGGTATGGGCCCACCACGCTTCCGCTGCGCTACTCTGATCTTATCGTAGCTCGGTCATCTCCTATGACTGGTTGGACCGTTTACTGGTCAAGGCTGCAGCCTTTCACTGCTCGGCATTCGCTGCTGATAGCACTCGATGAACGCTAGCTGTTTTAACAATCGGTTCTTAAAATTCGATCCGCACTATCGGAGAAGGAAAAGAACCTTCAGTATGGCCAAGTATGTTACTCCACTTTCCAACTCCCACTGACGCTAGTCGGTACTACCATACCTCTAGTCGATGTGTTTAAAGTACCAGTGGGCTTAACAGTTTTAAACTCGTTCGATCAATAAGTAATCACGAACCAATACACCCAGTGTAATGCTCAAGTATCAGCTGACACGAAATCCAAAATGTAAATGGTAACAAGTACTCTATCCGATCTCAAGATCGGTATCAAGTCCTCAACTCGGGGCCCGGTAATCATGTACGCTCGACCCTGCCGCATCGGAGGTCCTCCTCTCGATGGGGGTTGAAGAATTTGCTGCTATGGCAACATGTTCTCTTATCGGCTCTCGTAGATCGAACTGTGGAACGGTTCGTAGATCCATCACTCAACGGGCAGTCTCGGCCCAGATGTTCCAACGGTCCGCACGAAGGACAAAACTATGCCACCGGGGCAGGGTCAACAGACACTACTTCTCCAACCCGTCGTGTCTCCCCGGACTGGGTCTGTGGCTGAAACAATCCTGAGGTCCTCTGCCTCATAGGATCGTGACTCTCTGACGGCCTCAGGAAGCCACTCGGCCTCGGCCTGATCTTCCGCGCCTTGGCAGTCTCCCAAAGTGTCTCTCTAATGCTAGTGGTTGTTCCATTAGTACAGAATAGTCCTCGGATCTGAATGCAATGACTCAATCCGTGGTAGACGAACTGAGTCCCTTCTCAAAACGCCCGCGGCGGCTCTCCTCGGTCGGCACCATCTCGGGTGCGAAGCGAGACAGGGGCGTGAACCTCGCCTAATACTCATAGACGGTCACCCCTTTCTACGCAGATCCAAAAATTGCTGGTGTCGGTCATCTCAAACAGATCGAGGGAAATACTGTCCCAAGGACAGTCCGCTGAACGACTGAAAGCCATTTCCAACCCTGGTCTGCACATGTTGCCACCAGTATCGTGCTTTTCCCTCAGTTGGGAGGTCGCGGAAAATATTCTCCAACGAATATCAGAATACTCTAAAAGTATTTAAGGTTGTGGTTAATCCGTTCCAACCATACTACAACTGCCTCGGGGTCTGAATTCCAGGAATAGATTTGTGTACTCAACTTATGAAAATCCATGAGTGTCTGGGCCGTGTAACTGTCCACCTGGCCTGGCATCTCGGTAGTGACTGTGTCGGCAGTAGGCACAGACTCTTGTGTCGGTGCTGTAGTCTCATGCTAAGCGCTGCTAACATTGCGCGAACCACTTCATCAATAGGGGCCGCCTAAGTCAGCTCTGCGACTGGAGGAACTCTAGGTGGTGACCCTACCGGTCTATCCTCAAAACTCTGGTGCTCTGTGGAAGCAGCACCTTGGGCGCTCGCTGCCCCTGCCAGACCAACGGCTGGTGTCTGGCTCTGCCCCACAGCTGGGCGGCTCCTAATACCCCTCGGGATATAAACACGTGACATCTCGTATACTCGCTGCATGTAGAACATATAGGTTCATAACTCAGTTTAACACAACCGGTCATATTCATCATATCATGACGTTCTCGTGCGTCTCATAAGGATCCCACTTGGATCGATAGTAAGTAGTATAATCATACGTAGTATAGTCATATATGATATTTATATAGACAAAGAATCTCGCACCTTGTGCGTCTCACAACAACAATCAGCGGTTCAATCAAATCAATCAATCAACTCCCACAGGAGGGTTCAATCAAATCACTCAATCAACTCCCACAGGAGGAATAATCTCAAGTAATTCACATAAGGCACAAGGCCACAGGCATACCCCTTGCTCGGGTATCCTTCCAATACGTGGGGTTTAGCATCATAACAAGATTAATTTCATCAGTCTTAGCATTCCTTTCCTTTCCTCATGTTCTCAACTCCGTAACTTTTATTCAAACTTTCATGTCAATCTCGCGTCGTTACAACCCGATTCAGGCGTCCCCGAATCTCGTTGTAACAACTTGACATCCAACCATCACGCTCGACTACAGTGGCGCCCCTGAGTCAACCCGTGATAGTGCAAACATTTCAGTTCTACAGAAATTTCGGCATGACCTATTCGTATTTTCCACTAACCCTCCGCTTAAGCGGGACATTTACCAATCAATTTCATAAGATAATTAGTACGCGGAGTTCTCATGCTCGGCCAAGTACACAACACAATTAATACACAGAGTTCTCATGCTCTTCAAAGTACACAACACAATCAATACACAGAGTTCTCATGCTCTTCAAAGTACACAACACAATCAATAAACGGAGTTCTCGTGCTCCTCAAAGTTCTCAGTATACGGAGTTCTCGTGCTCCCCAAATTTCTCAATACAACCGGTATGAGGAGTTCTCGTGCTCCCAAATACCACAGACTTCTCGTGCTCCAAAATTCTCAATACAATCGGTATACGGGGTTCTCGTGCCCCACCAAATTCTAAATGCAATCAATACATGGAGTTCTCGTGCTCCAGAACAGTGGTCACTTAAACCAGTCAACAATTGAATAGGACAATAATTCAACTTGAAAATTTTAGAAACGATCCACCAAAGTGGCAACACCACCAACAATTGGCCTACTTTACAACGAATGCATAGCGGGTCGGTCATTACCCGTTAATCCAATTCTGATCTCAACCTTTCGGCTTCACCGATCACTAGGGAGAGGATACCAATCAAGCAATGCAATCATTGTAGTGTAAAAGATTCAATTTAAACAACATTGAAGCAATCCACGACTCGTGTTGTTCCAACTCTCCGCATCAATGTTTCCAAACTGCGTCACTGAGTGTCACGACTTAGACTTCCTAAATCTACCCACCTAATTGACGTCGGTCCGAGGTTTGAAAACACGTTCACAAAGAAACCTGTTTCAAATGAAATCAGGCTCTGATACCAAATTGTCACGCCTCAAATCCGGTTTTGCCAAGACTCGAGACGTGACTAAAGATTGACAGTAAAACAAAAAAATAATGAAATAAAATAAAGTTTCCAAATGATATAAATTCTTCAAAATGTAAAGAGTCACAGCTCAAACGGTAAAACACAATATCCAACATAAAAGAGTACACGTCTCTAAAACTAGCTAAACCCTCAAGCTCCCAAACTCCGAGAGTCCGGCTAATACTACTCCCGCTCAACACCTGAAACACCACAGAGACAGGAGGGTTGAGCTTACGCTTAGTAGGGAAAATGCATAACCTAGTCACCATTTTTGTTTAATAAACAGGAGTTCACAAGTTCATTCAAATCTTGCCCGTACGCAACATCAATTCAGCGTACTATGATGAACGACATCGGATGGGCCTCTGCTACACCTACTCAACTCGTTACTCTAAGGCCCATGTCTGCCCCAACAAGCGCCAAATGTTTATGCTCATGCGAGACAAAGAAGACGAATGAGTGTTGACTGAGAGTATGGAGGAGGAAGATTTCCTGGATTTGAGGAACGTGCGTGGGGGGAGGGAGGAAGCGATGGGCTGGGCTCAGGTGAGAGAAGAGTCCTTGTGCTCTTCCGGAACATGCCACACTCTGTCGCTGCGAGTTGAAGCCTCCATTAAGGATGCTCTGTTATCAGTGTTAGTAGACACAAGGGTGACGACTTGTTTTTCGGATGACCACACCTCTTGGAGGTTAGATGTTGTGATGTTTCTAGCACTAATGGCACACATCAAGTTGGGAGACGGTAACAAATGCGTCTGTACGAGCTAAAGCATCATCTCATGGACCTACGTCAGACACCAATTCACGTGGGAGGTCTTGGTCATGCCACTCGGGGACTGTGAGATGGTACTAGTACAGATTAGATGAGGCCAGTCAACCAGATAACATTCGATTTCGAAGAATGGATGATCTCGATCAAGGTGCATGTGATTAAAATAACCCTCTGGTAAAAGAGAAATGAACTACTGATGAGCTTCCTACCTATCACGTTTTTACATAACCTAACGAAATCCGTCCATTAAACGTTGTCGTTAGTTTTTTTGCATACGTGTAGGTCATATGCATAGTAATAGTTTCCTAAATGTTAGATTTGCCCTTATATTGGTTGAGCTTACGTGACAATTCCTAACGGTAAACTATCCACTTACATAGAAATAAAAAAAAATAAGTTATATACTGGAAAAAAAAAATCATATCTAATCTGATATTTTTTTATTAAAGATCTTTTTTGAAAAAAATAGTATTTAATCTATAAAAATAAAATCTAATTTTTATATAAAAAAATATTATATCTGTATATTTTATTAAAGAAATAAATTGTGAATAAAAACTATTTAATCCATAAAAATGAAATCTAATTTTTATATTTAAAAAAAGGAAAAAAAAATATAACTTAATTTTTGAATTTTTTTTTTATGGAATCAACCAATCTTTGGTAGTTAGATTAGAAAATCTCTCTCAACTTTGAGACCTCTCCTAGCCCTAGCCATGTCGTCGTTATGGTGCTTCCTACTCCTCCTTCCGTCATCACTGCACCCGTTGCCCCCGTGGTGTCTGCCCCAGATACCGCCGCTTCTACCATTGGCCCTCTCCTCCCTCTTCCTTCCCCTCTCCCCTCTGTAATGGCGGGAGAGAAGATTCGTCGTCGGCGCAAACCCAAGGCCACCACACGGCTGAACCGCCCCTTCACCACCCCATGACCCCTTTACCCCTGGGTCCAATCCCAACAGGAGGCTTCTCTTTCGGATCGGCCTCGCTGGTATCGGCTCCTAAACCAAAGGGGGGGGGGGGGCTTTGAGCAGATATGGGGTTACTTCCTCTCCAAATAATGACCCTGCACCCTTTTCTGTCGTCCCCCCAATCGGCCATGACCTCGCTCTGGTTTCGATCGGTGGAGACAAAAACCCTAAGGCTCCGCTGATCACCGGCGAGGATATAGGGAAGTCTAGGGATGGGGCGAATATCGATGATGGTAGTGAGGAATCTAGGGTTCTGCATACCCTCGGTGTTACCCCGACCGCACCTAGGGTTTCACCCCCTCCGGACCTTGACCCGGTCGGCCTCCAACTCCCAAAATTACGTGGGCACAAGTGGTCATCCCTACATCTGATGCATCTCTCGCTTTGCAGAGGGACCCGACGAAAGGGAAGGCTCTAGAGGAGCTTCCAAGAATGGAGGCCCTGGCCTTATAGCTAGGGCGGTGTCTCTCCAACCCGGTCACCTTTCCAATCATATCGACGGCCATGACTACCCCACCAAGGATAATCCGAGACCGATCGAAACACCTCCTTACAGAGGAATTCCCTTCGACTGGGCCCTCCAAGGAGGCTTCTCTCCTGAATTCTCTGGAGGGTCTGTAGGACGGGTTCTCGTCCTGCTCTTTGGAGGATGAAGAAGTGATTTAGGTGGTAGTCCCGGCGTCTCGGGCTACGACGGAAGCGACATTAACACGTCAACAATGGGGACTGTTAGGTGGGTTGTGGTCACTGAAACCCCCACAGAAGGACACGTTCCTCCGCATCATTACCAATGCATGGGGTAAGGCTGCGGAGGGGATAATGGTAAAGGACATAGGACTGGGACTGTTTGGCTTCTATTTTCGGTCGTCGGAAACTAGGGTGTGGGTCCGAGGGTATAAGCCCTAGTGCTTCGATGGCCGGGTCATGTTGCTTGGAGACTTGGACCCGTGCGCTCGGGAGTTGCCCGCTCTGGACAGTGTACAATTATGGGTCCATGTTAAGGGTCTACCGCCCCTGCTTCGGACGAGAGAAACGGGCATCTCTATCGGGGACGCCTTGGGCATGTGTGTCAATGTCCCCTACGACCAATGAGGCGTGTGCTGGGGAGGGACTGTCAAGGTCCGATTCTGGCACCTTCTGGACATGCCCCTGCGAAAGGGGCTGGTGCTCTGTTTCCCAGAGTTTCCGGAGCCTATCAATGTGGAGCTCACGTACTCCAAGCTTCCGAGCTTCTACTATAACTGTGGCCGACTAGGCCATATACTGAACGATTGTTCGTGGCCGGTTCGGGGTCCACCTCGGCTGGGATCTTTCATGCTGGAATATGATAGGGATAAGTAGGTCAAACGGTATGCCACAGACTGGGGGAGACAGCCAGTCTACCTACCCCCCCCCCCCCCCCCCCCCCGGGTCTTAGCCCGCTAGGGCCTTTGCAGCTGACCAAAGATCCACGAACTCTCACGCCCCCTCGGTTGAAGCTTAAGGGCTCGACTGGTAGGACTACACACCAGCCTCATATCCCTCGTTCAGGGTTTCTGCCGCGACTCTCCATTCAGAATGCAGACGCTCGTGCAGAAGGGGGAGCACCGGTTGTGGTAGTAGCTGGAGCGGAAGGTCTGGGGGCTGGCCAGGGTACCCTCAAACGGCCGGCGATCAGAGACCCCCGGGATGATCAAGTCAGGGCGGGCAAGCAGCCCCGCCATGAAGAATGAGTACTGACACATGCATCACGGAATGGACCTGGGAGGGGTCCCTGTATGATGCGCTGCCTCCCGCATCACTTTTACTGTTGAGGTCCATCGAGATCTCCGGTCTTCTAGTCTCTCTATTTGTCTTCTTTCATTGCTCGTGAGACATCAAAACACCGTCGGCGGTTATGGTACTAAAAGGGTCAGAGAACCTTTGTGCATTCATTCTGACCCTATCTCAATGGTCGAGGAGCTTGTTCCTCGGGGCACACTTATGTAATCATGGTTATTATTAAATGAAACTGCACCTTTTGCTCAAAAAAAAATTATGGGTTAAACAAAACCTGGAGTAGGGATTATGACATTTTTTTTTGAAAATGTAAGTTAGATTCAAGGGTATTTTCGACATTTTACACAAAAAAACTAACAGTTCTGTTAACTTTGACGAATTTCTTTAGTTTGTGTAAAAACGTGATAAGTCGCAATTAGGAATCATCAAAAAAGGTCAGCTACAGATAGGATGGTGGAAACAAAACTCAAACCGAATTAGGATACATGGTTTCCCCTTTAATCAAATATGGTTTTAAAAAAACTAATGTAAAAACAAAATAAAATATGAATAATAATAATAAGAACATTAGTTTCTGTTGAAATTAACCTAAAATATATCGGTCTGGTTCTAATAGTACACCATCAATTTTTAAAATAAAAACTGCCGGCCGGCTAAAACACGTCCGGTTCACACCTTTTTCCGTCAGAGCGGTTCCGATTACAACCGCTTCCAACCAGTGCCGGTTGGTTTCTCGAGTGACAATGATTTTTGCACACCTCTAAATAATTTTGGGCTTTGTGAAAACAACAAATGTGTTGCGGCCTCGTCCCTTACGGGCCTATTGGGATGAGCCAAGGATTTAAATTGTGATTTGGGAACAAGTGTACCAAAGATCGCAAAGTGTGTGGCCAACTTCTACTGTACGGACAACTCAAGGTGTTGGATTGTTTATGACCTTAAGACTCTGAGCAAAGCTGAGAATCCAAGCCATGTAAGGTCATGTTAATGCACCAATTAAGTAGATCACTCTGTCATTTTGTTACATGTTCGAGAGTTATAATTTATGTACATCCAAAAGCTATAGATCAAAAGATCAATTTAATGATAAATCTAGTTTTTCAATTGTTGATTCAAGATTTTAATCAAAAGGATCAAATATTATAAATATATTTAATAAAAAAACGATGGATGATTACAGTAACAATCAAACATGAAAAATTATATTTTACACAAGTGGTAAGCAGTAACAATGGCTCCATATCCAAAAAGATGGTGACAATGACCAATTTTACCAATCCCAATGTGTTGATTCCTCAAACTTTTGAATTGTTTTGTTGCAATATAGTATGCTCCCACCCAATCTCAAATCTCCTAGATTTGGGAATAATTAAAGTGGTGTATTATCTTTCCCCTATTTTCTTATTATTAAACTCAAATAATTTTGCCTACACCTATTCCTTTTCTATTCAACATAGACCTATTCCTTTATAATGTAATATTAAAAATATTAGTTTTATATAAAATCGTTATCATCGACTCATTGTAAAAGATTGAAGGATTTTTAAGAGACGCGTTGATCCAACACCTACAGAATTCTGTTAAGGTTGAGAGCTCTCAATCTTAAAAGCCGTAATCGTTATCATAGAACCGTCATCATGCACGTCTCGAACCACCACAAGATCGCGAGTCTTCTCTTCTCTCTACTTTTAGTAATGTTCTCCTCTACACATTTATAATTCAACGGCGCTGTATCGAAAGGATGGTGTATCAGGATGGGCCGTGTTCCTCCGTTACGGTGGTGTTCTCCTCTGCGCATCCACAATCCGGCGTTGTTGTATCAGAAGGATGGTGCATCAACGACAGTCTGTGACTCCTTATTGTGGTGATGCTCACATTCTCCGTATTAGCCTCCCACGTCTCGAGTGGGGACACGATCGACGATATATTCTATAAAAATCAGACAAATCAGGCTAGGATTGCTATGAAGCCTCGCCAAACCCAATGAATAAGCAAGGATCAAGGATTTAGTTGATCCCGGGACCGAAAAGCTTAAGATGTGGGCTTAAAAACATTGAAAACCGATGCATTTTGCGTCCACATCAAGCCCCCCACGTCTCGAGCGGGGACACGGTCGACTATATATTCAGTAAAAATCAGACGAATCAGGCTAGGATTGCTATGAAGCCTCGCCAAACCCAATGAATAAGCCATGATCAAAGATTTTTACCGGAGGGATGCATGAATCATACATATCCTCCTTTACAGTATGTTAAATTCAAGTTCGGTCGCCCATCTAACGACGAAAAGAGTCTTTGGAAAGTAGGGATCTAACACCGTTTAGGCACTATTTTGAACGGTTCTTGACAGTTTAAGCCATTTGGTTTTAATTATTGTTTTAGTTTTAATTAGTGTTTATCAACACCGTCACCTATTGTATGACCGTCATCTTTTTTCTATCGGCTTTTTTTGTCTCATAATTTTTGGATCAAAGACCTTCCGGAGGCTTTTACCGTTGTAACGACTCTTTAAAGTTTCAATAATATCATCGTTTATTCTAACAAAAATAGATAAGTCTCATCATGTAAAAATAAAACAATTAGACAAAAATAATGCAAACTCATAGTTAAAGGCAATAGAACAACATAACACACCACACCTATAATTAATATAGTTTTATTGTGCCAGAGTTAAACTCAAAATCTTTTCCTTTGAGTTTGAATCTTAACCACTAAGATTCTTTTTTCGATCGGCAAAGCAAATGAAATTTATAGCTCTTTTTGAGCAAAAAAGAGAACAACTAATACAACCCCTGTCATTCAATTGTTGACAAAATAAGGGAAACTACTCAAAAGGGGCAACTACAAGAACAAGTAGTTCTATCTAATTACAAAAAAACACTCCAAAGTAAATCACACCATAACTTAACAATGTAGTCCCAAAGAGCCGAGACCAACAAAAGAGAGAGCAACTATGAGAAAGAACTTTTGTGCCGCCCAAATAACCCAAAAGAAGCAAAGTAGGCTTAATATTGTTCTTTCTTGTGACCCAAGTTAACCAAAACAAGCTTCATAGCCAAAGTGTTGTCCGAGTAGCACTGATCTACAGGTTAAACCCAAAACATGTATGATGATACAGGACCTGAGCCTAGTCTTGCCATCGTAAGATCAAGAAGTACCAGCTTCCAGAGAAGAAGTGCAGACTTGAGAAGGAGCAGTCTGATCATATCATGGTTGAAGAAGAACCAAAGCAGCAAACACAAAAACAAACAACACTCAAACCTAATAAGGATCTACCCATCTCACAGAGAAGCAAAGGAGTTTAAGGGGAGAGGAGAAGAAGAAATCCACACACCAGAGGAAGGCGAATAAAGGACCTAAACTACCTTAACAAACTCACAACACTACCCCAAGAGAAGCCCCACCCCAACCCAACCCCAAACCCCAAACCCCAGCCCTAAACAAGAGATCCACATCACCAGCAAGAGGAAGGAGCCAAATCTGTTGGAAAGAAGGTACCTTTCAGCCCAAGTTACTATTAAAACCAGTTGAGGAACCAATTCAGAATAAGAAAAGAAGTCTGATGACTTGGAAGGATGACTCCCCCCACCCTCAGAAGGTCTTTCCAACCCTCAATCCTTAAAGTTCCTTATAGAGCAGAACATGGGATTACTTTCTCTTTGTTGAAAAGAGAAGTATGTCTTTGAAGCTTGAAAATTAGCCACCTCCCAATTGTATTCTTGGTGTATTATTTTATCAAAAGTGTCAGCTTCAGATAATGATGTTTCATTAAATAATAGAGCATTTCTTGCCAACCAGATTTTCCAGCAGCAGATTTGAGCTAATTTTATCCAGGGCTTTGATTTATTGTCAGGGAGAAGGGTATGCCAAGATGAAAGGAGTCCCTTTAGATTGCTAGGAGAGAGCCAAATTATTCCCCACCACTTAAGAATTCTAGACCATACTAACCAAGCTCTGGGGAAATGTAGTAAAATATGAGAGCCATCCTCAAAGTCCCAATTACACAATTTGCAGATTTGATCTTGAAGTGAAAGATTCATGCCTCTAGCATCTAAGAAGCATTTGGAAGGTATGGCTTCATGACTTGCTAGCCAGCAAAAGGCTGAAATCTTTGGAGGGATTCCTGGAGTCCAAATGTGCTTGGACCAGTTGAAGTCAGATATAGAATTGACAGAATTGTTTTGAAGCAAGGAGTACATTTGCCTGACTGAGAAGCCTTTGGGATCTCATATCCAAACCAGAGTGTCTTCTTTGTTGTGCATATGTATTCCATTGAGAATAAATTGGAGAGTCATCCAATCATGTTCTGCTCTTCCTCTTGAAGTTTTCCTGAATCTCAGATCCCAGGAAGAGTTTGTCCAAGCTTCTTAAACCAGTAGCTTTTTTGCTTGGGAGATCAAATACAATATGAGATAGAGAAGCTTTAATGGCATGTCCCCCACTAAATATCATCCCAAAATAGAATCCTCTCTTCATTGTCAAGAGACCAAAACAATCCTTTGAGGCCAAATAAGTCATTGAACCTAGGATCAACATTCAAAGCCAGAATATGTTGCATGAAGCTTCCATTCCCAATTTCACTAAAATTAGACAAGTCCCACTCTGAGGAGTTCCATCCATATTTTCCACAAATAACCAGCTTCCAAAGGGAGCCTCTTTCCAAGAAAAATCTCCACCACCACTTGGCCAGGAGAAAAATATTCATGAAAGTGAGATTTTGAATTCCCAGTCCTCTTTCTGATTTGCTTCTCCACACAATACTCCAGTTAAGTTTGCAAAAAGTTTTGGCCCTTAGGCTCCCATGCCATAAAAATTTTCTCTGCCATCTTTCTAAGAGTTTAATGACTCCTTTGGGGGCTCTAATTACTGAGAAGAAGTAGAGAGGAATGACACTTAAAGTGGACTTTATTAAGTTGATTCTTCCTCCAAAAGAGAGAAGCGTTGCCTGCCAAAGCCCCAATGCAACTTTGTATTTCCTTATAATTGGCTCCCAAGTACTGGTCCTTTTGGGTTTGCACCAAGAGGAAACCCCAAATAATTCAATGGAAGAGAGGAAATTGCACAGCCCAACATTGTAGATACTTCTTCAGTTTCTAGCTCAAAGAGATAAAATGGGATTATAGCTCATTTGGCATAGTTGACTGCTAGTCCAGATGATAAATGAAACATATGAATGACATATTTCAAGCGAGGGATGCTGTCATTTTGTGCTTGTATAAAGAAGATTGGGTCATCAGCAAATTGGAGATGTGATACCTCAGGCCCCTCATTTGTCATTTGAATACCTTTTAAAAGATGGCCTTGTACTGAAGCTCTTATGATTTAGTTTAAACCTTCAGCTACGAAAACAAAGATCAAGGGTAAGAGAGTACAACCCTGTCTTAGGCCTCTGCTTAATTGAAAATTAGGAGATGGGGAGCCATTAATAAGAATAGAAGCATGTGCTCTAAAGAAAGAAATTAGCCAAGTTTTCCATTTGATCCCAAAGCCCATTTTGGTCAGCAAAGTCAATACATAGCTCCAATTCACTTTATCAAAAGTCTTTTCAAAATCAGCTTTGGAAATAAATGCTTTGATTTTGGAGGCCTTTAAGAAATGCACAACTTCAGAAGCTATCACAATACCATGTGAGATTTGCCTTCCTGAGATAAATGTTGATTGTTCCTCTCCTACCAAGGAACTGATCACTGCCTTCAGCCTAGTAGATAGTAGTTTAGAAAGTATTGTATAAGGACCTCCCATAAGGCTTATGGGTTTGAATTCTTCAAAAGTCATAGGAGCTGCATTTTTGGGGATTAGAGCTATGAAGGAGGAATTAAGTCTCTTCCCTAACTGGCCTGTTTGATGAAAATATTGTAGAAATTTAATCAGATCACCTTTAATAATAGGCCAAGCAATTTGGAAGAACTTGACAGTGTATCCATCAGGCCTAGGAGCCTTCTCCCCATTGCAGCTCATTACAGCTTGTAGAATCTCTTCTTCGAAAAAGAGTCTTTTCCAGCCAAAGTGCTTCATCTGTGGAGATAGAGTTGAAGGGGAGATCTGAAAGACTTGTGTCTTCAATATCAGAAGCTGAGAATCTCTTCTTGAAATGATCCGCAACAACAATTTTAATTTCCAAGGGTTGTGTTAGAAGAGCATTGTTCTTAACCACTAAGATGTCTCTTTGACGACCACAGAAATTTAGAATTATGAACAAATTACTAATAGATGATCTGCTACATTATTTTTTTCAAACAACAATAATAAAGCATGCTTTTCTTTTTATATCTCCTTATGAAAGTCAACAATCTAATTTTAATAAATAATATAGGGGGAATGTTGATAAGAACTTTTCAAATGTAAAATCACTCTGTAGATGTTGTTTTATCAAAAACATAATGTCAACTTTCGTTATTATAAAAAAAATACAATCCGTTAATTTTCTAAGGATTACATTAGCTTAGATCACAATTTTTGCACGTAAATTTATATATTAGCACGGGTTTTGACGTCGTTAGTCAAAATTAATGAAATTTGTTTTTTTTTTTGTAATAATGAAAGGTAACAACACATTTCAAAAATATCCAACATTTGTACAATGTATTTTTACAAATAAAAAATTGTCAAATGAGTGTTAATAATGTTTCCGAAAATATATATAAACCAAAGAAAATCATGAATCTATGACAAATCAAATGGAGTTTTGATTAATGAAATAAAAGCAAGGAGAAAAAGGAAAAAGAATTCTTCATATACATGTATGATATAATATGGATATAAAAGAAGGCATCATTCTCCTTGATCCTAGAAAAGGGGACCAAAAATACTGCACTTGAAATATTCTGTTGGTTGATGATTTTCTCAATCCACAAGCAAATGCTCCCTCTTTATACCCACAAGAATGACACATCCATATGGCTTCTTGTCCTCCCAAAATGCTAATTAATTTGAAATGGGTTTGGATTCTTTGCCCTTCTCTACTAAAATGACAAGCAAATAAAGGTACAATTAGTGAATGGTATAAACACAAACACCACAAAATATTGACAGTTTGCTCAACTCCATTATTAGGGGTCTAATCCAATTTCTATACCATCTACTTGATTGATGCTTTCTTTTTTCCCCTTGACTCTTCTTTCCTCTCATCTCATGCCCATGTGAAATTAATGACAAGCTCCCAACAATATCCCACCAAAGATTTCACCTCATTCCTTATTTTTTTCACCTAAAGCTTTTCTCATAATATCCTTTGAATGGAATAAATTTAAATTTTATTATCTATAATTGTCGGTGTTTTATACCATTACAATAATGTCTCACAATCTAATTTATCTTTAAAGCATTTTCCATGGTAATAACTTAACAATTAGATTAAAACAATACTTTTCGATTTCTCTCTTATATTATAGTCTAGTTATTAAATGTGGCATCTCATGCAGTGGCGGGGGCCACAAACACCACCCTCAAGGAATGAGTCATTGGAGGTCCAGGGAGGGATCGGTCGACTGCACCGCCTCTCTGGATGTATGGTGGCAACGGTTCCACCAAAAGTCGACAAGGTTCTTCCCTACCAGTTCGGGATCAGCACACCCGCGTTTAGGAGCCTCTCCAGTATTAGTCAAGGGAGGACGACACATGCTGACGTCCCGGGGGAGTTATCGGTCCACCAATACAAAATCCACACTTGATCTGCTCAATCAGTGCCCTTTGGTTGGCTTATGCTGTATCAGTGTTTATGGATGCTATCGTGGTTCTCCTGTCCAACCACCCCCACGTCCAAGAGCAATTTTACTATTCAGTTCTTGTTTTTCAATTCCAATGTAGTTTCATTTTGGATTCAGGTGTTAACAGTTTTGCGAACATCTTAAAGTTATAATATCTCCATTTTCGATAAAAAAAAAAACTTAGCTTTGTAGTGATAATAATCTCAGATACGTTAAATAGCTTGACTCAAAAGTAAATTTTGAGTTTTTTTTGTACTTCTCCCTTTTCAAACTTTCGTCACTTTAAATTAACTCTCTCCTTACCAGTATTGTTTTATTATTTATTTCTCCTCGAATCTAGATCAATTAATTAATTAAATGAGTTATACTTTTACAAAATCCTCTCTCTGTCGAGAGCAGATCCCTAGAAGACATGTGCTCATGTATCTTAATCTCCATCGCATGTCAGTCGCGCCTCCGCTTCGAAGAAGAAGTCACCGCCTCCTCTTCCAATGTAGTTGTTGCCGTCTGACCACGCCACAACCCTACCTACTACACCCCTCCTATCACCGCCTGCCCTTGTCACCTCACCGCTTGGATGACAATAAATAGTGATGACAGGTGTCCCGCCTTCGTGCCCTTCGCGTCTCTTGATCAGTCCTTTAAAGGGACGCCGGAAGAAGAAAGGCAAAATCCCTCCCTGACATCTTCAATGTTGCTCCCCATTCCGCCGCAATCACAACCTCTACCTTCACCGGCTCTGGCGATGGTATCGTTTGAGCCATGCATGGCTTCCCCTTAACAGTCACAGCCGAAAGCACGGCGAGGCCGCCCGTCTAAATCCTTGGGGGTACCTTCGGTACCGGAGGGGTTAGGTCAAGTATCCCCTCCGTCGATCGTCTATGAGAATCTAGAAACCATTACCGATGATTTCGAGTCACTGGCAGTTGGGGACAACCACTTGGGTCTACTTACAGCCTGCCTTGTTCGGGCGACACTCAAGGTGTCGAAATTCCTACCTCCTCTACTACCGATCGCGGACCGGATCCCTTTCATCCCCATCCCGGGATTCCTGCTTCGCAAGGATGGGCTCATGCAACCGCCTCTCCCGGTACCTACGTTGGCTCTAGGGTCAGTGCATCCCGATTCTCCTATTAAGGCTCTTTAGGAGAGTCTATCGGGTTGCTCCCTAGGTTATGAGCAACCTCTAGAGGTCCTCATCACCAATGCGGTTGTCGACCCGAAAGATTTGGCTCGACATCAATTCAGTATGCTCCGAAGGCTTCTGGAGGACCTCCTTCCTTGTAAGAAAAACCTACTGCAAATCATCACCAATGCATGGGATGCCTCGGCAGTAGGGTTCATCGATCCTAGTGTCTTTGGTTTCCACTTTACCAATGAGGGCGCCCGGGTACGGGTTTAGGGCACGAACCTTGGTGCTTTGACAGTCATCATTTGCTCCTTGGGGAGATTGATCTAGTGGCTCAAGCTCTCGCGTCCTTAGACGGACTCCAATTATGGGTTCATGCACATGGGCTCCCGTCATGCGTGCGAACCAGGGCAACATGGGAGAAAATTGGAGCTTCTCTAGGGACCACGGTGGAGGTCCCGCATGATGACTATGGACAATGCTGAGGTGGGGCAGTTTGAGTGTGTTTTTGGCATTCATTGGACCGCCCTCTCTGCCAGAATCTGTTGCTTCAGTTTTCAAAGTTTCGGGATCCAATCACCTGTGCCCTCAGCTACACGAAGTTACCTACTTTTTGTGCGAATTGTAGGCGAATTGGGCACACGCCACCAGTATGTGACAAAGAGATGCCAGGGATCCACATGTTTGACAAGTCCCTCCTGGAGTATCCGAAGGAGAGGCAGGTCAAGGTCTATGCAACCGACTAGAAGAAGCCGAGCAGTGTACCGCCGGGTTTTGATCCTCTAACTCAAAACACTGCACCTAATCCTGCTTCACATCGGGGAAGGGGACAAATCGTAACCCACAACACTACACCTAACGAGCGTGTATGTGGGGGCGATATACCAGGTTGGAAAAACTTGGTAGGGGTCCAGCCCCCGATCAATGGAATGGAGGCGCCTTTGAGGATGACGCTTGGAACAAAGAGGGATTCCGTTGGGGAACCCCGGGAAGATCAGACAAGGGCTAGAAAGCAGCCTCGCCAAGGAAAATGAGTACCACCCAAGGCTTTAGGGACGAATGATGGAAGAGATACCTGAGACAAGCCATTCCTGCCTTCACTAGGTTCGGTTTTCAACCAGACTATATGATTCCTCTTCAAGGAAACGAGCGGCGATTTGGTCATACCTTGAGCAACGTTTTACAGTGCCTTTTCATTTCAGTCATTTACTTTAATTAGGACTTTCTTCAACGTTTTATTGTAGTTGAGTTATTGTTAAACCTGGTACATGATCAAACATGTAATAGCTTTTTTTTTCATAGTAATAAAAGTGTTTTTTTGTTCTAAAAAAATTATTTCTGCTCGAAACGTTAACCATTAGAGCACCCACATCGGTGCAGGCGTGCGCGCGAGGCCGGGGCAGGGGCAGAAGATGAGGGTTCGGGGTTCGGGGTTCGGACGGGTGTGGGGTGCGTTTGCTGCGAGGCGTGCGGGGCGGGGGTGTGGGGGGGAAGGGGAAAGGTTCGGGGGGCAGGGGCGCGAGGCATAAATCAGCCCCGCTGCCCCTTGCTCCTCTACCTCTCTGTTGCCCAGTGAGGGCGTGCCACCTGTTTAACAAAAAAAAAGACCGTTGCGGGTAGCAACAGTCTGAAACGACTATATTTTTTTAATACAAAATACCAAAACAAATTATTTTCCCCCAACTATAAATACCCCTCACCCATTTCATCAAATACACAACACCATTTCTACATTTTCTCTCTATGTCACGCCCCAAATCCGATTCTTGACCGGACTCGAGACGTGACCTGAGTTAAAATAATTAGAAATCATAAACAATGGATAAAACCTTAAAATCTCATAAAAACTCCATCAAAAGGGTATATATAAACAATAGTTCAAAATCCTCATGAGTCACAGCTCAACGTAAATAGTAAGATAAAGGATGTTCAATACACAAGACCAACATAACTCTAACAAAAAGCCCAAGAGGTCCAAAAGCTCCCGAGCCTCGAACCCACTAGACATCCGGCACGCCTGTAAAACAGTCAGAAACCAAAGGGAGTGAGCTTACGCTCAGTAGGAAAAACCTTAACAACTCAACCCTTAGGTCAATAGTAAACTGCTTACAAAGGTAACTCGAACAAAAGTTTAATACAATTAACAAGGAAATAAATAAGAAACATGAGTAATTAAAATAATACAATAGTCTCAAGGTAACCGTAACATAAGGAAGTTCATAAGAATTACTTTAACGGATCAATAAGAGTAAAATGGGAGCAATCAATATACTGTCAACCACTTGCTTTCTCAAGCCTCTGATCCATGGATAGATTCTGAGATCACCTCTGTTCCCATATTCCAATCCACCAGAGTATCCATGTCATATCAAATTTTCCCTCGGTCCAGAGGAGGTACATGCATCGGGGCACCGAAAACAATTCGGATATGCCTCCAAAGGACCATAAATCATAAGGAACCAAGTAGTGCTCCCATGGGACACACCCACTTGGGTGAAACCTTAATATCCCGTAGGATCTGCCGAGCCCTCTGGCCCAAATAATCAATGAATATCCCGTAGGATCTGCCGAGCCATAGGCTCCTCACATCACTCAATATCCCGTAGGATCTGCCGAGCAATAAGCTCCTCACATCACTCAATTTCCTGTAGGATCTGTCGAGCAATAAGCTCCTCACATCACTCAATATCCCGTAGGATTTGCCGAGCAGTAAGCTCCTCACATCACTCAATATCCCGTAGGATCTGCCGAGCAATAAGCTCCTCACATCACTCAATATCCCACTGCATCTGTCCAACTCCAACCACCACAACGGCACCGGATTACCCCCCGGTGTAGTACCGAACCAAACAAACATTCAAACATACATCTTAAGAATAAAGATAAAGGAAAAAGTATTATCATTCACTCATCAATCAACACTCGTCAAGGCACACGTTCATCACAACGAAGACATCCAATACCATTCCACACTTACCGTATACTTACCTGCCACGAACCATCGGTACATCGATCACCTGATTGTACCCCTTGGCACAACCAGTCATACTCGATCATCCGTTCAATCAACAATTAATCACCATTCAATCAATCAACGATCAATCAAGCATTCAAGTAAAACCAACAACAATCAAGCATGCATTCGATCTAGTTCCATTGGACTCTTGAATATCCCAATACTAGCAACCAAGCATGTGAACCTAGCACACAACTAATCCGAGAGCTCTTCACAGCCTCTCTACCAGTAAATCAATTCCCAAGTATTGAAAGCAAGCTTCACAAATTGTCATCATCCTAAACATGCATACTAGACTCATCCATTTATTAGTAATTGAAAGACGATTATTCTAGTTATTCGCATCCTATAGGCAATTCTAGGACCTTTCCATTTTTATTAACCTAACATGCATACTAAGCGTTATATAATTGAGAAGTTAAGATTTTCCCTACCTCGTGGTCTTCCTCTTAACACTCTGTTGTCACAACGATAGTCACCACACCGTCCTTCACACGGGTACCGGCAAGGTCTTCTTTCTTCAAGGTCTTCGTTCTTCAAGGTCTTGTGGTCTTTGAACACAAAACAAACTCTAATTAGACTCCACTTAACAGTAACAAAAGGTCCCCAAAACCCCTCCAAAAGTTCAGCTCCAAACCAAGATCAAAACGGTGGAAAAACCCTCAAAAACCCCTCTGAACTGGTCGGTCACGGACACGGTCACGGAGCCGTGACGCCGACCCTCACGGAAGACGTCACGGAGCCGTGACGTGTGCCGTCACTAGGGGTGTTCAAAAATCACCGGAACCGACTAAACCAACCGAAACCAACCTGAACCGGCATCGAAAAAATCGAAACCAGAAAAATCGTTGACGAATCGGTTGGAAATTTTTTGAACCACACTTGTTTCGGTTGGAGACTGGTTTTGTTTTCTGAAACCAGCGGTTAACCGCTTAGAACCAGACCGGACGTTAGGCTTCAAATCTGACAAGACCCTTTTCTCTTTTTTGCTTGAGCCCGAATATTTTTTCAACATCAATCTGTTTACTTTTTCAGCTCCAACCCATTTCACTTAATTACAACTAAATGATACAACTCAACTTATTTTAACCCTAGTGTTTCCATATAAATACCCACACAACACCCTTCAACACAATACCACACCCTTTTTCATCATCTTGTTGTCGCCTAGTGTTGGGCCCAATTAGTAGGCCCAATCAATTGGTTGGCCCGGTTTCAAATCGGTAACCAACCGAAATTTATTACAGTAAAAACAAACCGGAGTAGCATTTTTCGGTTGCGGTTGCGGTTCCCAAAATTCACACCGGTGAAGTTTCCGGTTGGTTCATAAATTATGTGTAATGGTCGGTTAAACCAACCATGTACACCCCTAGCCGTCACGGTCTCCCTCACGGAGCCGTGACGTCACCCGTCACGGGATCCGTCACGGATCCGTGACGCTCCAGGGCAGTTCCGCCCTTCTTCAACCTCCAGCTCCTTTTCTCCGAAAATCCACAACCAAACTCCATTTTTAACCATTTCCAGCTCCCAAAACCATCAAATATCTCCAAAACTCCTTTACCCATGGTAGAAATCAAAAAATAAACAAGTTTCCAATGATTCTCCAAATCACAATCAAATCAAAAGTTCCAAAATGTTCATCAAAACTTCAACAAAAGCATCATCCCAACATCCTACTTCACTACTCCTTCTCCAAGAGACAAACACAAGGCTAGTTCATCAACTTCAAGCCAAAACCCATGAATTGAGAGTAGATGAAATGAAGAGTTGAGAGCATCCATACCTCTAGGATGATGAGATGAAAAAGAGGGAAGCAAAATGGAGTCAAATGGATGAAGAACTAGCTCCAAAATCCAAGCTTTCTTCACTATCTTCTTCCTCAAGAAATGAGCTTCTCTCTTGCTCTTTCTCCTTGTGATTTTTGGCTGCAACACTAGAGTGTGAGCTGATTTTGTGTGCTCAAGTTGCTTTAAATGACCTATTTGGTCCAAATACTAAAAAGCCCTTAAGGTCCTATCCCTTTAAAGGTAACTTGGGAAGGTATAAGAGTCAATTTAAGCTCCCTTTCTCATCCTCCAAGCCAAACATGACAAGTGTCATGTGAGGGTCATTTTTATTTAAATAAACTTCAGCTTCCAATATTTTATTAGAAAAGACCGAAATAACGACCATGTTTGACCGAAAATTGACCTACCCAATATTACAGTCAAACTGAAGGAAATGGCCCAACTAAGCTAACGTGATGACGGCTAAGCTCGTTGGGCCCCGAAAAATCCCCGAGTGACTTCCTGCGTCCCCGGTTGACTTTTTTGGCGGAAAGTCAAACTTGTCTTTTCTGGCGGAAAGTCAAACTTGTCTTTAAAGGTCACCGGTTCGACCGGGATCGACCGGGAGCGGTTCTTACACTCTACATTTCATCTCCAATTCTCTACATTTCATTTCCAATTCTCGAAAAAAAATGTCCGACGACGAATGTCAAACAAGGGAGGAGCTCGCAGTCGAACGCCGCAAGGTCGAAGCCGAACTTCGTGCTTGGGAGCGAGGACTCTGGCGTAGAATCCAGAGACAGATACAGAGAGTAATGCCAGAATTCGAGAGAATGAGGCGACGGATCGAAGTAGGAGAAGGTTCCCGGAGAGAGATTGACAGAAGGCATGAGCAAGGCCACGACGACCTGATGAGGGATTATTTTGTCGAGAGCCCGATCTATGGCCCCAAATTGTTTAAGCGGCGTTTTCGTATGTCCAGACCATTATTTTTACGGGTTATGGAAGCGGTTGCGTCTCACGATAAGTACTTTGTTCAGAGCTATGGCGCTGCACGACAGTTGGGGTTATCAACGCACCAGAAATGCACCGCCGCGATACGAATGCTAGCATATGGGTGCTCTATCGATTCATTGGACGACTCACTACGTATGGGGGAAAGTACTATACTCAAATGTGTTCGACGTTTTTGTAAAGCCGTTGTTGGGGTTTTCTACGAGGAATACATGCGGAAGCCGAATGTGGCGGACATGACGCGATTACTTGAGTCGGGCAATAGCCGAGGCTTCCCCGGTATGATTGGCAGTCTTGACTACATGCATTGGGAGTGGAAGAATTTCCTAGTCGCATTGCAAGGATCGCATGAACGTGGCGATCATGGGAATCCAACAATTATGCTAGTAGCGGTTGCATCTCGGGATACATGGATTTGGCATGCGTTTTTCGGTATGGGTGGCTCGAACAACGATATTAACGTCCTCAACGCCGGCCACCTATTCGACGAAGCTTCCGTGGTCGGGACATGACCGTGGATTTCGAGATCGACGGGCATCGCTACAACAAGCCGTATTATTTAGTTGACGGCATTTACCCTCAATGAGGTCGGTTCGTCAAGTCGATTCGTCATCCTTATTCCCGCAAACAGAAGTTGTTTGCCAAATTCCGAGAAAGTGCCCATAAAGATATTGAACGGGCCTTTGGAGTCCTCCAAGCACGGTGGCACATAATGTCAAGGCCTGCTCGGATCTGGGATAAAGCGACTTTGTCTGATATGATGCATTGTTGTATCATTCTACATAACATGATCGTCGAGGACGAACGTGATCGCTATGAAGCAGGGGATAACGATTTATTTTTTTAGCCCCCTCTGGAATTACCTCAGGGTTTCGCACCACCTCAACCATGGAACCGATCCATGCCCTTGTCGTACCACCAGGAACTCCAAGCGCGAGTTACTGTCATCAACGATGCGACTCATCGGCAACTTCAAGAAGACCTAATGGAGCACTTATGGAATCGTTCGGGCGGGACTTACTACTCCGACGAGTCGGACGACTGATAATTCCTGGTTTTTATTATTTAGGGTAAATTACGCTCACCTACCCCGTACTATACACGTTTAACGTCTAAATACCCCAAAGTTATTTCGTAACAAATACATACCCCGAACTATTAGTTTGTAACAACATCCCCCCTTTTATCCATTTTTCCATCCATTTTTAGGGTTAGATTTAGGTTTGGAAAGAGATTTAGGGTTGGATTTAGGGGTGAAGTTGGTTTTAGAATTGTAACACAACGAGTAGTTTCAGAATTTCCGAAAAAATTAACAATAAATGGATGGAAAAATAGATGGAATGAGGGATATTGTTACAATTGTTAGTTCGGGGTATGTATAAGTTATATGGGGTAAGTATCTGTTAAACGTGTATAGTTCGGGGTAGGTGAATGTAATTAACCCTATTATTTATGTATTTTTTAACTTATGTCTTTTTTTAAGTTATGTGTTTTTTTGCATTTTTTTTAATGAACTTTTATTTCTATTAATGAAATGTTATTTCTATTTTATTTAGTAGTTGTCGATTTAAAAATAACGTTAACAATTCAATTAAAAGCTTAATTAATTACACAGTCAGCATTTCTGAAAATCAAGCCCTTCATACAAACCTCTCTGATGTGCAACATATTTTTTTTAAGAGGACAGAGGGTTCTGCCCCCTTGATGTGATGCTTTTAGACCCTCCATTGAAATGCTGTTAGAACAATCACAATAGAATAGACCGAATTGATATAATTGTGAGGCTAATTTCGTTTTCTTCTTAATTTTTGAGTTTACCATATATTAAATACGGATTAAAACCAGTATGGGTCCTCCTCTTACTCAAAAAGTTAACCAGCATAATTAAGAAGCTTTTAAAGTTACGTAAAATATGTAAGAAGTATAAAAGTGACTAATGCTGTCTTAATGGCCTTTTTTACCTCTTTATATATAAGATTTACATCAAACAATGGTGTGGTGCAACATGATGGGAGGGAAGGTTATTTTGTTCCTAATTTCTAGGAACAACCTTTTAGTGATAAATAGGTTAAGGTTAGTTGATTTTGTTGAGTTATGTAGCTTTACTTATGATTTGGTTGTTCCAATTATAAGAACTAATATTGGAGACTTGACAAGATCAATAACCTAGACCTCCGTTTGTCCACTCATGCCCCGTAAACCTAAAATCATCCTCCAATGTTGGACTCCAAAGCTAATGGATCATTGGATCCATGGGATGTAAATTAAACAATTTGTAGTGTATGTATAGTATTCACACGTGAATCTTAATTTTGTATCGAATAGTAATTGAAAATCATAATTGAATCAGAAGATGATATCGAGTGGGCCAACATGAATTCTTGGCTAACTAGTAAGTTTGTAGATCTAAATTAGTCAAGTTACCAATCTTCATGAAAAAAAAATGCTATGATTAATAGATAGCTCACAGTAAAAACACCATTATGATAAAAAGAGGAAGTCATGGAAGAAGCCCGCTCCCACACGACAAACATCCTTACGTCGTCCTGGTGGACTACAAAGACGATGTAACATCACCTTGGTTATTTCCTAAAAGGTGACAGTCGGTGTGAATTTATTCCAAAACCCCAAATGTTGAATTGTTCACTAGCTTGACGTCCAGAATTTCGGGCGGAGGCATTCACTTATTTTGGACGGTGTGATGGTTTCTTTGTTATTGTTCTTTTTATTTGTTTTTGACATGTTGGATTTTTGTTAGATTGCGTTGTAACCCGCAATGCTTTTGTAATTCATTTTTTTTATAAAGAAAACATATACACGTACTCAACGAAAAAAACCAAACCCATGATTTTAGGGGAAACCATGTACTATGATTTGTTTTCATTTCATAATTATGCTCGACTTTTGATAATAATTTTAAATTGTGGTCCTTCAAAAATTTGTAGAACCTAACATAAAGGTGAGGGTTAACGTCATTTCTTAACCCTCATCTTTACTTTATTTTAGAGGTTGAGATATCCAAACAAACGCATCCGTAAAGTTAGATATATTCCGTCATCTTTATGTTCGGTTCTATAATTTTTAAAATGTAACAGTTTAAAATTATCTTCAAAAACAGTTAAAATTCAAAAAACATGTCACAATACGGGATAGCTTTTAGGGGTTTCCCACAATTCTACCTGCACTCTAAGGTCTAAACTCTAAATCCTCACATATGGTAGAATTTGAACATTCTCCAAGTTAACAACCGATCATTAATGATAATGTACTACAAGAGATGGTTAAAAAAGCTTTAGGAAATGGAAGTACACATCATATTAAACACACACTACTCTTCCTTATACTATACAAACCCGGTTCATACACAAGAAGTTGGGTTTGTATATTTGTATTGAAGCCCTCAACTGCATGCAATTAGTGTACTACGTTGTAAAGTAGAAATTGACATGTTTACTACAAATCAACGAGACATGTTTTCAAATGTCTCACCTAGTACTCACTGTCCTCTAATGCATCTTCCGGCAAATGGTCCAATCCTCAGGAAGGATCATATGTAAAAAGGAAACCTCACAATTTAACAAACAACCAAAACCATCACTAGCAACGGTGGATACATTTCTGGATATTATTTAATATCACCAAAGCATTATCAGACACTGCTGATAATGCTTAACAGTGCAACCTATAGTGATGATGATGATTATTAATTATCCTTAATAAGAATATTTTAGGGTTACCCGTGTCGCACGACAAGGATCCCACGTGGCACAACTCTATTGGGCATTCACTGGTTTGGGTCATGCTAGGGTTTGTGGTGTCATTATCACTCAATTTGTTGTAATAATGTGTTGAGGAAATCATGTAAAGGTCAACATGATTATCTAAATCACTGTACTATCCCAGATCCTACCCCTCCACCTGAATAGAGTCCAAATCAAACTGTTCAAAACTAGGACTTGGGTTTTGAATCAGTCAATTTATTATTTTTGAATAATTTTCCTTTTGTGGGATTTGAAAGCACCCATGACATTTTTGGAATTATAAAGATGGAGGGAGCCACACTATATTTTTAAATAATTACTGTTTTTTATCGATATGATAATAATTTGAATAATATATATGTAAAATTAGTAATAACAAAGAAATAGTTCGGTAAAATTGTATATTTAATTGAATGGGAGCTCAATATATAATTGATGGAGTATTATTTGAAATATTTTAAGTAACAAAAGAATAAAAATATGATGGAGTTGAAAAAAATTAAAGTAATGATAAAGACACTTCATATGAAACCCCAAAAGTGAGTAAATCGGATTCACCCACAAATTGAAATACTCTCGAGTGGTTGATGATGAAGACTAAGAATCATAACTTATTTTATTATGGTAGTAATTTCTTTGTTTACTCCATATAATAAAAAATGTAATAATTGAAGACCGTATCATGAGGTTGCAAGAACGAGGAAGAGAACAATATCCCATAAGCAATCATCTTCTGAAATAAAGTAAGATAAATGATTTTGTATGTTATTGTTATTAAGATGAACGAAATCTGTCTAAAAATCTATTTATAAACTGTTAGGTTGTAACTTAACTTCAAAAGCATATTATTTGTTGCAAAACTATTATTTTGGCTGGAACAAAGGTATAATGTAGATATATCATATAAAAAATTAACATTATAATCTAATAGATATTACGAACGGTAATAAAAAGAAGGAAAAAGCTTAACATCCCGACATGTCATTAAAAATGGGAACTAAACAAAGTAAAAAAATACAAGTGGAAATGGAAAAGGACAATAGTTTCGATGGAAATCGAAACTTTAGTCTTAGAGCTACGTTGTCCAGTTAATCCAGGCGAAAAAATCGAGGAAATGTCCTTATTCTTATATGGTGGGTTGCAAAAATGATCCGTAAAACTTTTCATGCTTCAACTAGAATGGCATGTGTAGTCTACAAAACTCTTTGATTCGCCTGGGAGATCCTTAATTGACAGAGGGGAGAGTGCCCGGTGGTCGAAGAGGTTTTCATGAAAAAGAGTAGACTGGGTATCGGTCAAAGACAGGACCTTGAACGACGGAGCGAGACTCCTCTAAAGCACCACGTGTTGCCTTAATGTACTTATTGAGACCAACATGCCCGTTTGGAAGGCCTCGCCGCTGGCCCGTCGGGTTCATCCTTCCTTTGTGGGGGAGCATTCCATCCATCGTTGTCCTTATTTGGAGGGTGACCACTAAGCCGCTTGCCTATGGAGGGGCTCCCATAATCTCGGATTTGGACTGCATGGAGTCATTGGGAACTCAAGTTGGCTCTCTCAACCCAAGTGGTTGTCCGGTAGACTAGGTATCTTCGATCGTATACTCCTTTGTTCGTCCCTCGAACTGGGTGCATCATGGATGGTTTGATATGCACTAGAATCGTGATCCCAAAAAGGTAGTTCCTTGATCGATGACCCACTCGGTCTCGTTGTGAGGGAAATGCAGGCCCAATAAATTCTTCCACCACGAGCTCTTAGCGGTGTAACGGTCGCCATTGGTTTGGTCCAGTAAGGGAGTGCATGTGGCCACGGGGAAGTCACAAACCCGATGGAATGGAGTTGTGGCCTCGCAGCCGTGGGGTGGGTCGCATGTCATCGGTGACCCGAGAGAAGCCACGTCCGTCTACATCCTCCTTGGGTAGTAGGCGCTCAAGGGCAGATTATGTATTGTCTGACCGATATCGGAACCACACCGACTGTGGTAGTGGAGGGGTGGTCAACCTGGTCGCAGGCGGGAGGTTCCATGCAACTGGTTCGATCCACAAAAAATTATTTTCTGAAAATTTAATTTATTTTTATAAAATTTAATTTTATTTTAAAAATCAGTTTTATTTTCAAAAAATCAGTTTTTATTTTCAAAAAATCAGTTTTATTTTGAAAAAATCAGTTTTATTTTGAAAAAAGCAGTTTTTATTTTGAAAAAATCACTTTTATTTTGAAAAAATCAGATTGTATTTTTTTTAAATCAGAATTTACATTAAAAAATCTGTTTACTTATTTTTTATTCAATTTTTATTTTTAAAATTTAGTAAAAGTCAATTTTTTATTTTTTATTTACATTAAAAAATCTGTTTAAAATTTAAAAAATACATAAAAATCATTTTTTTAAACATGAAATCAGTTTTTTTTTAATTTTAATTAATATTTTTTCCTTGTTTTTCTTTTTTGTACCCAGATATTCCCTCTCTCTTCAAATCTCTTTTTGTCAATCTTGTTCGTCCTTTTTTATTTTCTATTCAACACCCAAGCCTCCCACCTCATTGCATCTTCATCTTCTTCATCTCTCTCTTCCATGAACAATTTCTTAAATCCATGAAGAATTTCTTAAATCTCATCATCTTGTTAAACATTCAACAATGCTTTAATCCATGAACAATTTCTTAAATCTCATCATCTTATCTGGGTTTTTGATTTCGAGCTTCGAATCCATGGCTCTGATCGGGGTTTTTGGTTTGAGCTTTGAATTAATGGTTCTGATCTGGGTTTTTGGTTACAGGCGCTGAAGAGCTTGCTGAGCTTGGGTGCGATGCTTGATGAGTACATATGTCTGAGAGAGGGTAAAAGAGAGAAGGTGAAAAAATTGATTAGAGGTTGAAGAAGGGTGTTGAAAAAGAGAGTTATGAGGTTTAACGGGGTTTTTTTTAATGTAAATTCTGATTTAAAAAATACAGTCTGATTTTTTCAAAATAAAACTTATTTTTTCAAAATAAAAAACTGACTTTTTTAAAAAATAAAAAAATGATTTTTTTTAAATAAAAATCAAAATTTTAAAAATAAATTTAATTTTCAGAAATTATTATTTTTATATAAAATAAATAAATAAGTAAAAAGAAAATTTGAAATTCAATGGCATGAGCTTGAAAATTTGAGTGTTGGGGAGGGGTATTTTGGACTTTTTAATGTTTTGGATGGAAAAATGGATGGAAAATAGACAGAAACTAACGGCGGGTACTGATTTGAAACACAATGTTTCGTTTAGTACTTATCAGTCACAAAGTATTTTTAGGGTACTCGGATGAAAACCAAATATTTTTAGGGTACTCGTATGATAATAACTCTAGAATTTAAGCTTCAATTTTATTATCCAAACTTGTTTGTTCTACTGGTTAAAGTTAAACACTTGACATTGAATTCATTTATTAAAATTCTTGTGATTAATGGTTAATTTCTTTCCATCAGCAAGCAATTAGAATAAAAGCTAGAATATATATCTGAACAGACAGTCTAGAGAGAGAAGATGCGACCTCTCTCTAGACTTTTCCAAACCCTAAGCACAAAGTTTCACCCGTCTCCCTCCATCCTTGACCGTCGGTGGCGGCCTCTCGGGCTGTCGTCGGTGGTCTTCTTCTCTTTATCTTTCTTTCCCTTTCTTTCCTCTCCCTTACCCCTTCCTCCTTCCTCCTTCCTCCTTCAGGCCACTCAGTTCTCTCTTCCTTCTACTACTTTGTTTGCTCAGATCTACTCCACAATGTCCTTTTTGGAGCTTTTTCTCACCGTTTATGGTCATCCGGTTGGTGCTGGGCGCTGATGGGTCTTCGATTCTTCGAGATCTGAGGAAGGGGAGTCAGATCTGTGCCCAGGTATTCTCTTTCCCTTCAGTTGTGCCCCCTGTTTCCTGGCGCCACCTCCTCTCCTTTGAGGATCTGGACGTTGTCTCTCCCCATCCTGGCCGACAGGTTGGTGCTGGCCGCCGTCGAGATTTCCTTATCGGAGATCGAATAGACGGGATCTGGGTTTTACTTGGTTGCTTTCTCCTTGGCCTCCTCATCCCCTATCCTATAGGTTACTTCCCAAACCTTCGCCTCATCAAACTTCCTTTCCCGACCTTGGTGGTGTGATTCGGGGCTCACGGTCAGCGTTAACCGGCGTGGGTTGTTCAGCTTTCGGCTCTGTTGAAGTTTTGGGGGTTGGGTTCGGTGGGGTTTCACTTTGGATGTGGTGGACGGTTTAGGTCCTAGGGAACTTCCTGAGTTTTGGGTCGACGGTGGGATTTTCCCAGCATCGGGGCTCCTACTTTTCTCTTTGTGGGATCTTTGCTAATTGTGGGGGAAGAAGAGATTTGGGTGTTGATTGCTCTGTGGTTCTGAGTGGGGGTTGACTCCGTCGCTTTCGGGGGGTGGCTTCTCGGTTTCTGGGTTTTCACTTCTCATCTCGGTGTTTTGGACCAGTGGTTGTTCGCTTGTTTTCCGGCCGAGTTTGGTCGACAATGCTTTATTTCAGAGAAGTGGTTCCGGCAGCTGTGGTGTAGCTCTTCGGTGGCTCGGGGCTCGAGTTCTCTCTTTTTTCTTTTCGTTTTTTTAGGTTTTACTTTAGTTTGGGCCCTGGTTGGCCTGGATGGGCCTGTTGGTTGTTTTTTGTTTGGGCTCGGCCCTTGTGTATTTGTACTTCATGTGAGTTATCTGGGTGTAGGCTTGTGTTAGACCCATTGTTGTAATGTTTAGTTGGCTTTTAAGCCTTATTCGACGTCTAACTTAAGGGGTAATACCCTCGGCCATGTCTTTCACTTTTGAAAACATGATCTTTTATATATAAAAAAAACTTGCTGATAAAATATATATATATATATATATATATATATATATATATATATATATATATATATATATATATATATATATATATATATATATATAGAAATATGAAGAATATGTTATATGTGCATATTTTGAGTTGTTTTGTGAGTGAGATGTGATACCACATACATATACCCTACCAAATTAAAGCAAATATAGGCTACGGATTGGACTACCAATCCATTTTTGCTTCCGTAATTGGTAACTACAAGCCTATCTCATCGACCTATCTTGCTATATATACAACTCATGTTATTTTTGTACCCTCTCTCTTTATATATAGCTACCCTCTACTCCTAGCTAGCTATACTCACCAACTTAATTACCCTAATTATCATCTCTCTTAATTAATCCATTAGCTACTAGATTTTAATTAATTAACCGTGGTGCTAGTTGTGCTAATCTACTCGGAGAATGATTGATTAGATGATAGAAAGATTATTAATTAATTTGCTAACTAAATGATATATAGTTATTTGACAATAACGGGGGGAGTTGTGGACTCCACATGCTGATATTAATTCGAGTCATATAGCTAGTGTCGTAGCATAGTTTTGTAGGGGTAAAACTGAGTGTTTATTAAAAGAGATTCATATTTATTGGACATATTTTAAAAAGATAGTAATATTTTTACATTTTCGAATTCATGGTAAATATGTCGGTTTATCGTGTATCATACAGTAATAATACACAAAATTCAATACTGTAAACCCTAGGGGGCTGCTCTGCCCAGCCTCCTCCCCCTCCCCCCTTCCTCTTTGTTCTCCACCATTGAAGCCTCTACTTCACAGAGCAGCCTCCTCCTCTCCCACCCCCTCCCCTCCCTTGCTACATCATGGAATCCCTTGAAGGCGCTCCACACACCCATTTATGGGTCCATTCTACCCATCTATGGGTTTTATTTTTTTTGTTTTTGTCTTGTTTTGCAGCCGGTCTACCCCCATAGGTCGCTACCCATCGTTCAAGCTGCTCCACGGTCTCTCCCTTGATTCGTGCTACCGTTCCTGCATCACCGGACCGGCCCCGCCTTCGAGCCAGTAGCCACCGTGGCCCCCCTGCCGTTCACCGGATTACGGGCTCCACGCGCCATATCCCATCCGCAGCGGCCTACCGCCCCAGGGTCACCCCTCGCCGGCATGGGCCTGCTTCCTAAATGGATTTTGGGATCCGGGAGGAAGAACGGGAGTTCGGGACCTACTTCACAGACACCCAACTTCGGGACTTTCAACCCCAAACAAGTTTTTGCAGCAGGCAGATCTCGAGAATTCTGCATTAAAGACAAATTCTGCAGTAGGTTTCGCTGTTTTAGTTCGAATAATCATGTGACTCAATAAGTTTAGGAATTTGGTTTATTATTTTTTTGTAACTTTGGATCGAAGAAATCCTAAGTTCGGATCCGCGAATCAAAGCGGACTATATGTATGGAACCATGTGTGCCCGACGGGCTACGGCCGGTTGGGACAAAAGCTAGTGTCCGGGACTGTTAGGTCCCTCATTGTAAGCACGATTTTATCGTAATACTATTTCTTTCCCGTTTAAAAAAAATACAAAATTCAAGTATTTAAAATGTACAAATTATACCTACTATATATATATATAAGTATTAAGATTTTAGTTCTTGGTTTTGTTTTACTAGGCTGATCTAATATCATGAGCATTAATTCAGAGGGTCATGCCGAATTCAATAGAGGAACACTATAACAGATGAAAAGTTAAACACTTCTTCGTCTCGATCAGTGAAGATTTTATGGTCCAATAGAAGGTCTGTCGGTAATACCGTCTCATTGGACGTAGGGTGGCATCGGTTTTACTAAATACCGGCACAACATTCTTCAATTAGATCGGGTACCAGTATTTTTACGTTTCTAAAGGCCCTCATTATCATTAGGTGGGGACGGCGTTTGCTGGCTCTTCGGAAGGATGCATAGTCCAATTGAGTCATTTCGGTCCCTGGTTACAGGGCCGCCCAAGTCGTCACTCTTGGGCTTCGGTAATCTATTATAGCACAATCTAGAGTCGATTTGTGCATGTTCGGATCATAGGGTTCACTCGGTCCTACTCCACGGTCTTCAACCGTTGTACCGGTTGGCTCGGTCGTTATCGCAACATTCTCCTTTCGACACTCTTGAAACACTTAGGTGAAAAAGTACTTTTCAATTTAGCAGTTGTCCCACGTTGTGTGGATTTCTTATTTTGTTTCCTTACAGTTATTTCAATTGTTAGTTGTCTCTTCTGGGTGACCCGCTTTGGGACTGTACTCCCGGAGATTTCATTTTATTAATCTATTACTCTCATTACCCGCTCAAAAAAAAATATTGTTGTTGTTTCACTCTTAATACGTATAGTAGGAGTTGTTTGTGTAGCTTATGGCGCAGTACACCTATCTTTAATAGGGTACCAGATTACCATCTCAACTATAAATGATTTATCCCATTTAGTAGGAGTTCAGAAAAAGTATTTTTGATCAATGTAACAATTCTCTAAAATAAAAAGTTAAGATTTTAGTTGTGATGGTTAATTTGGGGTATGATATAAAAAAGAAATATAATTTAATGTAAACTCAATTTTCAAGTATAAACGGACAATTTATATATGAATTCCTAAATCAAATAATATGGTTTGGATTCTAAAAATCTTTAATCACATAATTTTTAAATAGGTAAAAGTATAAATTTTAATTTTAATATTACAAATAACTAAAAACAAGAGGTGTTAGATCCATTTAGTATCACAATTCATATAAGTTTATAATTTCCATTTAAGTTCGAATTGCGATATAAAATATTAATATATAATACAATAATAAATTTTATATAGTAAAAACCTCATGTTACAATAAATAATATATATAGGGTTGGTATCAGGTACAAACCACCCCTTATTGAGCAAACTACGAACCAATCTGAGTCATAGGATCCCCCCAAAGTGATGTCAGCAGAGCGCACCAGATGCTGACACGTGGACAATAGATATATAAAACACCGCGCCTTATTGTGCAAACTACGAACTCACCAGGTGCTGACACGTGGCGCGCACAGTGCTAATAGTTTGGGCGCACAGTGCTGATAGTTTGGCACTGTGCTAAACTATCAACACTGTGCGCCTAAACTATTAGCACTGTGTTGCGCAAACTATCAGCACTGTGCGCGCCACGTGTCAGCACCTGGTGAGTTCGTAGTTTGCACAATAAGGATGGTTTTTACTGGATAGCTACCCTATATATATAGGATAACAATCAGGTACAAACTTACATCTTTCGTAAGAACGTAGATGTCACGCCCCAAATCCGGTTCTTGCCCGGACTCGAGGCATGACTAGTAATAAATGATTTAAAAGGCAATAACTCAACAATAAATTCCTGAAAAACTCCAATATGAAACTCAAATCCACAAAATTCGGTTTAAAACATAAATAACCCTCTAGGGGTGTAATAATAATCCTCCACAAGGTTTGTTCCAAACAGAAATAAAATAAAAGCGAAGTCTCTACAGATACCCACACCTCAATCAAGCCTGTAAACACAACAATAAACTCATAGGGGTGAGCTTGCGCTCAGTAGGGAAAATCCATAACAAGGTGGACTTTAAATGCACTAAAATCAACAACAAAGTCAACAAGATAGTTCTTAACAAACACGGGTAATAGGTAAGCCAGCCAATGTCGTGGCACATGAAGTCACCACCCTCCGATCCACATATGATGTGTCCTCTCGGATTTTCCCTCAAATACAGAGGAGACGCATATCATTGAGGCGACCGGAAACAACCCTTCGGGGCGCTTATCATCGGGATTCTCAGAAACGTCTCCAAAAGATTTTATGTCCTCGGGAACCAAGGTACTACCCCCACAGGAAGCATACACTTGGGCAATTCAATAATAATCAGATAATAATTGAGTAACACACTCAATCCGAAACACGAAGCAATCCATTCCCAATAACCACCAATTCACTGTCACACATAGCTCACACGTCACTGTTTCACCACAACGCACAACACACGAATCACACAATCACAATTTACCGTTCACTTACCAGTCTCGACCATCGGGGCATCGATCACCTGATTGCACCGCTCGGTACAACCAGTCATACTCGATGCTCCAAGCAACCATTTAAGGAAAACAAGCAATCATTCAAATACAATCAACGGTCAAGTACGAGTTTAATCAACCAATCATAAAAACCTTCAATCGAGCATTCAAATATGCAATTCAACTAGTTCCAATAGACTCTTTAGCCTATCCACTAAGCAATCAAACAACCAAGCATGTGATCCTAACACGCAACTAATCCGAGGGCTTTGCCAAGGCCGCTCTACCAGTAAAACAATTCCCAAGTATTGAAAGCGAGTTACACTAGTGATTGGCATCCTAATCATTCACCACTAGACACTTCCGGTTATTAGTAATAGAAAGACAATTATTCTAGTTATTCGCATCCTATAGGCATTTCTAGGACCTTTCCAATTTTATTAGCCTAACATGCATATTAAGCATCATAAACGAGGAGTTAAGGCTTTCCCTACCTTGAGGTCTTCCTCTCAACACTCTGATGATAAGCCCGGTGGTCACCACTCCGTTCTTCGCACGGGTCCCGGCGTGATCCTTGCTCCTCTAGCTCGAGCCCCAAAGTCTTGGACACAAAGAAACGTTAATTAGACTCCACTTAAACAGCAAGTAAGACCCTCAAAGCCCTTCCAAAGTTCATCTTAAAACCGAGATCAACCAAGGTGAAAAACCCCCAAAGAAACTCCCACCCTGCTCTGCCACGGACCTGGTCACGGACCCGTGACGCCCACCCTCACGGTGACCGTCACGGAGCCGTGACGAGTGCCGTCACGGACTCCCTCACGGAGCCGTGACGTCGCCCGTCACGGGATCCGTCACGGATCCGTGGTGCACCAGGGCAGTTTCGCCCTTCTTCAACCTCCAGCTCCTTTTCCCCGAAAAACCACCTTCAAACCCCAAATTTTACCACTTCCAACTCCCAAAACAGTCAAGGACCTCCAATACTCCTCTACCCATGGTATGAATCAACAAATAAGCAAGTTTCTAATGATTCATCAAATCAAAACCAACTTAAAAGCTCCAACAAACTAAGGATTTCTCACCAAAAACCCAACAAAGCCTCTCATCAACAACATCTCACACCATTTCCACTCAAACCCAACAACATCTAGCAATTTCACCCAAAACCCATGAAAAGAGATGAAGGGGAATGAGGATTAGAGAGTTCCATTACCTCTAGAAGAGTGAGATGAAGAAGATGGTAAGGATTTGGAGAAGGGTTAGCTAGAGGAAGACTTCAAGTGGCCTCTTCTTCCTTGATTCTTCTTCAAAGCTCCATGGGAGCTTCTCTCTCTTGCTCCTCCTCCAATTTTCGGCTACACCAAGCAAAATAGGTTGGTTTTGCTTCTCCAAACTCATATAATACCTAGATGTGTCAAATGACTAAAAGCCCTTGAGCTAGAATCCCTTGTAGAAGCTTTTGGGAGGGCATAATGGTCCAAGACCACTCCCTTTTCTCTCTTTCAACCAAAAAGGGACAAGTGTCCAAGTAGGTTATTTAGTTTTCCAAAATAATTTCCAGCACCATAAAATAATGCTTTTAGTCGATAAAAAGTCTCGTTTTGACTAAAATTGACTTCCTCCAACATTATACTCAAACGAAAGGAATTTATCCCCTTAAGCCAACCGTGATGATGGCTAAGTCGTTTGGGTTCCGGAAAAGTCCCGAGTGACTTCTTGAGTCATCGGTTGACTTTCCGGTAGCAAGTCAAACTTGCTTGAAGAGTCACCGGTTCGACCGGGAGCGGGTCTTACAGTAGAACTATCAATCTGGGCCCTTGGATCGTACAATTAGTGGTCCAGATTTAATGCATATCTTTTAATATCTTTTTAATTAATGCATATCTTGTAATTGATTTCGTAATTAATCACCCCCACCCCCCTTAATTTCGGTGGCCATCCGATCTGGGTAATCAATGGCCCAGATTAGTTCTACGTCCTGACCCGAAATAAAGGTTTGTACCCTAAAGTTCCCATATATATATATATATACATTAATTAAGACTCTTGAATTCAGATCACCGTGAGTTATTTTGGGCAGTCCAGGGTGCTATTGAGGAGTAACACCCCTGTTTTATTGAACCATAGGTTTTTTGGTTCCCAGTCTTCTTTTTTTCCTGACATACTCCTTGAGCATCTGGTGCGACACACCAGTGTCGGCCAAATCGAGACGGGGAAAGACCACATGATCTTCTATACTACACACAACTGGAATAGTGACCGTTGCCTTACAATCTCCCTGGACTTATCCAGTTAATAGTTATAAAATAAATATTCTGGCTGTCACTGAAACTGTATCTCATCTTTTTTATATTACTCACAACTCACAAACATGTACAGTCTGTTTGACCTTTCCACTTCTCATTAATAAATTGATAGTTCTTGGGTTAGAAAAAGGGTCTTGAATAAGAATAACAAAATGTTTGAATCCTATTATAAATATGAGTTTTATCAAAATTTAATCCATCGTGGATATATTTATATATTTTGAAAATTTCATGTCAAATTTTTTTAACGAAGAGGAACCATGTTACTAAACGTTAGCTATTAAAATACTCCAATGTAGCCCTGGATTAGATGCACCAGATCATTTGCAATCAGTTTCTTCACATGCCGTTTTGACATGAGCTGATTTATGTGTTGAACGCGTTATAAACTTAAATTACATGTTCTTGATCATTTAAATAACACTTATACATTCTCGAATTAAGTTGTCTAAGCGGCATGATCAACCGTCTCTTAGACAAGAGAAGCCCATATCATGCAGGCTTTTTAACACCAGTGTTTTCTTCGTGTCTTTAAAATAACTTATTCGGAAAACAAACAAAAATTTATCACATGAAAGTCTTATAAATAGAAAAGAACTCCTTTTTTTACTATCTCCAAGGTTATTAACATTACCAATACTATACGATACCCGATTTTTTTCTACGACCTATGTCTGTCAGGGTTTCGATGCAGCGTCACCGTTGTAGACCTCCCCCACCCGGTCGAGTTCCGGTTTTATCCCCCCGCCTCTGGGTCGGGACCCCAGGCCCCCTCTCCGCCGATCTTACCCGCCCCTGGAGTGGACAAGATCCCATTGCGGGCAGCCTTTTCATCTTCGTGTTGCCGGATTCCCCGCCGTTCATCGCTCCTGCACCCTCATCTCGTCTCTCTCCTCCATACCTCTGGGGGGATTGAGATCTAGGGCAAGGCTCTGCCTCTCTGTCCCCGGCGACTGTCACGCCAATCCATACCTTCTTTTCTCGGACTCCGTCGCCCTTGAGGTCCTCTCATGCTCGGACTCCGTCGCCCTTGAGGTCCTCTCCGGGACTCTCGGCGCCGATTTCTTCACCACCGTCCCCGGTGCCAAGTTCGGGTCTAGATGGGATTGCCTCGCAAATGCAGTTGGGGAGACAAACCCACAATTCACTGCCAGATACCCCTCCATCTCCTTCGTCAAATCCCCTTCCGTCTCTACCGTCTGGGCAGAGAAATTGGGATTCGGGTCCTGGGCCTTCGTCTCCGAAGGTAAAATCATATATTGGGGCGTTAAGGTTTGAGCCTCCAATAGAGGACAAACTTAGGTTTTCAGCCCATCCCCGCCGCGTCTCATCCCGTCTCTGTCTCCACTTCTCCCGAGGTAGGTTATGTCTCTCTTCTCCACCGATATGGGGTTCTCGGCCCTGGGTTACTTCCACCCCAAGCAACGACCCTGTCCCTTTCCCTCCGAACCCTAAATCGCCGAGTTCCTGGGATTACCACGACCTTTCTCTGGTTCTTGTTTCGGGCGGTGCGTTGCCTAGGGTTGCGCCTTCACCTGGGCCTCCGAGGTATCGGGTTCTCTCTCCTGATCAACCCTCGTCGCTGCTGAAGCCTCTGGCGCGTCCTTCTCCTTGGCCTCCGCCCCTGTCGCTGCCTTTAAATAAGTCACCGTCGTCCCTGAAACCGCCTCCTCCCTGGCCTCCACCCCCGCTCCATCCTCGAACCCTCTCTCGATTATGGATCTGGCTAATCGGGTGGATCTTTGTTATTGTTTCTGACTTCATCTTGGTGGGGTCAATGACGACAGGAATCCAATGCCCTATCATTACTGTTGAGGTCCCTCAGGATCTCCAATACCCCGCTCCTCCTCACCGTCTTCTCTCTTTGCCCAAGGGGCATCACTTGCCTATACGACATCCCAGCTCAGTGATAATTGGTCCATCCAATACCGTCAGTGACGGTTATAGTATGCCAAGAACTGGGACACCATTGTGTCTTTTATCTGTTCTTGTTCTTCGCGGTCAGAAATTTACTCTTGATACACTCAAATGTATTTGAAGTTAAATTAATGAATTGCACCATTCGTTCAAAAAAAAACTTTGCCAATATTTGGTACACAAAATGAGTATCATGTCACCAAATGAGATCTTTGTATTGTAATAGGGCAAAAGTTACGTTTCAAATTAAATAGAAAGAATTGATATTTGAGGTCCCTCCTCGGTGAATCTCCATCGGAGTCTCCTCCTTATGAACATTCTCCCCTACACATGGGTTGCTCGTCCTTACTCTCTGACTAGCACGTACTTTTTTGAAATCGTTGAAAAGGTTGCAGATCTCAATGGGATAAAAGAGCACGATAATAGATTTGATGACATCAATCACATTAAAACCCGTACTTGACTTTTTTATTGTCACAATTCATGTACTCAATCGAGACTCACGCACAAATCATCTACTATGCAGGTTATCGTTTGCAACATTACCCAACCTAAAGTTCCAAATCCATGATTAACACTTAGAGCCACGACAATGGGAGATCTAGCCTGAGACTGAAAAACTAGGTCAAGAATTATCGGTTTATAGAATCCCGACGAATCTAACTAAGGGCGAGGGATTGGTGACGAAAAAGATATCAGCTAATTACAAAAGGGAGCACAACTGTCTTTCTAGATGTCTTGTATAAGATCAAAATACTATAACCGACAGTAAAACGCGCATAGAGTACAACTGTCTTTCTAAATGTTAGTAAGATATTTTATTAACTATATTTTTATTTCTTATGTAACGGAAGTCACTCATATTTAATTCGATTTAATTTTTCTAACAACATTATATTACCATATATACATATATCAATTAGTTCATCGAAACACACAAACAAAACACTCTGTTGATAAAAATTGAAAATAAATAAATAAAATCAAATTAATGATATAAAAAAGAAATTTAAATAAGAAAAGAAATAATAAAGCACTCTTATTGGACCCATTATATGTCCCCCACACCGTTCTCCATGATGTGATTTTGATCTCTCTCCACTCTCATTCTCTCTTCCTCACTCTTTCTTCCCCAAAAACAACCCACAAATTTCCATTTCCTTGAAGATACTCCGATGTCCCGCGACAAAGGCAAGGACGTCGCGGCCGGCTCGAGCGGCGGAGAAGTCCACCACCAGCAACAGCCACCACCGTTGAGCCGTTACGAGTCCCAGAAGCGAAGGGACTGGAACACCTTCGGACAGTACCTCCGCAATCAGCGGCCTCCGGTCGTGCTGTCACAGTGCAGCTCATCGCACGTGCTCGAGTTCCTCCGCTACCTCGACCAGTTCGGAAAGACCAAGGTGCACCTACAAGGCTGCGCGTTCTTCGGGCAGCCGGAGCCGCCCGGTCCCTGCACCTGCCCGCTCAAGCAAGCTTGGGGCAGCCTCGACGCGCTCATCGGGCGGCTCCGGGCAGCGTACGAGGAGAACGGAGGGCTGCCGGAGACCAACCCCTTCGCGAGCGGAGGCATAAGGGTATACCTCCGGGAGGTCAGGGACTCCCAGGCCAAGGCCAGAGGTATACCCTACAAGAAGAAGAAAAAGAAGAGAGGGTTGGTCGCCAAGCGATCCTCCGATCATCATCACGACAACAACAACAACTCGAGCTCGAGCTTTGCTATGCAGTAGTAGCGAGGCAATTTTGAAGCAGGAAAATGGTAATTTATTAATTTCATAATTCTATTTTTTCTATTTTTGTCTTGTCATCATGAATTATTGTGCTTGTGATACATCTTGGCATGAATTCAATTTTGTGGGTAGCTTCTTATTTTAATGCTAATATGGGAATCTAAGAAATAAATAGAGTTAAAATGTGTCCATTCAAGTAATTATCTTTGATGTGTTGAAAGGTCAAGAAGTGAGAAAATGTGCTAAACTTGATGGTAAAACCCTAGGTGATGAGAGAAAGAGAAAGAGATTGGAAACCCTAATTTAGAATAGTAGGTAATTACTTTTAGGAGACACTGACAAAGACAAAGTTACCTTGTACCTTAATAATAACTGTGTACCTTAACATCTCTGCCACTCCTACATTACCTGCTAGCTAGCTACTCACAACATTATTTACTGTAATAATGTAACTCCAAAACTATTTAAATATAGATTTTTCACACACATTCTCTATCTCTCATGCAAAAATCATAGTAATTTCATTCATGCAAGATATCTTGTTCATTTTCGATGAGCGTGGCTACAGGTTTTGTCCGACATGAAAACTCTCCAGTAGTGCAAGTTTCTTCTTCCATTTAAAGTAGTTCCTCATGTTTGTCTGTTTATTCATATATTGTGTTTGGCTGATAAAAACATATATGCATGCTTGGAATGAACAAGATATATAATATACCCGTGGAAACGTTTGCTTATTATAATGTGTTTGGTTGACACTGGACAAGTAAAAACATGTCTCAATCTCTTGGATATTTTTGAAGATCCCATAAACAATACAGTTTATAATATATATACTTGTATATGTGAAGATTTTGTCTCTAATTTTTTAATAGATATGCAATATTGACCTTTACATGGATAATGCTACTCTATACATGTAATTGGCCACTCACTTGAGGGGGTGCTGAGGTAGCTTAATTAGTGACTGATTGATTATGGCATCAAAATATTTAAAAACTACCTCAAACGATATACCATTTGATCGTCAATGTTGTTGGTTTGAAACTATATGTAAAACTCAAGTTTCTTTATCGATATTTGTCTACCAATTGATAAATGGTTTTTTCCTCGAAAATAAGTCCTTGTGCGTTCTGATATATTACGTGTTATTATTATTTCAGGGCTTTGAATAATTTCCAAGAGTTATTAGCACAATGGGATGGAATGTTGATGCATATTGTTGGGTACTCTTCCATGGATCTAAAGTTCTTGGCCTCTTATTATTATATATATGGCTCAAGGGCTGTAGTTAATGTTGTTTAAAATTGAGAACCAGACTTGAAGCTTGAGGTTGGTGATAGAGAAGAAAGTATATGGTCATATGGGTAAGTTTCCTTTTTGAGTAAGTTTCCTTTTATGTTTGAAGTTGCAAGTATAATATGTTTTCAAGTTCAATTAATCATCACATTAAACACTGCTCTATTACATTTGTAAATTGAAGGTAGTAGATTGATGCAATTATTACTACAGTTTCCCAAACATTACTTGCATGATTGCTTGAAGAAATTGCATGCATTCAAGCTTCTTAATTACATATGTAGTTGTTTTCAAAAATTGTATACATATATTAACACATTGTTACTCATATGTTAATTTTAATTTTAAAGATCTATGAATTAAAACCAAAAAATACACATTTATAGTTTAATATATAAAGAGTGAAAAGAGAATCTACTCCATTCTCTCACGTTTGTCGTGTCTCACCTAAAGAAACCCTAAATTCTAGGCTTGTTATGTCGTCCAATCCCTCTGTCACTATCGCGACTCTAGTCACCACGACTGTCTCATCACCGCCTGCACCACCTATGGATCTCCATGCATCGCCACTTTTTTTTGTTTTAACCATCCCACCGCCACGCCCGTCTTCCGAGGTCGCCATCTCTTTTAAGGCTCAGCGTAAACAGAAGCCGAAGGTACTACAATCCGAACCAGTCTCGCCCTCCTCGCCACAAGCCACCATAACCATCTTGACCATTTCCCCGAGTGTTACCACGCCGGTGTCGCCCCATTCCAAACCAAAACGGGACCGGCTAGTGAAAACCCAAGCTCTTGCTTTGACACCAACCAACTCGTCACAAACTCTCTCTCTCTCTCCCATCCTCGGAGACAGTCCTGAGTCTCTGAAATATCTGAAGGGAATTCTTTCCCCGGAAGAGGAGTATGCCGACCAGGGAGTCTCGAGGAAGGAGGTGTGGACATCGTTACACGACCCGTTCCCACTCCCGAACGCAGACCAAATTCCGGTGATCCCCTCTCTGTTGTCACTGCATGTATGCTACGTCGACATGGGGTAACTCCGCCACCCCCTTCAGAAACCCTAGCACCTATTGTTCCGATACCACTAAACCTATACAACTCTCCCATGGCCGGTCTCCAAGATCGCCTCTCCACATGTTTCTCTTGGGGAGAAGGAAGACATGGATGTGCTGGTCCCCTATACACCCATCGAACCGTCCATACTGGCTCGCCAACAGTTTGGTATGGTCAGGAAATTATTGTCTCCGCGACCCCCCGAAAGAAAATCATGCTAAGTATCATTACGAAAGCGTGGGGACGGTCGACATCGGGTAGGTTACAAGGATATCGGCCCGATGATTTTTGGCTTCTACTTTGAGTCCGAGGAGGCTCGTACATGGGTCCAGGGTAATGAGTCCTGGTGCTTTGATAGTCACCCTCTCCTCCTTGGGGACATTGATCCGATGGCCAAGGACCTTACTGACCTGAACCGTTTGTAGTTATGGGTCTATGCTCAAGACCTCCCACTACTGGTCAGGACAAGACAACATGGGAGACTATTGGAGCTGCCTTAAAATCTTGTGTGGAGGTGCCTTGTGACCAATGGACACTCTTCTAGGAGGGGGATGTGGGGTCAAGGTCCTCTTCTGGCAACTTGTGGATCATTCTCTAAGGAGAAATCTACTGCTGAGGTTTAAGGAATTTCTGGGACCCTATCCGGGTGTCCCTCACCTACACCAAGTTACCCATATTTTTCTTTAATTATGGGAGGATTGGGAATGTGACTTGGGAATGCGACTGGGAGATGCTAGACGTCCCATGCTTTGACACATCACTGTTGGAGTTCCAGCGGCACCCAAATAGCTAACATTATACGATAGATTGGGAAGTCAAGGAATCCCCGACCATTCCACCAGGTTTTGGGGCTTTGACCCTGAACACTATACCTAAGGATCTCTTACATCGACGCATAGGACCGATAGTAACCCTGAACATTGTACTTAACGATACAGTGAAAAAGGTCGACGATCAAAGCTGGAGAAATTGGGAGGTAGGCCAACCCTTAGGAAGTGGGATGACCGACGTCTCGGGAGCCTCCTCAAATAGAGCTATAGAATTGAAGAGGGGGTGAGCTAGAGAACCCTGTAAAGATTAGGCGAGTGATGGAAAACAGTCTCGTCAGAAGGAATGATAGACAACCGTCGTATTTCCTTGGGAGGGGTCCCTGGTGAAAGTCATTCTTCCTTATGTTACTAAGAAGTTCAGGTTCGGTCACACTCCACATAGAACTATGCAGCGTTTAAACAATACTTTAATCAATGCTCGTTCATTTCTTCCTTTCTTTAATTCCCTTTTTATTTGTCTATATGACTTTTTTAAACGGTTAAGAACGATCAAATTGTCCTATAATCATTTGTTCAGAGATTTTATGAGGCTCTTTAAATTGTAATGATTATTTTATTATTAATAATACCGATATATTTTTAGTCAAAAATATAGAAATTGAATAAACATGACTGATTATGCATTACTTGTATATTTCATCAATTAGTAAATGATGATTTGATTCTATACTAACTTATGTCACCTATACAACAAAAAACCTCACAGAGGTTACTCTCAAAACCCTTCTAGGGTTCCATACTTCGCCGCCGCTGCCGCCGCCTGCCCGTCGCCCTCCTCCACGATCCGCTCACCTGGTCCTACCCCCTTCCCCCGTAGTGCTACTCTCCCTCTCCCCCATCACTATGGTGTTCCCGTTCCATCGCTATCATCGCGAAGGACACCCCCCGGAATCCATGGCTGCCGAACCATCTCACTCCGGATCATCTCGTTGAGTCTGGTCGTCCACGCCCTCCCATGATCGATCAAGCCAACCCTATTTTGGCTCTACACAATAGGGGATGGTACATGCACGACATGCACCACGATCCGACGTGGTTGCATATGGATCCTTGGCACCGCCCTCCACCGGAGTCCGTCCGGATGTTTGCAGCCAATCCCGGCAACTGCCGTCCTCTCCCGGATTGGGATCAGCCACTCCAACGTCAGGAGGCACTAGCTCGGGGCCTGATTCCAGTTCCCCCACCGGCGGGCACCGGGAATCCGGGATTTCCATGGGATTCGATGCACTATTTTTCCTGGTCTTCGGCTTATCAACCAGGATATGGCCAGCCGGAGTTTGGGAGGCAGTCGGGTAGGGCTTCTCAATATCCGGGCCATGTCAACCCGAGAAGGACCGAGACCGGCAGGAGCCGAGCACACCAGGAGCATCAGAGTACTACTGTCAAAGTGCTGCACCCGTCGCCGACAATAACCAAACGTCAAGCCACGGATATCCCAAGCCCTAAATCTCGCTTGAAGATTGAGGCCAAGTGGAAGAAGCCTGATCCACGGCTGGGGGATCTGATGAACTGCACTTTGGCTCGACGGGGGATTCTGCGCTTCACCACATCCGTTGGACCAAGACCCAGGGTGATCAAGACGGGTCACAAACCGGAGCCTAACAGGCAGCCAACCTCCACTGACTAAGCACAGGAACAGGACACTAGCCCGGGGGCCTGCAACCCCCCAGGGGAGGAATGATCCCCCAGAGCGGGGGTGGGAAGGACCGCCAGGGACCTATACCCACAGACCCGGGACGTCTACAACCGGGAAGTCTCGGGGAATTCGCACCAAAGGCTTTATCTATTTTCAGGTTGATGGTTTTAGGACAAATAAAACTTTGACTAGGTAGATTTCATTATGTTAGCTTTATTTTGTTTGAAACAGTGGATCGAGGAGTTCCTGAGTTTGGATCTGCGAAACAAAGCAGACTATTGATATGGAACCATGTGCGCCCGATGGGCCACGGCCGATCGGGGCAACAGCTGGTATCCGGGACGGTTAGGTCCCACATTGTAAACACGTTGATTTAGTAATACTACTTCCTTCCCGTTTCAAAAAAAAACTTATGTCACCTATGATATGCAATCTGATATAATGTGAAGTGTTTGATTATATATAGAAAATTTAGTTGGCTCTGTAAATTGGTCAGTGCATATATGAGAAATGTTGCTTAGGAGAAGTTAACTATATATAATGAAGATATAATTTAATTTTTAATTCAAAATTCATTGTGCTATACCCACTTACATAATGTGATGTCCCACCTATTTTATGTTTTATTTTGTTATTATATTTTCTCATTGGATTCCTCATTACCAAGTCTTTAGGATCTTTGACTTGATCACCATGTCTCTCCATTTATTCAATTGTTTACATCTTCTTTCTAGGCATAATGTATGATGTCTACAGGCACCTTATAAAATCATGTGTTTGTGGGGAGTGACAAAATAATTAGGTGATATATATGTCTTTGATTCGGTGAATGTTTGTGAACATACGAATGAATATATGTGCATGGATCACTAGCGGATCCTGAGGAGATATGGGTAGCCATACCTAGCCATGAAACAAGAAGAAAGTAGCTTAATGGTAGGGACTTTCCACTTTCCCCTTGTAACCAAGGATTGATACACGGCGTAAACAATTTTTTTTTGTCACCCCCAACTCCCTCTCTGGTTGTGATTCCATGAACTGCAATTGCTTCACCCAACTCTCCCCGTCTCTGTAGTATTGGACAGTGTTTTACCATATACGCAATAGATGCATTTGGAGCACTCACAATAAGCGAACCACGTCTCGAATCACAATTTGCGATTCACGATTCGTATGTGGTGGCGTGCGTGATTCGTCACAATTGTGAGTCGCTGGTTGGAGAATCGCGATTCACGGCCAGCCCAATGACAAGACTTCCAACGGCTTTTTTTAAATCAAATTAAATACAAAAAAAAACTATCCCCCCCTATAAATACTCCTACCTCATTCATTAAACCACCAACATTCCTCTCCAAATTCTCTCTACTTTTCCTCTCAAATTACCAAATTTCTCACCCTTATTTCAATCTAAACTGCCCAACGACTAGGCTCAAACGAGGGAGGAGTTGCAAGCCGAACTTCGTGCAATGGAGCAACGAATCCGGCGTAGGATCGACATAATGATAGAGAGAGAGAGCAACTAAAGATCAATGCATGGAGGCAAAGGATCGAACGAGGTGAACCTTCCCGACGGCAGATTGATAGAGGTCGTGTTGAAGCCCAAAACCGACTGATGCAGGATTATTTCGTCGAGCACCCAACCGATGGGCCCGATATATTCAGGCGTCGATTCAGTATGTCCTGACCACTCTTTCAACGGGTGATGGAAAAGGGAGCGAAGCATGATGATTACTTCATTCAGAAGCTGGACGGTGCAAGATGTATGGGGTTATCAATGCACCAGAAATGCACCGCCGCGATACGAATGCTCGCGTATGGGTGCTCGGCCGATTCATTGGAAAAATCCCTACGTATGGGGGTAAGTACCATACTCCAATGTGTAAAACATTTTTGTAAGGCCGTTATTGAGGTTTTCATGGAGGAATACGAGCGTAAACCAACAACGGAGGACATGACTCGATTACTCGAATCAGGGTACAACCGAGGGTTCCCCTGTATGATTGGGAGTCTTGACTGCATGCATTGGGAGTGGAAGAATTTCTCACTCGCATTGCTAGGAGCCTACGGTCGGGGAGACCACCACGGGGATCCAACCGTTATGTTGGAAGTTGCAGCGTCCTGTGACTTGTGGATTTGGCATTCGCTTTTCGGGATGGTTGGCTCGAAAAATGACATCAACGTCCTCAACACTGACCACTTATTCAAGGACGCTTTTCATGGTCGAGACTTAGCCTTGGAGTACGAGGTCAACGGGCATCGCTACGACTGACCTTATAATTTGGTTGACGGTATTTACCCATCATGGAGTCGGTTCGTGAAGTCGATTCCCCATCCCCTTACTCGCAAACACAAATTGTTTGCTAGAGTTCAACAAGGTTGTCGGGAATATATAGAACAGACGTTTATAGTCCTCCAAGCACGGTGGCACATAATTTCCAAGCCCGCTCGTGTTTGGAAGAGGACGACTTTGGCTGATATGATGCACACTTGTATCATTCTACACAACATGATTGTAGAGGATGAACGCGGCCGATACGAAACAAAAGATGACGACTTGTATTACGATCCTGTTAGTCTTAGTGCCCGTAGTTCAATCCTAAATGTCCAAATGTATATATCATCGTTAGCAATAAAATTAAAGCGGCTTTATATTACTTATGTGTTGGAGTAATATATCGATGTGTGCTCTGATCTATGCCCACCATGCGAATAGAACCATAGATCGAGATAGATCACACTCGATGGGTCCCTAGTCAACAAAGCTTCACTAGAAGCGACTAGTATGAAAGATGGCTCTTTATGGCTTACGTTCTGTTAGTCATTGGAATGGGATTCCGGAGTCTGATCATAGATATCATGTGGGACATGATATTGGACGACCCGCCCTGAATATGTGCCATAGATTAAGTCATGAACATATTCAGTGTTGTAGCTTGTCATGTATCCTTAGACCAAGGAGTCTTTGTGATCGCTATGTAGTCAACAACTGAGTTTGACCTGAGCCTAACGTTGTCCGTAACAGGGCTTCCATAACGGCCAGGATTGGCTTGGGGACGGGCTACATGAGTGACACGAAAGACGGCTAAGGGATTTATCCCTCATACTAAGGTATGGGAAAGATATCGGTTCTCGGCCACTTGATCGAGAGTGACTGGAAGAATAGCATGGCCATGCACATGATACTGGGTATCATATCTTCAGTCATCTCACATATCAAGGAACGGTGATTGAGAATAATAAGGATGACGGCTCTATGCCTTATCTCAATCAGGATATCGGAGATAAAAGGATAATGACAGGGACGACGGAAAGGTTAGAATCGACAGGGTCGATTCGTTATGTAGTGTCAGGCAATACTAAAGTCTCGTTAGTTGCCACTTAAATAGGATCAAGTAAAATGGGATTTTACGTTGATCTATTGACATGCATAAACCTAAGGGTCACACCGGAGGGTGAAACTCATTGACACATTTATGGAGAATGGCCAAAAGGGAGTTGTCTCGGGACATGACCAAAACTGGGTTTTGGGTCATGTGCCCGTAAGTGAATAGGACTTTACGGATCGAGACAAGGCTTGGAGTCTTGGGATTGATCGCGTCGGATAATGTTGGACATTTCCGGTATGGAAGGCATGGAGGCGATGAGCGAATCACGGGACCTCGTTGGAAATGGTCACGGGCCATGTTCCAAGAGGCCCATGAAAGGCCCATGCAACCAAGGCCCATGGAACTAATTAATCAAGTCTTGATTAATTAGTACTAAGTAAGCAAGACAAGGATTAAGGTGTTGGTGATTCACCACCTAACCCAATCTTGTCTTGCCATACTTTGTCCTATTTACACCTTACTTGACACCATACTTGTCCCATGCCTTTAGTTGGACAAGTATGGGTTTTGTTATGTTTAAGTCATCTTTTTTCAACATAACAAACACAAGACAAGAATAGGAAACACATTTTCTCTCCCTCTTCCATGGCCATTTCGGGTTTGGCTAGTTTCCTCCTCCATTTTTGTGTTCTTGAGTCATCAAAGAGAAGAACTACGTGGCTTTGATTCCCATGTGGATACGTAGGCGTCTTGGAGACTCAAGCCAATCATTCGTTAACCGGTGTTCTTGTTTTGGTAAGAACTAGTGCTGAATTTTTCTCTTGTTAATCCATTCTTTGTTAGTTGTTTCATGGTTCTAATTGTCTCTTGGTTTTCATTGATTTTCCGCTGCGAGTTGGTTCATCTCCAACCCTACCTCGAGACCCAACAGTGGTATCAGAGCCGTGCTACCTTCGGGATTCACAAGACGGTGTTCAAAGTTTCGGTTTTGCTTGAAAGTTTCGTTTTTGGCATGTTGTTTTGCTAAATTGTTTGATAACATGTTTTAAATTATTGTTTATGGATTTAATACATGTAAAATGATTTTTTGAAAATTATTTCAAATCTGGAAATTTTGAAAAAAAATTTGATTTTTCGGGTCTCGGGAGCGGGACTCTCGGGGAGCCGAAACCGGGACCGAACGGGGCTCCGTTGGACGGAGCTAGGCCAAGCATGACCATTGGATGGTTGATATGCAAAGGCTAAACCGTTTTGTTAGTTATGACGAGTTTGGAACCGTCATGATGAACTCGAAGATCAAATGTTCAAAAGTTTCATTTTTGAACGGTTTCGATAAACCGAGCATCAAAAAATTTCGAAACTTGGCTATTAATTAAAACCGGAAAATCACATGATGTTTGATAACATGCTTGTTTGATAACACGATGTGTGATGTGATGTTGGCATGGTGTACATAATAGCCCCGAGCTCGATTTAATTATTTATCGCTTTTCACGGCCTGCGAGCCGTTAGAGTTAACGTGTAATTATTCTTTCAAGGTGTGGTCGTCGAACCACTTGTTTGTAATATTTATTTATTCCCGACCTGCGAGTCGTGTATTAAATTGTAATATTTTACTCAAGATGAAGAAAGGGCGAAAAGGTCATTTGGTGGCTTTTCGGGTGTTGGCATCGGCTTGGAGTCGGTGGAGCTCAAGAAGCTAGTGGGAGTTAGTTTAGGGGGCTATTATGTGCACATTTATCGCTTTATGCTTGGTTTAGTTTATGCATGATTAATTCTATGTGCTTTAGAATTGCATGCTTAACTTTATTTACCGAGCATATCACCTCACATGCAAAGATAAAATTGGAATTTTAATCCTTGTGTGTGAACCCTTAGAACCGTCATTGCATTGGATGTAGTTGACGGGTTCAAAGGAAGAATTACATTGGATGTAATTTGAGGCATCATTGCATTTGGAATGTAGTTGATGTGCTCATCGCATCTAGGATGTGCCAAAGTTTTGAACACAACTGGACAAGTAAAAGCGGGTCATGTCCGATACCTCCCAATCATCAACACCTTACTACCTCCCCGTCCTATGGGTGTCGTGCGCATTAGCGGAGCATCCATGGGAAAGCGGGGTAGTAGGTTTGGACGACATATGTGGGTGTCGTGCGCATTAGCGGAGCACCTACATAGTGACGAGCCATAGTTGAAAATTGGTGGACCCGACTACGATTCTCGGCCTGAGGTTGAGCTAGGGTAACAGATAGGGTAAGTCGTGTACATAAGTACATACCCTAGCCAAGAGTCACATTGGATGTGATTGGATGGAGTCCTACCTACATAGCTCGATTAAGTGGTGAGCATTAGTTCAGCTTAATCGAGTGAATCAAGGATCTTGGTTTCAGATTCTAAAGGTTTAGAATTGATTGTTGGTGTTTAAGCTTGATCTTCATAAAATTTATTCAGTTTACTGATTGAATTTTATCTGTTGTAGATCAAATGGCAAATTCAGCGAACATTAATAGTTTGTCATTAAAAACCATTCTTGACAGGGTCAAGCTAAATGGGACAAACTATTTGGACTGGTACAGAATTTTGAGGATAGTCCTCAAGTCTGAACGCAAAGAATATGTCCTTGACAAGGCTGTCTCTAAGACCATATCAGAGTTACATGAAGTGTCATTAACTGCTGAGAAGAATATCTCAGGGATCTGGGATCCAAGGATATTCTGATGGTCAACAAGGGAATTGGAAGTGGCAAGGGCTGGGCCCATGCGCACTTGGCAGGAAAGATGAGACACCTGAGAATGTCTGCTTCTACTGCCAACAGCCTGGTCATTGGAACCGGGATTACAGGAAGTTCACGGCTGATCTGAAGAAGGGCAGTGGGACTGCGCCTTCATCAAATAGCCTGGATGATCTGAAGAAGGGCAGTAGGACTGCGCCTTCATCAGGAAACCTGGATGATCTAAGGAAGGGCGGTGGGATCGTGCCTTCATTCGGTATTAACTCTATAGAGCTACATCTCTCTACTTCCAAAGATTCATGGGTATTAGATACCATGACTGAATCTCACACATGCACTAATATATGGTGGCTGAAAGTAGGAGAGATTTGGAAAGCACGAAATGGACCTCAGAGTTGTGGCAACTGCTGTAGGATCCATGAGTCTTGCTTTGCCAAGAGGCCTTGTCTTAGTATTGTATAATGTATATTGCATACCTACTCTTAGTAGGAATATTATATCTGTATCCGTGTTTGACAAGGAAGGATATAATGTTAATATTGGAAATGGAGTTTTCAATGTTCTATGCAATGATATGTTTTATACCAGTACTGACATGGTTGGAGGATTGTACATATTAGATATGGGTAACAATGCCTCAAGTTCTATATATTCCGTTAATACCAAGAGGTCTAAATCCAACGATTTAAACCTAACTCTGTTATGGTACTGTCATTTGGGTCGCATAATCAAGAAGCGCCTATCAGCACTTCAGAAGTGCGGGCTTTCAGGTTCATTCGAATTCCATTCGATCGATAGGTGCAAGGTTTGTTTGATGGGCAAAATGACTAAAGTGCCCTTTATCGATCGCGATGAAAGGGCGGGTGAATTATTGGGGCTGATACACTCGAATGTGTGTAGACCAATAAGTTCACTTGCCAGGAGGGGTTTTAGCTACTTTATCACATTTACTGATGATTACAGTAAATATGGTTATGTCTATTCGGTGAGACATAAGTCTGAAGCTTTTGATAAATTCAAAGAGTTTAAGACTATAGTAGAAAACCAGCTCGACAAAGGTATTAAGGCACTTCGATTGGATCGAGGTGGAAAATACTTGACCACAGAGTTATTAGATCATCTAAAAGAGAATGGGATCCTTTTGAAATGGACTCCTCCTAGGTCACTGTAATTGAAAGGTGTAGCCAAACGGAGAAATCGGACATTGTTAGACAATGGTCTGTTCCATGATTAGTTGGACTGATCTCCCAATCTCTTTTAGGGGTTTTGCTCTAGAGACGACCGCATTCATAGTGAATCGGGCTTCGACGAATGGTGTGGAAGGGACACCATTTTAAAAATGGTACGGGATGATGCCCGCTTTGTCCTTCCTAAAGATTTGTGGTTGCGAGGCTTATGTGAAACATTTGGTTTCGACTAAGCTCGAACCAAGATCTGAGATATGCACCTTCGTGTGGTATCCCAAAGCAACAAGGGGATACTATTTCTACAATCCCAGTGAGAACATGGTGTTCGTCGCTTGGGGTGGGGTCTTTATGGAAAAGAAGTTTTGTTTCCAAAGACGTCATTGGGAGGACTGTGCATCTCGAAGAAATTCAGGATGGTACAGATCTGTCTAAACCAATTGGCAACCCAGTAGAAAGGAGCCAGAGATTGTCGTAGAGTAAGAACCAATTCTTGTTACAATTCCGGAAGGTCCAAGGCGATTTGAAAGGATCAATCTTCCACCTCCAAGATATGGTATCCGGAGGTGACAATGAAGTCATGGTGGATCACGATGATCCAGCCACCTTTCAGGAAGTCGTGGATGGGCCCAACTCTGAGTTATGGCTGGGAGCCATGAGGGAGGAAATGCAATCCATGTCGGACAACCGAGTCTGGGAACCGGTTGATCCCATCAATGGTGTGAGGACCATAGGATGCAAATGGATCTTCAAGGTGAAGATGGACATGGACGGCAACCCTCTGACCTACAAAGCTCAACTGGTGGCGAAAGGTTATAGGCAGATCCAATGGATTGACTATGAGGAAACCTTCTCCTTAGTGGCTATGGTCAAAATCGATCCAAATTCTTCTTGACATAACTGCGTATCATAATTACGAGATATGGCAAGTGGATGTCAAAACCGCTTTCCTAAATGGAAATTTGACTGAGTACGTTTGTATGTCTCGGCCCAAAGGTTTTGACGATCCGAAGAATAAAGGAAAGATTTATAAGTTGTTGAAATCCATTTATGGATTGAAACGAACTTCTCGGAGTTGGATCCTTCGTTTTGATGAAGCTGTAATTGGATTTGGCTTAATCAAGAACGAGGATGAATCTTGCGTTTATAAGAAGGCTAGTGGGAGCAATATTACCTTTCTGGTTCTCATTGAAAACGACATCCCAACCTTGCACGAGACTAAAGCTTGGTTGAGGAAGTGTTTTTCAATAAAGGACTTAGGCGATGCTTCTCATATCTTAAGGATTAAGATATGTAGAGATCGCACCAAGAGGGTCTTGGATTTAAGTCAGGGAACCTATGTGAACAAGGCATTGAGTAGGTTCTTAATGCTCGATTCAAAGAAAGGACTCTTACCCACTAGTCATGGCATTCATCTCAGCAAGACTCAGTGTCCTAAGACACCTGATGAGCTGAAAAGGATGATGAGAATCCTATGCGCCTGGGGGCAGGATCGATCATATATGCCATGACATGTATGAGACCAGACGTCTCGTAAGCCTTATGTTGTACCAGTAGACATCATTCTAACCCGGGGGAAAGATGATGCTGAACTAGTCGTCGAAGGATGAGTAGACGCTAGTTTTCCAAGACAAATCCAGATGACTTTAGAAGTCAATCAGGATATGTGTTTACGCTGAATGGCAGAGCTTTAGCTGGGAAAGCGTAAAGCAAGATACCATTGCCGAATCTACGACAGAGGCCAAGTACATGGATGCTGCAGAGGCAGCTAAGGAGGCTATATGGATTTGGAAATTCATGGCAGGACTGGGTGTAATTAAAAACCCATCCAGTCCGGTGAATCCATTTTGCGACAACACAAGGGCCATTGCGCAAGCTAAAAGCCTAGATCGCATAACAAATCCAAACATGTACTGCGGCGTATCCACCTCATCAGATAAATACTGAACTGAGGTGAAGTGAAGATAACCGATATTGCAACAGATGATAACATAGCCAACCCTTTGACTAAGGCAGTGTCACTGCCTGAACATGTTAGACATGTAAAGTCGATGGGGACATATTGGAGTTTAGATTGGAACTAGGGCAAGTGGGAGATTGTTAGTCTTAGTGCCCGTAGTTCAATCCTAAATGTCCAAATGTATATATCATCGTTAGCAATAAAATTAAAGCGGCTTTATATTACTTATGTGTTGGAGTAATATATCGATGTGTGCTCTGATCTATGCCCACCATGCGAATAGAACCATAGATCGAGATAGATCACACTCGATGGGTCCCTAGTCAACAAAGCTTCACTAGAAGCGACTAGTATGAAAGATGGCTCTTTATGGCTTACGTTCTGTTAGTCATTGGAATGGGATTCCGGAGTCTGATCATAGATATCATGTGGGACATGATATTGGACGACCCGCCCTGAATATGTGCCATAGATTAAGTCATGAACATATTCAGTGTTGTAGCTTGTCATGTATCCTTAGACCAAGGAGTCTTTGTGATCGCTATGTAGTCAACAACTGAGTTTGACCTGAGCCTAACGTTGTCCGTAACAGGGCTTCCATAACGGCCAGGATTGGCTTGGGGACGGGCTACATGAGTGACACGAAAGACGGCTAAGGGATTTATCCCTCATACTAAGGTATGGGAAAGATATCGGTTCTCGGCCACTTGATCGAGAGTGACTGGAAGAATAGCATGGCCATGCACATGATACTGGGTATCATATCTTCAGTCATCTCACATATCAAGGAACGGTGATTGAGAATAATAAGGATGACGGCTCTATGCCTTATCTCAATCAGGATATCGGAGATAAAAGGATAATGACAGGGACGACGGAAAGGTTAGAATCGACAGGGTCGATTCGTTATGTAGTGTCAGGCAATACTAAAGTCTCGTTAGTTGCCACTTAAATAGGATCAAGTAAAATGGGATTTTACGTTGATCTATTGACATGCATAAACCTAAGGGTCACACCGGAGGGTGAAACTCATTGACACATTTATGGAGAATGGCCAAAAGGGAGTTGTCTCGGGACATGACCAAAACTGGGTTTTGGGTCATGTGCCCGTAAGTGAATAGGACTTTACGGATCGAGACAAGGCTTGGAGTCTTGGGATTGATCGCGTCGGATAATGTTGGACATTTCCGGTATGGAAGGCATGGAGGCGATGAGCGAATCACGGGACCTCGTTGGAAATGGTCACGGGCCATGTTCCAAGAGGCCCATGAAAGGCCCATGCAACCAAGGCCCATGGAACTAATTAATCAAGTCTTGATTAATTAGTACTAAGTAAGCAAGACAAGGATTAAGGTGTTGGTGATTCACCACCTAACCCAATCTTGTCTTGCCATACTTTGTCCTATTTACACCTTACTTGACACCATACTTGTCCCATGCCTTTAGTTGGACAAGTATGGGTTTTGTTATGTTTAAGTCATCTTTTTTCAACATAACAAACACAAGACAAGAATAGGAAACACATTTTCTCTCCCTCTTCCATGGCCATTTCGGGTTTGGCTAGTTTCCTCCTCCATTTTTGTGTTCTTGAGTCATCAAAGAGAAGAACTACGTGGCTTTGATTCCCATGTGGATACGTAGGCGTCTTGGAGACTCAAGCCAATCATTCGTTAACCGGTGTTCTTGTTTTGGTAAGAACTAGTGCTGAATTTTTCTCTTGTTAATCCATTCTTTGTTAGTTGTTTCATGGTTCTAATTGTCTCTTGGTTTTCATTGATTTTCCGCTGCGAGTTGGTTCATCTCCAACCCTACCTCGAGACCCAACAGATCCCCCTCTGGAAATACCAGATTGGACACCACCTGAACGATGACATCAAGGAGGGCCTCTAGCCTACCGAGAACGGTTGGGTGCTTGACTCAGTGTCAGAAATGATCTGACCCACCAACAACTCCAAGATGACCTTGTTGAGCACATATGAGATTGGTTTGGAGGGACTTACCACTCAGATGACGAGTGAGATGATTCTTGTATGCACCAATTGTCTTTTCAAAAGCATTGTAGTTTTATGTACTATTCGAAAGTAATAAAATTTCAAGTTTAATTTTATTTTAGTTAATTAACATTGTTATTAATTAACTTTTCATTTTAGTTAATTATTCTTCTATTAATTAATTTTTTCAATTTTTTTAGTATTTACTGTTTTAAATGTGAATTTAATAAATTCAGCAAAAGAACAATTGGTTATGTGTTAATTACCTTTAGTACCCTATTTCTATTGGTAACACTCTTTTAATATCTTGATGTATTGGTAACGTTCTGGACAAAATTTTGGTCAGGTTTACGTCATTTTGATTATCAGTGACCAATTCATAAGGGGTGTTAAATGTCTATTATCAATACATAAGGGGTATTAAATGATATGTGACCAATTCATAAAGGGTATTAAATGACAGTTACCAAAACAGAGAGACTATTATTGAACGTTACAAAACACATGGGGTACAAAAGGCATGTTACCAATAGAAAAGGAGTACAAAAGGTAATTAACCCATTAGTTATCCAGTCATCATTCTTGAGAATCATGATTCCTATATGTGATCCCCTCACTTTGGAGCACAACTAAGTTTAAGGGGTGCGCATCACAATTCATCCCAGTCACTACGTGATTATCAAGAAATTACATAAATACAACCTAAACTTCATCCAACCCAGAGATAAAGTTACGAGTCTTATTCCTTATTACTTTTTGGTTCAAATATTGTTAAGTTTTCTTCACCTTTTCTTCACCTTGATTGACTTATATTATTGCTCAACTTAACCTTATAATTCGTTTATATGAGAATGATTACTAGGAGTTTTAAATTTTTTACTTTTTATCAATTTTAATTATTATTAGGGATAATTCCATTTTAGTACCCTAAAACTTTCGGATTTCGTTTTTAGTACCCTAAATGTTTTTTGTGCTACTTCAGTACCCTAAATCTTCGTTTATTCCAGTTTAGTACCCAACGTCTGATTTTTTATCTATAAAAAGTCATTTTTATTTTTCAAAAATTCAATTTGTTTAAACTACCGAAGGGTAGTTTTGGTATTATTATAAAAGATAGGGTCATGTGCAAGGCACATGATGTTTTCCATCCAAAAATGGATGGAAAATCAGACATTGGGTACTAAACTGGAATAAACAAAGATTTAGGGTACTGAAATGGCACAAAAAACATTTAGGGTACTAAAAACGAAATCCGAAAGTTTTAGGGTACTAAAATGGAATTATCCCTTATTATTATAATTAAATATATAAATTTTCAATATAACATTTAGAGTTTAAATCAGACTATTCTATTTTTTAGCATATTAGAGTTTTATTAGATAGAATTCAAAAACATTACTAACACAAGCAATAACATAAGACCGGATGAAAAGTGCAACATAGATGAAACAAAATAAAAAGGTGAGACCTGAGTCTTGACTTGTAGGTACAAGACGTTAACTCTATAGTACGATATCGAGTTATTCCAAGGAAAAACTGTTGGTGGATAGGCTCTACATAGATGACTACTCAATTGTAGCACCAAGGAAACATTATCTGACTCAACCTAAAACTACCTCGTTGGTCCGTTTGAGGGGATAGCGGGTAGTCAGGGAGAAATCCAAATAATAGGGGAAAGTACCACCGGACTTCTACTGATGTTGGTAGGGCGAGGTGTGCATCTTTATACACACCTCGATGCTTGGTGCCCAAGTCATGGACTTGGGCGAGGCTGCTCTATAGTCCTCGCTTAGGCGATCCCTTAGTTACTCGGAGCACGCTAGAGGCTCCTTCTAGTTAGGAAGGAGATCTTGTGTTGCAACCGCTTTGCTTGGTCATGTGCCCATCAGGGTTCGAGGCGGTGGTACCGAGTAGAGACACTCGTTCTTTGTAAAGACCGCCCCGGTTAAACCTCGTTTTATTTATTTTATTCGTTCGGACTGTAGATTGGGAAGAAAATTGGACAAAAAAAGAAAGAAAAGGGAGTAGAAGAGCAGGCCTTGGGCCCAGTCAGCCGAGCCCAAGCCCTCTCCCTTAACCCTAGCTATTGTTCACCCTCCTTCTTTGTTTCGAGCACGCATCCCGATGTACCTCTCTCTCCTCAATCCTCTCCCCCTCCTCTCTCTTCTTCATCGACGTCGTTTCCCCTCGCAGCTCTCCGCTTCGTGCCCGTGTTCCAGAATCGAACCATCGCGCGTCGGACGTTCGCTTATAGGTGAGGCCGGGAAACTGACACCCGAGCTCCTCGCCTTTTTCTTTTGGTCCCGAGACTGAATCGAGGTCACCGGTGACGGAGAAACTAGCGCTAGTCCCTGTCTCCGCTCCTCTCCTCCGTCGATAGCCAATCGGAGCAGTGCGCGCCGGTCTGAGCTTGTGTGTGTGACGAAGCCAGTCGGAATCGCGAGGCTTTGGACCTTCCGGCCTCGAATCGCAGCCGCGGCCGTCGGGCCTGAGATTGGATCTCCATCTCTGATGCTCGACTTCGATGTTTGAGCAGATCTACCGGTTACCTCGCCGTCACGCAAGTCGGCGAGGAGTCTCGCGCGCGGATCTGAGACGAGGCCCTCTCCCAACGTCGTCGCGGTTCCTCCGAGCTCCATGCCGCCATCGCCGTCGGACTGAACCAAACCCTAGCCTCCCCTCCTGCGTGCTCGGACTTGGGTCTCCAGACGAGATTCGGGCCTTGGGCCACCAGGCCAGTTGTGCCTTGGACCAGGTCAGGCCTCGGCCCAGGCCCGGTTGGGTCTAGACTCGGGTCTGGTCGGGTCTGGGGTCGGGTCTGGGTCGGGTCTGGGTCAGGTTCAGGTCTGATCTGGACCGAGTCTGATTCGGGTGGGATTCGGATCCGGTTTCTGGATTCGGGTCGGATCCGGGTTGGATCAGATTAATTAATTATTTAATTTAAAGGATTTAAATAGGAACTTTAAAGGACTTAATTGATAAATTAGAGGACTGATTCGGACTGAACCGGGACTGATTACCACCTTTACTTGTTAAAATCAAACTTTGACCTCGATCGTGGAGAAGACCGGAGGTAGCGAGCCAGGACGTCAGCAGCTAGGAGTTGATCGTTGACTGCTTTCGAGGTAGGGAACGTAGCGAATACCAGTTTAATTACGAAAAGTTACTGGTATGCATGTTAGGTAATAATAATAACCGGAAAGGTCCTAGTTGGCATATAGGATGTGATTCACTAGAATAACCTCTTTCAATTACATAATAACCGGACGAGTCTTAGTGTGGATGTAGGATGTGATTCACTAGATTAATCGCTTTCAATTCTTTGGAATTTGTCGTGCTGGTAGAACGGTCATGTCGAGCCTTAGGATTGTGTTTTGCTTGAGATGCTTGATGCCTGCTGTTGCCGCTGTTTGAGAGTCTTAATAAGATTATACTCGGTGTGTCATGTTGCGACTATGTGTGGGCAAGTGTTCCTTGTTTGATATGACGTGGATCCTTGGTTGTGATATGATCGAGTGAGTGATAGACCGATTTGTGTGTTATGGTGAGTTGGCTCGGTTGGTATACCGTGGTCGAACTATGGTATTGTGATGCGTATTTTTCTCTTGATGTGTGTCCCAAGAGGAGACGGGTCCAGTGTGATACCTACACTGAGAGAGTATGCCGGTGTAGAGTATCGAGGACGAGGAGGGTTTAACCATTACCCCGATGCTGTGTGATCCAGGAAGGCGCACGACCGAGGTATGTGTCGGTCCGGTATGCGTGAGACCTCGATTCTACGTGATGGGAAGACGTCCGACTGAGGGATTTCCGGTCTGGGATGTTACCCCGAGTCTGTGTGACGGGAAGATGTCGGGACCGATGCTTTTTGTTCCGGTACGATATAAATGGGACGGGCTGCGATAGCCGGAGATGTTGGGATTGGTTGTACTAAGTTATGTATTGTTCTGCTGTGTGTGTTGTGCGTGCTGATTGGCTTTTTGTGTTGTATTAGTTGGGTTTTTTTATCTTGCGAGGGTGGTTAGTGGTTGGTACTTGTTTCGTGGGCGTTGTTAATAGCTATGCTTGTTAGTATGCCCTAATTGGACGGTTACTCGTGGTATTGAACTGATGTTCATAACCTTAACTACTTTTCCTACTGAGCGAAAGCTCACCCCTTACCTTATTGTCTTTCAGGTCTTGAGCGGGACGTATATTAGCTGGATGCTCGATGCTTGGGAGCTTGCGAGTGTCCTTGGCTAGATTGTTTAACTACGTACTGTTCACACTTTCATACTCTTTTACTACGTACTTTTTACCGAGATGTTGACTCGTGTTATTATTTGGAGATTTAAAACTGCTATCTAGAACCCTTTTATTTATTTAAACTGCTTCAGTTATCTTTTATTTAAGTTCACGTCTCGAGTTCGGTCAAAACCGGATTTGGGGAGTGACATTCTTCCAGCACCGCAGACGTGCTGACTTTATAGGCATAAGATATTGGGTTGTGATCTCAGTTGTTCGACCCATCGGGTTCAGTAGTTTGGGAGGCCCTTAGTATCCCTTCTAGGTCTGAACCAACATGTATCGAGTAAGGTTACCTAGGGTGGATGTGCCCGACTCTACCGAGGGAAGAGTGGCTCTAGTCCCGTGTTGTTCCTTAGGTGGTAGTTTCCCTTGGAAGGTTTAGGATGGGCCACTTCGACTAGCATGACGGGTGAGAGCGTAAGGTGTCCAAGCAGAGCCCCATAGTGAGAAATCCATTACCATCATTGCAAGAGACAATTGAGATGCACCTGTGCTTCCTCCCCGGTGAAAAGGATATGCCAAATCATGGCCAACCAGACCAGTAGAAGCTATGATCATTCGAGGTAGTGGATTAAGGAAGAGTATGATCCCGAGCACTTGGGGATGGATTCCAATAGGCCTCAGGCCGTCCAAGACAGGTCGTCGCTCCTTGGGTACAATGACGGTGGGGATTGTGTGTACCTGGTCACCCATGCCAACGATGGCACGATTGGAGTTTCCATGGGTGATACCATCAGAGTGGAGGAGGGGGGAACAATCGTGGGTGGAGGAAGTCGGGGACAGTTCGGTGACGAATATGGGTGGTGTCTCTTCTTCTTTGGCCGAAATGGTTTTATAAAACCTGGGGTGGGTCCAGTTGCATGACACCGATATGATAGGGTAGCACTTGAGCGGTGAACGGTGTGACAATTATGGTGGCGATTGGGCGATCATTATGACTCGGCATGACAGCGGGCACGAGGCAGCGCTGGTCAAATCAGGGTAGTGGGGTCTCGAACATTGAACGTTGGATTATCGAGAAGATCGGCACAGACGTTGACCAAAAAAGAGATGGCGTGAGGTAAAGATGGATATAGGAGATGTTGAAACCTAAAGGAACAATTTTAATTTATATGATTTAAATTTTAATAAGACTATTCGACTTATTCATGATTAAGGATGAATAATACACAAAGAAATGTTTTGTAAACCTATAAGCCTTGGTAAATTATCTATCTATGATTTGAAGTATTGATATTATATAATAGTCATCTATTATATATCACTTTTTCTATATATTTATTAATTATCGATGACTATTTTTGAAATAAATTCTTGGTTTTGCCACTAACATGAATGGTATACATGTCTTTGAATTGGGTAAATATTTTCGAACATATAAATGAATATAGATAGTACCCATTTGGATTTATTTATTTATTTTATCAGAAAAAATAACGGTTTTATTCCACTCAAAATGATATTTAATAGAATTACAATCAGAGTAGAAGAGGAGAAGGAGCAGCACGCAGGCTGGAGAAAGAAAACGAAAAAAGAGAGATCCCAAAAAGCCTAAAAGCTAGACCGGCCCAAGGAACTGAGAATGAGAAAGGACAGCGAGAGGCCACGCGCGAAACAATCGCACACACTCCTCGCGACCTTGACCTAGAGACCTCGGGACTCCACACCTTCCGCCACGCATGTGGACTACCCATTCGTCGGTGGCCAGCACCGCGAGGATAGCGAAGGAAGCTCGGACGAAACACCAAACACACGGCCAAAAAGTGAAGCAGGTCTAAGGATCCAGAGAGCTATCGAGTAGCAGAGAAACACGTCGGGGCCATCACCCAAAGGACGGCGAGCCCCGCCCAACACCACAACAAGGGAGGACAGAGAGGGGAGGATCAAACAGGAGCACTCGCAGATTTGGCTGAGAACCGGTGAGAGAAGGCGGAAGGAAGGTTTAAGGGACAACTGTAAGTTATGAAGGGGCGCTACATGCTCCTTAACTTTGTCTAGTGACCACTCCTAGGTGACGATGCTAGTGAGCCTCACTAGTTTTATTTTAACATCGACCCTGATGCTCCTTCACCCTCATGCGGTGCTCCTGATGCTCCTTCACCCTCATGCGCTACTCAAGTTCCTTAGATGTGCAAGCATTGAATCTACAACAGATCCGACCATCGAGTAAGAGATTGGCGGTGAGGATTGCTACAAACAAAAGTTTAGGAAATAAGGCGTGACTGAATCAAACACGATGCTTCGTTATATAGCGATTGGAATTGAAGCGCCAATATAGGCCCAACCGCCACAAACATGCGAAAATAAACCAGCATAACCATTAATGTTGTGAGTGTGGAGTTGTTAGAAGGTTGTGGTTGGGGAGGAACATGTGGGGTAGGAGGTATAGGATTTGGAGTTGAAGGTGGTGTATGTGTCGGGATGTGTGGTGGTAGAAGGGGTTGATACGTGAATTAGGAAGGTCATTGGTCCATGGTAACACATCGACTGCGGGGAAGGGTTGGAAGATAAGGCCAGCAAGAGCCAGGACGGTTGGGAACATGAGATAATGAAACTGCATACTCATTTGGGGTTCGCCGGATCGCGTACCTTTCCGAACCAGCTGGTTCATACAACGTACACGGGAGTACCATATATAGTACCTTTTGAACGGAAGATGCTCTGATTAAAAGAGGGAAATTTAGTCCTCTTGTTTTTTGGGTTGTGGACCCTCAGCTCTATATAGACCCTCAGCTCTATATAATACCTTTATTCATTCAAGATGAATAAAGGTATAACCATTCCTTTTTAGAATAGGTCTTATTAATAAGAAGGGTTAAATACATTATGGTACCCTTATGTTCGATCCACTGACCTTTTGGCACCCTTATATTTGTTTAATATATTTCGGTACCCTTATGTTCGATCCACGAATGGTTTGAGCATATCCCGTTAAAAAACTACCAAAATATTCCACTCCGTTAGTCATGTGACACCATGTGCCAGTTACTAAAAAGTGAAAATACCATTTTTCCATTTCTCAATTTAAACCTATCAATTTGGTACGTAAAACTACCGTTATACCTCAGTTATAATACAAGAAATAATTGAATAATCAAATAATAAATAAATAAAATAATTTATTTATTTTAATAAATAATATAATTAAAAAACAAAACAAAATAACTAAATCTATTAAACCTATTTCTCACATTTGATTCCTCTTCGTCACAAAACAACTGAATCTCTTCCTCTTCAAAACCAGAACTAATAACAAAGGGCGGCATCGACACTAAAAGAAGCTCCGACGAGCTTATGAGGAATTATGACGGTGAAATGCACGAACCCACACCACAGAAACCAGATCTATTCCTTGCCAGTTCCTCATCCTCACGGCTCCTCAGATATACCCGGTGAAAAATAACAAAATATCGAGGACCTCTAGCTTCCCATTTTTACCGAGCTTATGAGGAATCATGCTGGTGAAATTGTTCTCCCATAGGTGAAGCACCTCCAACTCCGGCAAGTCCCCAATGAGCTCCGGAATCACGTCGTGGAGCTTGTTCCTGAACATATTTAGAAGCGTCAAGTTCTTCAGCTTGGTAAATGCCATAGGAATCTCTCATGTGAAGGAGTGGTTAGACAAATCCATGTATTTCAAGCTCTTCAATCTCCACTGAGCTTCCTCACGTCGACATATAGACCATATCTGTTCCTCGCCAGTTCCTCGACCTCACGGCCCCTTAGATCTACCCGGTGAAAAAAAAAAAAAAAATATCGAGGACCTCTAGCTTCCCATTTCTGCCGAGCTTCTGAGGAATTATTCTAGTGAAATTGTTCTCCCATAGCTGAAGCACCTCCAGCTCCAACAAGTCCCCAATGAGCTCCGGAATCACGTCGTGGAGCTCGTTCTTGAACATATTTAGAAGCGTCAGGTTCTTTAGCTTGACAAACTCCAAAGAAATCTCTCATGTGAAGGCGTTGTTAGACAAATCCATGGATTTCAAGCTCTTCAAGAATGATCTAGAAGGTTTCATGATTTTTTTTAATTGAAATGAATATTTTAGTTGAAATGAATAAATAAATATTGTTTTTATTTTTAAAGAAAACTAATTAATAATGTTAAGAATTTCTAAATATATATTAGAAAAAGAAAAAAATTAAATATATATTACATCTATAATTTTAAAAATAAATATGAAAATATTTTTAGTATTTATAAAAATAAAAAAAGTAAATATGTAAATAAAAACTAAAAAATTGTATAAATTAATTTTTAAATAAGTAATTACTATTATTTTAATAATTAATTAAAAAGTTAATGAAATTAAATCTAAGGGATATAATGGTCTTTTTACTCTTAAGTCAAAAGTCAACTAAAATGACAACGGTGATTTAACATTACTCTGTTAGTTTTTTGAGCCCAAATGCTCAAAACGTCCGTTGACCAAACATTAGGGTACCAAAATGTATTAAACAAACATAAGGGTACCAAAAGGTCTATGGACCGAACATAAGGGTACAATACTGTATTTCACCCTAATAAAAATATTGAGCTTATAAAAAAACATTATAAACACTACACAATTGATTATGTTAGAAGAAGATATTCATTGGAAATAACTAGATGGATGAAGTTGTCCAACTAAAACATCATATCGTATCTTATCTTAAAGTTTTCTATATCAATCATACAATCATCATAATTACGTTATCGAAACGACCGTCGTCCCTCAATGGAACCCCTATCGAACTCCCAATGTCCTTCATCTTCATCTGTAGATTGCAAAGTTGCGTCTCGGTAAAACTCTCAGGCTTTCCCGGAAGCAACATCTCCAGGACCTGTCGGCGTCATTTTCGCATTGCAATGATCTTACCATGGTCAAGCATACGTCGCAAGCGGCTGACGGTGATACGCTGATACCTTGTTTGCAAGTGTCCTACCGCATAAATATACTCCGTTAGATCCATTATACATCTTTCTCATTATGAAAGTGACCAAGATGGTATAACCCCACGTAGGGATTAAGGCAATTGAGGAGATGGTACACCCCGATGAGGTATGTTGCCCGGCGATTTCCTGCCTCTTCTACACGCCCTAGAATCCTTACTCCTTTTAATGTAATGTTGCGCACGGCGTCTGGTGTAAACTTGCAGTGGAGGTTTCGATAGAAATCGGGCATATGTAGAGAGTCATAGAATCCTTTGCAACTTTTTCCATAAAAGAACAAGTAGAACGTCAGAACGAAGTGAAACAAAATAAACATACTACATTCGGAAAAAAAAAGTATAGAGCACATTACCATCGTGACAGTTTGAGCAAGCCCTTGCCAGAGAGAGTATTCCTTCAATAAGGTAGTAGGGAAGAATCCACCATCCATATTAATATATGTTGAAGAATTTTAAAGGGAAGTACATTCGAAAGGGGAATAGAAAACATTATTATAAAGGGAAGTAACAGAATATATGGGGTATAGTGGGGTACACAAGACGTCACGTTCACATGACACGATTGAGAGGAAAATTTATTCTTAAATCTTAATTTCCAAAACATAATTAGTTTACAAACATTTTAAATTGCCTAATTATTATTAATATCAGATTTTCATTTATATATTTTTAATTATCATTATGTTTATAAATATTATTAAATATATATGGAAAAATTGAAAAAAAAAATATGCTTCATAATAACATGTATTTTATGACTATGCCAGCATAATCTAAAATTGGAAAAATATGCTTCTAGTTTCTAATTTCTATATATATATATATATATATATATATATATATATATATATATATATATATATGACTGGTATCAGGTACAAACATACCCTTATTGTGCAAACTGCGAACGCACGAGAGCCATAGGATCCGCCCAAAGTGATGTCAGCAGAGCGCACCAGATGCTGACACGTGGACAATTAAATATAAAAACACTGCACCTTATTGTGCAAACTACGAACGCACCAGGTGCTGACACGAGTGCGCACGTGCTGCTGGTGCGTGAGCGTACAATGCTGATAGTTTACATAGCACGGTACTGATAGTTTAGTACAAATTGTGCTGATAGGTTACATTTGTACTAAACTATCATCATTGTGCTATGTAAACTATCAGCATTGTGCGCGCGCGCACCAGCACTTTGCGTGCGTGCACAAGCAGCGCACGCCATGTGTCAGCATCTGGATCGCTCTGCTGACGTCACTTTGACCGCATCCTGTGGCTCTCGTGCATTCATAGTTTGCACAATAAGAGGCTTTTGTACTGGATAGCTACCCTATATATATATATATGGGAGGGGGACTATCGAGTACAAACCTTGTTTCGGGTAGAACGTAGAAGTAATCTGGACCATTGATTATCCAAATCGGATGGCCACCGAAATTCAGGGGGGTGGGGGGTAATTGATTACGAAATCAATTACAAGATATGCATTAATTAAAAAGATATGCATTAAATCTGGGCCTTTAATTCTATAATCCAAGGGCTCAGATTGAAAGTTCTACGTTCTGACGAATATATAAAGTTTGTACCTGATAGTGATCATATATATATATATATATATATAGGATAACAATCAGGTACAAACTTCTATCTTTCGTCAGAACGCAGAACTTTCAATTTAGGCCCTTGGATCATAGTATTAAAGGCCCAGATTTAATGCATATCTTTTAATATCTTTTTAATTAATGCATATCTTGTAATTGATTTCGTAATCAATCACCACCCCCACCCCCCAAATTTCGGTGGCCATCCGATCTAGACAATCAATGACCCAGATTAATTCTACGTTCTGACCCGAAATAGGGTTTGTACTTGATTGTTCCCCTATATATATATATATATATATATATATATATATATATATATATAATTGATTTCGTAATCAATCACCACCACCACCCCCCCACCGAATTTCGGTGGTCATCCGATCTAGACAATCAATGACCCAGATTAGTTCTACGTTCTGACCCGAAATAGGGTTTGTACTTGATTGTTCCCCTATATATATATATATATATGGGGGTTTTCAGGTACAAATCAATTTTTAAATACAAATTACGAACTAATCTATTCCATTAGATGGAATCGTTTCTACGGCTGATATATATTCCAATTTAGCCGAATAGAATAGCCAAAATTGGTTTCTTAAGGGTATTAAGGGAAATATGAATCGTGTGAGATAAAAATAAATAGAAACGTTGCTTTTTTTGGAATAAAAATCGGCTTAGTTAGTATATTATTTGTATTAGGATTCTGTAGAATTTAGGAAGCATATTTTACAACGATTAATATGATTGAATAAGGAAACAAATAAAGAACTACACGTTTAAGTGGTCCAATATTATTCCCTGAACTTTGGTATACTAGTTCTAATATGATTCTGAGAGACCTTATGTTATTATGTTTCTACTTTGATTATTAGGAAACAAAAAAAAATGGAAAAGTACGTGCATAACAAAAGATATAAAAGGATTCGTTTTATATATATATATAGGCTCACTATCTAATATAAACTGACCTTAAGATATAAAGTGAAAACTATTATTAACAGAGTTTTATAGAAAATGTTTCAAACTTTAAATAGTGAAAAATGTTTAAAATGATGAACATGAAGTTATAAATGTTTCATTATATTTAACATATTGTTTCATGGTTTCGAAAAAAATCAATTTTACTATTCTTGACATAGTTTTATAGAAAATGTTTCATACTTTGAAATAGTGAAAAATGTTTAAAATGATTAACATGGAATCATAAATGATTCATTCTATTTAACATGTTGTTTCAAAACCATTTATAAACGAATGTTTCATAATAAGAAATTTAATGTTTCATTTTCCGAATTTAATCTCAGTCATTCATATATAGCAATCCAGTAGTTAGAAACAGTTTTCATTTTATATTTCAATCTCTACTTTATATTTGTTCAATAGTCAGAAATAGTTTTCATTTTATATTTTAATCTTTAGTTTGTATCTGATAATGCTCCTTATATATAATATTATAAAAGGATTAATAATGTTAGTCTTCGTTTCAAAAAGTGTGAACTAAAAATAAATAGAAACATTCCTTATTTTATGGAAAATTAATGAATTAGAATCAGAATGTAACCTACCTTATATAGGATTGCAAATGCTTGTGTATATTAAAATTAATAACAGTACCTTCGAGTAGTTATTACAACTTTGTATTTTTATTATATATAGTTTGTATGTGTTCGTCGGTTTGTTTGGCAGTCCATACAACATCTCATTTGTATGACTATAAAATGTCTATGATTATATAATACACATACAGAAATAAATTTAAATTAAGTCATTTATAATTTGATTCACAATTTTGTTTTTGAAACTAACTGATTAATTGGATTATAACTGCAGACATGGAAATGAATATGGAAACTGATTCATCAGTTACTGTCGTAGTTGGGCCAAGTGGTGACAAAACGTACATACCTAACGTTCAGAATGATCAAACACCTTTTATGGGGCAGTTGTTCCCAACACTGGATCACGTATTAGTGTTTTACAAAACGTATGGCATTCTAGCTGGTTTTAATTCAAGACTAAATACAACGAAGAAAGACAAAACAGGTTGTGTGGTGTTGAAATATATCACATGCTCGAAAGAAGGATTTCGTAACCAACAGGCTGATGATATAGAAGTAACAGCTCCAAAAAAAACTACTCACAAGAATAGGTTGTGGTGCAATGATCAATTTCAAACAAGTCGATAGTACCAGCATATACAAAGTGATCAGGTTCATTGATGGACACAATCATCAACTGGTATGTAAGAGCCAGTGTCATACCTTAAGAGACAAGAGGATTATAATTGAAAACCATGTGACATGGTTTAGGTTTTTAAGGGTTTAGTGTTCAGTTTTAAAGTTTCAGTGTGCAGGGTCGTAGGGTTTATGGTATAGGGTTTAGTGTTAAGTTTTATAGTTTCCAGCCTTAAAGTTTCAGTTTACAGGGTTTATGGTTTAGGGTTTATGGTTTAAGGTTTGAAGGGTTTAGTGTTAAGTCTGAGAGTTTCAATGTGCAAGGTAGCAGGATTGTATGGTTTTAGTTTATAATTCATTTTAACAATTTCAATGTTCATGGTTTGATGGTTATGCTTTATTGTTTATGTTTTATGATATATAATTTATTGTTCATTTTTCAATGTTTAGGGTTCAATTTTTAGGGTTTATTGTTTAAGTGTTTAGCTTATATTGTTTAGTTTAACAGGGTTTATGTTTAGGTTTTTAAGGGTTTATTTTTTATGGTATAGGGTTTAGCGTCCAGTTTTAAAGTTCCATGTGCATGGTTGTGGGGTTTATTGTATAGGGTTTAATGTTAAGTTTTATAGTTTCAAGTCTTAAATTTCAGTTTAGGGTTTATGGTTTAGCGTTTGAAGGGTTTAGCGTTTAGGGTATAGTGGTTAGCTTTAAAGTTTAAATGTGCATGGTTGTAGGGATTATGGTATAGGGTTTATTGTTCAGTTTTAAAGTTTTCAGTTTTAAAGTTTCAATGTGCAGGGTTTAGGATTTAGGGTTTACGGTATATGGTTTAGGGTTTAGTGTTTAGGGTTTAGTGTTTAGGGTTTAGTGTTTAGTTTTAAAGTTTCAGTATGCAGGATTTTAGGGTTTATGGTATAGGGTTTAGTATTAAGTTTTATAGTTTCCAGTCTTAAAATTTCAGTGTACAGGGTTTATGGTTTAGGGTTTATGGGTTATGGTTTGAAGGGTTTAGGGTTTAGTGTTTAGTTTTAAAGTTTCAGTGTGCAGGGTTAAGGGTTTACGGTTTATGGTTAGAAGGGTTTAGTTTTTAGGGTTTAATGTTAAGTTTTAAATTTTCAGTGTGCACGGTTTTAGGGTTTATGGTATAGGGTTTATTGATAAGTTTTATAGTTTCCAGTTTAAAAATTTTAAGTTTACAGGGTTTCTGGTATAGGGCTTATTGTTAAGTTTTATAGTTTCCAGTCTTAAAGTTTCAGTTTACAGCGTTTATGGTTTATGGTTCAGTTTTAAAGTTTCAATGTGCAGGGTTTAGGGTTAACAGTTTAGTTTTTAGGGTTCAGTGTTTATGGTTTAGTGTTAAGTTTTAAAGTTTTTGTGTGCAAGGTTATAGGGTTTATGGTATAGGGTTTAGTGTTCAGTTTTAAAGTTTACAGTCTAAAAGTATCAGTTTACGGGGTTTAGTGTTCGGGTTTGAGTGTTTATGCTATAGTTTTTAATTTAAAACTGTGTATATTTATGTTTTAAGGGTTTAGTGTTCTGTTTTAAAGTGTCCAGTTTTAAAGTTTCAGTGTGCAGGGTTGTATGGTTTATGATATATGGTTATAGTTTAGTATTTCATTTTAACAATTTCAGTGTTCATAGTTTAGGGTTTATTGTTTAGTTTAACAGGGTTTATGTTTAGGTTCTTAAGGTTTAGTCTTTAGGGTTTAGGGTGTCGTGTTCAGTTTTCAAGTTTAAGTGTACAGGGATGTATGGTTTATAATATAGGGTTATAGTTTAGCGTTCATTTTTTAAGTTTCAGGGTTTAGGATTGTGTTGTTCAGGGTTGTATTGGTCATGATATATACTTTCTTGTTCATTATTTTAAGTTGCAGGATTTAGGGTTTAGTTTTCCGGGTTTATTGTTTAGGGTATAATGGTTAGCTTAAACTGTTTAATTTTCTGGTGGTTGAGTGTTTAGTGTTCAGTTTTAAAGGTCTTTATGGTTTTTGTCATAGGTTTTAATAGTATATGGTTCGCTATTATATTGAACTGAAACTTAAACTGAAACACTAAACCCAAACACATAAAATTATGTCATCTGAAACTTTAATTGTGGAAACATTAAAACTAGACACTACATCATATTACCATACAGCCTGCAACCTTACATACTGAAACTTTAACACTTAACACTAAACTCTAAACAATAAACCGTAAACCCTAAGCCCTATAAACTGGAACTTTAAGACTGGAAACTATATAACTTAACACTCAACCCTATACAATAAATCATACAACCCTCAACCTTGATATTTAGAACCTTAACACAAAACCATAAACCCTACAACCCTGTAAACTAAAACTGTATGACTGGAAACTTAAAAACTGAACATTAAACCCTATATCATAAACCCTACAACCCTCTAAACTGAAATTTTAAAAAATAACACTAAACCTTAAACCATAAACACTGTAAACTGAAACTTTAAGACTAGAAACTATAAAACTTAACACTAAACCCTATACCATATGCCCTACTACCCTGCACACTAAAACTTTAAAACTTAACACTAAACCCTATACCATAAACACTATACCCTTCAAAACCTAAACCATAAACCCTGTAAACTGAAACTTTAAGACTGCCAACTATAAAACTTAACACTAAACACTATACCATATACCCTACAACAATGCACATTGAAACTTTAAAACTAAACCATAAACCCTTCAAACCATAAACCCTAAACCATAAACCCGATAAACTGAAACTTTAAGACTGGAAACTATAAAACTTAACACTAAACCATATACCATAAACCCCAAAACCCTGCACACTAAAACTTTAAAATTAAACACTAAACCTAAAACACTAAACCTAAACCATATACCGTAAACCCTAAACCCTGCACACTGAAACTTTAAAACTGAACACTAAACCCTATACCATAATCTCTACAACCATGCACACTTAAACTTTAAAGCTAACCACTATACTCTAAACACTAAACCCTTCAAACCCTAAACCATAAACCCTAATCCATAAACCCTAAACCATAAACTCTGTAAACTGAAACTTTAAGACTTGAAACTATAAAACTTAACACTAAACCCTAAACACTAAACCCTTCAAAACCTAAACCATAAACCATAAACCCTATACACTGAAACTAAACCTTATACCATAATCTCTACAACCCTGCACACTTAAACTTTAAAGCTAACCACTACACACTAAACACTAAACCATTCAAACCCTAAACCATAAACCCTAATCCATAAACCCTAAACTCTGTAAACTGAAACTTTAAGACTTGAAACTATAAAACTTAACACTAAACCCTATACGATAAACCCTACAACCATGCACGTGAAACTTTAAAACTGAACGCTAAACTCTATACCATAAACAATAAACCCTATTAAACTAAACAATATAACCTAAACACTAAAACCATAAACTCTTAAAACTGAACACTGAACCTTAAAAAATGAACAATAAATTATATATCATGAACCATAAACAATAAAGCATAACCCTAAAACCATGAACACTGAAATTGTTAAAATGAATTATAAACTAAAACCCTACAATCCTGCACGCTGAAACTTTAAAATGAACAATAAACCCTACAACCCTACACACTGAAACTTTCAAACTTAACACTAAATCCTTCAAACCCTAAACCATAAACCCTATAAACTGAAACTTTAAGACTTAACACTTAACCCTATACCATAAACCCTACGACCCTGTACACTGAAACTTTAAAACTGAACACTAAACCCTATACCATAAACACTAAACCCTTAAAAACCTAAACCAGGTCACATGGTTTTCAATCACAATCCTCTTGTCTCTTACGGTATGACGATGGCTCTTACATACCAGTTGATGATTGTGTCCAACAAAGAACCTGATCACTTTGTATACGCTGGTACTGCCGACTTGTTTGAAGCTGATCATTGCACCACAACCTATTCTTGTGAGTAGTGTTTTTTTTTGGAGTTGTTACTTCAATATCATCAGCCTGTTGGTTACGAAATCCTTCTTTCGAGCATGTGATATATTTCAACACCACACAACCTATTTTGTCTTTCTTCGTTGTACTTAGTCTTGAATTAAAACCAACTAGAATGCCATACATTTTGTAAAACACTAATCTGTGATCCAGTGTTGGGAACAACTGCCCTATAAAAGGTGTTTGATCATTCTGAACGTTAGGTATGTACGTTTTGTCACCACTTGGCCCAACTACGACAGTAACTGATGAATCAGTTTCCATATTCATTTCCATATCTATAGTAAATAATCCAATTAATCAGTTAGTTTCAAAAACAAAATTAGTGAATCAATTATAAATGACTTAATTTAAATTTATTTCAGTATGTGTATTATATAATCATAGACATTTTATAGCCACATACAAATGAGATGTTGTATGGGCTGCCAATCAAACTGACGAATACATACAAACTATATATAATAAAAATACAAAGTTGTAATAACTACTCGAAGGTACTATTATTAATTTTAATATACACAAGCATTGACACTCTTATTTAAGGTAGGTTACATTCTGATTCTATTTCATTAATTTTCCATAAAATAAGGAATGTTTCTATTTATTTTTAGCTCACATTTTTTGAAACGAAGACTAACATTGTTGATCCTTATCCTTTTATAATGTTTTTTTTTATATAAAACGAACCCTTTTATAATTTTGTTATGCACGTACTTTTTTTCTTCTTCCTAATAATCAAAGTAGAAACATAGTAACATAAGGTCTCTCAGAATCATATTAGAACTAGTATACCAAAGTTCAGGGAATAATATTGGACCACTTGAACGTGTAGTTATTTATTTGTTTCCTTATTCAATCATATTAATCGTTGTAAAATATGCTTCTTAAATTCTATAGAAGCCTAATACAAATAATATACTAACTAAGCCGATTTTTATTCCAAAAAACATCGATGATCTATTACTAATTGATCTAATTACTGAATCGTTGTAAAATATGCTTACTAAATTCTACAGAATCCTAATACAAATAATATACTAACTAATTAAACCGATTTTTATTCCAAAATAAAAACGATGATCTATTACGAATTGATCTGATTACTGCAACTTATATTTGTTTGGCAATTTGTCTAAATTGCTGAATCATTGTAAAATATGCTTCCTAAATTATACAGAATCCTAATACAAATAATATACTAACTAATTAAGCCGATTAATATACTAACTAAGCCGATTTTTATTCCAAAAAAACGATGATCTATTACGAATTGATCTCGTCTTATATTTGTTTGGCAATTTTTCTAAATTGCCCTTTAGCCGATTGGTATAAGGAAAATATGCTGAGTAATCGTACAAACAAGCTAAATATTTAAATTGATCGCAGCCATCAAATATATGCGATTCAGTGGATGAGATTAATTCGTATTTCTTATATTTGTAGCATATTTGTACCTGAATATTAACCTATATATATATTTACTTATTAAACGACTTCATTTTTATTTAAAAAATCACTTCATTTATATTTTTTAAAAATTATTTAAAAAAATCACTGAGGGTATTTTCGTCATTTTAGCTGACTGAAGGGTTTTTTAGTTACAAGTCATAACTTCAGGGTATGCATCAGTTAACTTTAAACTTCAGGGTAAACATCAGTTAAATGGGCATGATTTTGGGTAGGTATTGGTAGTTTTCCCTTAATTTAACTCGTAATTTGTGTAAGGACGTTGAATTTGGAAGACGAAGAACAGTGGTATGTTTTTGTGGAGTTACAACTCCTATGCTCATATCATACTCGATCAATAATACGGGTAGACGATTTTACGGATGTGGGAAATACAATGTAAGACATTAACTTCATAATCTGCTATGTTTTATGTGACTGGAGTTTCCAACTTTTGGTAATTGTTGTATGTAATGTTATTGCAGGGGGAACGAAGTTGTAAATGTTTCCAATGGGTTGATGAATTAGTCCCCGAATTGTACGAACGGATAATGACATTGGAGGATGCTCTACGAGTTGAGAAAAGAAAGAATAGGAAAGGGGCCAAGTGTTTTTCTAATTGTATTTGGTTTTTGTATGGTATAATGTTTTTATATGATGACAGTATTGTTCTTTAAGGATGATGATAAAATTGTAGCTGGGAAGGAAGACATGTACCTTATGTAGCCTGGAAAATAGTTCTGTAATGACTTGACTTTTAATTGTGTAATGACGGTACCATATTTTGGGAGTTAGGCTGAAATGTAGTAGTGCATAAACCATACATTTTGTTTTGAAGAAAGTGCATAAACCAAACATATTAATAGGGACAGACGCCAAATTTTACATCACATACATACCATATCACCATCAGCACAAACATATATGTGAACGGAGTTTAGAAAACATCCGGTTTAAGAAATAGACTAGTAGCAGTACTACTACCTTGAGATGAAACAATGTACTTTTCATCTCCACTGTCTTCCACCTCAACTTCACCTTGTCCGAATGGTAGGGGAGAGGAAGGAGGAGTTGTGTTGGGAGGTTCAATTTTTGGTTTGTCATTGGGTTGCTCGTTTGGTTGCACTAGCTTGCTCTGCACTTCTTCATCACCATCATCAGAGTATTTGTCATGCTCGTCAGTTGGAGGTTGGGGTGTTGGTGGCAGTCCATCCGGATATGGATATTGTTAATCTGGAAAATATTCTTCGGGGTGCACATATTGATCTATGGGAGGGGGACCATAAGATGGAGCCTTGTTCCATTGATCTGTATGCTCAGAAGAGGAGTACCCACATCTGTCTACCCATTCTAGGTACCTCCTTTCTGCCTCAGCATCCTCTTATGAAGCTGATTTCTTCACCATTTCTCTGTGTGTGTGGTCCTAACAAGTGAAGCACATGGTTTTTATAGAGTTTTCAAAGCAACACATAACAATGGAAAATAAGTAATTAACATGCATATCATCACATGGTGCTTGTCCAATACATCAACTTCAATGTTCTGTTTCCATTATGGCCTTTACCAACCAAAAGGTGTGTGGTCATTACAAAAGCTCCCGAATAGTCATGGGAGAGGGAATCCTATTTCCATGGGGTTCCTAAAAAGTCCTGCCACCATATGCAACACAACAATATAATAGTCCAAAAGTAAAGTTATTGGCCATTATGGCCTTCACTTACAATTCCAAAAAATCACCATCCCATGACCCACACGAGAACCCTACATCATAAGGCTGAGAATTGTTGCTTCCCTTCATCTTCAGACTTTTCTGCAAGGGTTGGGTACTTGTTCCTCTTACTCCAGCTGTTGTTGGTGTTTGATTTGCACTTCCACAACCAAGTCCTGTTGATTTCCCTTTTGCTTGAAGCCAGTTTTGAAGTCTGACAGCAACTTGCATGTTATTGAAGGAAGTTAGTATAATTGTAGTTAATAGCTTTCATATGAACCCAAAACTGGTCTCTTCTTTTGACCTAAACTAGCATTCTGTTCTTCATGCAACATAAGAAGCTATATTACAGTTAATATCATATGCTTTAGTATTTGATTGTTGTGAAATCATTTCCTTCTAATTGCATCCTACAATCAAAGTTGTCCGGATAAGAGCACATAATTCAAACAGAACACATCAAGTTTGTTTCAAGACAAAAACTTGGTCAAAAACAGACTTTACAAACTTAGTAACAGGTTTTAAGTAGTCTAATTGCATCCTATTCAATAGTTTTTAATAATCAAAATTTAGAATCTTTATTAGCATGATTAGTTTTGCATAATGGGTTTTACAAAAACAGATTAACAAGTTTTACAAAAACAGATTAACAGGTTTCCAGCAACTCAATCGATTAACTTACAAAAATAGTTAAGACCATTGAATGCTTACCTTGTATTTCTCGCTACCCGATTTTGCGGTGCCTTTGCTTTACTAGTGACTGTTGGTTTTGCATAACCGGTCTCAACCACTTCAAATGGGAGTACATCTATGAATGTTACCTTCTTTGGTTGCTTCTTTTTTTTGTCTGAATTGTCTTCTTGCTTATTGTATGTATGGTGTCCTTTGTTGGTGCCTTCTTCCTTAGTGTACGCTTTTTTTGGACTACTTGCAAAGTTTCCAAATCTGGTGCAGAATCATCAACGTCTAAGACCTGACTTTGTTCATCGATAAATGAGTGATGGTCACCACCACTAGACACATCTCCTTTAAGGTCAGCAGCGATGGCATCATCAACTGCTGGTTCGTTAGACTGGAAGTCGTCATATCTCCCAGAACCACTAGACTCCCCTCGGTAGTTGTCCTCATATCCAAAGCCTCCTTTAGAATCAGTCTCACCCAATTCTGCCTCACGGCCATTAACATCTTCAACATCATTTTCACCATTTTCTGCCTCAACCCGTTGCTTTTGTGCATAATACAGTATGTTAAGGGCCTTTTCCTTTTCCAACCTAGCACGACTAGCTTCCCTTTTCCTATCCAAAATCTCTACAAGTTCAGCATCAGTCTTCATTCCTACACGGTGTGATGGTTTCTTGGGTGGTCTTTTTCCTTTTCTGCCCTTTGTAAGAATTGAGTTTGATCCATAATCCTTCGTTGTGCAACTACGGATATTGTGGCCCATATTTCTGCATCTGCTACAACGAAGGACTACTCCTTTCCTTGAAACAGTTGAAGCGCGGTTCTGTTTTGAATTTGGTTGCTCCATACATCCTTTCCTCCTTGTTTTCCTTGGCCTTCCTTGGTCTTTGTACATCTCTACCTCAAACAAAACTCTCACACTCTGTTGTACTTTGCAGTTCTTGGCCTTTGTAATAACCACATCTAGTCTATCCTTGATTCTTGGGCAAATTAGAGCTGCATCACCACTGACCAACCTCCATTTTCTGTTGAACCAATCCATCAATTTCTTGCTGTAGAACTCTAAGAAATTCAGGATTGGGAGATCTCTCCCCTTCCCTATCCAAGCATTAAAAGACTCACGGATGTTGTTTGTCTGCGCTCCACACTTTGAATTTGTATTGAAACATGCCTTGCACCAATTCTGTGGTGGTCTGTCAAGCAACCACGCGTGGGCTTTCTCGTTCATCCCTTTCAAGTCATCCATATAAGTTTCCAACAACTCAACACTGGTGGCCCTAGAGCATTTCCATAACTGCAACTTCAGATCATGTGACTTGAACAACTTGAACCAATTCTCATACAGATGGCGCATGCAATGCCTATTTTCAACTTATGGGTGTTGGCTTCTAGCAACCCCTGCAAATCATTCACAAAGATGAGGCATCAGGTAATGTTTTTATCTAAGTTAACTACCTAAAGGTGAGGCATCAGGTATATCACGAAATAAGAAGAAAATACCTTCTGTTTGTCTGACATAAACACCCAGCCCATCTCTTCACCACTGCCAAAATCCTCGAAAACTGGTCCATGAACTATGTCCAGGTTGCAATAGTGTCTTGCTCAACCACTGCTAGGGCGAGTGGGAACATCCCATCATTGGGATCTCTTGCAACAGCTACTAATACAATGCCTCCGTGATACGCTTTCAAGTGACATCTGTCCAGTCCAACGAACGGCCGACAACCTCTTATGAATCTAGATTTTTGCGCTCCATATCTGATGTATAATAGCTTGAACCGACGTCGACCTTCGTCGGCAGTTAGTATGGTGAACTTCGAATCAGGGTTGCTACTCAGCACCAATTCCCTATACTTCTCCAGCATCCCATATTGAAGACCATCATCTTCATTATGAATATGTTCAGCTGCCTTAACATGCAGTAACACTTCCCAACCTCAACATCTACTCCAATGTCTTTCAATATGTCCTTGTTCAACTCACCGACGTCGACCTTCTTCTTACTTGTGATGTAATCATAATATGTGCATAGTAGAGTAAAGTTGATCAAAATCATGACATAATTACACATAATATCCAAATATCAAATGCTCATGATTATAAGTAACTTCAATTAATTATGCATTCTTACTTGTATGTTGGCAAGCGTGCCGTAATATTTGCTCCTCCTTGCTCGGTTTGACATGTATGCTCCGGTCGGAAAGTGGTAACAGCATAAACTTTAGCCTTCTTACGAAGCCACACCATATATAAAATGTACACTTTGGCTGATCAAAAATCACCCCGATACCGTCGCTAGGCTGATTCCAAGTGTACACGTAATTTTTGCGCTTCTCTGCATCGTAGTTCTGTAGGACTACCCGGTACCACTTTGCACTAATAAATCTATCACCCAAGCGCGGGTCTATATCCTTTAAGGAACTATTCGTATCCCACATCCTTGCATCAACTACATCTTCTTCCATCTGATCTTCACAACCCAAATCATCCTCCATATCAACATTGTCTTCTTCTGCAAGAATTGATTTATCTGCTGCTCCCTCAGCGGCTGATGACTCATCCTCATCATCTGATGATGATTCATCCTCCTCTGATGCTGCTTCTTATTCAGAATCAGACGAAGAACCCCTAGAGACATCTCCAGTAGGTACAAAATCCCCACCTTCGTAACCAAGATCCTCAGCTACAATTTCAGTTTCATCAGAATTAATTAAATCATCATCAATGATGCGGTCATCGAACATCTCAGCCTCTGATGGTTCGTCAATTAAATGACGAGTTGGTTTTCTCTTCTTTTCCATCTACAAATTTTAAACAACAGAAACATCAAAATATGCTTGGCCAATTTGATGCAAAATAGATTGCATCTCCAATAAACTAGAATTTACAATCATGTTATAAAACTGATAAGCAGTGACAGAATAAATCCACTCCAAATTTTCCTTTCATGAAGCCTATTAAGTTTTTTGTCAAATTTATCAACTGTAAATGTAATGCTAGGCCAAACTAGATCTTTCATGAAACAGGAAATGCATGAAAGCAAGCCTTTTGAGCTAAAACTTGATGTTGGCAATACTCAAAACCAAGCACAAATTTCATGTTTCATTACTAACTAAATCAAGCACTATGGGTAATTGATATTCTTGAGCTGCCACAAATTTTACATTACTCAATATAGAATGCAACTACAAGGTAATGTAAGTAGAACCAATCAACAGTCAGTTCTACCAAAATTAACCTAAGCATTGCATGTCTGTAAAACAAGAAATCAACACACTCTGATGGAACCATCGAATTCATGAGAAACTGGAAACATGGCAAGCACTAAACCCTAGCTTGCTTCAACCAATAAATCCATTCTACAACTCATTCCTAAATGCAATAAGCCACACAATACTCCATTCCAAAGAAAATATTCCAATTTGTTTTCATACCCACAAAACCCTAAAGCTTTCAGACGAATTTGATTTCTTACCTCTCTGTAAATTCGCCTTTTACTTGTAGGTTTCGATGGCTGGTTTCAGGTTGAGGGTTTCGGAGGCGGGTTCTTGTCGGGGATGAGGGCTGCAAGTCTTCGTCGGAGCTGGTTCGCAGGTTCGCAGGAGAAGTCGTCTTCAGTTCGCAGCTTCGGTCTGACTCAGTTCGCATGAGAGGTTGAAGTGTGTTGAAATTTCCAAATCTGAAAGTCAACAAATTTCGGAGGGTATTATAGTCTTTAAACAATCATCGTTAACGGCACGTCAATATTCTTACGGCAGATTATGGTTTTTGAAAAAAATTCACCCAACGATGTGATATGGTCGATAATATAGTTTACATTTATATTGTAAAAACGAAAGTCGAACAATAGTTGTTTTGTGGAGTTTTCCCAAAAATAAATTACGTAAAAGGCGAGACCAGGGACCAAAACCATTGGGAGTGTAAGACTCGCCCCCGGTCGATCCCGGTAGAACCGGTGAATCCTAGCTAAGTTTGACTTTCGGCCGGAAAAGTCAACCGATGAATCGGAAAGTCAGTCGGGACCTTTCCGGGGCCCAAAAAGCTTAGCCATTAGCACGGTTAGCTTAGTTGGGTCGTTTCCTTCAGTTTGACTGTAATATTGTTAAAGTCAACTGTCGGTCAAACTCGGGCTTACTATCGGTTATTTGTCGATAAATCTTGGAAAGCTGAAAAATTATTAAATAGGAGTGACCACACATGACACTTGTCATGCTTGGCTTGGAGGATGAGAATAGGGGATTCAAAGGACCCTCATACCCTCCTAAGTTACCTTTAAAGGGATAAGACCTTAAGGGCTTTTGAGTAAATTGACATTTTAGGTCATTTAAAGGAAAGGGAGCAACAATTCAGCCTATTTCCTCTTGTTGCAGCCGAAATTCACTAGTAGAGAGGAGAGGAGGAGCTCACTTTCTTGAGGAAGAAGATAGAGAAGAAAGCTTGGATTTTGGAGCTTGTTCTTGGTCCTTTTGCCTTCATTTTCACTTCATCTTCTCCATCTCAACTATCTAGAGGTAAGGATGCTCTCAACTCTCCATTTCTTCCACTTCCAATCTTTGGGTTTTGTGGGTTTTGGCTTAAAGGTTGAAGAACTTGCTTATTTGATTGATTGCTTAGAGAAGAAGTAATGAAGTAGGTTGTTGGATTGAGTTTTGGTTGAAGTTTGATGAACCCATTGAGGGTGTAGTTGTTGGGTATCTTTGGTTGATTATTTTGGAGCTAGGAGAGTTTAGAAATGGAGTTTGTGTTGGGATTTTCGTGAAATTCGAGTTGGGGAAGAAAGGGGAAGGTGCTGGTCAGGTCTGATACGGAATCTGACCCGGACCGGGCCAGGTACCGGCACGGCATGCCGCTCGGAACGGGCCTAGTACCGGCACGGAACGGGCCTGGTACCGGCACGACACCCGGCACGGAGCGGGCCTGGTACCGGCACGGCACACGGCACGGGACGGGCGGGAGTCCGGCACGGAACCTGATACGGTCCGTATCGCTCTCCGGGCCGGTTTGTGACGCGTTCCGCGCTGGATTCCGGGCCGGCCTGTGACATGGTCCGTGCCATGTTCCGGCACGGCAAGCCACACGGTCCGTATGGCATTCCGGATCAGATCCCCAGAGCCCAAAACCCTTCCTTTTAGCTCAATTTGATTCCCACATTTCCTCTTCAAACCTTGATCAATTTCTGAACATTGTTGTGTGTTTTGAGGAGAAGAACACTTGGTTGAGGAATCTAATATGTGGTCTTTTGGTGGTTCAAAACCTTGGAACCAAGCTAGGAAAGAAGGAAGAACGTGGACACGAGTTAGAAGAGCTTTTATCACGCCGGGACCCGAGTGAAGAACGGAGTGGTGACCACCGGGCTTATCATCAGAGTGTTGAGAGGAAGACCTCGAGGTAGGGAAAGCCTTAACCCCTCGTTTACGATGCTTAGTATGCATGTTAGGTTAGTAAAATCGGAAAGGTCCTAGAAATGCCTATAGGATGCGAATAACTAGCATAATTGACTTTCAATTACTAATAACCGGAAGTGTCTAGTTGTGAACGATTAGGATGCCAATCACTAGTGTAATTCGCTTTCAATACTTTGGAATTGTTTGTCTGGTAGAGGAGCCTTGGCAAAGCCCTCGGATTAGTTGCGTGTTAGGATCACATGCTTGGTTGTTGGTTGCTTAGTGGATAGGCTAAAGAGTCTAACGGAACTAGTTGAATTGCATGTGTGAATGCTCGTTTGAAGGTCTTTATGATTGGTTGATTAAATTCGTACTTGATCGTTGATTGTATTCGAATGATTACTTGATTTACTAAATGGTTGCTTGGAGCATCGAGTATGACTGGTTGTACCGAGCGGTGCAATCAGGTGATCGATGCCCCGTTGGTTCGAGACTGGTAAGTGAACGGTAAGTTGCGATTGTGTGATTGATGTGCTGTGGTTATGTGATTCGTGTACTGTGTGTTATGGTGAATTGGTGATGTGTGAGTTATGTGTGATAATGACTTGGTGGTTGTTGGGATTGGATTATTTCGTGTTTCGTTTTGAGTGCATTATTCAATTATTAACTGTTTATTATCGAATTGCCCAAGTGTACGCTTCCTACGGGAGTAGTGCCTTGGTTCCCGAGGACATAAAATCCTTTGGAGACGTTTCTGAGAATCCCGATGATAAGCGCCCCGAAGGGTTGTTTCCGGTCGCCTCAATGTTATGCGTCTCCTCTGGATTTGAGGGAAAATCCGAGAGGACACATCATATGTGGATCGGAGGGTGGAGACTTCATGTGCCACGACATTGGCTTGTTTACCTATTACCTGTGCTTGTTGAAATCTATCTGGTTGACTTGCTGTTGACTTTATTGAGTTTAAGGTCTACCTTGTTATGTGCTTTCCCTACTGAGCGCAAGCTCACCCCTATGAAATTACTGTTGTGTTTTCAGGCTTGATTGAGGAGTAGAAGCTCGGGAGCTTCTCGGTGTGGGTGCATTGTAGAGACTTCGTTCTTATCACTTTACTGTTTTGAACAAACCTTGTGGAGGATTATTATTACGCCCCTGGAGGGTTATTTGTTTTTGAACTGAGTTTTGCGGATTCGTTTTTCTTATTGGAGATTTTCAGGAACTAAATGCTGAATTACTATCTTTTTAATCTTTCATTACTAGTCATGCCTCGGGTCCGGACAAGAACCGGATTTGGGGCGTGACAATTTGGTATCAGAGCCAGGTTTCATTTGAAACAGGTGTCTTATGAACTGATTTTCAAACCTCAGACCGAAGTCAATTAGGTGGGTAGAGTTAGGGAGTCTGAGTCTTGAGTTGCTTTAAGGGTTGTTCTAATTGGAACCTTACACTACAATGTTTGCATTACTTGATTGGTATCCTCTCCCTAGTGATCGGTGAAGCCGAATGGTTGAGATCGGAATTGGATTAACGGTCGATGACCGACCTGCTATGCATTCATGGTAGGGTGAGCCAACGGTTGGTGGTGTTGCCCTTTTGGCGTATTACTTCGAAAACTTTCAAGTTGTAGTTGGTCCTGTTCAAGTTTTGATTCGTGATTGACTGCTTGTCTGGAGCATGAGTACTCCATGTATGCTGATATTGAGTGTTTTGGATGGGGCGCGAGAACCCCGTATCCCGTTGTATGAGAACTTTGTTTTGGGACACGAGTATCCCGTATGCCCGTGTGTGGCGAGATTGGGACACGAGTATCCCGTATGCCCGTGTGTGGCGAGATTGGATCACGAGTATCCCGTATGCCCGTGTGTGTGGCGAGATTGGGACACGAGAATCCCGTATGCCCGTGTGTGGCGAGTTTGGGGCACGAGTACCCCGTAGTATTTGGGAGCACGAGAACTCCGTTCATTGATTGCGTTGTGTACTTTAGGAGCATGAGAACTCCGTTTATTGATTGTGTGATGTCTTTGGCAGAGCATGAGAACTCTGCGTACTGTTGTCTTATGAATTTGTGTTGGTGCTTGTCCCGCTTAAGCGGAGGGTTAAGGGAAAATACGAATGGGTCAGGCCGAATTTTCAGTAGAACTAAAATGTTTACACCATCACTAGTTGACTCAGGGGCGTCACTGTAGTTGAGCATGATGGTTCGATGTCCAGTTGTTACAATGAGGTTCGGGGATGCCTGAATCAGGTTGTAACAACACGAGATCGACACGAAAAGCTTTGGGTAAAAGTTAAGAAATGGGAATCTGTGGGACGGAAGGAAGGGTTAAGGGTGATTATTGAATTGAATTGTGTTAAGTGTTAAACCCCTCTTTGTGGAAGGATACCCGGGTGAAGGGTATGCCTGTTGATCTGTGCTTTGTGTGATGCTTGAGTTGGAACCCTCCTGTGGGAGTTGGTGGTTGATTGCTAAATCGCCGGTTGTTGTGTGACGCATAGAGATGCGAACTTGTGCACTATATTATATGAGTATATGTATCTACTAGTGTGAGGGGCGTATCTGTGGGTGACTTGTGTAGGCGCGTGTGTGTTCGTCCTTGTAACGTGTGAGAACCGTTGTTGAACTAAGTACTGAACATGTGCGTTATCCGTGCAGGCGGATAGGCGACATGGCTCGTACGTATGTTCCTAGAGGTACCCAGAGCCGCCCAGCTGGGGGTCCGAGGCAGGCACCTGCCGCTGAGCAGGAGGGGGCAGCTGATGCCCAGGATGCTGCTTCCACAGAGCATCAACGCTTTGAGGGGGGACCAACAGGGTCGCCACCCAGGACATCTCCAGTCGCAGAGCCGACTCAGGCAACCCCTCTCGAGGAGGTGGTTCGCGCTGTACTAGCAGCCTTGAGTGCGCAGCAGGGGACTACAGCACCGGCACCAAAGCCCGTGCCTGTTGCTTCAGCAGATTTTGGAGAGAGGCCATGACAGTTTGATAGCCTCACGGCCCAGTCGCTCAGAGAGTTTCGCAGACTTGGTACGCCGACCTACTCCGGGGGAGCTGACCCCGAGGCGGCTTCTGGTTGGTTGGAGCGGGTTACCCGCAACCTCGATGCCTCTGGGGTATCGGAGGGGCGTCTGAGAGTTTCGTTCGCCACTTTTCAGCTTGAGGGAGAGGCCTACTACTGGTGGCAGTCAGTGCAGGGCAGGGTCGGCAGTGATTTTGAGTTGTTCAGCAGGCTGTTCTTGGAACAGTACTTCCCTCGCTCCATTCGGAATGATCGGCGCCAGCAGTTTCTGGATTTGCGTCAGAGGGGTTTGAGTGTTTCTGAGTATGCAGTGAGGTTCACCTCTTTGGCCCGCTTCGCGCCGGAGTTGGTACGGACTGCGGAGGACCGTTGCAGGAGGTTTGAGAACGGGCTCATCCCGTCGATAGCCGACAGGGTTATCGCCTTCAGGACCGCAGAGTACTCCACACTCTTGGATCAGGCTTTAGCCATGGAGAGACAATTCAGAGACACTATCAGGGTGCGAGAGACTAGGCCTAGGCCGAGTGGCTTTGTGCAGTCGTCTGACCGTCGAGACCGACGCAGACAAAGAGTTGCAGGACACTTTCAGCCTCAGTTTCAGCAGGATGGCATACGCCGAGCAGGGACCGTAGCGTCAGTTGGACCCGCCCGATGGCACAGTTGTGTCCTCGGTGTGGACAGCAGGGTCACCTGGCACGAGACTGCCTGAGGGGCGATGGACCTGTGGAGCGCCATGATGATCGTCCCCAGGGGACCAGAGTTAGACAGCCTAGTGAGCCGAGGGGGTGTTATCACTGTGGCAGCACCGACCACTTCATGCGTGCGTGTCCTGAGATAGCACAGCAGGGAGGACAGAGAGGATGCTACCAATGTGGTCGATCTGATCATTTCATCCGGGCGTGCCCTGAGATAGCTGGTAGAGCGCCTGCACCGAGGCCCCATCAGACTCAGATTCGCCCTGCACCACCTGGCAGACCACGTCAAGCACCGCAGCAGAGAGCTCCGCGTCAGGCGGCGGGAGCAACAGGTCAGAGGCACCAGCCGAGAGCTAGCCAGCAGGTGGCACTTCCCCCACCACCGAGAGGAGGACCACCGGCGCGGCAGGGCCGAGTCTTTGCAGTTACTGATTCCAGGATTGAGAGGTCGTACGCCGGCCATGCGGCCACTCAGGGTACGTGTTTACTTTATAATGTGTGGACTTCATTTTTGTTTGATACGGGAGCTTCCCATTCGTTCATTTCTTCGTCTATTGCTTCTTCCTTGGGTTTGCGGGTGGAGACTTTGAGTCAACCCCTTTGTTTGGAGACCCCGGCTACGGGTGAGGTGGTGTTGAGCACCGTTTGTAGAGACTGTGCGATTAGGGTGGCAGATTGCCCTTTTCTTGGTGACTTACTCGTTCTTGATATGAACGCCTTTGATGTGATTCTGGGTATGGACTAGCTTGCGAGGTATCGAGCGACGATCGACTGCTATCGACGTCAGGTGACAGTGAGGTCAGGTGATAGGGTGATCACGTGTGTTTTGGGTAGCAAGAGCAGAGTTCTCTTATCCGCTTTGAGAACGGGGTCTGAGGCAGAGATCGTGCGGAGTAACAGTGAGCTACCGAGGGTAGTGCGTGAGTTCCCGGAGGTCTTCCCGGAGGAACTATCAGGCTTGCCACCAGCGCGAGAGGTGGAGTTCAGGATCGATCTGATCCCGGGTACGGCGCCGATCTCGATGACGTCGTATCGGTTTGCACCAGCCGAGTTGGTCAAGCTCAAGCGAACACTCGAGGAACTGCAGCAGAAGGGTTTCATCCGCCCGAGCGTATCTCCGTGGGGAGCGCCCGCCCTTTTCGTGAAGAAGAAGGGTGGAGCCTTGAGGATGTGCATCGATTACAGGAAGCTGAACCGGGTGACAGTGAAGAACCGCTATCCGATGCCGAGGATTGATGATCTATTCGACCAGCTGAGGGGAGCAAAGTACTTCTCGAAGATCGATCTTCGATCGGGGTACTAACAGTTGAGGGTCCGAGCCGAGGACGTAGAGAAGACATCGTCCCGAACTCGTTATGGACACTTCGAGTTTCTGGTGATGCCGTTCGGTTTGACAAACGCACCGGCCGCCTTTATGGACTTGATGAATGACATCTTCAGACCTTATTTGGACCAGTTTGTAGTAGTCTTCGTCGATGACATCTTGATCTACTCGCCCAGTGAGGAGGCGCACGAGGAGCATCTGAGAACCGTGTTGACACTCTTACGCACTCACCAGTTGTACGGCAATCTGGAGAAGTGCGAATTTTGGCTCACAGAGGTGAATTTCCTAGGGCATGTGGTATCTCGAGAGGGAATCTTGGTCGATCCAGCCAAGGTTGAGGTAGTGTCGAAGTGGGCCAGACCCAGCAGTGTATTTGAGATTCGGAGCTTTCTAGGGTTGGCAGGTTATTACCGGCGCTTCGTTCAGGATTTCTCCCGCCTTGCAGCACCTATGACAGCTTTGACCCGCAAGGGAGCGGAGTACCGTTGGACGGACGAGTGTGAGCGCTCTTTTTGCGGGCTAAAGGCTCGATTGACTACCGTTCCAGTGTTGATTGTTCCAGAGCGGGGAGTGGGCTATGACGTGTATTGTGACGCCTCAGGCGAAGGGCTAGGTTGTGTTCTGATGCAGAGTGGAAAGGTGGTTGCTTACGGCTCGAGGCAGTTGAAGGTGCATGAGCGCAACTACCCGACCCATGATCTTGAGCTAGCAGCGGTGGTGTTTGCGCTGAAGAGCTGGAGACACTATCTGTACGGTGAACGGTTCAGGGTGTTTTCAGACCACAAGAGCCTCAAGTATATATTCTCGCAGCGTGATCTGAACATGCGCCAAAGGCGATGGATGGAGTTACTTGAGGAGTACGACTTCGAGTTGCTCTATCATCCGGGCAAGGCGAACGTGGTCGCCGATGCTTTGAGCAGGAAGTCGAGTCACTGCGTTGCCAGTATGGCAGTCCGAGAGTGGGACATGCTGGAGCAGTTGGGCTTATTCAGACTGGAGTTGGAGGAGGTCACCGAGGGTATGGCCTTGTGTGCCTTGGTGGCTCAGCCCACGCTATTTGCTCGAGTGCTAGAAGCACAGGCCGAGGACGCCGAGACAGCGGGGATTCGTGAGAGATTGATGGATGGTGTCAAGCTCGAGGGTTGGGAGTTGGGCACCGACCAGGGTATCCGCTTTAGAGGACGATTGTTTGTACCCAACGGGTATAGGGACAACGTATTGCGTGAGTGCCACCATTCCCGTCTGGTTGTGCACCCCGGTGACAACAAGATGTATAGAGACATGCGACGACAGTTTTGGTGGAGTGGGATGCGTGGGGCAATTGCAGGTGTCGTTTCCCGATGCCTCACCTGCCAACAGGTGAAGGCCGAGCACATGCGTCCCGCAGGCTTGCTGCAACCTTTACCGATCTCCGAGTGGAAGTGGGAGCATGTGACTATGGATTTTGTGTGTGGGTTGCCCAGGTCGTCGACGGGGCACGACGCTGTTTGGGTGGTGGTTGACCGACTGACCAAGTCAGCACACTTTCTGGGTATGCGGATGACTGATTCTGTGGACATGTTGGGTCGTTTGTATGTCAGGGAGATTGTTCGTCTACACGGAGTACCAGTGTCAGTGGTATCAGATAGAGACCCTCGTTTCACATCCAGGTTCTGGAAGAGTCTACAGAAGGCCTTGGGCACTGAGGTACTGTTGAGTACAGCTTACCATCCTGAGACAGATGGACAGTCAGAGCGCACCATACAGATTCTAGAGGACATGCTGCGAGCTTGTGTGCTTGACTTTCAGGGATCATGGGAGGCTCATTTTCCCTTAGCAGAGTTTGCCTACAACAACAGTTACCAGTCCAGCATTGGTATGGCACCATTTGAGGCCTTGTACGGCAGACCTTGTAGATCGCCGGTGTGTTGGGCTGAGGTTGGGGACCGGAGCTTACTTAGGCCAAACATGGTCAGGGAGACGACCGAAAAGGTCGCTTTGATTAGAGAGCGGCTGAAGACGCACATAGTCGGCAGAAGAGCTACGCAGACAAGCGTCGCAGACCACTTGAGTTCATGGTCGGGGAGCACGTGTTTCTGAGGGTGAGCCCGAAGAAGGGTCTTGTGCGGTTTAACCGCAGCGGAGGCAAGCTGGCACCGCGTTTCATCGGACCATTTGATGTGTTAGAGAAGATTGGAGCTGTAGCTTATCGTTTGGCCTTGCCACCGCAGCTTGGGAACGTGCATAACGTTTTCCATGTGTCCCAACTGCGGAAGTACATAGCAGACCCTTCGCACATCATTGGGTGGTCAGACATCGAGGTAGCAGATGATGTCACCTATGAGGAGGAGCCCGTCGAGATCTTGGGTACGAAGGAGAAGGTCCTGCGGAACAAGAAGATTCCGTTGGTCTTGGTACAGTGGGGTCACCAAGGATCTGGATCCACGTGGGAGCGCGAGGAGGAGATCCGCGAGAAGTATCCTCACCTGTTCAACCTCATAGGTACGCCATTGTCTTTAAATTTTGAGGACGAAATTCTTTTAAGGGGGGTAGATTGTAAGACCCGCCCCCGGTCGATCCCGGTAGAACCGGTGAATCCTAGCTAAGTTTGACTTTCGGCCGGAAAAGTCAACCGATGAATCGGAAAGTCAGTCGGGACCTTTCCGGGGCCCAAAAAGCTTAGCCATTAGCACGGTTAGCTTAGTTGGGTCGTTTCCTTCAGTTTGACTGTAATATTGTTAAAGTCAACTGTCGGTCAAACTCGGGCTTACTATCGGTTATTTGTCGATAAATCTTGGAAAGCTGAAAAATTATTAAATAGGAGTGACCACACATGACACTTGCCATGCTTGGCTTGGAGGATGAGAATAGGGGATTCAAAGGACCCTCATACCCTCCTAAGTTACCTTTAAAGGGATAAGACCTTAAGGGCTTTTGAGTAAATTGACATTTTAGGTCATTTAAAGGAAAGGGAGCAACAATTCAGCCTATTTCCTCTTGTTGCAGCCGAAATTCACTAGTAGAGAGGAGAGGAGGAGCTCACTTTCTTGAGGAAGAAGATAGAGAAGAAAGCTTGGATTTTGGAGCTTGTTCTTGGTCCTTTTGCCTTCATTTTCACTTCATCTTCTCCATCTCAACTATCTAGAGGTAAGGATGCTCTCAACTCTCCATTTCTTCCACTTCCAATCTTTGGGTTTTGTGGGTTTTGGCTTAAAGGTTGAAGAACTTGCTTATTTGATTGATTGCTTAGAGAAGAAGTAGTGAAGTAGGTTGTTGGATTGAGTTTTGGTTGAAGTTTGATGAACCCATTGAGGGTGTAGTTGTTGGGTATCTTTGGTTGATTATTTTGGAGCTAGGAGAGTTTAGAAATGGAGTTTGTGTTGGGATTTTCGTGAAATTCGAGTTGGGGAAGAAAGGGGAAGGTGCTGGTCAGGTCTGATACGGAATCTGACCCGGACCGGGCCAGGTACCGGCACGGCATGCCGCTCGGAACGGGCCTAGTACCGGCACGGAACGGGCCTGGTACCGGCACGGCACCCGGCACGGAGCGGGCCTGGTACCGGCACGGCACACGGCACGGGACGGGCGGGAGTCCGGCACGGAACCTGATACGGTCCGTATCGCTCTCCGGGCCGGTTTGTGACGCGTTCCGCGCTGGATTCCGGGCCGGCCTGTGACATGGTCCGTGCCATGTTCCGGCACGGCAAGCCACACGGTCCGTATGGCATTCCGGATCAGATCCCCAGAGCCCAAAACCCTTCCTTTTAGCTCAATTTGATTCCCACATTTCCTCTTCAAACCTTGATCAATTTCTGAACATTGTTGTGTGTTTTGAGGAGAAGAACACTTGGTTGAGGAATCTAATATGTGGTCTTTTGGTGGTTCAAAACCTTGGAACCAAGCTAGGAAAGAAGGAAGAACGTGGACACGAGTTAGAAGAGCTTTTATCACGCCGGGACCCGAGTGAAGAACGGAGTGGTGACCACCGGGCTTATCATCAGAGTGTTGAGAGGAAGACCTCGAGGTAGGGAAAGCCTTAACCCCTCGTTTACGATGCTTAGTATGCATGTTAGGTTAGTAAAATCGGAAAGGTCCTAGAAATGCCTATAGGATGCGAATAACTAGCATAATTGACTTTCAATTACTAATAACCGGAAGTGTCTAGTTGTGAACGATTAGGATGCCAATCACTAGTGTAATTCGCTTTCAATACTTTGGAATTGTTTGTCTGGTAGAGGAGCCTTGGCAAAGCCCTCGGATTAGTTGCGTGTTAGGATCACATGCTTGGTTGTTGGTTGCTTAGTGGATAGGCTAAAGAGTCTAACGGAACTAGTTGAATTGCATGTGTGAATGCTCGTTTGAAGGTCTTTATGATTGGTTGATTAAATTCGTACTTGATCGTTGATTGTATTCGAATGATTACTTGATTTACTAAATGGTTGCTTGGAGCATCGAGTATGACTGGTTGTACCGAGCGGTGCAATCAGGTGATCGATGCCCCGTTGGTTCGAGACTGGTAAGTGAACGGTAAGTTGCGATTGTGTGATTGATGTGCTGTGGTTATGTGATTCGTGTACTGTGTGTTATGGTGAATTGGTGATGTGTGAGTTATGTGTGATAATGACTTGGTGGTTGTTGGGATTGGATTATTTCGTGTTTCGTTTTGAGTGCATTATTCAATTATTAACTGTTTATTATCGAATTGCCCAAGTGTACGCTTCCTACGGGAGTAGTGCCTTGGTTCCCGAGGACATAAAATCCTTTGGAGACGTTTCTGAGAATCCCGATGATAAGCGCCCCGAAGGGTTGTTTCCGGTCGCCTCAATGTTATGCGTCTTCTCTGGATTTGAGGGAAAATCCGAGATGACACATCATATGTGGATCGGAGGGTGGAGACTTCATGTGCCACGACATTGGCTTGTTTACCTATTACCTGTGCTTGTTGAAATCTATCTGGTTGACTTGCTGTTGACTTTATTGAGTTTAAGGTCTACCTTGTTATGTGCTTTCCCTACTGAGCGCAAGCTCACCCCTATGAAATTACTGTTGTGTTTTCAGGCTTGATTGAGGAGTAGAAGCTCGGGAGCTTCTCGGTGTGGGTGCATTGTAGAGACTTCGTTCTTATCACTTTACTGTTTTGAACAAACCTTGTGGAGGATTATTATTACGCCCCTGGAGGGTTATTTGTTTTTGAACTGAGTTTTGCGGATTCGTTTTTCTTATTGGAGATTTTCAGGAACTAAATGCTGAATTACTATCTTTTTAATCTTTCATTACTAGTCATGCCTCGGGTCCGGGCAAGAACCGGATTTGGGACGTGACAGGGAGAATATGGATAAATCGCAAATTATCCCCCTAAAAGAAGCATTGAAGTAGGCCAAACATGTTAGAGCATGTGAATCGAAGGGTTCATTATAAAATAGTAATCAAAGTTGAAAATCGTAACAATGTAGGGTCAGAAAATGGGAATCGGTAGATTTTGATTCTCGATGTTTGGAATCGATAATTGGAATTGAATATTGTCTCTCCTCTTTTTTCAACCAATAGAACATGTCACGTGGTGCAGAAATTAGAGGAAAAAAATTATCTGTTGAATTTTTGCAATTATCACGTGATGTAGTAGTAATTGTTGTATACATATAATTATCAGTATTCATATTTGAATTTGTAAGGGGTGTGTATTTATAACCTATTCCTATGAAATCAATGGTTTCATTTTAATGATAAACCACTAATAATATTCATGTGTAGAGTAAGACTTTGTTCATAGTAGTGTAGTTTCTCATTTGAGACCGTCTCAAATGCGTTACCACATAAAAACAGGTCAATATTAAGATAATCTGATTACATTGATTACTTATTTAGTCGAACATACAACATTGTCATATCGGTTGAATATGAAAACCAAATCGTACACTGCCCTTTCCTTATCCAAGGCAAGTTATCTGCTCGACACATGAGTAGGGGTGAAACCCAAGCATGTTTAGTGTGTTCCATAGAGCACCTTAAACGAATGAGAACATGGTTTAGTGGTGTAATTCCTTTGGATATATACTTACAAACTCAGGTTCGAATCATCATGGTAACATCTTGATTTTTTCCTTTGATATTTACTTGCAAACCCAGGTTCGAATAACAAAGGTATACAAAAATCTTGAAGATGAGGGCATTTCACTAAAAGGGTAGCCAACCAAAACAAAAAGGGTTAATGCCATCCGAGTACCCTAAAAATACTTGGTTTTCTTATGAGTACCCTAACCAAACTTTGTGACACCTCAGTACCCCAACGAAACATTTTGTGTCAACTTAGTACCCGCCGTTAGTTTCTGTCTATTTTCAAAGAAAGTACTCTTACCCACTAGTCATGGCATTTATCTCAGCAAGACTCGGTGTCCTAAGACAGCTGATGAGCTGAAAATGATGATGAGAATCCTATGCGCCTGGGGGCAGGATCGATCATATATGCCATGACATGTATGAGACCGGACGTCTCGTAAGCCTTATGTTGTACTAGTAGACATCATTCTAACCCGGGGGAAAGATGATGCTAAACTAGTCGTCGAAGGATGAGTAGACGCTAGTTTTCCAAGACAAATCCAGATGACTTTAGAAGTCAGTCAAGATATGTGTTTACGCTGAATGGCAGAGCTTTAGCTGGGAGAGCGTAAAGCAAGATACCATTGCCGAATCTACAACAGAGGCCAATTACATGGATGCTGCAGAGGCAGCTAAGGAGGCTACGTGGATTTGGAAATTCATGGCAGGGCTGGGTGTAATTAAAAACCCATCCAGCCCGGTGAATCCATTTTGCGACAACACAAGGGCCATTGCGCAAGCTAAAAGCACAGATCGCATAACAAATCCAAACATGTACTGCGGCGTACCCACGTCATCAGAGAAATACTGAACTGAGGTGAAGTGAAGATAACCTATATTGCAACAAATGATAACATAGCCAACCCTTTGACTAAGGCAGTGTCACTGCCTGAACATGTTAGACATGTAAAGTCGATGGGGACATATTGGAGTTTAGATTGGAACTAGGGCAAGTGGGAGATTGTTAGTCTTAGTTCCCGTAGTTCAATCCTAAATGTCCAAATGTATATATCATCGTTAGCAATAAAATTAAAGCGGCTTTATATTACTTATGTGTTGGAGTAATATATCGATGTGTGCTCTAATCTATGCCCACCATGCGAATAGAACCATAGATCGAGATAGATCACACTAGATGGGTCCCTAGTCAACAAAGCTTCACTAGAAGCGACTAGTATGAAAGATGGCTCTTTATGGCTTACGTTCTGTTAGTCATTGGAATGGGATTCCGGAGTCTGATCATAGATATCATGTGGGACATGATATTGGACGACCCGCCCTGAATATGTGCCATAGATTAAGTCATGAACATATTCAGTGTCGTAGCTTGTCATGTATCCTTAGACCAAGGAGTCTTTGTGATCGCTATGTAGTCAACAACTGAGTTTGACCTGAGCCTAACGTTGTCCGTAACAGGGCTTCCATAACGGCCAAGATTGGCTTGGGGACGGGCTACATGAGTGACACGAAAGGCGGCTAAGGGATTTATTCCTCATACTGAGGTATGGGAAAGATATCGGTTCTCGGCCGCTTGATCGAGAGTGACTGAAAGAATAGCATGGCCATGCACATGATACTGGGTATCATATCTTCAGTCATCTCACATATCAAGGAACGGTGATTGAGAATAATAAGGATGACGGCTCTATGCCTTATCTCAATCAGGATATCGGAGATAATGACAAGGATGACGGAAAGGTTAGAATCGACAGGGTTGATTCGTTATGCAGTGTCAGGCAATACTAAAGTCTCGTTAGTTTCCACTTAAATAGGATCAAGTAAAATGGGATTTTACGTTGATCTATTGACATGCATAAACCTAAGGGTCACACCGGAGGATGAAACTCATTGACACATTTATGGAGAATGGCCAAAAGGTAGTTGTCTCGAGACATGATCAAAACTGGGTTTTGAGTCATGTGCCCGTAAGTGAATAGGACTTTACGGATCAAGACAAGGCTTGGAGTCTTGGGATTGATCACGTCGGATAATGTTGGACATTTCCGGTATGGAAGGCTTGGAGGCGATGAGCGAATCACGGGACCTCGTTGGAAATGGCCACGGGCCATGTTTCAAGAGGCCCATGAAAGGCCCATGCAACCAAGGCCCATGGAACTAATTAATCAAGTCTTGATTAATTAGTACTAAGTAAGGAAGACAAGGATTAAGGTGTTGGTGATTCACCACCTAACCCAATCTTGTCTACCCATACTTTGTCCTATTTACATCTTACTTGACACCATACTTGTCCCATGCCTTTAGTTGGACAAGTATGAGTTTTGTTATGTTTAAGTCATCTTTTTTCAACATAACAAACACAAGACAAGAATAGGAAACACAACTTCTCTCCCCCTTCCCTTGCAATTTCGGGTTTGGCAAGTTTCCACCTCCATTTTTGTGTTCTTGAGTCCTCAAAGAGAAGAACTACGTGGCTTTGATTCCCATGTGGATACGTAGGCGTCTTGGAGACTCAAGCCAATCATTCGTTACCCGGTGTTCTTGTTTTGGTAAGAACTAGTGCTAAATTTTTCTCATGTGAATCCATTCTTTGTTAGTTGTTTCATGGTTTTAATCGTCTCTTGGTTTTCATTGATTTTCCGCTGCGAGTTGGTTCATCTCCAACCCTACCTCGAGACCCAACACGGGGATGGGTCAAAGCAAAGGAGGAGGAGGAATAAGATGAGAGAGAGGGAGATGAGTGGTGGAGAGAGGGAGAGGTAGAGATAATATTTAGGGTTTAAATGTGTCAAGGGTAGTTCTGCCATTTTCAAAAAAATTAGGGTCACGTGCCAGACACATGACCATTTTCCATCCAAAATGGATGGAAAACTAACGGCAGGTACTAAGTTGAAACAAAATGTTTCGTTTGAATATTTATGTGTCACAAAGTTTGGTTAGGGTACTCAGATGAAAACCAAGTATATTTAGGGTACTCGGATGACATTAACCCAAACAAAAATTCAACCCAATGACACGAAACAACACCAAAATATTGATTCAAGAACCTTTTGTGACTGTTCACATTGATGTTTGAGTTAGTACTTTATTTTTCTAAATATTATTCTATGGTTTGCGCTGTTGAGAAAATTAGATTATAATTATACATTGAATTTAGCAATCGCCCGTTTATTAAAATGAGGCAAATACTTTTATTTCCGTTGATTTTTTGATACCTATGATTTATTTTTTCCGTACATTTATTAATCGTCAATGGCTATCCTTGAAAAGAAGTTCTGGTGGTTTCTTGCACGGGAGATGACAATTGCAGGCTGTGGCGCTGAGGCACAGTGCTCCAAGTGCACCGGGGAAGAAATGTTGACATACTTCATTACATCTCGGAGTACTACATCCCAGAACTGATAGAACTTGGTGACAATCTCCTAGTGCACCTATACATTCAACACCACATCATCAACATAAACTAAATCTCTTACTTTCGATTACAAATGTTTCAACCGAACAAAAGATGAGTCGAATTTATGCATAAAATGAAACAAACCATGAGGAGCGATGAGCAGAAGCAGGCAGAGAATGGTGGAGATAGAGATCTTGTCCATAAGTGTTTTGTAAGAATTGTTGTGATCCGTATAAGTGCATGAAGATTCGTATTTATAATACGGACTTTTAGAAGAGAACGTACACGCTTAGTATTACATGTTTTAATTCAATAGGAAATTGATTTCACGTAACGTACATGAGTTCACGAAAAGATGGTAAAAACATTACATTAATGATATAATCAATGTTGTGATCCATACAAGTGCATGAAGTTTCATATTTATAACTACGACTTTTTAGAAGAGAACGTACATGTGTTAGTATTACATGTTTTAATCCAATAGGCAATAGATTTCACATAACTTACAGGAGTTTTTTTTTGAAGCGAACTGACAGGAGTTAATAAAAGGGAAATTTTCTAAATTATGCCTCATAATATCTTATTTTTATATATATCTATGCTTTTTATAATTTTTAGGACAAAATTACCCGAACTAAAATTTAACCAAACCGGTTTCAGCATTCAAACTCCAATACATCTATGGTTTTGAGAATTTTCTGGTTTAGTCTTCAACGCCCCAAAACTTTGAGTCGAAGCATCATTTTCTTCTGACCATGTCTATGCTGCAGAGGCGGGCTTAATGTGCAGGGGACGCATATCTGGCTTCCGGTGATATCATTTTGTGTCCTAAAAGCAATACCATGGGAAGAGCTAATGCATTTGTGAAATCACTTATTGATCGCAAAAATTTGTTGATAATATAAACCCTCTTTTGAGAAGAAAGAAGAAAAAAAGTTTAGCTACAAACCAACAAAAAAGAACCCTAAAACGCTCAAAGTCGCCTTTTAAGGGAGCAAGTGAAGTGAGCGCTAGCATGTCACTCAACCTCATGAAAGCTATGGATGGGTACACAGACCCTGAAACCCCACACCGGGGAAGCTATGAGTTGGTACGCCGACCCTGAAGTTATGAGTGGGTACGCAGACCCTAAAGCTATGATTCTTCTTTAATATTAATTTTGGGTTAACGATTGGTTTAGTTTTTTCATTTTCTGGATTTGGGGTATAGTAAGGTCGGGATGTAGATATAAATGACTCCATATTGTCAAAGACAATAATCAAGTGGACATGGAAGTTGTGGATTATATTCAGGTTTGGATCTTTAAAATCAAGAGAAACTTATCAAATGTGTTTATGGTATGTATAATGGCAGTTATGGTGTTTGTACACAACACAACCAGTGCTCTATAACCAATTTATTGACTTACAATACAACAGAGAAGGAAGATGGGGAGAGCAGACTCACATCCACGAGAGACGAAGAGGAATAGATTGAAAACGGTTTGGTTAAGAAGTTTGGTTAATTTCTAACAAGGGTATATTTGTCCCAAAAATTATGAAAAACATAGATTTTTAATTTTAAACTATCCAAGCATATAAAAAAAATATAAGGCATTATGAAGTATAGTTTATCAAATTTCCCTAATAAAAAGATGGTAATAACATTACATCAATGATATAATCAATGTTGTTCATTTTCGTGATCCATACAAGTGCATGAACTTTCGGATTTATAATTATGACCTTTTAGAAAAAGAACGCACACGTTTAGTATTACATATTTTAATCCAATAGGCAACAGATTTCAAGTGACTGACATGAGTTTATAAAAAAGACGATAACAACGTTACGTCAATGATATAATCAATGTTGTTCATTGTTGTGATCCATATATGTGCATGAAGTCTCGTATTTATAACTACGACTTTTAGAATAGAACGTACACGTTTAATATTACATGTTTTAATACAATAGACAATAGATTTCACGTAACTGACATGAGTTCATAAAAATATGGTAACAACATTACATCAATGATATTCATTGTGTGAGTAAAGACTAAAGGGTCATCAACTATGACGTTTTAATGGGATATCGATTCTTGTCTACAACTAGAATCATTTGATGATGTCATGTGAATTTCTTAAAAATGTGACGCATATACTAGACTAATAATGAAAGTTTCATAAGGACCGAACATGCTATCACGAGACAAATATGGATTGATCTCATTCTATTTTATGAAGGCTTCTATAATAAAGGTCGATCCTACAAGAACGAATTGGAACTAATTTGAGATCGGTTCAAAATGGTTCATAGATGAGTCTATTATGATGAGTCGATTTGACACATAATCGTCAGATGTCACAGAAAATAAAAAAGATAAAAGAGAAGAGAAATAAGAAAATGGGTTTATTTCTTAATTTAAAGGATCGATAACAGGCGATTTGATACCTACCATTAGTATCCAAGCCCAAACAACGGAGGCCCAAATAACTAAACAAAAGCATTTATAGAACCAATCGAATCTCTCCCGCTCATTTGGTATAGTGCATCTCAGTCTCTCTCTCTCCCAACAAAAACCCTTTTCAAAATCAAATCATCACTCACTGAGTCACGGTCACTGCGGAACTCGCCGTCGAGCAAGGCCATCCATTGCCGCTCAAATTCTCTCCGGGAAGAGCAAATTCAATGAGGGAAGAAGACATAGACAAGCTCAGGGGAGTGGTGAGGGACTGCGTGAGCAAGCACCTCTACTCCTCCGCCATTTTCTTCGCCGACAAGGTCGCCGCCTTCACCAACGACCCCGCCGACATCTACATGCAGGCTCAGGCTCTCTTCCTCGGTCGCCATTACCGCCGCGCCTTCCACCTACTCAACGCCTCCAAGATCGTCCTCCGAGACCTCCGCTTCCGCTACCTGGCTGCCAAATGCCTGGCATGTCTCTCCTCGCTCTCCGCCCCCAATTTTCAGTTTTGAATTCCTCTTTTCAGTCTCTGCCTTGCCTGTATTGATATGCTGTAGATGCTTTTTTGTTTGTTTTAAAAAGCTTGATTTGCTATTTTACTTGCTGTGCTTTGAATTTAGGTATTCCTGTAATGATTATATTATGAAAATGAAAATTTGGTAACAAAATAAGGCTGTTCATAAAGACCCACAAAACCATTCATCTTTTTTGACCACTCAAAGAATTAAAGGTAGAAGCTGTTAGGAGCAGGACGGATTTTAGGGAATATTGAGTGTTGTAAGCTATTAATTGATATGTTGTAGATGTTTTTTTTTTAAAAAGGTTGATTTTTCTATTTTACTTACTGTGGTTATAATTTTCCTTCTCATAGGGTATTCCTTTAATAATTATACTATGAAAATGATAATTTCCTGCTAGCTTTCTAGTATAACGAACACTTTCAAATTGTCATCCATAATTGTTACAATATGTGTTTCTCTCTTCTTTTTATTGAATGTGACTTGCTTTTTGCTAAGTCATTTTCTTTCCGTCCAAATTCATGTGCATAATCAGGAAGAACTAAAGGAATGGGATCAATGTCTATCAATGCTTGGTGATGCTAAAGTAGATGAGCAAGGAAATATACATGACACAAAGGATTCCCATGTCATGTACTTAGACAAAGATGGTGAAGATCGTGAGATTAATGTAAGCAATCTTTGTTACGCAAATGAACACGTATCAATAGTGCTAATCTATACAAGCATTTGCCTCATTGTTGTCCTTCTAGCTAACATTGTTATGAAGTTATAATCTATGGCAAATTGGCAATGGATTTCTTATCCTTTTTTTTTAACTTTTTGATCAATAAATTGAGTAATGCATGCCCAATTTTCCCAACTCCTGACAGATATCGTCAGCAATATGCTTTTTAAGAGGAAAAGCATATGAAGCACTTGAAAATCGTGCTCAGGCTCGCCAATGGTTTGTTTTCCTATTATTTTTACTAATTTGGGTCTACTCCTTAACCCCTTTCTTTTGAATGATTCATATATTGGTTGGAAAGCTCCTTGTAACATACTCTTCTTTGATGTTCTAAGGTACAAAGCTGCAGTCAAAGCTGATCCCTTATGTTTTGAGGTACATGGTGTATACTTCACCTTTGTTCTTATTATATTTCTTGAGTTTATCCATTCAACTGCTTTGGCTGTTATGATGTGTGGCATACCAAATATTTTTCCTTGAATTTTTCAATATACATGGGTTCCCTTGAAAATGGATGACTTTTCCTTATCCTGCACTTGAAAAGCTAATTTGGTATACTTTAACATTGTTACACTTAACTGATTCTCTTGTAACTTGATCATATGATCATGCATATCTTAGTTGTTATTTAGTTGCTTGTTTGGTTGTTTAGTTATTTGACAAGGCTATGTTTCACATGTATTTGTTGCCTAAGTTATTGGATAAACTTCCATAATTTTATATCTGTGCTATAATGATAAAGGCCTTCCTCATTTTTTATATTTTGGTTGTTTGCCAGGCTTTGGAATGTCTTATTGAAAACCACATGCTCACTTGTGAGGAGGGTAAGAGCTCTCAAAACTGATGTGATTATGTTTGAACTATGAGTCATGTATCATTCCATAAAACTATGGCTCTATTAGAAATAGTTTCTTACTTGTCCGTCCTTTTCACTTCATATTAATCGCTATTGGATTATATAGTTGAGTTGGTTGAAATGATCAAGTTCTTATTTTCAGATTTTCTATTAAATTGCAGAAACGAGTTTACTTTCGTCCTTACAATTTGGTCCTGAAGACGGATGGCTAGCTTCATTCTATTCTTGTTTGATAAAGAAGGTGATTGCATCTCCAGTTTGAATATATATTTATTGATTTAACTTCCTTGCTGCTGTCTAGTCTTAACTAACTGGCTTTTGTTTTGTTCGTTTGTGTTTATTGTATCATTAATCTAGTATGACAAAGAGAATGTTGTAGAATCCAAATTCAAAGAACTTGAAAAAGAAAGTCGTAGTAGTAGCCCCACAGATCTATCTTTCATGCGGACAATGAAAAACAACACTGATCTGTTGGCATGTAAAGCTGAATACTACCATCAATGTGGTGAATATCAAAAATGCTTCGAACTAACTTCTGTGTAAGTTGAACTGCCTAAGTTTAATTTGTCGCTAATATATTCAATTGAAATTATTAACTAACCTGAGGTTGCTTTTGTGCTTTGCAGACTGCTCGAGAAGGACCCTTTCCATTTGAAATCTACGTTGGTGCACTTGGCGGCTGCAATGGAGCTTGGGCAGTCAAACGAGCTCTATCTTTTGGCATGCAATTTAGTGAAGGATTACCCTCAGACGTGAGTTTATGTTATTGAATTGTTTTAAGGTTTAACATTTTCTCTTTTATGCCAGCTTCTCTATTTTTCTTCCAACTTTTATGTTGCTGTGCTTTTATTTATTAAAGTTTGCAACTCATGGTGCTATTTTGTTTTCAGTGCTTTGACCTGGTTTGCTGTTGGCTGCTATTACTTTTGCATCAAGAAGTATGACCAATCGCGTCGCTATTTCAGGTACACACCATAGAATATTGTGGAAAGTGACCTAAACATGAAAGTGGATAATCTGTCTCTCTTGTTGCCTTGTCTTATTTTTTGGTCATTTACTTTATGTGATGTTCAGTGCTATACCAGATTGCTGATGCCTTTTGTTTTGGTTATGCTATTGAACCCAATTAGCTTGAATTACTTCCCACACGTCCCTACAAATGATTCTAATAGACTTTGTGCTACTTTGCAGCAAGGCGACAAGTCTTGATGGAAAGTTTCCACCTGCATGGATAGGTTATGGAAATGCGTATGCTGCTCAAGAAGAAGGTGATCAAGCAATGTCTGCTTATCGGACAGCTGCTCGTTTGTTTCCAGGGTAATTCTTGTATTAGTTTACCTTAATCCTCTTTCTTAGTTTGATATGAATTGAATTGCTTTCTCTACCAATTGAAAGAACACTCTAGAACTTAATTTATTGGTTATGATTATGAACCCTCTTACTAAATTTAGTTTGATATGCTCATACAGGTGCCATTTACCAACTTTGTATATTGGGATGGAGTACATGCGCACTCATAGCTTTAAGCTTGCTGAACAGGTGATCTTCTAATACGCATGTACAAATTGCCGTTTACTTTCTAATAGGTCAGAGTCTCAGTTGAAGAATATGTGGTTCAATTGCAAGTGTAACACTAATTTGTTTTGACTGGACTTAAAGTTAGCTTCAGTATCGTTATATTTTGAGTTTTAGTTCTGATTTTATGTTGTAAAAAATTTAACATGCTATTTCCCCCAGTTTTTTATGCAGGCAAAGACAATATGTCCATCAGATCCTCTTGTATATAATGAACTTGGAGTTGTTGCTTATAATATGAAAGAGTAAGCATATTTGCTGAAACAAGTTCCTCTCCATCTTTTACCTTAAACTTTGTTATAGTAAACATCCTTATTTTGCTTATAATATGAAAGAAAGAGCAAACTTGTTTATTTTACAGTAAATTGAGTTTAGGCCATGTATAAAAGTTACGTTAAGTATATTATGAGTGATATAATTTTGACAATCATCCTTCTTTTGAATCACTTTCAGGTACAATAAATCCGTGTGGTGGTTTCAGAAAACTTTGGCTCACATTCCATCGCCTTTAAGTGAGATGTGGGAACCGACAGTGGTTAATCTTGCTCATGCCTACAGAAAATTGAAGTATGTCGCTAAAATTGACTTATTTTGGGATGGGAAGTGTTAATATGAAATTGGAAGATATATGTCTTTGTTTATCTAAATATAGAAACCTATTTTTTTTATCAGGATGTACCATGAAGCAATTTCATCCTATGAGAAAGCGCTTACCTTGTCATCTAAAAGTGTGAGCACTTATGCGGGTCTTGCATACACTTACCATTTGCAGGTATGTAAACTGTTAAATGCATTTCTTCAACGATATAAATACCCAAATTTTCAGGTTTTGAGTTTGAATTCTGGTTTTGTTAATGAGTTTCATAATTCATATGATTTTTGTTGATAGTCCTTTCTCATGCGTGCAGGATAACTTTACTGCTGCAATTATGTTCTACCACAAGGTAATAAATAAAAAGTTATCCGTGTGAAAATTTCCCTTTAAATTTATTTACGAGCATCCCACCCTCTTTCGACCTTTATCAAGACAAACATGTTGGCCTCAAAGACCTTTAATGCCTCTGCTTTTTATTGATACTAAATGAAAGGTGACTTTTTGTAAGAAGGTGAACGCAGCATGTTTGTCTCAATAAAGGTAGAAAGGGGGTGTGTTATTGGAGTTTCCCCTCGTTACTATTATTGACCATGGCCTTATATATGGATAAAAGGGATCAATGCAGATAGCTATCCTGAGCTATAGTCTTTTGCAGACAGCTATCCCCAACAGTGGATGGCATTTTAGACTTTTCACTTTGACGTTCTAATTGTTGTTTCGTTGTATCAGGCGTTATGGCTAAAGGCCGATGATCAATTCTGCACGGAAATGTTAACTATGGCCCTCGAAGATGAATGCCGCCATGGCATTGACCCCAAAATTGACTTAAGACGCAGCGAGGTTTACGCATAATCAAGAGCTAACACCAATTCATATATACTCAAGTTACAAATTTTGTAATGTATATACATTGTGTATTGCCACCATTGAATTTTTGTTCCAAACCAGAAATAAACCAAGACTCTGGCCCATCCATCTTGTTGATTTTAGTACAATTGTTTGATCTATGGTTCACTATTGATGATGGAGTTTTGTAAACTACAAGAAGAGAGCTTAAATAGCTTCCATGGAAACCTCAAGCTCAGCCCACCAAAGAGGAGAGAGTTTTGGGGTTGCCAAGTCTGGTGTTATCGGTATCACTCCCTTTAGCTTCGCGGTTATGTCCATCATGCTCGGTCTCTGATTCGGGTCCTCATTTATGCATTCTAAAATCACTTCGCATAGTGCCTCGAGCTCTTCTTCCTTGTAGGTTTTGAGTGAGCGATCAACGATCGTGCATAGTTTTGCTTTATCTTCCAAGTAACCCTCGCTTTGCACCTAAAGAACAAAATAGTGCATATAAATGCTCCTACTCCTTTCTTAGCAAAAAGGGAAATTGCAGTGATTATATTGAATAAGGGCTAATTGTTGAAACTTACCCTTATGTATTGGTCACGAACACTATGCTACCCTCCTTTTCAAAATGATATTTGCGCTACCTTATCTATTGGTCACGCGATTACGTTAGGAAAAATAGACGGTAAAATGCCGTGTTTTCCATTCCGTTAGTCATATGACCTCAAGTGTCATATAATGGATGGTAAAATGACGTTTTTTCCTTCATTATTTGAATTTTATACATTTTATAAGGAACATTATCATTGCACCCTTGTTGTTGTTCCTTATAAAATATATAGAGGTCAAATACGTAAGGAAAAAAAACGTCATTTTACCATCCATTATATGACACTTGAGGTCATATGACTAACCGAATGGAAAAAACGGCATTTTACCGTCTATTTTTCCTAACGTAATCGCGTGACCAATAGATAAGGTAGCGCAAATATCATTTTGAAAAGGAGGGTAGCATAGTGTTCGTGACCAATACATAAGGGTAAGTTTCAACAATTAACCCATTGAATAATGTATGTTTTACAAATCACTGTCCTGAATTGGTAACACCTCACTATTACCATTTAGTGTTACAGCATCAACTAAAACGAAAAATTCGGGTAGTAAAGCGTTGCAATTCAAATTTAGGGATTACTGCATAAAAGTATCTTGAGATATTCACTTTTGTAATCTAAGGTAGTAAAGCGTTACACTTCAAATTTAGGGATTATTGCATAAAAGTATGTTGAGATATTCACTTTTTGCAACGTGTGTTGTCTTTGACAATTGCACAAAAATGCCATGTATTTGTCTTTTTGTTATACTTTGTATAAATTTGTTTTAAAATGAGTATTTTTTATATACCTTAAATTTCTTACTCTTTGTATGGTACTACAAAGGGGAAGAAAATTAAGAGATATAAATTTTTACTTATTATTTTAGAAATCTAAATTGTAAGGCTAAAAGCGTCATTTTATATAAATAGCAACAAAAGACAAGTTCAGGGTATTTTCTTGCAATTATCAACGAAGGCTACATTACAAAAAGATGAATACCTCAAGTACATTTCTGCCATTATCCCTAAAAATTTATTTGGGTTAATCGTCAAATGCCACACTAAAGTATTGTCCACAAACAAAAAAAATACCTAATGTTTTGTCCACGCTTTTAGGTTACATTAAAGTTTTGTCCACCGACTTCCGTTAGAAAGACGTAACAGGTTTATTGTCAAAAAAATACCCTGAAGTATTGCCCATTTAACTATAGAATGCATTATGATTTTCCCACACAACTTTAGGATGCATTATGTATCGCCCACAAATCTATGGAATCCGCGAAGAACGTCCCAAACCATTCATTCTGAACATTCATCACAATTTCTCCCTGTTACGCTAATCTAACGGAAGTCGGTGAACAAATCTTTAGTGTAGCCTAAAAGCGTGGACAAAACTTTAGGTATTTTTCGTTTGTGGACAATACTTTAGGGTAGCTTTTGACGATTAACCCAAATAAATTTTCGTGATTTGTAAAGCATGCATAGCATAGGATAGTGAACCGTCATTTCCCCTAGCAAATATGTAAACAAGGCAAATGAACTTTACCAAGCTCAAGAGAGGCTTTTCCTGTTTGTTAGAGAACGGGAGTCTGCCCGATATAATTTCGAGCATCAACGATCCGAAGCTGTAAACGTTGTCTTCGGGACTTGGCTCTGGTTTTAGATCATATTTCTTGGGATCATCGCCGTCTGGAATCTCAGCCCTGGACGCGATATCCGACCAGAAACACGAGGAAGTAACCTGAAAAACATATTTGCAATATTTAAATATAATTATATGCATAAATCTCGCCAATTTCATGAAGCATGTTATATATACCTTAGCAGCATTGTCATCTGTCAGAAAAACATCGTACGACATGAGACTGGACAATACCGCAACACGATTAGGCACATCGTGATGCATATACTTGAGACAGTAACAAATGCCCATGATTATCCTCACCCTAGCGGTCCAGTCGAGATGTTCATCTTGATCCTTTCCTGAAAAAGATCATTTATGTTTTTAACCAGACAAGGGAATAGGGATAATTGCAAAAAAGTACCCAAAGGTATTCATTTTGTGCAACCTGTTGCCCTCTTTTTTAATAATCGCAAAAACGTGCCCTAAACTTGCCTTTTTTGTTGCACTTTGTATAAATTTGTTTCAAAATGATGATTTTATCCTTGGAAATTATTATTTTTTAAATAATAATTAAAGAACAAAACAATCCAAAATTTTCATAACCCTTAAATTTCTTACTCTTTGTACGGCACAAAGAGGAAGAAATTAAGGGTTGTCAAATTTTGGATTTTTTGTGTTTTACCAATTATTTTTTAAATGTAATTTGCAAGGGTAAAATCATCATTTTTATACGAATTGCAACAAAAAAGACAAGTCCTGGGTACTTTTTTTTTCTTCTAATTATCAAAGAAGAGGGATACAAATTGCAAAAAAAAATGAATACATCAGGGTACTTTTTTGCAACTATCCCAATCGAATATGAAAAAAAAGACGTGTTCATTTGTTTCCATCAACCAAGAATGTACCGTGGAGAATCTCACAAAGGGTTCCGCTGCAACTGTACTCGAGCACCATCATCCTCGTGAAAGGCTCCTCCTCTTCACAGTACCCGAGTAGATTCACAAAGTTCTTATGGTTTACACATGACAATTTATCTATCTAAAATGGCTCAAAACAAAACATATAACGAGTTAGAGAAAAGGGTTTCAAATACATTTTGCTACTCTATCACATTGAAAATCAAACTACAGAACAATCTATTTTTAGCTTGATCCGTTAAGTATAAGAAAATTTTCACATATAAGGAAAAAATTCACATAGCAAAATTTTGCCAGAAAATGCCCCTGAATCTGATATAAGAAAATATATTTTTTTCCGCTTTAATTTTTGAGATTAGGGTCAAGGGCATTTTCATCATTTTCTGGCAAAAAAGAGCTAAGTGAGTTATTTGAAACCTAGGATAGCTGCAAAATGAATTAAGAACAGTATCTAGGTGAAAAACGTGTAAACTTACGTGTAGCTAAGTGGAATTAACCCAAAACTAAACAGCAAATATTTCGAGTTAAAAAGATAAAGAAAGATTTATATTTGGAATAACTACATAAATACTTGGGTTAATTTTCAAAAACTACCCTAAAGTATTGTCCACAAACGAAAAACTACCTAAAGTTTTGTCCACGCTTTTAGGCTACACTAAAGTTTTGTCCACCGACTTCCGTTTGAAAAACATAACAGGGAGAAAATGTGATGAATGTTCAGAATGAATGGTCTGGGCAGTTCTTCGCGGATTCAATAGATTTGTAGGCAATACATAATGCATTCTAAAGTTGTGTGGGCAATTCATAATGCATTCTATAGTTGAGTTCGCAATACCTTAGGGTAGTTTTAGACAATTAACCTGTTACGTTTTTCTAAAGGAAGTCCGTGGACAAAACTTTAGTATAGCCTAAAAGCGTGGACAAAACTTTAGGTAGTTTTTCGTTTGTGGACAATACTTTAGGTAGTTTTTGACAATTAACCCTAAATACTTCTTCAATCATAAACCCATTGAGCAAAGTAACAGATAATTTTTTCAGTGAATTAAAACGAATACCTTTTCCCTGAAGGCATCTTCAGCGTGCCTCGACCATTTTTTAATAGATGTGACGGTCGTTGATGCAACAGCAATCTCAACTCCATTTGACAAAGTTCCTTTATATACTATGCAACAAGGAAGCCTAGTAAGAATATTGCTGAAATCCTCACAGGCAATTTCTAGCTCGGGCCGGTTCAGTTTAGGAGCACCTGTATGTATCCAAATTCAATCTCATCAATTGCAGAAAAGTACCCTGATGTATTCACTTTTTGCAACTTGTAACCCTCTTTTTTGATAATTGCAAAAAGTGCCCTGAATTTGTCTTTTTGTTTTACTTTGTATAAATTTGTTTTGAAATAATGCTTTTACCCTTGGATTTTTTTTTAAAAAATAATAATAAAAATGAACAAACTATCCAAATTTCCATATCCCTCGAGTTTCTTACTCTTTAAATTTCATATCCTTCAAGTTTCTTACTCTTTGTACGATACAAAGAGGAAGAAAATTAGGGTTATTTTTTACTTAATTGTTTTTCAAATATAAATTGAAGGGTAAAATCGTCATTTTGATACAAATTGCAATAAAAATGACAAGTTCAAAGTAATCGATTTGCAGTAATCAAAGAAGAGGGCTACAAGTTGCGAAAAACAAATACCTCGGGATATTTTTTTTGCAATTATCCCATTTCTTATTGCCAATACCGAATCATAAACCATGTCATTATGAATAGCAAACTCACCAGTCACAAAGGCCTTCTGTAAAGGGCCAGTCAGCCCGGTCTTCCTTGGAGCTGAGACTACCACAGCACGGTTTCTACAGAAGTAGATAAAGGCAACAAAGAGAACCAGAAGCAAGACTGCACTTGGAATCAAAAAGACAAAGAGCTTTTGGGAAGAATCATCATCGGACTGTTGTTGGTCCTGAGACATAGCTCAATGAGGGCTAAAGCTAAAACTTGCAAGAATCAATCAAAAGATCCATATTTACCATATTCTGAACATCATCATTGTTTATCGTCACAAGTGAACCTGCCAGTAAGAGAAGACAAAAGACATAGTCCCATTCCTCAGAAAAACAATTAGGTTGAGTTCAGTATCGAATCACAGCTTCATAACTCACTCACCGAGCAGATTGTGATATCAGATTCTCCATTGAAGTGTAGCTTGTTCTTGACAAACTTGGGCCTTGAGAGCAACAAAGAGAAAGAGTTCAAAATTACTAGGGGTACTTCGCTAACACACGCTCGGCGACCTTTGATTCTCAAAATCATACTATATAGGTGAGGCGTTATCAGTAACACTGTCACCTTTCGTTATTCAGGCGGGTTTTTGATCAAGAACACACTGAAAAGGTGACAATGTGTTCCCGATAAAACTATCACCTATTGAGTGTGAATCCGTGAGTTTTTTATTATTAATGAAAGCTGACAGTGTGTTACAGATAACCCTCACCTATAGAGGTTCCTAAAACTCAAAGGTTGTCGAGGAGGTGTAAATAACGTTTTCCCAAATTACTATGGCGATTCAAACAACAAACAGTCACAAGAGACAATCAATATTGAAGTTGGGTTCTTGAAACTTGTTAAATATGACTGTCCCTTGAGCAATTCAACAAAAACAGTCACAAATTGTACCTAAACATAGACAAACACGAAATGGGTTTTACAAATTCATCTCTAAAATAGGCATAATGCGAAAAAAAAAACAAATTTCCAATCCATAGAGAAGAGGAAAGCTCTTACCAGTCTCCTAACAATGAAGGAGGACATGGAATTAAGCAAGTCAAGGACAAAAATGTACCCTAAACATTTCATAAACAAATACAAGAAATTCAAATCCCCAAATTAAAAATGCAACCCCCAACAACTCTTCTGTTTCAGCATAAAACCCAGAAAAATTGAAGTCAGCATTGTTCATCAACAACTATTATGAAGAACAACAATGGCATTGAAATTGAACAAGAAAGAGTAATTCTTACCAATTGCAGGGCTAAATCTGGAATTGGGTCCAGCCTTTGTCCCTGAATCTCGAACAAGCTGCTGACTTTTTGTCCGTTGCTGGCGGTTTCCGGTGGGATTATCAGAAACCTGGTTCTGATAAAAAATAATATTGGTTTTTGTTGTCTTTTTTGCTCAATTCTGAAACAGACCCATCAATCCCAACCTCCAGAGAGGTTCCCGGTTTTTTCTGCTATTTTTTATGAATATAACACAATACTATTTTGAATATGAGTAAATAAAAATAATTACTTTATTATTAAGAGCGATTAATCCTTACCTCTAACTAGGAGTGGGCAAAATTAACCGGACCGCGGTGAACCGACCATCTCCGACCTCCTTTTGGACCGCTGAGACCGGAACCGGAAAAACCCGGCGACATTCCGACGTTAAAACCACTGAACCGCCCTGTATATGGTCGGAGGCCGGTCTGGAGAGCCTGAACCGGTGGTCAGAAAAAACCGACCGGACCCTTGGGCTCTTAAGGCCCAAGGATCAGTACGTGGCCCAAACCTTTAGCCCACTAGCCCATTTACAGTCCCAGCCCAAACCCGATGGTTCAATCTCAGCCCTTGATTTCCACCTCTTCATCCCAGCCGTCCGATTGTCTCTAACCATCTGAAACCCTAATTCGAAATCAGTTCTCTCTCTCTCTACCGCTTCATCTCCCTCTCAGTCTCAGACACACACACACACACACTCTCTCTCTCTCTCTCTCTCTCTCTCTCCCATCGCACCTGACATCTCGTCCTTCTTCCTCTCGAGCCTCACCCAAATCCCTTTCTGTCCCTTCGATCAGAGCTGAAAATGGGACGAAATCGATACAACCCTCCAAACCCTACAACCCTCAACCTCTTCTTTATCTTTATGCCGTCGTTTTTTGGGGTTCTCTGCCAAGCTCTCAGAAATGATATCTTTCGCATTTAATGCGGCGATATCCGGCGTTGTTACCGTTGAGTTTGAGCGGCTTCAAACTCGTTAAATAGAAGAGGAGATGAGAAGTTCTCAGACATCAAGAACGGGACCGAGGTCTGGAGGGAAATCAGAAGCTTTCGAATCCTTTTCAAGCTCGTCGGAGGGGATGAACAAGGATAAAGGGAAGGTATAACTACAAACAACCTTTAGGTTTAATCGATTTCGTATTAGGGTTTCTTTGACTGTTAGGGTTTCTGTCAGTTTAAGGACTCTAAACCAGTTTTAGGATTAGGGTTCCTTTGATTGTTAGGATTTCGGGTTAGGGTTTCTTTGCATGTGAATAAAATGAGTTAGTGGAAGGTTATTAAAGCAATTATTGTTTGTATGATTTACTGAGTTAGTCTTTGCATGTTAGGATTTAGGTCTTATTTGCACTGATTTTTATCATCTGTTTTAGTTTTTAAAAGTATATAAACTAATTTTATGTTACCTTGGATACAAACTGAGTGTGTTTTAAAATGAAATCACAATTCTAAAAGTATGAAATGACAATTCTAAAAACATTTTAGTTTGTAACATGAGTAGGAGTTTGATTTTTTTAAAAATATAAATTGTTTGATTGTATATATGAAATGAGTTTGATTTATTTTACATTTGAAATGAGTTTTAAAATGAAATCACAGGTCTAAAAATATTTTAGTTTGTAACATGAGTTTGAGTTTGTTTTTTTTTTGTAAATATAAATTGTTTGATTGTAAATATGAAATGAGTTTGATTTATTTTACATATCAAATGAGTTTGATTTATTTTACATATGAAATGTTTTAAAATGAAATCACTGTTCTAAAATATTTTAGTTTGTAACATGAGTTTGAGTTTGATTTTTTATAGAGGTGTTTTAAATAGATAACCTTACTGAAATTAGTTTAAATATAAACTGTTTTACGTATGAAATAAGTTTTAATCTAATACCTTATTCATTTCAGGGTGTGATGGTGTCTGATTGTATGGAGGTGAGTGATGATATCACTTCACCTCCAACAATTGCAAGTGCTGGGAAAACAACCATTGTTGGAGCTGTTGGAGCTGGTGGATCTAGTGGAGCTGGTGGATCTGGTGGTAAGGATGCAACAACAGTTGCATCCTCAGGTAAGGGTTCTAAACCACCTCGTCACAATTCTATTGCATGGGAAATATTTAATATCATAGTTGTGAATGATGAGAAGTTTGCTGAATGTATGTGTTGTGGTAAGAAGTATAAATATGATTCCAACAAGTGTGGGACTAGTACTTTGGTAGGTCATTATAAGGTTTGTCCTAAGAACCCTAAGAGATTAGACCATACCCAAAAATTGTTAGCATTCCAGCCTGCAGAATATGATAGTGATGGCCAACTTGTAAGTTGGCATTTCGATCAACAAGTTGGTCGAGATGCAGTAGTTAAGATGGTTCTTGTTGATGAACTGCCCTTTAGCTTTGTAGAGCATAAGGGCTTTAGGGATTTGATGAGAGCTGTCTGTCCAATGTTCGTGGTACCCTCCCGATATTCTATCCGGAGGGATCTATGTCATTTGTACGAAACAGAAAAACTGAAACTCCATGAGTTTTTCAGAAAATCGACCCCTAGAATCTCCTTTACCACGGACACTTGGACAAGTCTCCAACAGATCAACTACATGTGCTTAACAGCTCACTTTATTGATGATAGTTGGGTGCTGCATAAGAAAATTATCAACTTCTGCCCCATTACTTCCCACAAAGGGGAAGACATTGGAAGAGCAATTGAGTTTTGTCTTAATGCATGGGGTCTAGATAGGATCATGACCGTAACTGTTGACAATGCTAGTGCCAACGATGGTGCCATAAGACATTTGAGTTCACAACATAATTTGTTGTGTAACTCGGTGTTAGATGGGAGATTTATGCATATGCGATGTGTTGCACACATCTTGAACCTGATAGTGAATGATGGGATTAGTATGATTGGAAAATCTGTAGAAAGAATCCGGTTTGCTGTTAGGTTTATCAAGTTGTCACCTATGAGACTTTCTAGGTTCAAGTTGGCTGTTGTGCAAGCTGGTTATAGGACAGCAAGGTTGCTGTCCTTAGATGTCCCAACCAGGTGGAATTCGACTTATATGATGCTTAGGTCAGCTTGTAGGTTACAAAGAGCCTTTGATATCTATTGTCGACTAGACCCTACACTGAATTTAGAGATGGATAATAAGGTTTGTAAGGACAAGACCCTACTTGGTAGACTATGTGAGAGGGATTGGGTTGAGTGCAATTCTGTGATGTCTTTTCTAGGGCAGTTTTATGATATAACGGTGAGAATATCAGGTTCAAAATATGCTACATCTAACTTGATATTGGATGAAATATCTGATATTCATGCATTCATTTCTGTGGGTTTGGGACATGAGAACATCGATAGGAGAAACATGGCTGCCAAGATGAGTATGAAATTTTATAAGTATTTTGGGGATCTGGGTATGTTAAATTTGTTTACATTCATTGCCCCCATATTTGATCCCCGAAAGAAACTTGGTTATGTGAATTATCTTATTCAAACCATGTATACTACTGAAAATGCAAACATACTTATCCCATTAGTGAAAAACTCTTTGGAGTCACTGTTTTCTCAGTACAGCACTGAATTTGACCAATCTGATGAGTCGGTAACACAATCTGCCACACAAACAGAAGTTGTTACCGACAAATCTGCCAAACACCAAAGGTTTGAGGCATATAAGAGGCTTAAAACCTCGATTGACGGGGCACCAAAATCTGAACTAGAGAAGTATCTGTTAGAGATAGAAGTGGAGGATTCAACTGATTTTCAAGTCTTGACTTGGTGGTCAAGGAATGAAAACAGATTCCCTATTCTATCTAGAATGGCTAGAGATGTTCTAGCCATTCCAATAACAACTGTTTCTAGTGAATGTGCTTTCAGTGATGGGAGTAGGATTGTCCATGAATTTACGAGTTCCTTGGCTACGGAGATTGTACAAGCCTTAATTTGTACTAAGGATTGGCTGAAATCTCCACCTACACTCCTCACCATAGCTGCTTTAGAGGCTGAGATGGACAAATTGCAAATTCTGGATGATGGTATACATTTTGAACTTCTGTTTTTAGTTTTATGTTGCATTCATATACTAACATATTAATACCTGACTGATATTTTTGCAGCAATTGCTGAAAAAGCATCATCCGTAGGAGTTCCTGCTATGTTTTGAATGTAGTTGTTTGGTAAATGTGTTAAATGATTTTTGTATTGCTGATGTTTATGATTTTGAATCTGTACTAATGTAAGTTTTTTGTTGATAGGCACCCTTTTGAAGATTCAAGAATGAAGAGAAGTTGTTGATCTCTACCCTTCTGAAGAATGAAGAATGAAGAGAAGTTGTAGATCTCTCCTGCTGCTTGGATTGAAGATCTTATATTTTTTTTTTGAATCTAGATGATTGTAACTGATGTAATATTGGTTATTTTGTTTCTTTTCACTGAACTTGCTGCAAACTTTGTAACACTTTATTTTTATGAGGTATTAGTTCTAGGCAGGTGTTTTTCATCATTAAGGGAGGACCAGAAATTGGCTTATGGCTATTTTTGATCCTCCTTTAATGGTTTTTGGCCTGAAAAAAAATCTCTTGTCTTGTTTTGCAGTTGAATGTATGCAAAATTCTAATATTGGGCCTTACAAGGCCCAAATAATAGGCCCATTATAGAGGCCCCAAAACAATATGGGTGGTCGGTTCAGACCGCCAAAACCGACCACCACTGAGGTGGTCGGAAAATATGTACATTTCCGGTTCCAGTTCCGGCAGAGGTCCAAAATAACTCAAACCGCATAGTTCCGGTTTGGGGGTCAAATTGGCACTCATGGTCGGTTTAACCGACCATGCCCACCCCTACCTCTAACCATCATCCCCAGCCGTACACCTGTCACGATCTTCCGGTCACAGCCCGTCACTGTAAAAAGCTACTTTCTCTCTCGCTTCTCTAAAAAGCCATTCTATTTTCTGAAAGTCTCTCTCTTCATGACAGTGAACCCGTAACTACCATGTCTCTGAGGAGATCGTTCTTCTCCAGAAGGTTCTCGAGATCGTTCAAGGAGCTCAGCGCCGCCAAGGCTTCGGACCAGGATCGGGTTGCTGAGGCGGCGCCGGAGGATGGCGAGTCTTGGGCCACCATGCTGCCGGAGCTCTTGGCGGAGATCATTCAGCGAGTGGAGGCCAGCGAGGACCGGTGGCCGAACCGCCGGAGCGTGGTGTCCTGCGCGTGTGTCTGCAAGCGCTGGAGAGACATCACCAGGGAGATCGTGAGGTCCCCTGATCGCAGCGGCCGAATCACATTTCCTTCTTGCCTCAAGCAGGTGAATTTTTGCCTTCATTGCGCAAAATTGAATGAGAATTGATCTGGGGTTCTTTGTTTTTTACTGGGTTTTTTCCATTTTAAGGTTTTAATTGATATTTGTGAGTTTAGGGCTTGCTGTATAGAAATTCAGTTATGTATGTGAATGTAGGGTTACGGATTTTTCTTCTGGTAATTTTAGGGGTTTAAGTTGATGCTCTTTTTATTTCAATTTTGTCTTTTTGAGCTAAGAATGTCAATAAATTTGATCTGGGGTTCTTTGTTTTTTACTGGGTTTTTTCCATTTTAAGGTTTTAATTGATATTTGTGAGTTTAGGGCTTGCTGTATAGAAATTCAGTTATGTATGTGAATGTAGGGTTACAGATTTTTCTTCTGGTAATTTTAGGGGTTTAAATTGATGCTCTTTTTATTTCAATTTTGTCTTTTTGAGCTAAGAATGTCAATAAATTCTGAATTTTCATGCTTTGTTTTGAGATTTTTGATGGTTTAATTTGTCAGTTTGAGTGTGTTTGTCCTCAATGTCTGAAGAGTTATCAATTTGAATTTGTATTTGTATTTTTGATGCTTCTGAAAGCTTAATCACTCTGATGTATATGTTCAATTACTTCTAAGTTAGCTAATGAGCTATATACAAGAGCATTGCATCATGTGGTATTGATTGTCATATATTTGTGTTCATTGCAGCCTGGACCGCGTGATTTACCTCATCAATGCCTTATTAGACGGCATAGGAAGACCTCAACCTTTTACCTGTATCTTGCACTTACACCTTGTAAGATACTCAGATATTTTTTTACTTTTATAGTCGGAACTATTCGTTGCCTTTGCTATGGTACTTTAATCAGATGGCGTCATGATTTTAAATCAGGGATAATTGCAAAGAAAGCAGCCAGAGGTATTCATTTTTTGCAACTTTTAGCCATCTTCTTTGACAATTTCAAAAAAGTACCCTGAACTTGTCTTTTTTTGTTGCAATCTGTATAAAAATGACGATTTTACTCTTACAATTTAGATATAAAAAAAATAAGTAAAAAACAAAAAAAAATACAGATTTTCATATCCCTTAATTTTCTTCCTCTTTGTACAGTACAAAGATTAAGAAACTTGAGGGATGTGAAATTTTGGATATTTTGATATTTTTTATTTATTATTAATTTCCAAGGGTAAAATCGTTATTTTGAAACAAATTTATTCAAAGTACAACAATGGACAAGTTCATGGCACATTTTTGCAATTATCAAAGAAGAGGGCTCCAAATTGCAAAAAGTGAATACCTCAGGGTACTATTTTGCAATTATTCCTTTAAATTATGATATTGAAAATAAGGGGGCAAGACCCCTTATTTTCAAAGCAAAAGTGAATTGACCTAGTATAAGTTTGACTTATACACACAAGTCATTGAACAAAGTTGCCGTATGCTTACATCAGCTGATCTTTCATAGCTGTTTGTTCATGTATCTGTCAAAGCTGTTGTGTTTGGTTGACCGCTATCCACGATGACTGATATGTTTCTATCACTTTGATGTTTTCTGCTAGAAAAGAAAAGGTGCAACCATTAAATGATAGGTCCCTTGTGTAGGTGAACTACTTCATGCATGTTAGCTTTTGGAATGCTGATAAAATCATTATAATTTATGAGGAAACGTTATTTAATCCCCCTCAACTACCTTTGATTCTCAAAAACACCCCCTAAAATTGAGGGGTTATGAATAACAAACTGTCACCTTTCGATTTAATAAAAAAACCATGGATTCACTGAATGGGTGATGGTTTTATCCGGAACACTGTCACCTTTCTCATATATCAGTGGTTTTTTGGAACAAAATGAACAGAATCTGTAGTTTTTCGATGAATAACGAATGGTGACAGTGTGTTACTGATAACCCCTCACCTTTACAGTGTGTATTTGTCTATTTGAGAATCAAAGGTCGCCGAAGGCGTGTGGATAAAGTTACCCTAATTTATGTTATTTCTCTCATCCAAACAATTATTCGTACTTGCTCCTGGTGGCGTCCTAAATAACAAATTGAGATAGTTTGTTAAGAGAATCGAAACTTAAAATGAAATTTGAGTGATTGTTGCATTGTTATTCTGATTCTCTTGAACAATGTTTGTTTGTTGTAGTCTCATCGGTGTTTTCTTTGCTCCCAGCATTCACGGACAAGGGAAAGTTTCTCTTGGCAGCACGGAGGTATAGGCATGGTGCTCATAGCGAGTATATAATATCACTCGATGCAGATGATTTCTCTCAAGGAAGTAATGCTTATGTTGGAAAATTGAGGTAAAGCCTTCCTATCAACGTTAGTTAATGTGAAGCATTTTGGGTATATTGGTGGTAAAGTAACATTTTATGTTAGCCAATATGAATACTCTCGACTATATTAGCAATACCACATTATGTTGATGTAAATAAAATGGGATAATTGCAAAAAAGTACCCTGAGTATTCTCGTTTGACACTTGTAGCCTTCTTCGATAATTGCAAAAAGTGCCCTGAACTTGTCTTTTTGTTGCACTTTGTATAAATTAGTTTCAAAATCACGATTTTACCCTTGGAAATTTAAATTTTAAAAATAATATTTAAAGAATCCAAATTTTCATATCCCTTGAATTTCTTGCATTTTGTATGGTACAAAGAGGAAGAAAATTAAGCTGTGTGAAAATTTAGATTTTTTTGTTCATTACTTACTATTTTTTAAATCTAATTTGTAAGGGTAAAATTGTCATTTTTGTACAAATTGCAACAAAAAGACAAGTCAGGGTACTTTTTTACAATTATCAAAAAAGAGGGTTACAAGATGCAAAAAATGAATGTCTTAGGGTACTTTTTTGCAGTTATCCCTAAACAAAAGTGGTGAAACGATATGGGAAACAGAACGGATTAGATAGGTAGAGAGAGAGAGATCAAACTAGAGTAGACAAATGTGATGTTTAGCCTACCACCTTTGGATTCGTTGTGACCTTGTTTTGTACATCATTGACAGCTCGGATTTCCTTGGCACCAACTTTACAATCTATGACAGCGAGGCACCACACAGCGGTGCAAAGCCTTCAAGCAGCAGATCTAGTCGTAGATTTGCAAGCAAGCAAATAAGTCCTCAAGTACCAGCAGGCAACTTTGAGGTCGGACGGGTTGCTTACAAATTTAACCTTCTCAAATCCAGAGGTCCTAGGAGGATAGTATGCTTGCTCAAATGCCTGTGTCCATCAGCCAGCCCTGAGATGAAGAACCCAGAAGATGCTGGATCCGGTGATTCCGGTCAAACAGTGTTGAGGAACAAAGCACCGAGGTGGCATGAAAATTTACAGTGCTGGTGCTTGAACTTCCATGGCCGGGTGACTGTAGCATCAGTGAAGAACTTTCAGTTGGTTGCAACCATTGATCAGAGCCAGCCCGGTGGAGTAGGGGACGAGGAAACGGTGCTCCTACAGTTTGGGAAGGTTGGGGACGATACTTTTACTATGGATTATCGGCGGCCCTTGTCCGCATTTCAAGCTTTTGCAATTTGTCTTACTAGTTTTGGCACAAAGTTGGCTTGTGAGTAATGTACTGTTTTGGATGTGGATATATATGTGTGCTGTCTTAAGGGTTTTTGAGTTTTATACTACAGATGTATATCCTCAATATGTGATCATATCCGATTGTTAGAGAAAGCAGCTATACCTGTACATATATGAAAGGGTCAAATGTAAAAACCTACTCTAAAGTATTGGTCACAAACAGTAAACTACTCCAAGTTTAAAAGTGTCAACTAAAATTAGGAACATTATAAAATATGCATTAAATAATTATTTAAAATTAAGACCACATTGTTGTGATGAATAGAAATATACATTTTTAATCAGCAATAACCACATGCATAAAGATTGGAGCCTAATGGATAAGGTTTAACTAGTACTGTCACAGTGACTTGAACATAGCTTGATTTTTGGTAGATTTTGTGACATCATTTACCTAATTTTCACTTGAGAAAGTAAGACTAAACACATTTGACAAAGGTTTGTGACATACAAGCCAACAGTGGTACAAACTACAAAGGTAGGCAACAGATTTGACAAACTCAACCGATGCATTTGGATACAAGGAAGAACAATGAATGTAAGGTCGATCCTACTCCTATCATGAACTTCATAGTTCTCATCCAAAACTCAAACTCTAACTCGAGCAGCAATTAATTTTCTTCAGAGCAGAAACATCATCCTTGACGTTTATTTTCTCTCCTTTGGCCGGCACTGAAGCAGAACCATCATCGCCTCCTCCTTCCATCGCCTTCTTGGCTGCAACCCGATATATCTGAGCCAAAACTTCAGCAAACGCATCTTCCACATTTGTTGCATCGAGTGCAGAAGTCTCCATGAAGTAGAGCGCCTCCTTTTCGGCGTAGGACTTTCCATCTTCTGTTGAAACTGCAACGAGGTGCCGCAGATCAGACTTGTTGCCTACAAGCATCACCACAATGTTGGGGTCAGTGTGGTTCCTCAACTCCTTCAGCCATCTGTCCACGTTCTCGAATGTCGCATGGCGTGTGACATCGTACACGAGTAGCGCTCCCATGGCTCCGCGATAGTAAGCACTGGTTATGGCACGGTACCTAAAGAAAGAAACTTGTCAAGGTCACCAAGGAGGCAAGTTTGAACCCAATTGACTACTTGGAACTTAAAGACGATATGTATCTTGAGCATACGTGAATAAGAGGAGCGGGAACAAGTAGATATGATGGCCCGAAATAAATCAGATCTTACACAAATACACTACAATTTTGACATGAAAAGTTTGTATATCAAGGGTAAAAACCATGAGTCACTCAGACCAAAAAATCAAACTTGAATATGAACAGAATTAAGGGAAGAAGAGACTCAAATAAGACTTCAAATCCGTACAAATAGCACTCCAACCAACTGGCTAGATGAGAAACAATACTTGAACCAAGCATTCACCCACTGGGGTTTAGCTTGATGGTTAGTGAGCTCTCTCACCTCATTGAGGTGAGAGATTCGAATCCCAGTGGAGATATCTGCTTAAGAGCGGGTGTGGGGTGGGGTTTAGGATTAGGGGGTAACCTCCGATTAAAATTAGGCTAGATTATATTAGTAGGACTCAACCTATCACACAAGTTATCCCATTCTGTTTAGAGCATCTGTAGTGGGGGCAAATGGGCGACAAAGCAGTTTTTTGGCTTTTCTCTCTCCTATGGGGAGACGAAATTATCACCCCAGCCAATTTGCATTTCGCCCTCAATTCTCTCTCCTTGACCACTAGGCTAATGACACATGGCTATTTGCCACCAATTCGTCCTGATTGAGGCTATTTCCACTGTGGAAATGAGGGTGAATCGCCCCCAATTCGTCTCAGTTGAGGCCATTACCACTACAGATGCTCTTATGGGATGGTTTAAGGGTTCAAAACAGGGTAGAATGAGTAAGCAACCCAGAAGAGGCTATGGAGGTATAGACACAATTTACTGGAGGTAGTATCTTAGTTTTGCCTCAAAACTTTATTCAGATATACTCATGCCTTCATTCAGTACTACAGATCTCAAAACCTAAACCAATTTCTTACAAAATTCATAGACAATTCCCCAAATCTCAAGAACTACAAACTAAAAGAAGAAAACAACAAATTTACCCTCAATTAGGAAAAGCATCTAAGATGGCGCCAAACAGGATTCGATGAAATGAGATCAAATCTTAAGAAAAGCACGTCAATCCCACCTACCGAAGCTAAATTCAATAAAATAATATCATCTAAATCTAGCTCAAAACCTAAAAATCACAAACCCAAGAGGGAGATAACATCAAAAACCAACATACAGTCGATCTCATAAACTACAAGCCAAGCCAAGCCAAAACAAAGAGCAAACAAGCAAATCTGAATCTACCCAAAGCCTCGTAAACTTGAAACAAAGCTAAAAAATGTAGAATGGACGGACCTTTCCTGGCCAGCAGTGTCCCAAATCTGGGCCTTGATGACCTTGCTGTCGACGTTCAAGGAGCGAGTGGCGAACTCAACACCAATGGTGGACTTGGATTCGAGACTGAACTCGTTTTTGGTGAACCTGGAGAGCAGATTGGACTTTCCCACACCCGAATCTCCAATCAGGACCACCTTGAAGAGATAGTCATAATCATCTTCAGCTCTGTACCCTGCCATTGTTGTGTGGAACAATAAAAGCTACCAGCTACAAGTTGGGGTTTTCTTCTTTCTGCTTGTGAGGGAGAGAGATTTGGAAGCTAGAAATGCTTCCGAACTGTGAAGTGAACTGGTGAAATGGGGAAGTGTGAGATTTAAAAAATGAAATTAGTTTGGTCATTTTTAATATAAAATGTAACAGAAAATGAAATCATGGGTGCGATAAAGAAGAACGAATAATACATTTATTTATACCGATGTTTTAAAACTTTCGACCAGGTGTCGCCTACGCACCCACCTAAACTTTGCCGACCGCCGTTTGGGTTCTTAGAACAATTTTGCATAGTATATTAACTAAGTTAAAATAATTAAATGATTATACAGAATTGTGTGGTGTTAGTATTATTAAGAGTTGTGCTGAGATTGCCGCATTGGGGATGCTGATGTTGAGTTTCGAATGCCAACAAACCTATGATTTAATTAAATACAAGTTGTGAAGTAGCGTGACTGTCTCTCCAAAACCCTAGAGCCGCCGTCTTTAGGGGTAAAGCCTTTGGTGTGATCTGACATGGCTTCGGTTATGGCTGATCTTCGGCTTCTCTCCACGAAGACTACATCAGGTGGAGCCTTAAGTAAGGGTATTGCAGCAGCGAGAAAGAGAGAAACGTATGGGGGGTGGCTCATCGTGTATGAACAGGGCAGGACTAGGCGCATCTGCGTGCGTGACGGCTTGAGCACGGCGGGGGAAACGACGTTGGTGGGGCCTCTTCCTCTTGTGGACGTCGACGATGTCAGGGCAAGTCGTTGGAGACTTTCTCTTGGTTCTCGATTGTTTAGTGTCAGATTTTTCTCGATCGGTAGCGGGTCTCGTACTCAAGAAGCGGTCAGAGGAAATCGGTGTTGCCCCACGTTCAATCGGTGGATTGGTGTGGTAGGCTGGATCGCTGACTGTGGGTACAGTCTGGGGGTGGCGCTGACGCCGGCGATCACGGCGTGGGGGCAGGAGGCACGTGAACCGTGGCCACCGCCGGTGATGGCGCCGTTGGTGGTGTTTGCGCTGTCTAAGGCAGGAGGACGATTGGAGACGAAGGCGGCGCTTCCGGGAATGGAAGCACGGGAGGCTAGGGCTCCGAGAGAATTATCTTGGGCTGAGATGGGTGGACTGGGACCCGGTTGAGTCGGGTCTGGACATGCCCGAGTCGCAGGCAACCTGGGTTGCAGATCGGCCATGGGCAAGGTCCCGGATCGGGTTTCAGGGCGAGTTCGGGGACCGGGAAATGGAGGAACACCACAAACGGCGAGGGGCGGAATGCTCCCTCTCCTAGATCAATGAGTCCTTCGTGGTCCAGTGGGGGGTTTGTCGGTAATACCGCCTCACTGGACGTAGGGTGGCATCAATTCCACCAAATACCGGCGCGGCATTCTTCAATCAGATCGGGAACCAGCAATTATACGTTTTTAAAGGCCCTCATTATCATCCGAGGGGGGACGACGTCTGCTGATTCCTCGGGAGAATGCAAAGTCCATCTGAGCCATTTCAGTTCCTAGTTACAGGACTGTCCGGGACGTCACTCTAAGGACTCAGTATTCTACTGGAGCAAACCTCACAGTCGATTTATGTCCAATCGGAATCCCCTTTCACTCGGCTTGTTCGCCTAGTGTCATTTGGTAGAAGTATGATGTATCGGTATCCATGGCTTCCCTGGATGCTACCGCAGATTTCCCTTTCAACCGCCCCTATGCATCGAGCAACTTTTAGATTTCTGTTATTGCTTTATGTTCTTTAGTTGGATTCTATCTTGTACGATGAGCACAGTTATGTGCTCATCATCCTATTTCATTTTCCAGTAATAATAGTACATGTTCTTCTCAAAATAAATATATTAAGAGTTGTGCTTTTGAGTTGTTTGGTGTTATTTTATAAGTATTTTAAATATTTGTTATCATTTTTAATATAATAATATTCATATTTTGTTTCTAATATATCTATTAAAAAATAGAAAAATACAAATCTGATTAATCCCTATTAAGTTCCCGATTAATTCTCGAAGGCCCTAATCGTCCGACTAGCGCCTTTTGGAACCTTGATCTATACTAACATATATTAACATGTACACTTTGTTTTAAATTAGTATTAGCGATTTAAAAATTGAGATGTTGATTTTTGAAAATATTTGACGGTGGAATGCTAAAAAGACAATTTTTTTTACCCTTTAAATTGATCTAATCTGACTGAAAAACTTAAATATAACCCTAAATTTTATAATAGATCTTGTATTCAACTTTAACTACACCTCAAATATTTAATTCAATCCCAGATACCTTAAGTTCAATCCTTGTTCAATCTCAAATCTAAAAATTCAACCCTAAAAACTCTTTACTTTAATATCATTATTATCATTATCATTTTTTACTCTCTCTTTATAATTTCGACAGACAAGAAGAATGAAGGAGAAATTTTTCTTGTCGTTTTTGCAATTTCAACCAAAAGAGGATAGCGAAGGGAAGGGTAGGTTGTTCGTCCGAGACACCGAGTTCCAGAACATCGCTCGACGATGCCAACTTCTGCATCGTGCTTAGGCATCGGATTCTCAATTCCTGCTCAAACATCAACATCTCATCGAAGAGGTCCTCCCACACATCCGAGTTGTATCAGAAGGTGCCAAATACGACATCATTTGCACCCCGTTTCACGATCTGTTGCACATGTTATCAGATCAAAAATTCTGAACTAAAAAACAATATCAAAAGCACAAACGATCTTAATTTAGTTGAACGATGTTGAGAACGGAATCCATAATGGAACAAAATTACACAAATCAACATCAACTAGAAAATTGTGATTTTTCAGAAATATCCAAAATTGCACAAGTAATATTACAGAAACGTGATATCCTCTTCATCCGAATTATAATAACTTTTCATCTTCATTTTCTTCTTCCTCAACTGAAAGCTCTTCTGGTGAAGAATAAGTACCATTTCCCTCAACTCCATGCCGTAACTCAATACAAACATGTTTTTGTAGGCTTCTATATGGTACCATTAGTAATAACAATCGAATATTTAACCAATCAAACTCATGCCACTTAACTCATTTTCAGTCCCGATAGCTCAACTAGTTGCCTCAAAAATAAAATTGCACTCGAATATTAATCAACACAACTAAAATTCTGGTCATTCATGGATATGGAAGAACAAAAAGAAAGATTAAATTGAAGTGTATCAGTAGTTGGATATACTTGTACTTTCTAACACAAGAAGAAAAAAAATGACAAGTAGACAATATTTCATCAACTACCTACCATCTTCAACTCCAACCGTTGGTGTTAAGAGGGGATAGTGGACCTACTTACATCTCTCAGCTTGCCAAAATTTTCATCTATAGCTCTAACTGAGACATGACTGCCTTAGAAACCAAAGAAACCGAGCTCGCTCGCTCTCTCCTTCTCGAAGGTCTCAAAGTATTGGTAGATGATTGTTACAGCAAGAAGAATACCAGTCCCGGAACCAATTGCTCCCATGAAATCTGCCAAAACTGTTAGAGCTCCAATGCAGATGCCTCCGAATGCAGCAGCGGTTGGTATGTAGCGGTTCAACTCCTTTTGTAAGTTGGACTCTCTGTGCCCAGGCATCACCATTTGTTGTTCCTGAATACCACAAAGGAACAAAAATAAGGATACTAAAAAGGCTACAATAGTTGCTCTTATATATGCATGTCAATGACATTGTGGGATCAGGATCAATATTTCTACAAGTTGCCCACTTGGGTTGGCCTGGTGGTCAGAGAGCTCTCTCATCTCCTTAAGATCTGGTGCGAACCCCAGTGGGTACATTTGCTTGTATGCAGGTGTGGGTGGAGGTTAGGTTAGGAATTAGATTAGGCTACAGTATGATTTCCCCGCTTTCTTGCTGATAAAAAGTACATTATACGAGCTGAACTAGAATAGGTAAATTTGAAATCACACCTTGAGTTGTTTGGCAACATCTCTAGCAGAGGAACCGGAAACTTCGATCCATGTTTTTGAGAACAGGGCACATGCTGACAACATGAACACAAGGTAAAATAGTGCATGGAAAGGATTGGCTGCCATATCAGCCAAGCTGCAAGAGAAAACACAAACCAAGTTGATTCAGGACAGAACATAACTTGAAAAGTTACAAAATAAAACAAGGGATGGAAGAGTAAGTGTTTAATCACCTTGATGGTGCGGTGATATAATATGCGATGCCACCAACAGGGATGTATTGACCACCAGAGTATTCAGATTCTTTCCATTTTCCCAAAAGGTTAACAAGAAAGTTGCCGCTGTACTTCCTGTATAATAGCTACATGATGCATACAAGTATTGTTGATTAGATGACTAAGCAAGACTGAATAAAACATAAAACTTTGCTGAGTACCACAATACATCTAAATTACCTGGGAGATGAAGTACAGATTGGAGACGAGTGCAGACTGTAGGATGATGGGCATGTTGGAAGTGTAAAACAGTTTAATTGGATATGAACCCTGCTGTCCGCGGGCATTCTTTGACCTCACAGGCAACACCACACGGAACCCTTGGAAGTAGATCACGATGAGGAAGATCAAGACAGTAGCAAGCAAATTTGTAACATTTGGAAGGTTCTGCCGGTAAAATGCCTCGCGGAGAGCTCGAACCTTATCTGTTCGAGTAATGAGAAGGTGGAAGAGAGCAATAACAGCACCTTCAAACTCAGCACCACGGCCACTGTTGATGGTTGTTGGGCTAAATGCCTTCCAGATAATGTTCTCACTGCAAGGGGAAATCACAACTTTCTTCAGTCAAATGAGGTTTAAAGGTCAGAAATACGGCAAATTGATTAAAAGCCCATAAAAAAACTCACCAGATGTTGGTTGCGATGAAGAGCGAAATACCAGATCCTAGACCATATCCTTTCTGGAGGAGCTCATCTAAGCATATCACGATTATGCCAGCAAAACAGAGTTGGATGATAATAAGAATGGCATTTCCAACTCCAAGTTGAGCTACACTACCATACATTCCTGAGAGAACATAGGCAACTGCCTCACCAACTGCTATAAGAATACCCAACAACTTTTGAGCACCATTTCTGAAAGGAAATAATAAAATCATAATTAGAGATGCATACAGCAAAATCAGCAGGGTCAAACCCCATATGATGAAAAGGATAAAATACAACCTCGACTTCCCAAAAATCTGTAGTTTATTTACCAGTTACACTTAAAAGAGCAAAAGGAACATAAGGATGGTCCATATAATGTAGTATTGCAAGAGAAAAATATGGCACACATATCCCATTAGACAGGATAGCATACCAAATAAATTAGCATTCTCAAGATACTTACAATAGGGCACGATCCTCACGGACATTGTTGTCCACTTCAATGATCTTTGACCCTGCAAGGAGCTGCATAACCAGTCCAGATGTCACAATTGGGGTGATCCCAAGCTCCATGACAGTCCCACGGTTGGAAGCAAGAATGACACGCATCCAGTAGAATGGATCGGCTCCTGTTGTGGAGTGTATGCCATACAGAGGGAGCTGACTGCATACCAGGAAGATGAAAAGAGAGATCACAGTGTATATGACCTTCTCTCTGAAAGGAACCTTCCTGTCAGCGCTCTGAACTTCAGGCAGAAACGAAAGGAAAGGCCTTACAAGATGAAGTACTCTAAAACCTCCTCCCATGGTGTTGGGCCTATACTAACCCAATCAAACCTGGACAAGCAGTTCACAAAAAGATTAATAACCATATACTAATGCTATAAATAGGCAATATCCAAAAGAAATATACAAATGCACTCAATGATTTGAGACAAAGATACACTCTAAAACACATAGGACTGCTATCACAATCAATCAATAAAGCATTTCAGAGAACAAAACTATATTCTTGAAGCACATCCATGAGGTGAGAGATGGGGACTACAGGGTGTAGCTTTAATACATTGTTTGGAAAATGTATAGCAACTCTAAAATCAGTAAAATATACATAACCGAAACAAATTTCAATCAAGTCCAGCTTGGAGGAAACAATATCCGAGCATTGGAATTCAAGGACGCACTAAACATCTATCAGAACAAACAATTCTGCACGGGCTATAACAAAATCAAGATAAGTTGGAGTATTTACTAAACATAAACAGACTTACAATTTTATAGGGAACCAAATTAAGACTCCAAACGATCATGACATAAAACTGACAGCTTGAGAACTCAAACTACAATATCATACGTAAGATTTACAACACTGGGGAAAAAGACAATTCCGTACAGGATTGCTATCAACACATCCAAGATGCAAACTTTGCAATTGCAACCCACACAGAGCAGGTTTGATTGCATAAACATAAAAAAACCATGCATGCAACATACTATTTAACTCCAAAAACTGACATATTCACTAATTGCAATACAAAATTGAACGAAAACCTTCATGATTTCAACATCACTAATTCGTTTGCTTCAACATGTTCGTTAATTATGTTAAGATACAAGCACTCAAGCAACTTCCTCAACAGATCTTAACGAAACAACACGGAGACTCAAAATTTTCAGATCCAAAAACCCCTAGGAAATTAACGGTAAAATCAACAGCTCAAATCAGACAACGGAACCACGATCGATATTTAGCACAACCAGCACAGGAAATAACCGATCGCGGATCTCGGAAAAGCAATCGGAAGAGCAAGACGAACTGAGAGTGCGAACCTGACGGATCTGCGAAACGCAGAGGAGCTCGTGTCGCCGGAGAAGAGAGAGCTGGTGCGAAATGGAACCGCGCCGGAGCTGTAGCTGGATCTGGAGAAATAAAAATCGGGCGAGGGGTTAAATTGCAAAGCCAATTTGGCGTTATATGAAGGTGTGAACAAGGGCTGCAGGCCACGAAGCGATTACTAATCAGAAGTCGACACGTGTGCGAGGAGTTGCCACGTTTGACCAGATCTTTATGTGCTTGGATTACTACTCGGTCTCTTTTTAACTTGGTTCGAGGGTGGAATGGTAAAATATTGCGCATTAGGGGACAAAATTGGGAATTTTTGACCTCACTTTTGAATATTATCCACAAATCTAAGTAGTTGAACCACTGCTCTTGTGAACTTTACACGTTGTTGGGCCAATTGGACCATATGCAGCCCATGACTGCAGGCCCACCTCATTATGAAACCTTACAAGCTCTTTTTTCTCAAGGAGTCAATCATTTGCCATTTTACATCACTAAAAAAACAATATCATAGTGTATTTTATAATTTTATTTTTTTAATAATTCTAAAAAAAATCTATTTTTAACCTTATCTTTTTTCATTCCATATCGTATAAATTCATATTTAAATAAAAACTTCATTCTTACAAATTTAAAAAAACTAAAAATTAAATGTTTGTATATCTTAAATTTCTTATATTTTATATAGTACAAAAATTAAAATAATTAAACATTCGAATTATTTATTTATTAATTATTTTTTAAATATAAATTATAAAAATAAAATTTTATTTTTATATAACTTTTTTTTAAATATTTTAATATATGTATTATATATTAACATAAAGATATTTATACAAACAGTTGAATGTACAAAACATTAAGTCTATATAAAAACTTGAACTTTATCAATTGGAATGTTCCTTGAGGACTGGTATATCATTATTATATTTTTTATCTGTTATAACCCTTAATCATATTAATTTATAGGATAGGGAAGATATTTAGACATTTACTTTTCAAAAATAGTTTTTATCCCAAAATTAGCTACTTTACCTCCCCGAAAGTAAGCGTTACTCCAAAAAGAAAGCTTTAACTTTTGTACAAAAAAAAAGTATTTGGCAAAAAATATTAGTGTGAAAAATGAAATAAAGGCGAAGGAAACAGAGTGAAAAAAGGTGTCCACTCACTCTCACTCCTGGTCTTGCACCCACATTACTGTTCCCGAGCTCTGTGTAGTGCCGAGCATCCAAGTACAAAGCTACTATATATCACTTGCTCAAAACCAAACCCTTTCTCTCATGTCCTGATCTTTGATCTTTCACGCTTTCACTCACAGTTCCATTATCAATCTCAGCTGATCTCTCTCTCTCTCGATTTCATCTTCTTCTTTTTTACTGGAGGCATGAGAAAGCCTCTCCCCAATCTCTCCTTCTTTGTTCTTCTTCTCGCTTGCACTCTTCAATTTCAATCCCATGCTGCACCAGCAGGTAACTTTTCTGGGTTCTCTCGATCTTTTTGGTTGGTGGGTCAGCTCAATTTCATCCATTTATGCACTCTATTTGTGTATCGGAACCATTGATCAAAGACTAGGTTTCTGGGTCTGCTTGTTTTGTTTTGTTTTGTTTTGTTTTGTTTTGTTTTGTTTTGCTCTTGTTTCTAAATTTCAAACTATGACTATTGTGTTATCTGATTCGGAAGTGTTTTCTTCTGATTCTTCTTACATACTTTCACAATGGGTTTGCTTGTTATTGATCCAGGGCCATTGGTAAAGCACTTGTCTCATCTTCTCAAATTGACCAGGTCTTCCACCAAAAGTCCCCAATCAGGTGATTTGAAGTGATGTTTGATGTTTGATGTTCATAGTATGGTAACCTTGTACTAGTAGTGTGCTACTTACTATTGCATTTTTGTTGTGTTCCTTTGACAGATGGGAATGTTGTTCAATTTGAGGATGGCTACTTAGTAGAAACTGTTGTGGAAGGGAACCAGCTTGGAGTGGTTCCTTATCGAATCCGGGTTTCTGAGGATGGTGAACTTTTTGCAGTGGATGAAGTTAATAGTAACATTGTGAAGATTACTCCACCATTGTCCCAATGTAAGCTTGAGCTTGGAGTTTGTTTCATTTTGCGCTCTTTGATGTTTCATTGCTGGGATTGAAGAAATATTTAGTCATGAAATGTAGGGTTAGTTTGTTTCATATTCAAATGTCGGTATTTGTGTCTATTTTGTTAAGCTATTAAGTTGATGATTCCCACTATGATGCTTTAAGAGGGAGAGAGGAGAGAGGAGAGAGGAGAGAGGGAGAGAGGAGAGAGTATTTGATTACCTAAGTGCGGATTCTTGCTTATATGATTGGCTTGTTTTGTGTAATCAGATTTAGAGATCTTTGCTTGGCTTTTGCTTATGGTGCTCTTCATATCTACTTGTCGCAGATAGCAGGGCGAGATTGGTTGCTGGGTCGTTTCAGGGTTATACAGGACATGTGGATGGAAAACCTAGTGATGCTCGGTTCAATCATCCCAAAGGTGTGACAATGGATGATAAAGGGAACGTGTATGTTGCTGACACGGTCAATCTTGCCATCAGAAAGATTGGAGATGCAGGTAGTTATTTTACTTTTAACAGGGTCAAGCTGATATTTGAATGCCCAATTATTGTTTTATACTCTTAACACATGCCCTCACGGACAAACCCTTTTACGGGTTTGGATGTGGACAAGCTCGCTTACCATATCTTATATGGTATTAGAAGTCCTACTCAACTAAAAGCTTAAGCTCATAGTTGAAGGCTTAATTATAGTTTTATATTCAAACCAAGATAAAGTGGACTAATTTACTGAACTCTGGACCGATGGTGAAGTCAAATGATGTGGGTATATAGAAAGTTGTTAAGTTGGATATGATTTGCAGGTGTCACAACCATTGCGGGAGGCAAATCAAATGTTGCAGGTTACAGGGATGGGCCAAGCGAGGATGCAAAGTTCTCAAATGACTTTGATGTGGTATATATTCAGCCTACTTGCTCTTTGTTAGTTGTTGATAGAGGAAATGCTGCTCTTCGCCAAATTGCTCTCGACCAAGAGGATTGTGATTATCAGTCCAGTTCAATTTCTACAACAGGTTTATGTCAAGTTTATGAGCTTCTTATTGTAGAAACATTTGTGTCACCTACTTTGTCGTAAACATTTGCATAGATTATAGGGATATTTGCAAAAAAGTACCTTGAGGTGAGGTATTTAATTTTTTGTAACTTGCGGCCCTAGTCTTTGCTAATTGCAAAAAAATACCCTGAACTTGTCCTTTTGTTGCAATTTGTATAAAAATAATGATTTTATCCCTATATTTAATGACTTTTCTCCTCATTTAGATCTAGTTTAATGATAAGTAATCCAAATTTGTTGTTCATTATATAGTATATGCGTGATTGTTGGACTCTAAATTCTTCAGTGGGGATGTTCATGCAATTTAAATGGATTGTTTATGCTCGTCATCTTACTTTGTGGGTCTTTTTTGGCAGATATCCTTATGGTTGTTGGTGCTGTCATGATAGGATATGCTACATGCTTGCTTCAACATGGCTTTGGATCTTCTTTCTTCTCAAAAACGGTAGTAATTCATTTATGATCCAACTGAAAAATTAGTAAATAGACTTTTTATGTTTGCACTTCATTCCGCAATTGCTATTTTTTCATTGAGTTTCGGGAGGAATGCTTTACATATTTATGTATTATTTATTGCCTATCGTATGATTTTTATGGATAATTGTAAAACAAGTACCATAGGTTGGTGCCTTTACATTCAAACCGTTGCGGGTTGTGACCCTAAACTTGTATTGTGTTGCACTTTGTATCAATTTGTTCCAAAATAAGTTGCATATAAAATTTAAGATTTCAAGTGCAAAATCGTCATTCTAAAATAAATTAACACAATATACAAGTTCAGGGTCACAACCTACAAAAAAGTTAACACATGTTACTTTTCAGCAACTATCCCTAATTTTTATCATACTATATGTTGCTAGAATATAGAAAGAGGCTTAATGAGTTCTTGTTCTTGAAACTCTACAATGCTGACTAAATTGAATAATGCACCAGCAATTCACAGGAAGCGAATTTGAAGACGAGCCAAGGAAGGAGAAACCGGCTCCTCCTATGGCAGAGCCAGCGAAAGAGGATCCCGGATGGCCATCTTTTGGGCAGCTCATCATCGACCTGTCCAAGCTCGCACTCGAAGCAGTAGGTAGCATATTCCTCAACCTTGTTCCTTCTCGTATCAAGCCCGGTGGCTCAAAGAAAGGCCTCACACCATTGAAAGATTCTCTCATAATGCCCGAAGATGAGGTCAAGCCTGCATTAGCCCAAAGACAGAGCGCTCCCATTCCTCTTTCGGAAACTAGGCAGGCCCACAATGTCAGTGCAACCGAAGCGAAGGCCCACAAGATCAAATCCAGCAGCTTCAAGGACCCTTCTTTGTCAAGCAAGCACAGATCTTCAAAACGACAAGAATATGCTGAGTTCTTCGGGTCGGGGGAGGTTCCCGCCCCTTACAACAGATCGAAGAGCAACAAGGAAAGAACGAGGCATCGCCAGAGAGACAAGAGTGGAGAGGTGGGTTTTGCGGGCCCAAAACCCGTTGAAACAAAACCAATGGATTATGACAATCCAAAGTTTGAGCATTACAACATGAGGGGCAAGTATGGCCCGGACGGTTCCTTTCGTTTTTGATCAAGTGGAGCTGGATAGAGTTATGGTCGCCTTGTGTAGTCAGTTTTCGGATATGTACTTTGGTTTTTCCCCCGAGGTTTTGCTGTAAGCCTGTATTCGTTTCTCGGATATGTACTCTGCATCTGTATGCCCTTGGTTATTGTAAGCACTTTGAACCGGTTATGATATATTTACCTATTAGTGAAGATATGTGCTTTGTATTGATTTCAGTCTCAGGACCTCAAGTCTGAAAGGTACTCCAAGTTTTCTGCAGTTGTTGAGGATAATAGAAGATATTTACAAATAGCTACACTAACCTATACATTGTTTTCAGATGCATACACCAACCTTTCAAAATTACAGATACCTACACTAACCTATTTGTTAAAATTATAGATGAATTCACTAAAAATTAATGTAGGCATGCGTAATTTCCAAACGTTAGTGTCAAGAATGTCTGAACGTTTCCTTTTTTCTCTCTCTAGACGCGCTCTCACCTCTCTCTAGTTTCTTCTAACCCTAGATCTGTTTTGGGCGGCCGCCGGTGATTTTCTCGGCGATTCGTTGCCAGGAACTCACCGGTGGCCTCTCCTCTTCTCCTCTCTTCCTTTTCCCTGGTTTCCCCTTTCTTTGCTGTCTCCGTTGTGGCCTCCGAGTCTTTATTACAACCCTTGTCTTACCTTGTGCTTCCTCTTTGTTCTCCCGGGGCTTTTTCGGTCGGTGGTGTCGTGATTGACACCGTGGGGAAAGATTTGGGGTTGTTTTGGGTCTTGGGGGTTCGCTGGGTGGGCTTTTTGTTTCGTCCCCTTCCTCTGAGTTTTCTGTTTTGCTCCTCCACCGATGGTGGTGTTTCCAGATCTAGTGGGACGTTCCTTCTTCCAGTGGTTGATGACGAGTTTTGGCCACCTACTCGTTTTGCTTCTGTCTTCTCCGTCTCTCTCTTCGTCGTGTAGTCTGGCCTTTCTTTAGATCTGATACTTCTTCACGTGTTCTCGGGTGATTCCAGACATCGCGGGTGTGGCGAGGGGTTTTAGCCAGGTATGGCTTTGGTGTTGGAGCTTTGGAGCTGTGGGCCATAGGCGGACCTACCTTGGGTCCGGGGGGGCACGTGCCCCCCCTCAACTTTCTAAAAAAATAAAAATTGTTAGTTATATTATCTAAAAAATGATAATGATTAGTTATATTTGTTTACTTTTTTTCAGACCTGCTCCTCTCAAGTTTCTATTTTACTTACTTCTTAATTATAGCTTATGTATTCTAACTAAATATTTAAGGAAGTTAACAACATAATATATATTTCCTAATTTTTGTTTCTTAATTAATCTTATTTAGTCCAAATGTGCATTCTAAGTTCTAACTAAATATTAGTAATAATTTATTTCCTAATTTTTGATTTTTAATTAATCTTATTTAATTCAAGTGTGCATTGAAAATATTTTAAGAATAAGATCATGTATAATGTCTTTGTACATTTTGTATTTTATTTCTAGATCGTTTTATATTTCTACTTTTGTTTTAATTTTTTAGTTGTAATTAGTTCAAAAATAATTTTTTTTCATTAAAGATATTCTTTAAAGTTTGAGACTACATAAATTTAAGTTTTGAGTTTGCTTGTGTACAAAATTGTAGACATGTAGAGATATTATATGCATCAAATACATTATATATTTGCGTTCAACCGAAGATTATAAAAATATAAAAGGTATTGGTGTTCTTACTTAAAAAATGGTAAATACAAAAAGAAAGTGTGCATCAATTAATTTATTTGTTGATTACATTGATACGTATCTTACCAATCGCTACTGTAACTGCGGCGAGAATATTTTCGACTATGAGTATCATCAAGATTCGGTTCAAAAGTTGAATGAGAGATAAATGAACGAATGATAGCATGATCATATATATCGAAAAATATATTTTATGTTCTATTCACAATAAAAAAAATATATTACAATATTGCTAAAATATGATATATCGACGTTAGGTTTTGTAATAGATAGTACTTTGTTATTTTTTATGTAATATTAATATTTTCATGTTAACTTACATTATTAACGTTATTTTGTCGTATACAAAAAAAAATTGGTGCCCCCCCCTCACTAGAAAAGCTAAATCCGCCACTGGCTGTGGGGGTTTGTCTTCATCTCGGATCGACTGATCGGTTTTGCGGTCGCATCCTCTCTTCTTCCCGGCGCGCGGTGGTCCTCGGTTTGGTTCTGTAATCCTTTCCTTGCCTTACATTTTTACTCGCCCCTGGCTTGATCTATTAGACTGGACCTATTGGTTCTGGCCTCTCCCCTTGGGTCGTCGGAGGGTGTTGGCCCTCGACGGGATCTCTTTTGAGATTTGAGAGTAATAGATCGGGTCTGGTTTTCCCTTTACCCTACTAGTTCTGGTCTTTTCCCTTTCTCATTTATCCATCTTCCTATCCTCGTCCTCGATTCGGTGGGCGAGGCTCAATTAGTGGTGTTGGCCATTATTGGGTACAGCCTAACGGCATCTGGAAGCTTAATGGGTAGGATTTGGGGACTTTGATCAGGCGAGGTAGGGTGAGGGCAAACGCTCCTGGTACTCTTTCAAGGGTACAGGGTAATTGGGGGGTGTATTTGTTGAGGAAGGTCAGAACTCTATGCGGTGGTCCCTGGTGCGGTGTGGGTTAGGGAGTGGGGTGTAGGAGTTATTTGGAGGTTCGTTGGGGTTGCTGACTTGGTTGCTTCTCTTCTTCTTCTTGACCTTGCTCTCCGGTGGGTTCTCTTGGTGTCTGGTGGTGGCCGGATTGTTTTGTTGCTTGGTACTCGAGGAGGATCGGAGCTGCTTCAGTTGGCTTGGGGTACGTGTTGAGCTCGTGTCTTGGTTTGTTTCTAGTTTTGGGCATGGGTGCCCTGTGTTAGGTCACCCTGTGTTGGGTTGGGTTGTATTAGGTGGGTTTTGCCCAAGTTTGTATTTTGCTTGTTGTGGGCTTGTTGCTCTGTTTGCCATTGTTTTGGCTTGTCTTGTTTGGTTGGGCTCAGCCTATTTTCTGTTTAGTTTGGTTTGCTGATATTCTACATCTGGTTCTGAGACCATCGTTTAGGTTTGATACCCCTTGTTGGGTATCTGTTTGAGACCAAACATTGTAGGTTTGGCTCCTGGTTGTAAGGTTCTTGAGGGCTTGCCCTTGTCCATCAGTTACAAGTTGTAGCTGTTGGTTTTATAAACAAAAAATCTGCTGATCAAAAAAAATATATGTATATTATGGTAGATAGAAGTAATTAACTCATAATAGAACTGCAAAAATGTACGTTCATACTTATTTTATTTATTGTAATTTGTTTAAAAAATGATTATTTTACCCTTACAAAGATGACACAAGATTGACGTGTTAACAACACAGTGAAATATCGAAAAAAATACGAATTGTATCAAAGTTAAACTAACAACGCTGAGGGTAATTTAATGTTATACAAAAACAGATATTTTAGACGGGAAAAAAAGAGGTAGATATGAGCTCACTTTGGACATTATTGGTTTCTTCCTCCTCCACCAATCTAATGAGAGGTCACGAGATTAATTGGTGAAGGACACAACAAACATGGGATCAAAGTTGAAGGTAAGCTCCAGAGTGGGTCACTATATTGTTTTACTTTATCCAAATATAAGCAGCCACCCTTGTGACCCCTTCCTTTTGTGGATATGAATAGAAGTTGAGTAATGTTTGGCTAGGATCCAGACCACTTAAGTAAACATGAGATCCTCTATAAGAAAACAAGAGCTCATAATGTTTTGAAATAAATTTATATAAATTATAACAAAAATATATGGTCGTCAAACTTCTATGTTATTATTAAATAAACCTGTACAAAAACTAATACCTCATACTGTTTTTTAACCATTATTCCAAAAATAAATAAATATCATCTTAATTAAACAATAACAAGATATTACATTACATGATTTATAAAAATATGAATAAGATTTGTTTCCTTTTATTTTTGGATATATCATATTCTTCAGTTAACTCTCATCACTAAAAAGGCTCATTCCCTTTTTTCACTATTTCTCCTCCAAAACTTCATATATATCTTTTTTTACAGGAAAACTTCTTATATATCTGATGAAGACATCAAAATGATTTTGATATTTATACTTTCACCTTTTCCCCAACAACATTAGAGAATGATTATTATATTGAAATGTGTCATTTTAGTGTCAAGTTAAAGTCAATCCATTTTTGTTTAGGACAAAACTTGCAAAGATAAGAATTGGGACTATAAAAGGAAAAGAAATTGTTAAATAGCAGAAGCAGTGCAAAGTGGGTCCCACAGGAAATCCATGTGGGTCCATATAATGGCATGTAAGAAAACTATTGGACACAGAGAAAGTTCCGGTGAGACCAGGCACAGAATAACAAAACCAACATAAAAGTCTACACTAACAAGAACATGACAGCCAACCACCACTTCACTCCTCTCTTTTCCCCAAACTTCTCTTTGCTGATAAAAAGAGTAAGCAAATCCATATTATTGAGCAATCATCGTCTCCTTTTGACGTCGCTTGAACTCTCACCGGAGTTCCTCTCGCCGGACTCAGCTCTCTCGTTCAAGGCTTGCCTCCGGCGAGAGAATGGGGTGTGCTGGATCGTCACAGAGCAAAGGAGAAGGTGAGGTCATTGTGTGATTGATTTCTGTTACTTTCTTTCAACACTTATCGCACTGTTTGGTTCTCGAGAAAATATAGTTCGAGGAAGGGAAAGCTAAGATACAGATTTCAGTAAAATCGTTGAAGATGTTTCGTTCGTTTGTTCGTGTTGTCTTCGAATCTTTTTGGCATTGCTTGATTATTGATTTCTGAAGCTGCTTGGTTGTGTAATTAGCTGACTATTATGACCAACTCTATGGTTTTGTTGCAATGATATTATGAACTGAATCCTGGTTTAAGCATTCCGTTAAAGGCTAGCTAGTTATGCCTAATTTGAAAAGTTTTTGGTTCTCTTCCCAAAATTCATTGTAGGTCAGTTGTGAAGGTTGTTATGCATTGTTTCCATGTTATGTATTGATGTGCGTAATTGGTAAAATGTTCGACAAGAGGATTTACTTTTTCATTTGGCTTACTGATTCATAGCATTTCTTTTTCAATTTCACCTGAAAGAGGTGTGTAGATAATTGTAAGGCTAAACTCGTCATTTGTATACAAATTCCAGCAAAAGGACAAGTTCAGGGTAGTTTTTTGCAATTATCACCGAAGAGGGCTACAAGCTGCAAAAACTGAATATCTCAGAGTACTTTTTTGCAATCATCCCTACATTATTTACCATAGGTCGATCAAATAATTATTTCTTGTAGCACCAAACATAGGATAAGCATTTACAAGCTTTAACATAGTTGCCAATTTGACATCTTCTTTAATGTCCATCTATGTCTTAAAAGTATTTCCAAGATCCCTTTAAAGCTTAATGTTTCTCTAGATTTAAGGTATGTGTGTGGTGGGTTCTGTGTTTTTTATTAATACCTTAGGTATGTTTCACACATCTACAGGAGATGGTCTAAGAGTCAGTTGTCTGCTAAATCCAATGAACTGTATTTCCAAATAACTTCAATTAATGTCATATGCAAAACTATATATTTTGTGATTAGGTTGCAAGCTTGATCTGGATCATATTCTTTCTTAGATAAATATATTCGGTAAACATACATATTTGACATTGTCTAGTGGGATTGAAGTAAATTTGATCGTTTTTTGTTGTGTTTTCGGTTCTGATATACTATACTTTCTATTCTGCCTATCAACTGCATGGATCTAACCTAGATTCTGTGGCTTTATGAGTTCAGTGTACTTGTAGAGAAATCTCGAATCTGGTATTAAATTGATTTCTTGTTTATATACAATACATAACAATATTGGAAGATTGACTATTTTCCAAGGGTTCTAAAAAGGATAATTTTTTTGAGATACTCAAAACTCTTTTCTCTATTTAGGTTTCATTTGCTTTCTTGTTCATGTGTATATACACTCCTTTTTTTTACAGATGGACATGCTGACATGTGATATTTTAATTCGTATATCCTGTCCTTTATTAATGCATATGTAGACTATTTGGGCCTTTTTCATGTCCCTCACCTAAATTCTTTTATGGAGATGATTTGGTGACATTTTGAAACACAACATGAAATAGGACAATGAACGTTATGTTTCACCGGTTTATGTATTTTTGACATAACTATTATGGGACAAAGGCTCAATTAAAGACTTATCAGTTTAAGTGGTGTCTTACAATATGCTGTGAATTAGGTTTCATTGAATTGTTGGTTGATCGAAAGGTTTCACGTACATTGTTCATAGAATGTACAAGAATACGATTTTATGCATGTGTAGAAAACAAAACTACTTGAAACCTCAACAATGCCTTGGATAAGATGTTTAAAGTTTTAGTTTATTTCTTTTATTGCGTTAGAATGATGATTGAAAGTCCTTACCATGACAGGGAATGTGAAAAAATTACGAAAGCCAAAACCATGGAAGCATCCACAGCCAATAACAAAGTCTCAACTATTGCAGATGCGTGAAGAGTTCTGGGACACAGCTCCTCACTATGGAGGCAGGAAAGGTGATTTTCTCTCGGTCATCATAGGACGCATCCAATAAACTTGTCCTATGGAAGGATGTTCATTACATAAGCAATATAGAAGAAACAAACTGATACTGATCCGTTCAACGTAGAGTTTTTACTGTATAATTTGTTTGACGCTTAAATGATTGGATCAGTGAGCTTAAATCTTGTAAACATTTAAACCTTCACTTGAAATCGACTACGATATTTCAAGGTTTTATCGACTACTTCCTTATTGTATGTATGGTTCTTTTCCACCCGGATTGGATGTATTTAATTGCTATTTTCCTGGATACAGAGATTTGGGATGCACTTCGAGCTGCTGCTGAAGCTGATCTAACCCTTGCACAAGCTATTGTTGACAGCGCAGGTGTCATCATTCAAAGCGCCGATATGACAATCTGCTATGACGAAAGAGGTAATTATTTGATATAGAAAGAATTCTTATTGGAAAAACTCAAAGATATTATTTCACGTCTTTTGATGGGAATCGCACCTCGTGGTTTCTTTTGTATATATATATATAGGAATACAATCAAAGGTAAACCAATCCTTAAATTCAAACTAAGAACCCATCTGGACCATTCGATCAAGTTTACTGGATAGTTCAGATTTTAAAGAGAAACATTAATGACATGAGTTGTACATATGCCAAACTCAGCACAAGATACTCATATATACTTTTTGCAATGAATTTTTTTGCAGGTGCGAAGTATGAACTACCGAAATACGTGTTATGCGAGCCAACCAACTTGATCCAAGAGAGTTAAAGGCAGAGAGGATACTCAGCACAGGTCAAAAGTCAAATGTAAATCGTGTAAATTTGTTTTCCCATTTCTTTCACAAAGTTGGTTCGTTTTATCATGTCTCTTTCAGCTCAGTCTGAACATTCCTTAGTTTGCTACCGCAACATTTGCTTACACTGTATTTGTTAATGTTGGTGATTGAAATGATATTCGATCGTGTTATCAAAACTATGTTCTACCAAATTTCTTCTTTTCCATGCTGTCTCAGGATGATAAGCAGAATTTCTGAAATATTTCTGTTTGACAATTCATGAATTAAGCAGGAGGATTTGGCATAAGTGACTGTAATTAATAATTACAGAGGAAGTGACATAGACCTGGTATAATAAGCATGAATTGGTTGATTTCATTTTCATACCTAAGAGCACCTGCAGTGGTTGGCGATTGGAAAAAAAAATGATTTTGGGTAGTCTCCGTGTTCCTCTCTCCTTTGAGGCACAGATATCCACACAGGACGATATGGTTCGATGATTCGGGTTGAGGACTAATTGCAGGCCAGACGATTTGAGGGCTAATAACAAGACTAATGGCCCACCATGAGCTAATGCAATTGCATGTGGTCAGGCTGATATTACTGCTACATGAGTTGAATGATTGGTCCGAATCCGAAATAGTGCCATTACGTGCTCTTATCCATATATCTTGTCTGAATCTAACCTCACAAGAGCATGCAACCATTGTTGAGAGATCTGAAGCAACAATGGAGAAAATAGTATCCTCAGTAGACTTGAATCTCCTCTTCCTAGTCCTCGCACCGCTTCTCTTTCTCATCCTCAAGCACTTCCTTTCTCCATCTCCAACGACCCTAAAAGCCTCACCTTTACCACCAGGCCCAAAGCCATGGCCAATCCTCGGCAACATCCTCAAAATAGGACAAAACCCCCATATCTCAGTTACCCATTTGGCTAAGCTTCATGGACCTCTGATTTCACTCAAGCTCGGCTCCAGGCTTGTGGTGGTTGCATCTTCCCCAGCAGCTGCAGCTGAAGTTCTTAAGACCCATGACGCTCTCCTCTCTGCTCGATCCCCACCTGAAGTAGTCACCGGCATAAGCAGCTCAAGTCTGTCCTTTATCTGGTCTGATTGTACTGACCGGTGGAGGAGCTTCCGGTCCTTGTGCAGATCGGAGCTGTTCTCCGGCAAGGCGATGGACACGACAGCCAAGGTAAGAGAGAAGAAAGTGAGTGAAATGGTGGAGTTCTTGGGTACCAAACAAGGACAGGTGGTGAAGATTGCAGAGGTTGTGTCGGTGACGATTTACAATTCAATGACGAACCTCCTATTCTCCGAGGACTTTTGCTGTTATGGAGATGGTGGGCCTGGGAGGTTGAAGGAAGCCATGAAAATTACAGAGGAACATGTTGGGTATCCTGGGAATGTTGCTGAGTTTTATCCCATGTTTTCAAAATTTGATCTTTTTGGTCTCAAGAAGAAAACAGAGCTTCTCTTAATGCGATTGTATGCTATGTGGGAGCATGTGATCGAGCAAAGAAGAGAGAGAAGCAGCTTTGGCACTCAGGAACATGGAGACTTTTTGGATGTTTTGCTTGCAAAAGGGTTTTCTGACGACCAGATCAATCCCGTGATTCCTGTAAGAAGATGCTTCGTTTTTAGTATTTGTTCTTGTCTTAGGATTTATTAAACTAGGAGCCTCAGTAGTTGTTGTCGGCGATCAGTTTAGTGGTTGGGATTAACGTATAATAGCCGGCCTAATCCCAACATTATGGAATTAAAAAGTTTGTGATAATTTGAACCTACGCTCTCTTGTATATTTAAAAGACTTATACTGCTAAATCAATTCTCATATATTTTACCTCTACTATGGACGCTCGGTGATTGGGATAATTGAAACGGATCAAATTTTCTGATAGTCAGGCTAATTGCACAAGACCAATTGTGAGTGGATTGTTCTCCCAAGTCGTCAATCCAATTCGCTCGATGGATGCTCTTAACAGTTTATTCGTTTGTAATTATTTTTTGCAGGAGATTTTGTCAGCAGGAACAGATACAACAACAACTACACTAGAGTGGGCAATGGCAGAGCTAGTAAAGGACAAGGAGGCTATGAGAAAAGCAAGTGAAGAGCTCAAAAGAGAGATCAACCAAGACTCCATCAAGGAATCAGACCTCCCCCGGCTCCCTTACTTGCTCGCTTGCATTACGGAAACACTTAGACTACACCCGCCCGCACCCTTTCTCCTTCCACACCGCGCACTGGAGACCTGCCAAGTTATGGGCTACACGATCCCAAAAGACACCCGAGTGCTCGTGAACGCATATGCAATCGGTCGTGACCCTGCAGCGTGGGAGGATCCGTCGTGCTTCAAGCCGGAAAGGTTCCTTCACTCCGAAAACAATTTGAGTTTTCAAGGAACGGACTTTGAGTTCATACCATTTGGTTCCGGGAGGAGAATGTGTCCCGGGTTGTCCTTGGGAGTGAGGCAAGTTCAATTGATTTTGGCTTATTTGGTGCATTGCTTTGATTGGAGCCTTCCAAATAACAAGGATCCTACGAAATTGGAGATGGTTGGAAAGTTCTCCTTGACAATGCACAAGGAACAACCCTTGTGTCTTGTTCCTAGGAAGAAGCTATAGTGTGTGTCCCAAGGAACAATAAGAACAACAATAATTCACGTGGTCACTTGGTTTGTTGTCCATTTAGTAAGTGTCAAAATCCATATAATCGTGGCTTTACTCAATACTACACATTGGGAAGTAGAATGATTAGAAAAAAATATGACTTTGTATTATTTTTTTAGCTTGTACTACTACATGTCCTAAGGTGTTTCAACATTTTCTTCTATAAAAGATATCTAGTTAAAATTCATAATCAAGTTAGTCATATTAATACAATTATTTTCTATTATTTGTTATGGTAAGGAGTCTTATTAGACTTTGTAAGTATGTGGTAAACTAATGATTTTAATAGCATCTACAGTGACGACGTCGAATGTAGATTTGAATTTACAAAAAGAAAGATTTTGGATGAAAGTGTTTTTTTCTCTCTCTTTCTTTGACTGAGTCGATAAAACCGTCAACGTTAAAAAGGGATTGATTCGCTTTCTTCAACCTCTTCTCTTGAGGCACCTTACTATTTCTCTCTCTTTCCTGTAGAATCCTCTCTGCATGTTACCCCACCGAATCTTTTTCCACCGTGGAGATTTGTAAAATCGGCCCTATTTTTTTTTTTTACCGAGAGACTTCCAAAATCGACTTTTTATTGTGGATGCCCTAGCAATTTAACTGAACATCATAGTCGTTTTCTTTTTCATTTTAATTCGTGTTGCCTCTTTTGAATCTTCCTTCAAACCTTAAAAGCTAACATCTAACCTTTCATGGTTCCCCCGTTGTTCCCTTTCTATATAATACGATATTGTATAGTTTCTGTCATTTCAGCGATACCGATAGAATTTGTCATTCATTTAAAGGCATTTTACAAGTTTTCCAATTGGTCATTTATATTCTTAGTATCTTTTGTTACATTTTTTTCCAGGATATGATGGTGGGTTTTGTAGCTGAAAAATAACGTTTTGGAGTAAAAAAAAGTCCAAACGCACAACAGATCCTCATAACCATAATAATTTTATACGAATTTTGATTTAGTTTCGTAGGATATCAAATAAAAAAAACTCATCTATACGAGTATTTGAACAAAAAAAACTTTGGTCAGGCTAAAACACGTTGATCTTAGTTTAAATTTAACTTACATATACGGTTGTCCAACAGAAGTTATTCACTTCCAAAGCATTGGTCAAATTTGATTTTAGTAATCTTATTCTATTACAAATTTGATTTCAGTAATCTTATTATGTTATCAAGTAGCTATATTAAGAAGGGATAAATATCAATCCCAACCCCCAACTTTAAGTCAAAATCACATCTTATTCCCTCTTGAGCTTTCGATTCAAATCCTATCCTTAACTTTCATATTTTTTTCAAAAACTATTCATTTTAACAGAAGAGTTAAGTTGACATTTAAAAAGTCAATATTACCCTTAAGTCAAACCTATTTTGACTGTCGAATCCATAAGGTGTTGTAGGTATACCGATTGATATTTCTCTCTGCGACTTGCCTTCAACATCGGAGCTGGAGAACTGGACGGAGCTGGCTTGAGCGTTGCCGGCGGTAGACGGAGCTGAAGTAAATGAAAGTCCACATAAATCCTAACCTTCTATGCTTTAAAAAAGAGAGAGATAGAATCATACCTTATAATATTTCAGGGAACATTCGTGTTTTTTGCCGAATACGACCCATTTCGACAGGGAGAATTTTGGCTATCTAAGACCTGTTACAGCCTTGGGATCTAGAAATGTCCTTCTAAAAAATGCCTGTAATAAGAGCAAAAGTTACACTTTTTGAAGTCCAGATCTCCTACATACAACGAAGTAGTCCCGAATTGGCTCGTGCCACCGCCTGGAGCAGCTATCTTCGCTGCACTGTTCCGTCCTATCGTTGGAGGTTGAACCTGAATCTGAGCCATCACAAAAATCCTAGAAATATTTCCCCCTTTTATCATATTTTTTTCCTTATTCTGTCCGATTTTCTCGATCGGAAAAAAGAAAACGAACACTAAACTTCAAGCACGAAATCGACTGAAATGATACAGAAATAAGGAAGTTTTTGTGGATTTTTTTTATAGAACCTCCGGAGAACAAAGCTGAGAAGTAATGAGCTTTGTGCAGAAGATCACGGGAGGGTAATTCTCATGGGTGGTGCCACTTTCCATATGAACTCCATCAATACAGAACCGTTGGAAGAAGACCTTGAGTTTGACCTTGAGAAATTAGGTGAGAATGAGGGTGAGGGCATAATTGGTATTAAGTTAGAAAGGTGGAGCCATGTGCTGTTCACGTGAGGCATTTTGTAACTGTTCTGTTAAAATGGACAGTATTTAATAGTTTTTTAAAAAAAGAATGAAAGTTAAGGTTAGGATTTAAATCGAAAGGTCGGAGGGGGTTAGGATGTGATTTTAACATATAGTTGGGGGTTGGGATTGATATTTATCCCTATTAAGAAAGTAACGTACCACATATAATAAGAACAAGAACAATCAATCTAACACTAGAGTTTCATACTAGGAACAAGGCACAAAGGTTGTTGCTTACGTAAAGTCAACGAAAACTTCTCACTCATCTCGAGTTGCGCAAGATCTTCATCATTCAGAAGGCTCCAATCGAAGCAATGCATCAACTAAGCCAAAATCAATTGAACTTGCTTCACACCCAACGACTGTCCGGGGCATATTCTCCTCCCGGAACCAAACGGTATGTACTCAAAGTCCATTCCTTGAAAACTCACATTGTTTTTTGACTGAAGAAACCTCTCGGGCACAAAGACTCGAGTGCATGGTTGTGTCCGATCGCGTACGCGTTGACGAGGACTCGAGTGTCTCGTGGGATGGTGTAGCCCATGACTTGGCAGGTCTCGAGTGCTCGGTGTGGGAGGAGGAAGGGTACCGGTGGGTGTAGCCTAAGGGTTTCCATAACGCAAGCGAGCAACTAAGGAAGCCAAGGTGGATCAAATTTGTTGATGGAGTCTTGGTTGATTTCTCTTTTGAGCTCTTTGTTGAGTTTTCTCACAGTTTCCTTGTTCTTCACTAGCTCTGTCATCGCCCACTCTATTGTTGTTGTTGTGGTGTCGGTCCTTGCTGACAAAATTTCCTGCAAAACAACATATTTTAATAAGTGATGACAACAAATAAAAATTATAATCAAATTTTTATTTTTCTATTTTCTAAATTTATTTAATAAATTATTGTATACATGTAATTATAATTTAAAGTTCTTTGTTAAAAAAAAGTACTATTAATAGCTACAATAAGAAAAAAAATGAGGAGTTAATCGACCAAAAACAAGTTTTTTTATATAGTTTTTGGAGATTCTGTTTCTTTAGAGGCAACTGTGGTTTACAGGAGCGAGCGGAAGTAACTGTTTCTATCGAACTTGATTGGAATGGAACCGATACCGGAATGACCGGAACTGGAGCCGACAAAAAAGTGCTGAACCGTCCATCTTTGCGGTGAAAGCCGGTTTTGTAACTTATAAACCGATCGGTCGGCTCAACTCTAGCTTCTTAATCCTCTTCAGCCCGACTGCCACTTGCAACGAGCCAATTTATACTTCAATTGGCCTTATAAAGTTAGGTGAATAAGCTAAACTAAAGACGCTTAATATGATATCAGAGTCTGCGAACAAACAAAAATAAAAGAGTTAGGAGTTAGATTTTTCATTTGCTTACCGTAATCAAGTAATTGATCTGGTCATCATCAAACCCTTTAGCAATCAAAACATCCAAGAAGTCCTTGAGTTCTCGAGGTTCAAGGCCGGTTCTTCCTCTCCTTTGCTTGATCACATCTTCCCATACAACATACAATCTCTTTAGGTCAGCCAATCCTTCATTCTTGAGACCCCGAAGATCAAACTTAGCAAAAATGGGGTAAAACTTAGCTATATTCCCAACACTAGCCACACGTTCCTCAGCCAAAACCAGGAGCTCCTTCAACCTCCCAGGCCCACCATCTCCATAACAGCAAAAGTCCTTAGACATAATGAGGCACGTCACTAAATTGTAAACAGTCACAGCCACAACCTCTTCAATGTTCACCACTCGGCCTTGCTTGGTTCCCAAGAAACCCACCATGTCTCTCACTTTCTTCTATCTCACCGTGACAGTTGAGTCCAGTGCCTTCCGGAAGAAATCTCGGCCCGGCACAGGGAGCGTATGTTCCTCCACCGGTCATTACAATCCGACCAAGCAAACGACAATCGACCGGCCTCCAGAGCTTTAAGATTGGCCACTACCTCCGGAGGGGATCGAGCGGAGAAGAGAGCATCGTGGGTCTTAAGAATCTCGGAGGCTACAACTGGGGAGGAGCCGATCACTACGAGTCGGTGGCCGAGCTTGAGTGAAATCAGAGGTCCGTGGAGATGGCCGAAATGGGTGAAAAAGATGTGCGGTTGTGTTCCGATTTGGAGAAGATTGCCGAGGATTGGCCGGGGTCTTGGACCTGGTGGTAAAGGTGAAGCCTTTGGAGAAAGGAAGTGCTTGCGAATGACAAGAAGAAGTGTGAGAACGAGGAAGAGAGGTAAGAGCATGAACAGTAGTGTGTCCCTAAGAGCATGTACAACGGGTCGCACCCGCGCCCCACTCCGCGCGCGCCCGGACCGCGGCACGCGGGCCGACCCGCTGTGGAGGCCAAAAAACGCGCGCCCGCGCCCCCCGATACGCGTGCCGCGTGCCCCGCCTGCTGCCCGCTGGCCGGTCCCTCTCCTTGCGCGCCGTCGCTGGCGTGGCAGCCTGTGGCTGCGCCACGTGAGCAGACCGTTGGCAACGGTCATGTTGCTAACGGCTATTTTTTTTTAATTCAAAAATCAACTAAAACTAACCCTATAAATACCCATCTTCACTCTCATTTTTTCCACACCACTCTATACTTTCACTCTTTCATAATCACTTCCTACTTGCTATTTTTGAAAATGTCCGACGACGAGGTTATGTCCGACGCTGAGGAGATGACGCTGCCTCACGGCCGGGCTTATCAACGGAGCAGAAGTGCACCGCCGCTATACGGATGCTTGCGTATGGGTCCTCGACCGATTCATTGGACGAAACTCTGCGCATTGGGGTAAGCACCATACTTGAATGTTTACGTAAGTTTTGCAAGGCCGTCATTCAGGTATTCGGAGCCGAGTACGAGCGTACACCGACACCGGCGGACATGGACCGCTTACTCCGAGAAGGGTACAGCCGAGGGTTTCCCGGAATGGCGGGGAGTCTTGACTGTATGCATTGGAAGTGGAAGAACTGCCCAACCGAAGAGCAGGGAGCCCATGGACGGGGAGATCACCACGGGGACAAGACGATTCTGTTTGAAGCTGTAGCGTCCCATGATTTATGGATTTGGCATGCATTTTTCGGGATGGCTGGATCGAACAACGACATCAACGTCCTCAACCACAGCCACCTATTCCTAGACGCTTACTACGACCATAATCTAGCTGTGGAGTACGAGATCAACGGGCATCGGTACGATCGACCTTATTACTTGGTGGACGACATTTACCCATCATACGCACGGTTCGTGAAGACTATTCGGCATCCCTTCGAGCCCAAAGAGAAGTTGTTTGCTAAATGTCAAGAAGGTGCTCGAAAAGATATTGAAAGGGCTTTTGGAGTACTTCAAGAAAGGTGACACATCATTTCCCGTCCCGCTCGGTCTTGGAGCGCAGACTTTTTGGCTGATATCATGCACACTTGCATAATTCTACACAACATGATTGTAGAGGATGAGCGCGACCGGTACGAGTATGGGGAGGAGGAGTTGTTGTGGGCGCAACCTCCAGAAATGCCGAATTGGACACCACCGGAACGATGGCACCACGGAGGGTCATTGGAATACCAGGGACTTGTGGATGCTCAACAAAGTGTCATAGATCCTGAGATCCACCATCAACTACAACAAGATCTTATGGAGCACTTATGAGATCGATTTGGAACTGGTTTCCATGACGACGAGTAGTCGTTTGTACTCTTGGAGCTGGTTTTTTTGGTGTTGTACTAAAAGGGGTTGAATAAAATTAGAAGTTCATTTATATTCGTGCTGAATTTATTTATTCATTATTGATTGTCAATACTTATTTTTGTTCCAAAATTGTTTAAATTATAAACAATTTAAACGGTTTCTGATAACGAATTAAATAAAACAGGAAAATATCAAATAATAATCCAGTCAGCATTGTTCTGCACTCCCAGGGCCTCAGAGGTCCTTTCTGTTGTAGAACACCCACTTTTCTGCACTCCCACTCCCTGACTTTTGTCCAGTTAGCACAAGGGCCTCAGGACTAGGGCCTCACGTAGGGTCGTTCTGTTGTACATGCTCTAAGGCTCGGGTCGCGTTTTTGCTGGCCGCGGGACGCGGGCCGTCCTGTTGTGGGACTTCTTTTACGCGTCCCGCGTCCCGCAAAAACGCGGGTCGGGCCGAGGGCCGCGTCCCACGGCCTGCATTCCCTGGACGGGCCGAAGCCTGCGGCTCGCGTCTCGTGGTCGTCTGCCGCCCAATCGCCGCCTGCCACGTGACATTTCAAAAGAAAAAAAATCCGACCGTTGGGCAACAGTCGGAAACGGTAATAATTTTTTTTATATAATTAAATCTACTTATTTCTTACCCTATAAATATCCCAACCCCGTTTTTTTCACTCACCCACTCTCCAATTTCACTCTCCCATTCTCAAATTCTACTCTCTCAAGCCCCAATATTCTCGTGAAAAATGTTGGGCTCCAAAAATACTCGTTCACAATCAGCGAATGGCGAACAACAAAGGTCGAACGATGTAGGATTCTCCCCCGAGGAACTAGCACGAGATCTCCGCGATATGTTAACACAACCTGGTGAGAACTCCGCTTTCTCCTCGTATATGCAACCAGGTTCGAGCTCGGGTAGTTTCAAACTATCGTTTAGTGTTTAATTTATTGTTTTTTTTTGTAATTGATTGTTGTAATTTTTTTTGTAATTTATTTGTTTTAATTTAATTATTTAAATTACTTTTGTAATATATGTTTTGTAATTTATTTTTTTCAAGGTCAATTTTGTCAACCACAATTCAATCCATCGCAACCATAATCCTTAAGATTCTAATGCCAGGCTTACTGCCAGCGTGGCAACTTATCTAGCCTGCGTTGCTGTAGGCAGGCTCTAAACCAAATTAACCCACTAATCTAATCGGCTTTAACGCATAATTACCTCCCAGCCGTTTCTCCTTCCCACTGATGCTCCTCGGCTTCTCTACATTAATACGATTCTCGGCAATATCAATTGTGCGTTTCTTTTTCTCTCTTGCCCTAACCATTCGGACCGAATGTGAGCCTCCCCGCCTCTGATGTGAGCCTCTCCGGTGGTGTCACGCTCCGTCAAGGCCGGCCTTCAGTTCCCAATCAGTAGAACCGGCCGGTGCCTGAAGAAGGGCCGCTACTCCCAGCGAGTCGTCTCTGGCACCCCTGTTTACCTCGCAGCCATGTCGATTCACTTCCCGACCCGACCAGGTAACATCAGGTGTCGATTCACTTTCCGGCATGCCGGTTTTTCGTTTTATGGTATGTATGACTTTAGATAGAATGTATGCCAGTGGAAGCACCAACAACAGAGGATTTAGTGATTGAATCTTGTGAGTATGTTGTAAAGGTTTTTTCTATACCCCAAAAAACGTTCCAGATATGATATTGCTCTTGCTCTGAAATCGGTTCTAAAGCACCACTAGGTTTTATGGTTTCTGACTTATAGAACAGTACCTATTGATTTTCTTGGGATGGAATGTTGCTGGGAAGGTGCTCATGATGAAATGATGCAAGCAGGGCAATGAACAGATGGCAATGAAAGATCATATAAATGCCTAGAAAGAGGAATTGAAAAGAAGAAGAAAATATTTGTGTTAGTGTTTCTAAAATTATGATTTTGGCGTCGCCTTTTAATAATAGATGATGGCTTCAAGTAGTGGTATGATTCTTAATTACTAGGGTTTAGATTCATTTTTCTACAGTCTCTATAGTGCATACTATTATGTTCAGGCTCTCATCACATCAAGTAGAAGCATATAAATAAATAAATCTTTGTTATATCATTCCTATCTATATTGAAACATTACTATCTTCGCTTAATGTTTCTCTTCTATATATTAGATTTTTTGTTTGTTTAAATTCTTGGTACATGAGAAGAGAGTTAAATTGGATATTATGATAGGCGAAGCAGGTGTCCAATAGCTCAAGCCAATTTCCATCATCATGTGCATGATATGCTAACTCATGTAGATTTGGTAGATTGTAATTCTGTTATAGAAATTCATGCCTTTGGCTCATGCATGTATATGCAATCTTCTATTACGTGCTAATATTTGACTATATTGCAGATTCCACTGTGAAAGGATAAAACAAAGGCCAAGGGGAGAGCTACAGCCAGTGTTGGTCATCAACCGCTCAGCTGTATCAGTATGTGGATTTAGCCCAACCATTATGTTACTGATACAATTTAGGTCTGTATGGGTGTTTAATCATCTTTGATTTTTTTTTTGTTATTTTGGCTAACTTTGATCGATTGTTCAATTTGGTAGGTTCTAATGCGATCTAGAGGTCGAAAAAATTACTATATTAATTCTGTCGGACCTGGATTTTCAAGGTCCGCTTGGTATAATTCGTTCGTCAAAATATGATTTAATTCTCATATCTTTGTTGAGTTGGGTTGGGTTTGGATTTCACAATTGATGTTTCAGTTGGCATGGCGCTGGAATTTATGATGGTAAGACCAATGCAAGAGGCCCTACTGGTCTAATTAGGAATGAACATGAATGAAGGTAAAGCTTTAACAATGGCATGAACCTTATCATCGTGATTTTGTCGATCTACATCTTTGTCTTGCATTTTCAGAAATAAACAATTGCAATAGTAGACATGGATATGATAAACCAAGGTATTGAAAAGCAAGATCAACTGTAGTTGGTGAAATTGCATTAAAAAAAATAGTGAAATTAGTTTTGGCCACTTACAACAAATTTTTTTGAAAATAACTGGTGTCGGTATTGAATTCTGTCTTTTAGTGAAGAAATAATTCAATTTTTATTTCAATGGCTGATTTTCTACTATACAACTTTTTGTATTTCATGTATGGTGTGTATTTATGTCAGTCTTGCATTTTCAGAAATAATGGCGTGCAAGAATTCATTTGCATAAATAAATAGTTGCAAGAGTAGACATGGTTTAACCATAGAAATTGAGTGGACCATGCTTAATAGTTCACCCTAATTAACACTGTGATGACCTAGCAACCAATCGGTTTGGGTAGGAATTTAAATGTCATTTGCACCGTCCACCGTGGCATCTATCCAGTCGTGTAGTTTGTTGAACTAGATAGATGACAAAAGCTCTGTGAGTTTATTCATCATTTTGTAGTTGATTCAAAAAAATTGTTTGCTGAAGAATCTTTCTATATTCCACCGCGCCCTGTGAGTTTATTCATCATTTTGTTGTTGATTTTCACCCTTTATTGTCTATATGTCCAAGTTACTGGTTTTGTTTCTATTCAAATCTTAAATGGACGTGCTTTATTTTTTCTCTAAAGTGGGTCCAATTGTTTGTGAAACATGTACAATCAATGTAGCTGATTACCTAGGTCGGTTAATCTACTTCCCAGGATGGTGAATGATTCTGCTACTGAGATTTTGTAAATTGGGTTTGGTTTCTTTATTGGTCAACTGATCAATTTATTGCTTAACTAATAGGTTTTGGCTGATCAGATTTACTTTACACGTTTTCATATTTGCCTAGAGATCTTAATTTCATTGTTCACATTGGCGACATTGGTTGGAAAGAGCAAGTCAAATTCGATTTGTATAAAAGTTTGAATTTGTTTATCTTCCTTGCTTTTGTTTCTCTCTTTTTGGGAACACAACTTATTTGATCTGTTTTGTGTTCATACTTGTGTAGATACCCTCGGACAAAGCCTATAATTGTAGATCCTAGGCTGTATATGTCAAAGAAAGCTAATGTTTTTTGGGTTACACAGAGGAGAAGTGTATAGACAGCCTTCAAACTCTTTACAGGTTCAGCTTGGTTTGTTTTTGTTTTTCTGTAAAGCTAATGTTATTTGGGTTACACAGAGGAGAAGTGTATAGACAACCTTCAAACTCTTTACAGGTTCAGCTTGGTTTGTTTTTGTTTTTCTGTACTTAGTAGTTAGTACTTACCTATTTTATATGAAATTTTAAATGTGGATTGCAATCGGTTAATGATTATATAGAATTAGTAATTTATCGGCTTACTATATTACATCTAATAGAAAATAAGTTGTTGGTATGAGATTCAATGACCTTTTATTACAGCATAATGGTGATTGGATATCAACTATTCCACTGTAGGGTTTGGCGCCTGCTTTAGATTATGATGTACATGAATATATGTTAATTTAACAAAAGAGTTATGATAACAGATAGTACAGGATGAATTGCTTTTAGGATGTTTATTGATTGAAGTGTTTTAAACTACTATAAATATTTTTAGGATGTTGTGTGACTGAAGGAAACAATACAAATATTTCTTACATCTTTTTTGTCAAGCTCTTGGCTTTCTATTAGGGCTTTGGCCGACCTACTCCCATATATTTGTTAGGCGCTAAGTGTCCTGCTCTGCTGCTTAATTTCGATTGAAAAATGTCTGATTATATTTGTTTTCATCTTCTTTTGTTATGAAATCAGGATTTTTCAATTCATTGTTGTATGTGTTATTGGTGATTATTGGCTTGATTGTTATGCTTTTTAAATCAAAGAAGTATTGTTATAGGAAGATGTTCACTGAAATGATTGAATATCAATTGGGCATGTGTAAATTAGTTATTACCCTTCTAAGCAGGACTTTGTGGCTTTGTACAAGTAGATTGTCTGCAAATTTAAGCAGTTTGGCTTGTGCACTTGATTTGGACATCGACTTCATGAAGAAGAGGAAGGAGTGGGAGATTAACTGGGTCATCTATGATACTGTGAGCCTACTAACCTTCTTCTACTGTTATCTTTATTGCATGCCACCAACTTACATGTATGCACTGTTTCAGAACATCGCTTGGGGACCAAAGTCTGTCCTTTTGTCGAGGAGCGGGTTTCCGTGATATTAGTGTTCGAAGACTCTATTTTGGTCGACCGTATTATCTCCTACCTTGAAGACCATGAATCTGAAGCGGATTTATTCCAACTCCTGCACAATCTGGTGTTCCCTGGCACGAAAAGGTAACTGATCTGTACTCCCTGATTGGCTACTATATTTCTGTTGTTGAGAGTATTGCTGCTTCTCAACCCGCAACTCATGCATCTGCCAACCCTGTAGTTTCTGGTCGTCCTGGTGAACCTGCTGATGGATCCGCCAACAATGCCCCATGAATGTTCCTGCTGCTATTCATGCTACTTTTAATTGTTTCATTGAATTTCGGTTTTGTTTTTTGAACTTGTGCTGCTGTTAGGCATGACCCTTCTTAGTTGTTCATGGAACTATCTTTGCTTTTGTCAATCTATAATCTAAGTTATGCTTTTGAACCTATAGCTTCAAATGGTTTGTTTAAATTTTTCATCCAACATGTTTCGTTTTCCTGTTTTTCCATATAAAATTGTGATAATATGTGCATAGTTTCGTTGCATGTAAAATTAGAAAAATGGTAGCTTTACCATAAACATGTCAGGCCTAATGATCTTGGATTTAAACTTAGCCCCATGCAACCGCCTCACGTTTTCTCCGTCCAATCCCAAATAAACTAACCCGTTCTAAACACTGCCCTCCAAACATGTACCCTCCACCTTTGGGCTATGCTCTTCTAACCATCTTAGTAACGCTAATAGCCAACACGCACAACAAATGATCAAACCCGCTCTACGTTTTACTGTTCATGACACATTCTTTCCTATCCGCCTATTTACATATTAATTCCAACTGACCTCCACAATTCTGTAGTTTAAGCTATTATTGCAATAATAATCCAATTTATGTACCTGTCATAATCACTGTATCAATCCCGCACACAACAACAAACACACTGCCTCTCTACTACACAAGTAACACGTTAATTCTCACGCCAAGCACCGCGCATCACGCGGTGCCCTTACACTAGTGATATTAAACGCCGTCACAAGGCTACCAACCGCTGCCGCAAGGATACATATAGCATCCAAACCTCGCATTCAAGTCTTTCTATTGTACATGCTCTAAGAGGAGATTGAGAGCAGTTTGGTCCATTATTGCTTCAGGAAATGAATTGGTCATACGGGATTGAATAGGTTGTAAGAGGATATAAATATGGCAGAAAGTCCTACAGATTTATTAGACGGTAGCTATCGGCCAACTATATTGGTCTCCACATTTAAAAAAACATGTCATAGTAATAAAAGCTTGGAATAAGGTCAAATACAAACATTCATCACGTGATAATTGGGATGGTACAGAAGGTCAGAACAATATCAATTTATAATTGGACTTTCAATTATCATATTTAATTGAGTGTGAGTGTGGTACCTCACGGACATAGGTTGAAACCCACTATCTACAAAGTAATATTTCTTCTTAACTTATCCAATACACACTACATTAAGTGAGCCCTTAACTCTCTTCTCAACATAGTTTTTTTTAGTAATTCACATTCAAACTCGTAAACGGACTTGTCTGGTATTGCATTTACCTTACTTGGACCAACACTTATCCCTCTTCTCCTCTAATTTGTTTGACTTATTCTAATTAGACACCGAAATAAACTCAATATAATAGGGTTGGATGGCACAAGAATCCTGTAATATATACAAGATTTTTTAATCATATTATAAATAATTGCAATAAAATAGTATCATCAACTTTGTTCTGATATGCTGAAGAAACAATGGAGATATCTAACACAAGTAGGTACAAGAATAGTTGAGTTCACTGGAGCAATAACACTGTTACTATCTCACATTAGTTGTTTGCATGCATAGTTCGAGCTTCCTCAAAGTTACAGGCTTACAGCAAAGAATTCTTACTTATGTATCTCGATGTAAGCTTCGGGAGAGAAGGTTATGCGAAGATGTAAACTTCATCGTACCCCTTCCTGCACAGTCAAACCATGTTAAAATCACATCAATAAGTTATCGAGTGTTGAAACAAGATCAGGCTTTTTACTTACCCGGCCTTCCCACAGAAGGTCGGACTGTAGTTGTAAATGAGATTGCCCAGCACTTCCCGGGCAGCAGGCCTGTTTGCAGATTTTCTAGCCTCACTGCACCATAGTTGAGAACTAGTAGTCAAGTGTACTTAATAGGGAAAACGTTGTTTACACCCCCTCAACGACCTTTGATTCTCAAAAACACCCCCTAAATGTGAGGGGTTATCAGTAACACACATTGTCATCTTTCGTTATTAATCAAAAAACCCGGATTTACATTGAATAGGGGGTGGTTTTATCAGGAACACATTGTCACCGTCCTCATTTATCAGTGTATTTTTTGTAACAAAATGAACGGAATCCGTGAATTTTTTGATGAATAACGAAAGGTGACAGTGTGTTACTGACAACCCCTCACCTTTACAGCATTTATTTGAGAATCAAAGGTAGCCAAAGGCGTGTTAATAAAGTTACCCCTCCTTAATACTAATAAATATGGTTCTTCGCCGGGTCTAATGCTCTTTACTACTTGTTTGTCTGTGATTTGCACCATGTATTAACTTATTGAAGGGTCTTCTAGCATCGCAACGTTTAATCGTTTCTTGGCCAGCACTGGCATAGATTGATTAGCTTCCTACACTTTCAAATCATCAAGTGCTTGCTAACCTGATAAAGAAGTTTGAAACATGTTGTGTAACTCGAATGGCATCCTCTGTATGTGGAATCCTTGATGAGCCCCATTCAAAAGCATTTCTCTGCAAAATACTTGGTTATGTTCTTACTACCAGGCCCGGCCTTGAGATTTTGGTGCCCCAAGCAATTAATAATTTTGAGCCTCCTATTACAAAAAAAAATGACCCCATTTTTATCCGTTTTATTACTTAATATCTAAAGATTTCCATATGAATAAGGTGATAGAGAAGAATAAAATTCAAATTTGATACATTAATATTTAATAGGGTTTAAAGTTTCAAGAACAATCTCATTTATAAAGTGCAATATATTTTCTGATTTAGAGTTGTACCTTATTACGTAAACAAAGTATTATTGTATTAAAATTAATTAATAGTCACATTTTAATTAAGCTAGGGATATATCAACACTCACCCTAATTTATCATCATTTAATTGGGCTCCTTACCCTTAATATAGAAAAAACTAAAAGAGGTCACAATGATCACAATCACATTTAAGTGAATACCTCCGGATGCCATTGGAAGGCGGTCACAGGATAGCTGTGCGCTTGTACTGTGGAGACGTAATCCTGGTGGTAAGAGTTTCTGTAGTGTTAGGAATCGTAGAGTAATGTAAGATAATCTTCCTAGCAAAAGGAAATTGATTGGAGGTAATACCTTGTTGTCTTCATCTGAGCTAGTTGTCAAGATCTTGAAGAAATTGCTTAGTTTTTGATTCTTTTCAAAGCTTCCTGGTGAGATACCGTACTGTTGCAGCAAATGAGTTTAGATCATCAAATCCCTCTTCTAAGCGAGGACGTACGATCGGTGAGAGTAACAACAGGAAGTAGTCAATAGTTTAAGGGCATATTAAATAATAAACATATAAATAAGAGGAAACCGAACGAAGTAGATTGAAGTAAATACAGGAGTTATTGATAATTTATAGGGATAATGACTGAAATTGTTTGCAGGTTGTTACTGTTATCATGATTTTGTAGCAGGTTTTTATCAGTACTAGCATGATAGAAAAGACTAAATACAACCCCCACACAAGTCTTGAGGGTCTTAAGGAAGAAGAATAATTTTGTCATTTTCAAAGTAAACAACACAGAATAACGGTCTAGAGGAAGAAGGGTAGTGTTATGACCCTGCGTGATCGATCGCGTTATGGGATAGGATACGGGCTCGTTAGAAGGGAACCCGAAGACCTTTTGATACAAGCTGTGATTAGCGAGGGAACTCGGGGACCTTGTAGGAGAGACCAAAGTATTTTATTAATTCTCAAGTCTCCTTTATTCATTATAATCCCTTGGTATATATAGCCAACCCTAGCCGGCCATACTTGGCAGCAACTTTGGTGTGTTTAGCCCACTCCGTAACGGTCCGTAAGGCCCATAACATCACTCCCCCCTCGCAGATGGCGCTTGTCCTCAAGCGCATTAGATGGAGTGATGTCCTTCGTATGTATGCTGGCAGCTACGTACTCGTCCTCAATCAAGTTCAGAATTTTTTTTTTAATATAAACCGCTCACTGCTTATTACCTCCCAAAGTGCCACGTCACCAATATGTGTTTCAATAGGAAGCATAGTTGGCTCTTCTGATATTCCAGAGTGTTGTGGTCTCTTCAGTGCCTGATTAAAATCCTCCTGCTGATTCATCGGTGTTGTGCCGGATAAAGGATTGATTCGGACAGCCAAGTCTCCTGCAGAACTGTCCTCCTGACAGGGCTTTGCTTGGCATTGGAGTTGCGCTCCGGATCTGGTGGTGGTGGCTGCCGGAGCTGGTGGTGGTTGCTGCCGGCCAGCCGGGGCTGAGATCGCCTCCTGCGGAGGTACGGACAGCGCACGAACCTGCAGCGCCAACTCCTCTAGCTCTCGCCAATCAGCTTCAATTTTCAGCTTATCAGCTTTATATTCGGCCATGAATGCCAGAACTTGTTGTTGAAACGATTGCTCTAGGTCCATAACGTGTGGCTCTAATACCAATATGTTATGACCCTGCGTGATCGATCGCGTTCTGGGATAGGATACGGGCTCGTTAGAAGGGAACCCGAAGACTTTTTGATACAAGCTCATGATTATCGAGGGAACTCGAGGACCTCGTAGGACAGACCAAAGTATTTTATTAATTCTCAAGCTCCTTTATTCAATATAATCCCTTGGTATATATAGCCAAGGAGATTACATGTTCACCAAGTCCTACTACAATTCTAATTACCAAAACCTACTCAACTTACCAAAACCTAATACAACTCATTCATTAAAAGATAATTATTAAAAGGAAATAACTAATTCATCCCCAACCCTAGCCGGCCATACTTGGCAGTAACTTTGGTGTGTTTAGCCCACTCTGTTATGGTCCGTAAGGCCCATAACAGGTAGCAGGTTGTTACCTTATACTTTCTTTTTCCGCCAGTTTTAACAGATTTCAACTAACTGTGCAACTAAAGTACAGTACAGGGTAACAACCTTCTACACAATAAAAATAACAGCAACAAGCTGCAAATAGTTTAGTGTACCCGGTATATTTCTGCTATCATCCCTAATTTATATCTCACCATATGGTTCTGCATGACAATACAATCTGTACTCAGCTTTTTAAGAAGATCAGGAGGAAACCTGCAGAATGCAAATATCAGCAAGCAACTATCAGCCGTGAGGCACTTGGTTGTCCCTATTTACTAAACGATGCAATTTCTCAGTTCTTCCTTAAACAAGAGGCATTTTAGTACTTTATGTTATACTTTCTTAATATGCGACATATGCGGAAACGGTGATGAGATAAGAACTAATCAAAATTAATACATCGAAGTAAGCTGAAGCTTTTTTATATATAAACCTTAAATACCTCTGAAATACGGTCCCTTCAACACGTGTGTTTTCAATAAATTGGAGAGTAGATGCCATGTCTGATGCACTAAATGGTTCAAGTATGTTTCTATCCTGTTTTGAATAGAAAATATTGTCTTAGATGTGAACCAAAAAATATATATAAAGAGAAGAAATTTATATGAACAAAAATATCCTACCCCAAACTGATATGAGTAGTACCAATAAGTAGAAACATGATACATTATGTAAATGAAGGTACATGGAAGACTATAAGTTCTAACAAAATGAATTATGGTAAGAATAGATGACCTCACTGATGATCATAGTTAGGAGTTCAAAACCTAAGCAAATTGCATACAGCGGGAAGTGATCTCCTGCATTGTTCTTCTCCAGAACTTTCTGGAAGAGAGATGAGAATAGATTATAGTATAGAAGAGGAAACATGTGGGATATTAAACTAGCGTGTAGATACGAAGAAAAACAAGACAACAAGTAAAAATATACTGGAATTTGAAGGAAAGAAACTAACATTTTAGATTGTCAAAGAAAACAAGCTAGTACCTTGAGGATTGCTTTAGCAGTCTCGTAATATAAACCACCTTTAGCCCATCCCCCTGTAAAGAGAACTCCATTGACCAGTTCGAGCTTCTGCAATACAAGCAAATAATGTACAATGGGGTAACTAAGCATTATGTACTATGCCCTTGTTGAAATTAAAAGCTGCAAACACCTAAGACAGCAATGTATAGACCAAAATGGACAGGTCAAGAAATCGTGTTTAGAACTACTTGTAAACAGAATTCAACTTTGAACAGCTTATAAGGTTCACAAATTACACTTCAACGCAATTTCTGATGGCTGCTTCGTTGTGATCATGGAGTTCAAGGACTAAGAGCATCTTTAATGGTATTTAATGCTTTAAAAATCATGTGAAACCCCCTTTTTAGTCTATTCGCTCACAGGATTCACCTACCACTGGAGATGCTCTAAGTAGTAAGAACAACATTACTTACAAGTTATATGACTGCCCTTAAAACACATATTTTCAAGTACCAAAATTAAATTTCTGTGACAATTTAGCTTGTTTTACTCAATCAGTCTTAAAGCTAGGGGATAACATTTGCTTTACTGCTTTAGTGTTAAACACCTACTAATCATCAAATGGTAGCTACGAATGAAGATATGTTCACAATTTCACTCTCCTAAGTAACTTCCTCCTCTCTCTCTCTACAATTCCCAACTTTCTCGGAAACCAAACAGCCCAGAATAACGGAAACACAATGTAAAAATAACCTAATTTTTTTCTACTCAAAATCAATTTACCTTGAAAAGAACAGCCGGATGTTCGTTGTAAATAAGAGGGATGACCCGAGCACCCCCCGATTCCACGAGCTTGACGTACGATGCGGCGATATATGAGGTATCGGACCCGTTATCCAACCGGCCGGAGGCGCCGTCGCCGGGATGGGTGAGGATGCCGATGACCGGCCGATAATTGAGATTGGAATCCGGCGCGGAGCACCTGGGAAGGGACAAGCTGGGCGAGTGAGGATCCAGCTGACCCGGAAGAAGAATCGTGGGATTTGCCTTGGCCACAGCCACAGGCAAGTCCGTGGAGAAAGAGATGAGCAGAGGAATGAATAGGTAGCTCCATAGCCCCGAGAATCCAGGAGAGGAGGAAACGACGTCGCTTGGCTTGTCGGAGGAGGCAGAGGTAGAGAGGAATCGAGGCTGCATCACGAAGCCTCACGGAGAAGACCAATCTGCACGAAACACTTGGATTGGATTGGATTGTTTTACACTTTTCTCTGTGATTCAGAAAGGCCAACGAAACAGTTTTGTTTGGGTTGTGGACCTGTGGTAGGGACTGGTTGGGCCCAACGTGGCTGCAGCTTAGGACACAAACCTGCGCTTCCTTCCGAACATAGTTTCTCAATTATCTTTTCATGAGACAAGGCCGTCACGTGAAGGGGGTAGGGAGTCCTCATCATGGATGATGCTGCGGACGCATACACGTTAGCACCCCTCTATCTCAGTCACGCGTATTAGCACGTGCGCCGAACTCAGCATGTGCTTGGTCGAACCCCACACATATGGGCCCACTCCTCACTTTCCGCTTGTCATCGATTGATTCATACTCTATATTTTGACTCGGTGAGTTATTCTGTTGTTTTCCTCTTTTTGCTTTACTTTTAAAATATTTTGTTTGTCTAAAATGACATTAGCATAAGCAACCGTTACGGGTGTAGTAAATGAGTCCAATTGAATCTAAACCTATCTTAGAATAATATTACCCGGATTAGATTTCGAACTTAATTGTGTTGATATAGTTTTCATTACAAGTATTCAATTAACACACAAATTTAATGATTAAAGTAAGAACATTTTACGACCGTATAATCATCATATAGCCGCGGCTCTCTCTTTTCTCCTCTGCTAGGGTTAGGGTGAGTTTTGTGAGAAACTTTGGGCATCCATGGTGTTTTCGAGCGAGAAGGAAGGCAGAGAGAATGGTTTCGACGATGAGGTTCATATGGGACCTCGTCTCTCGGAGCAGGACAGTCGAGACTCGGTCTATGGATCGGGTTCGGAGAAGCCGGAGGTGGAGTCGGCTGGGGAAGAAGATCCAGTGATATCTGTCGGCGCGATGACGGACCGGGAAGAGGGGGAACCGGTGATGCAACCAGTGTTTTCGGTAGGTGTGATGCCGGGACGGAAAGAGAGTGCACCGATGATGCACTTCGCGGCCCGGAATATGGAGGAAGAGGGTTGGGTTGCAGCTGGACGGATCTAATTGGGGCCGGCCTGTCTTCGTCGCACTCCGGCGAAAGGCCCTCGACCGAGACGGTTGGGAAGCGGGGCGGGGCGGAGATCGCAGGAGATGAGAGGTGCTCGGACCGATGAGGAGGGGAATTTTGATCCCTTATTGCCGCCGATCATGGGGGAGGACGAAGCCCCAATTCTGGTATCATCGGACTCGGTAATCACGCCGGAGGAGTCGCCGGAGGCGATTGCTTGGCGAAGAAGGAAGGGGAGAGGATTGGCGGCGCCTGAAGCAGCTAGGGTTTCGTCGGACCGGGCTGGTGACCAAGTGGGCCTAGGCCGGGGGTTTATGGGGGAGGCCCGTTGGGCTGGAGGTGTGGCTCGGACTGGAATGGGTCAGTATCCGGGTTGGACCCGGGGTGGGAACGGTGAGATAGGGCGATGGGCAGTAAGGTATGTGGTGGGTCAGGGTACGGTTGACGGGTCGGGTGGGCAGCGGACCGGAGCGGGGGCGCGTGGCGGCTTTGGACCCGGGTCGGGACAAGGATGTGAGTATGGTCCGAACCCATCTGGACGTTCGGCCCAAGCGGGTCATGGGGATCCGACTCCTAGGGTCAAACCAATTGGTCCACACTAAGGAAATTGGTGTTCTCAGGGGGAACAGATCGGAGTTTTGGATTCCCAAATGGGCGCAATGAGAATCAAAGAGGTCGTAGTTCCGGTCCAAGAAGTCACTGGTCGAGGGAATTCGTATTGATTCGCGTTGGCTGCTAAGGTCCTGACATCCAAGAAGATTTTCTGGAAGCCAGTGGTGGCGCGAATGGAGGATGTATAGGGGATGATGGTCGAGGTTAAACCTCTGGAGGGGGGTCTGGTCGCTTTTTTCTTCCGAACAGCTAAAGAAAGGGAAAGGGTTCTGTTAGGAGAACCGTGGTCCTTCTAGGACTCGCTGGTCCTTTTTACGGACTTAAGGGCCCACATGCAGGTGAAGGACTTGGAACTCCATCATTTCTCGGTCTTGGCGCGAGTTTCAAATCTGCCAGTGGGAGCCTGGACGAGAGACGTGAGTTTCAGAGTGGGGAACACGTTGGGGTCTGCCAAGGAGTGGACGTGGACAAGGAGGGTCTCTGCTGGGGGGACTTTATGAAGATCAGAATCAGGGCGGATATTTGAGTACCATTACAAAGCCAACTCTGGTTCCGACTATCTGTATCTCAGGTACGAACTCGACTGAGTATTTCGTATGAACATTTACCTGAGCACTGTTTTGGTTGTTGTTGTGCGGGTCACCTATTTCCGGTCTGTCCGGTTATTGGGGGAGTGAGGGGGTCTTCGCTGAAGGCGTCGGGGGATCCGAGGTTGGTATTAGAGAAAACAAAACATGGAAAGGTCATCCCAGGGACGAACTAGACTTATATGGGTGGGAAAGGGAAGGGGGGTCCGAGTCAGGTGGAACCAAGGACACCTCCAAGACAGCACGGAAAAGGGATGTGGGGAATCCAGGAGGAAAGGGATGAGGAAGTACCGATGGGTTGGCTACCACGCGACCCGTCACCATCGCTATCTGGAAGAAAAGGGTGGAGAGGGAGGAGGAACCTAATGAGGAAGAATCATCTGTGTCGGATGGGGCGTCATATGCAGCGGCGGGGGGCTTCAAGCTCCCTCGCCTCCAGGTATGAGTACTGAAGGTCCCAGGGAGGGTTTGGTCGACTGTACCGTCTCCCTGGCGCATAGGTGGCATTGGTACCACCAACAGTTGATGAATTACTTCTCTACCACTTCGAAGTCAGCAATCCCGCATTCAGGAGCCTACCACTATCAGTCAAGGGAGGACGACGCACGCTGACTTACCGGGGGAGTAATCAGTCCACCACTGAACGATTATCATCTGATCTGCTCGATCAGTTTCTTATGGTAGGAGCATACTGTATCGGTGTCTCTAGATGCTACCGCAGTCTCACCCCTCCGACCGCCACATGCCTATGAGCAATATTTACTATTCCGCAGTTGTTTTTAAGTTTATGCTAGTTTTCGTGATATGTATGGTGTCACCTGCGTTAGCAGTCACTAGAATGCTTTTAAATATATAATATTATCATTCTACCTCAAAAAAAAAAACACACACAAATTTATATTTTATTTATATTAAATAAAAACACATAAGTATTCTCAAAACTGGATTTATTTATTACCTAAGTTATATATTGAATTTGATCTAATTTAGATTGGGTTGTAATAAACTCAAATTGAGTTTGATCTTTTTTTTTTTGAAATTGAGTTTGATCTTTAAATGATTGAAGGTCACGGTCACAGTCTTGATTCAAAATGTGCAATTGATATTTGATTAATGATTGGCAACATCGTGAATTAGTGGAGAACCAGGGGGAGATTGGGAACCACTCAGTATTTCTAGCTCCCCATATCTCAACGAAAACTCGCTCCATTTTCACACACAACACTGGTTTCTTGTTCCTCTTTTTCTTTCTCAACTTCCGCGCAAAATCATCTCCGGTTTCACGACTGGTTTCCCGATTCTCAAAATCATCTCCGGGCAGATCTAGCAGTCAGTTCACAACTCACTCCTCCTCAAAACAACCTTGTAGAGCTAATCAGCTTCCTCTACTCGTCTGATCTTTGTTGAATTCAATTAAGCTCGTCTTTGATTCCTCGAATTTGGTCCATCAGCCAGACTAGAGAACTCTGAGATGACATCGGGGACGAGGCTCCCGACATGGAAGGAGAGAGAGAACAACAAAAGGAGGGAGCGAAGGAGAAGGGCGATAGCGGCGAAAATCTTTTCCGGTCTGAGGATGTACGGAAACTACAAGCTTCCGAAGCACTGCGACAACAATGAGGTTCTCAAGGCTCTCTGCAACGAGGCCGGGTGGACCGTTGAGCTCGACGGCACGACTTACCGTAAGGTACAGACTCTCTCTCAACCGACCAATTTGCTTTTGTTGTTTGTGTTTGCGCTAAGCTGCGGCGGAATCAGTTGGCGCGGCTTGTTCTGTCTGTGCGGGGGCCATTGCTAATGTGTGCTGTGCACACAGCGCATTTTAGCAACGTGAGTTGGGGTGGATGTGAACCGTGCAATCATAAATTAGCTGTTTCCTGTTTAGTGATGCTAGCATGCGCCGAGGTCGTCGGTGGATGTTAGCTGTAATGGAAAGCTGGATCGGTGGGTTCGATTGCCATCACATGCAGAAAACAAAAGGAAGAAACGTGCACGTTAGCACGAAAAATACTCTTTTTCTAATGAAATTTCGTTTCTGGATGATATGTTTAGTTGAATTGTTTTGCTATCTTCCCACCTCCGGCGTATGTTAGATCTGTTCAATCAGGACACTGCCTTTCATCTTCTTCCCCCCTTTTTTTACTTACTCTTCACTGAGAAGGCTTGATTGAGGCTATAGATTCTGCTCCATGTGAGCATTAACTTAGATCTCGATATGACCAAAATATCGTATTTGAGACCAGAGGAAAAACACAGAAATGCTTTTGCTTTGCACTGTGGAAATGGCAGTGATACAGGGGTAGATATGGCATATCAGGAGCTCTTCTGCTTTATGTTTTTTAACTACACGCAAAAGCATAGAGTAGCAGTAGCAAGTAGCAACAGACCCTTTTTGGTCTTGGCATGACCTGCTGATTATAGACTAATAGTTTATCCCTTATCTGGAATGACACTTCAATTATTGGGGTACATCCATTCACAGGTAATCCTTAATTAAAAACCTCTGCTTTAAGTTTTGAACTTTATGATACTGCAAATTAGAGGGGCTAGCTCTGGCAGTAAATTAGTTTCAGTCTCTCTTCATGGGGATAGTAATTAGCTTGCTGGGTAAGAACATTTTTTGCAAGCTGGTCCCTTTTATATATTGCATGATTAAAAAAGATCCCACGTTAGCTTTTGGAAGCGCTTCATTAAGCCAATTATTTGGCAATAATTCCTTTTTGTCTGAAGCAAAATTTTGGTTAAAAATGGATAAGAGGGAGTTTTACTGTCACGTTCCCTGGCCTCCACCCCGTGTCTAACCTCTCATCAACCATTAGATACCACCAATATGAATATGTGATTCTTTTTCCATATATTAAAATAGTGCAAGAATTTAGCAAAATGGGTGTACAACCAAAGTACATTACTGAGGTGAATGGTTCTTTACAATCATAGAAACGAATATGACTTTGAGGAGGGAGGAAAGTTTAAAGAGGGTACTTATATGTTAGAACACCAAAGTAAAATTTATATTCCTAGTGCTCTGCTTTAGTAGATCTGGAGAGAAAATGTATGTCGAGTTATTAATTGACCAAGGAAAATGAGTTTTTAACTATATATGTTTTCCTTGAAATCCTCTAGATATGTTTATTTTTGAGTTGATAATCTTTCTATCCATGCATGTAGGGTTGCAAGCCTGTGGAGCGCACGGATGTTGTTGGTGGCTCTGCAACTGCAAGCCCATGCTCATCTTACCACCCAAGCCCTGCCTCCTCTTCCTTCCCTAGTCCAGCCTCGTCCTCGTATGCTGCTAACCCCAATGCTGACCCCAAATCCCTCATCCCATGGCTAAAAAACCTTTCATCTGCATCCTCATCAGCCTCCTCCTCGAGGCTCCCACATTTTCATATTCACACAGGCTCTATCAGTGCTCCTGTCACCCCTCCATTGAGCTCTCCAGCCCGAACCCCCAGAATTGGATTTGACTGGGAGGAACAATCTGCTCGCCCAAGCTGGGCCGGACAGCACTTCCCTTTCCTACCATCTTCTACTCCCTCAAGCCCCGGTCGAAAGTTGGTTCCTGATCCAGAATGGTTTTCTAGGATCCGAATCCCCCAGAGCGGGCCAAATTCTCCAACATTCGCCCTTGTTTCTTCTAATCCATTCGGTTTCAAGGAAGAAATGTATGCCAGTGGTGGATCCCATATGATAACTCCGGGGCAAAGTGGGACATGCTCGCCTGCTATTCCAGCAGGTTGTGATAACAATGCTGATATCCCAATGTCTGAGGCATTTGCAGATGAGTTTGCCTTCGGAAGCAATTCTGCAAGGCTGGTGAAGCCATGGGAAGGAGAGAGGATTCATGAAGAGCCTGGATCCGATGATCTAGAGCTCACTCTTGGCAGCTCCAGAACCAGGTATGTTACACATGAATATTCCAACAGACAGGTTTAAATTTAAGAGGGCACGTCTGTACTTACTCAGCTTATGTCATGTTGCAGATAAAAGAAGTTGAGCAACCGAAACCATCAATGGGGTGGATCTTTGAAGTATGCATCATGATCCTTTATGTTCCCAGTTGGAGAAAAAAGGGATAAACCAAGTGGACAAGAGTCTAAAGTTTTATGATTTATTTCTGAATTATGTTTAGTGAGTTATTGAGGGTATGCTTTCTACTACTTGGCCTTCCTCTGTAAACCCGTCCTTGACCCGCCTTTTTCTTTGTCAAACTGTAAGCCCACACCCTAGAATGCTTTGAATTGCATAAATGTATGAAATTGCTGCCTGATTTTTAGTTGTTGAAAATGCGGCTGAAAAATTACTTGCTTTCTTTGCTCTGTGAGGTGTATTAAACTCGATAATAATAGTTATTGTGGGAACAATGTATTTGTAATTCTGTCTTGCACACATTCATAGTAATTGCTGTAGAAATCTGAGTGATTGAAGGATTGTGCTACCAATCTCTACCACTTAGTTACTTGAGTGATGGTTCCACTGTTGCCTATTATTATTGCCACTTGTTGGTAACACAACACAATACTGCAATTTTTTGGAGGCATCAGGTAATTGATGTGGACCAATACCTGCACTACTATGTCCTCATGAATGCTTGATCTATATTGCAATAGGATTGCCCCCTTTGTCCATTTAAATTGTCTACATTTGTTATACTTTTAGGTGTGTCAGGGTCTTCAACATGTTTTCCTAGTCTGTTTCATTTTAGAACACCTAAAATACAGGACGAATTGGGATAAATTGAATGTATGAATCAACGAAAAAGATGAGTTTTAATAAATTTTAACGACTTTCCTTTGAGGCTAGGGATTCATCACCCCTTTCAATTCGTCCGCCTACACTCTCTTGTCATGCAATTTGCACATCAATAAAATAATACTAATGTGGGAGGTTAGGCGAATCAACCACCAGGCCGAAACGATTTGCATTGTACATGCTCTTGTTATCATCCCGTGCACTAAAATTTTACTGTCTTCATGTTGAGTCCGACATTGAACCCACTCTGCACGAAACATTTGAATGGAGTGAATAAAAATATCAATTTAAATAACAAATCAAAACTTCAAATATCAATTTGAGTTTAAACGAGCACAATGTCTTATACTTTTGACCACATACGGGAAGAAAACTGCTTAGGGTGTAACTTTCTTTTCTGGCTGGTCAAGGCCTCCATGATTGACCCAGCTCATGTTTCTTTTGTAGGTTAGTCAACAACTTATGTTTTTTTTTTCTTCTAATTATGATTTATATGGTTGAGGGTGAAGACCCTGTCCTCTAATCAATTCAAGGATAATGTTCATAAATTGTATGAAATGTATTCATTATTGTCTTTCAATAGTTTATTTTGTCATGGTGCAATCATTTTGCGAACTACATTTGTGTCAGTAAGAGCCCACGAAATGGAAGTCGATTCTATGGGATTTATTTATAAAAAAAAATGGAGCCGATTCATCAAATATTAGTAGTGGAGGTCGAAGATGGTAGGTCGAATCTCCATATGTTCGGAGGAGAAGACCGAGAGGAAAAAAGAAGAGGAGACGGAAAGGAAAAGAGAGCGGAGAGAGCAAAACCATTCGAAATCTTAGATAGATTCATCGGCGGTCGAGAGATAATTGGATAGAGAAACGAAAACGTCATTTTTTCGTCATATTTATTAGCAGTTATATTTAGTAGTTCTATTTGTATTATGTAACTTCTTGTAACCATCCATAACCACTTATGTATCATGTATATATAAGTGATGATATCACCTATTCATGTAAGAAATTCACTATCTGACATGGTATCAGAGCCCAAGAGCCTGACCTGTGGTTCCTTCATTTTTTTTTCTCTTTTATATTTTTATGTATCAAATTCATGCTACGGCAATGAATCACCACCCATCTTATCTTTTTCCATTTTTTTTTTGTTTTACCATGTCCAACCACCACCACCCTTAAAATTTTCTCCTCCACTCCCGCCTCTTGATAGATGCATCAATATGATGGCGCTTTGCAACAAGCATCATGATTGTTTTCAGAATCTCCTCAAATGTGTTCGTCGTTCAGCAACGTTCCAAGAGATCGATTGCTCGCTCATCTTACATGTCGACGACACGACACCATCGAAGAATGGACTACGAGTCCCGGTGTCCAATCCGAAAATCGGATCATCTGTCTACGAGGCATGAACTAAGCTCAAGAAGCCCTTTCTACAACTCAGTCGCTTCAGTCAAAGCGTTCGTCTTTCTCCCGCTTCGACTGCGGGGGAGTATTAGCAGTTATATTTAGTAGTTATATTTGTATTATGTAACTTCCTGTAACCATCCATAACCACTTATGTATCATGTATATATAGGTGATGATATCACCTATTCATGTAAGGAATTCACTATCTGACAATATTTTAATAAAATCGGTAGGGTATTTGGATCTATTACGAAGGTCTAAAGATGTATTTAAAACTGAACGTACCAACAATAAATATTCATGATACACTCTTCAGTTTAACGGTAGATCTCAATCTCATTACATGATTTGAAATATGTTGTGCATTATCATTACCGTTCAGCGTTTCTCTATCGACTTAAGATCGTTTACAAAGGAAGGAAAATCAAGAGATCGATTCAGCGTTGAAAGAAAGGAAAAATTAGGACCGGATTTAATAGATTATGTAGTGGAGTGTCGGATTCAGTGGATCGAATCTACACGCGTAAGGAGAAGAATCGTTGATAGAGGAGAGAGAAACGACAAAGAAGCAAACATACAGAAAGAAGAACTAATTTAAAGAATTTGATTCGACGTCGATAAATCTACAAACTCAGAAGAGATCGAATCAGAAAAAAAAAATCGAAACCAAAACGTCAACAGTTTTTTTTTCCTGTCACTTCTAACAATTGACAATGGAGCAGTGGCAACATCGTAAATTGAAGGCAAAGCCAGGTCCTAATAGAAACAAGCTCGCGGCAGCTCCACATATCTTTCTCTCGAACCAGCACTTCCCATTTCACAACGCACACAAAGATTGATTTTTTTCCCTCTTTCTCGCTTTGCTTTCAGTTCTCATTTTCCCGGGCTTCCCCCAAAACCACTCCTGTTTCACGAGCTGTTTACCGGTCCCCACCTTCGGATCTAGCACTGTCCGATCACCATCTACACCTCCACAAACGCGCCCTTTGAGCTCGATTATGCGTCACGGAGCTGAATCTGCTTCCGTTGATACATCCGAATCTCGTCAATTTGTTTAGTCAACTCACAAATCCGGCGGGTTTCTGCTCAGATTCTCATTTCTACGGCACCGGCAGCTCTGATTTGTTCTACTGCTCACGTCGAGCGATGACGTCGGGGACGAGGCTCCCGACATGGAAGGAGAGGGAAAACAACAAGCGGAGGGAGCGGCTGAGGAGAGCTATTTCGGCGAAGATCTTCGCCGGGTTGAGAATGTACGGCAATTACAAGCTCCCCAAGCACTGCGATAACAATGAGGTCCTCAAGGCTCTCTGCAACGAGGCTGGATGGAGCGTCGAGCCCGACGGCACTACCTACCGCAAGGTAATTTTTCTTCGTTTTCTGGATTTTCCGCAGAACAAGGATTCAGTTTTTGTTAGATTCGCCGGCCAGATTGGACATCGCATGTTAGCAATTAGCTGTATAGTGTTCAGGAGGCGCATGCTAGAGTCGCCGGAAGTAGCACCGGAGGATTTCGATTTGGGTCATTTGACCCAGGTAACCTGCTAACATTCAACAGCTGCGGTGTAGGCGCATGTTAGGATTTTGATGGTGGTTTTGACTGGTCTGTTTTGGTACGGCAAATCTTTGATTAGAGAGTGATGGGGGTTTAGATTCTATTGTTTCCTTTTCATGAATGTTTTGCATTTGATCTGGTCAATGAGTCTTCAATTTCATCTTCTTTCTTTTGTTTACTTTCTCTGAACGCGTGAAGAAATAGATTCTTCTCTCGGTGTGCTTCCTTGGACAACAGCAATGCAGGTCCTGTTAAGACCAAAATGCCCTTTTTGAATCTCCAAAAATACCTACAGTTTAGCTTTCCCTTTTGACATGGGGAATAGGAATAGGAATAGGTGTATTGAGAGGAGAAGTTTTTGCCAGACTCAGATCCGTACACTTCAGTGTCTCCCTTTTCCCAGATTTGCCCATATTTTTTACCATTTGGGATCTTTTTGCCTCCAGCTGATAATAGTTTATTTCCTTCTTTTTTTGAATCTTGATTGCAGTTTAACAAGGAAATCTCTTGCTGCACTCCTTTAGAGTTTTTGCACTCATATGGAGTGCATGGAGTTTAGAGGAGTTTTAATGCCATTTCCATCAGCTATTTATTTGGTTCAGTCTAGTCATGGTGCTCTAATTTGATATGCCCTCTTTACTTGAAGAAACAGATGTTGTTGGTCTATTTCGGTTTGATCCATTCTGAGCTTTTGTTTTTCTGCCTTTTGCCCTTGTCAAAAGCGGACATGGCTTAGAGGTGTCATGACAATTAGATTAGGACATTGGTTTATTTGGGATGGACTATTATGATATGATACTCCTCTCTTCTGAGTTATACTCGATGAGTTAATGACACCTTGGCATTATGAGAAACCAAAATGGGGTAAGCCGTAGATTGCACGGTGTCAAATGTTGTGTGTTTATGCAAAATTTTGGGGGCAATGGATGAGAGATTCTATGTTCTTGGTTAATAGAGGTGTGTGGGAAGAGGGTAGACTAGACATATACTAGGCTAGAGTAGGATTTCCCCTTGCGAAGGACCTGAATTAAGACAAAATCTATGAGTGTGTAACTAAGATGATATGCTAACTTAAAGACTTACAGATACAATCAGATGATGGCATGGAATTATATACTGAAGAGCAATAAAGGTGCCAAAGGAAAATTATTAGGTTAGGAAAATCTGAAGTATGATGCTCTTGAAACATTGTTTGACTTTTGAAGTGGTCGAGTTTTGTTAATAAATACAATGTCTGGGACATATCAACATGAAATATATAGGCTTGAAATATATTTTGGCTTATGGTTTGTACATGGGTTATTTGACATGTATAAGTTCCATTGATGTTTTATTTCTAATATTGCAATTGTAATGATTATATTACAATTCTTGCAGGGCTGTAAACCGGTGGAATGCATGGGTGTGATGTGCGGTTCAGCAACTGCTAGCCCGTCCTCATCTTACCACCAAAGTGCCTGTGTTTCTTTCAACCCGAGTCCAGCCTCCTCATCCTTTCCAAGCCCAGCCTCATCCTCATATGCTGGTAATCCCAGTTCTGATGGTAATTCCCTCATCCCATGGCTAAAGAACCTCTCATCTTCTTCCTCACAGGCCTCTTCATCCAAACTCCCTCATCTTTACATCCATGGTGGATCTATCAGCGCTCCGGTCAGCCCACCATTAAGCTCTCCAACAGCCCAGACCCCTCGCATGAACTCTGACTGGGATGACCAATCTGCACGCCTGAACTGGGGTTTGCAGCACAACCCCTTCCTGCCTTTGTCCATGCCCCCAAGCCCTGGTTGCCAGGTCATTCCTGATCCACAGTGGTTTGCCGGGATTAAACTTGCTGAAAGTGAGCAAACTTCTCCAACATTCAGCCTCGTTTCTTCTAACCCGTTCGGTTTCAAGGAAGGCCTGTATGCTGGCAATGGATCCCGTATGGCAACTCCAGACCAAAGTGGGACATGCTCTCCTGCTATAGCACCGGATTCTGATCAGAATGCTGATGTTCCAATGTCTGAAGCGATCTCAGATGAGTTTGCGTTTGGAAGCCATGTGATGGGGTTGGTGAAACCATGGGAAGGAGAGAGGATACATGAAGAGTGTGTATCAGATGATCTAGAGCTCACCCTTGGGAGCTCAAAGACCAAATCTTTTGACATGAATCTTTGAAGAATAGCCCCGTCTCTTCACTTTCTTAGTTACACAGCCTTGCAGATGGAAAAGTTGAGCAAGTAAGCAAGAAGAACCGTCATATTTGTCATAGAACTTTGTTGATGCTATCCAGCAACCAAGTTGAATCAATGTGAGAGTAGAAGAAACCTCTTTCCTCCCAATTCTATTTAGATCTTCTTTTTAATTGTTTTTAAATTGTAGTTAGTTTGATTCTACAAAATGTAATCTTCATTAACACCTATATCTTACCAAATGAATGATGATATACATGAATGGATTTGGCTGTCTTTGAATCTTAGGCTGCCATTGAAATTAGTGCTCACTGATATATATGAGTTGGACTATCATTGTTACCCAGTGGCTCCTTTTTAGATGCTACTTTGGATAATATTAGAGCATCCAGAGTGTGATTGGCCCACGATCTGCGATTAGCTCTTATTCATCCCCAAATCGCCAAGTCGCTCACAATACGGTAGGCTATTAATCCGTCTACCCCGTCTTAATTCGAATAGAGAAATGATGAAACTAATAAAAACCACCTTTTCCTCCAAGGCAAGTTATTATACTTCCTCGTTTTGGTTCTTTTCATTTCAACCCAGTCTTCATTGCTTACTTTCATGGATAATAGCTGTGGACCAGTACTTGATTGTCACTGTTTTTGACCTCAAATCCTTAAAAGAGTGACTCATTTTGTTACTTGCTTTCATGTCTATGGTCAATGGTAGATATGATGATGACACAACAAATCACAAGCATATGGTCCCATTTGCTATTCCCATTTTGTAGCTATAACCCAACCTGGCCAGGTCAGAACAAATGATTTTTTTTTTATCCCTTTGTCCAGTGAGCTATCCACCATGTGAAATGTTCAGCCAACATTTGATTTTTGAGTACAGCACATAAAATTTGGCATTGTGCTTTCTATATTTTAATCTCAGCTAGTCTTCCAGATTTCAGATAAACCAAAAAGCATAAGGTTCTCGAGCTTTAACAATTCTGGCTTGAACTGTTCTGTCTCAGTCATCTCATGACATAAACACATTACTCAACTCTTCACTTGCAACACCATAAACAAATATATTAAAACTTCTTAATGAATGTATTGAAACTTTCTTGTCCCACACTATATGTACATAGTTTCTACTATTATATGAAATCCATGACAAGAACCAATTTTCTGCCTTCTTTTAGCTGTACAACCATTTGCTTCAATGTTCAAATAAAATGAATCTAAGGAGTTCACAGGAGATAGAGCCTCCTGTAATGCGTAATCTATACATGGGTAATGGTTACTTGACCCTACCAATCGCTTAAAAGTGCTTCTCGTATAGATTTGAGAGAGCATGATATAGAATGGCAGCAGCAGGAGGTCTTGTCAATGACCCAAGAAGAATATCTGATGCACTTATGGAAGTATTACCATAGAACCGAGCATTTTCTTGTCTTCGGGTTGTGACTATACTCCCTTCGAGTGAGCACCCAACAAATGCACCTGGGAAGTCAAGTCATAGTGTAATTGGGTTCTTGGAAAATCTAATAATGAAGTTTGGGATCATAGTAGAAAAATGGGTTAGTTGTCAAAAACCACCCTGAAGCATTGTCCATGCTTTTAGGCTACACTAAAGTTTTGTCCACTGACTTTCGTTAGAAAAACATAACAGGGAGAAACTGTGATGAATGTTCAGAATGAATGGTCTGGGCAGTTCTTAGTGGATTCAATAGATTTTGTGGGCAATATATAATGCATATAAAGTTGTGTGGGCAATTAATAATGCATTCTATAGTTGTGTGGGCAAATACTTTAGGGTAGTTTTTGACAATTAACCTGTACATTTTTCTAACAGAAGCAGTGGACAAAACTTTAGTGTAGTCTAAAAGTGTGGACAAATCTTTAGGTAGTTTTTCATTTGTGGACAATACTTTAGGGTAGTTTTTGACAATTAACACTAGAAAATAAACTTGATTGAAGGGGAAAAGATTACTGAAGATTTTTAACGGCACCAAGCCTCCCTTCAGAGGTAAAATATGTACCTTTACTGCAGCTGTAAGTATAGCAAGCAGCGTAACCACCGTCACCCGCTCGAAGATCAGCTTCAGCAGCCCGCCCAACAATGCCAACAGCTGCACTCAAACCTGCTCCAACCGAAAAATGCATATTTCCACCAAATGTTCTGATAGCATCGTTCGTTCTCAACACAATAATGAAGTCTGTCAACTCTCCTCCAGCCTGTTTAGCCAAACAAAATTGGAATAAGATCCAAACTTTAACAAAGACATTAACTAGTCTTTAGTTTATTATTATTTTTATTTAAAGAGCTTTGTTAATTTCCCTCAAGATTACAAGAGGGAACAAAGGCAAAAATAAGCATGCAAAGCAATAGTATTTCTTATATTAAGAAAGGTGAGCAGCGAACAATATTCAAATGAAGGTATTCATACCTGAGCTCCCCAGCCCATACCGAAGGAAGAAATGGCAGAAGGTGGAGACCAGGTTCCATCCTCCCTGCGGGCAATAACTAGGCCCGTTCCAATGTTGTAGGTCATCATCATACCAACCTTTGCGACAGTAAGGATTGCAAAGCCTTTCGCCTGTTTGAGAATAGCATCTGGTATAGACTTTTCAAGAGAAAGGGAACCAACCTGAGAAACATAAATGGCCTTTTCGCAATGAGTATTTAACCTACCTAAGTGAACAATCTATGGACAAAATACTTCACTAACACGCTCTCTTAGCTATTTAGTTTTCCTATATAGACATATCAGTTAAGCAGTGAAGAAAAAAACTGTCATTTGGTGCCCTACAGGTGTGCAATGCCCATCAAGAAGATGGAAGTTCGTTAAACATGAGTAAAGCAGTTTTGTTCAAACTATTTTGTATTGACAAACTTGCCCAAGAATACAAAGAGCTCCTGATTTTTCATGTGATTCCTAAAATGGCATGTTTTTTTGAAAGATTCATCGATCTTACAGTTCTCTATACAATTCTCTTACAGTTTAAATAGGGAGCAAGGACCAACATAGTTAATTACAGAGAACACTGAAATAACTTTACCCTGTTATATCCTTGAATGGTGTTTGTAGCCTTATAGATCTCATATTCCATTGACTGTCCCCAAGGAAAATTAAGCCATGATCTCAAAGTACTCAAGTCTGTCCGATCCTGAGTCGGCAACTGAGCAGCACGGCTTACTTGATCCATCAAGTAAGATTGTACAGACTCTAGACGCACACAGCATACATCACAGACTCTTTGGGGGTCACGAGTTCGGAACTTTGGAGGTAATAAGCTCCTCCCCTTAGAGCACTGATTACAAAATATCCCTCCACAGTAGCGGCAATGATGCCTGCAGCACATGATAGGATGGAACCTCACATTACAAAGCATGCAAGAAGCGGCAGCACTGTCAGCCAACCATTTCGGTGGTTCTGCTTCAAGAATTTCCTTAGCATTACCAAAATTAGCCTCGGTAAGAGTCTGTGCCATCTCATTCCAGGCTTGCTCGAGAAGATGATCCGACATCCAGGAAAGCCCGCATCCAACCGCATCGCGTGATGCAAGTGCTGTCACTTTCCCTCTCGCCGCATGTAACATCTCGAAAACGACATCCCACATGGTCATCTCGTTGTCATCTCCGATGAATTGATTCCAACCCAAGTCTCCATCAGGAAAATATCCACCATCCAGAGGGAGACCTTTATTCCAATCGTCACGTATGCTTTCTGACATAGGTGGAATAGAGACAGGTATCCAAAACCCAGTTTCTTCAGGAAGCGGTGTTTCATAGCAAAATAACTTACCCTTTTTCTGCTGCTCAGCACCCAGCTCTTTTTGAGCGTTGGTTCGCCTATTGGCAGCTGCAGGAGGTGAAGAAGAGGGTGCTTCACTTCCACAATCTATATGATGTGTATTATTATCTTCATGCAAATGGTAAGAAGGTGCTTCACTTTCGCAATCTCTTCGATGTGTATTTTCTTCTTGCATAAGGTCACTCGAAGGTATCAAATTACTACATTCTCTGTGGTCTTCCACTTCCTCACTAGCATCCTGGCCATCCATATATAACTTATGACTAACCGCACAATAACCAAGATAGAATATTGAAATAAAAAACATATGGACAAAGACAAACTCTTTCTGTTAACTTATACTTAGGGCAAGAATGTATAGTATATCATATGCACAGTTGTGACACACTTGGAATTAGGTTGCTGTTGGGTTCTACACAACACAATTAAGCCCCACCAGCTTGTATCCAGATCAGGATGAAAGATTAGAAACCTTATCATCAATGTAAACAGATTCTATATTTAATCATAGCTAGCTAAACTAGTTTCCTTAAGTTCTCCAATACCAAAAAGACCAAGTAAGACAGCCTTAAAACTTGACAACCTCCAATACCCAAATCAAAAGACACTTTTTTTTGCCTTTAAAACCTCAAAAGAACCACACTTTTTGCTCTACAAACCAAAGATATTAGAAAGAACTCCATGTCACCTCATTGTCTAAAGTCAAACATCAAATCATAACCCACATATATGAAACATATCGGATAGTAACAGGTTTCACCTTATTAATTCTCAAAATGTATAAAAATCTGTTAAGTGTAACTAACGCCGTGAAATACCAGTCACATGTTTATCACGTGTTCTAAAACTTTCTTAAAATGGAAACTTCAACTTTTCGTTTATTCTCAAATCATAACTTCAACTTTTCGTTTATTGTCAAATCATAACCATGAACTATCAACTTTTCCTATTACTCACTTAACGGCCGGTAGATTTGTGGACGGAAAATGCAATAGTTGTTGGTCAATGTTACTACATGACAATTTACGTTTGTTTAGTTAGGATTTAGCAATAAACTAAAGGTGGGTGTGCGGACATGGAGTAACCCCAAGATATTAATAAACAACGACTAAAGACAAAATAACCAAAACACATACCCTGAATAGCTTATTAAAGCCAGCTACTACAAAAAAAACCATCGGAATTCCATATTCAGGTAAGCCGAAAATCTACCCAATTAACAGTGCCCATCATAATCCATCAAGCTCGTATTTTTATTTTTACTTTCGGACGAAATTCTAGAGCAGCCAAGGAGATGATTAAGAAAATCAATCGAACAAGAGGAAAATAAAACAGACAAAAAGTGGTCAATTAGATTACCCGCAGAGATGGAAAATTGGGTTCGTAGTCATCGAGCTGGATCTTCGGATAACGGAAGTGACCGTCCATTTATGAACGAGCTTATTAGGGTTTGACTCTGGGAGAAAGGATATCAGCAGAAATCGTGGATGGATTTACAGAGATGACGATGAGTTTATGTTACGACTTGTTAGCAGAGTTTCTATTTGGTAAAGCAAGAAATGATTAAGAGGAAAGGGAAAGAGACGGCACGCAATCGGCATCGACTCAAACAAGGCTGGGCCTATAACCCCAAAAGTTGGGTTTCATGGGCTCAAATTGGGCATTAGGCCCGCCCTCATTGAGTCGATAATGGGCTTTGTACCAGGAATAATTTGACGGAAAATCGTGCAGGGGACTGAGTCAAAACGTGCCTCAAAACCAAAACGGGATTGGCAGCAGCAACGAGCGCGTATACATCACCCACGCCGCGTGACGTTACCATTCACTGAGAGCAAGAACAACGGCACGGTCCCGCTCCCCGTGCCGCGACGTTCGCTGGCCGGGCGTGCTGGTCGTTCCGCTGTGATCGTCGAAAAACACGGCCCCGCTCCCCCTGCACGCGCTCCCGCTCCCCTCTCGCTGGCCGGGCGCGGTGGACGTGCCTGCGCGCCGTCTGCTGCGCTGGCAGCGTCTGGGGCTGCCACGTGTCCCGACCGTTGCACACTAACGGCTAGTTTTTTTTTTTAATTCAAAAATCAACAAATAAAACCCTATAAATACCCCTCTCCTCTCATATTTTTCACACCACTTCCTACTTCAACTATCCAACTTCACTCTCTCCTTCCCAAATTCTCCTCTCTCGTTTCAATTATTCTCGTGAAAAATGTCGGGCGACGCTGGGTCTCGTGCACACTCAGTTGGTGACGAACGAGAATTCACCGAGGACGAACTAGCACGAGGTTTCGGAGACATTCTAACGGGCAATCGCTCCAACTCCCCAAGCTCGAACCCGGGGTCGAGTTCAGGTTAGTGCAAACTTATTTTATTGTATTAATGCATTGTATTCATTTTTTTGATTAATTATTTGCACTTATTTTATTATTTTATTTTTGAGCACTTAATTTATTGTATTAAAAATTTTTGTATTAAATTTTTGAGCACTTAATTTACTGTATAAATTTTTTTTTGTCAGGGCAAAACCGTCCCCAACAATACCAAATGGCGCCAGGGTTCCAAGTGCCATCACAATGGAGCCTGCCCCCACAAGGTTTCCAGATGCCACCGTTCCCACCACAATCACAATCACAATGGGGCATGGGATGTCACGCCCCAAGTCCGGTTATCGCCCGGACTCGAGGCATGACGGGTAATAGAAGACGAATAAACAATAAAACAATATTTAAACCTTGAAAACCTCCAATAAGTACCTCAGCCCATAAAATTTCGATACTAAAGCTCGAATCCACCAAACGTAGTTCAAAACATGAAATAACCCTCAGGGGGTGTAATAATAAGTCTTACAAAAACTGTTCTTAAACCAAAGGGTGTAAACAAGAAGTCCCTACGGGACCCACACCGAGAAGCTCCCAAGCCTCTACTCCTCAATCAAACCTGTAGACACAACAAAGAACTCGCAGGGGGTGAGCTTACGCTCAGTAGGGAAAACACGTAACCAAGTGGATCTTCAAATCAACAGATCACAGATAAAGTCAACCACAAATATGTTAACAAACACAGGGGATAGCGAAGTCAACCAATGTCGCGGTACATGAAGTCTCCACCCTCCGATCCACATAACGTGTCCTCTCGGATTTTCCCTCAAATCCAGAGGAGACGCATAACATTGAGGCGACCGGAAACAACCCTTCGGGGCGCTTATCATCGGACTTCTCAGAAACGTCTCCAAGGGATTTTATGTCCTCGGGAACCAAGTGCATTACTCCCATGGAGAGTATACACTTGGACAATTTAATAACGAGCAGTTAATAATTGAATGACGCACTCACCCGAAACATGACATAATACAAGCTCAACAACCACCAATTCAATACCACGCATGACTCACACATCACCAGTTCACCGCAACAAACAATACACGAATCACGCAAACATAGTACACCAATCACACAATTCCAACTTACCGTTCACTTACCAGTTTCGGACCACCGGGGCATCGATCACCTGATTGCACCGCACGGTACAACCAGTCATACTCGATGCTCCAAACAAGCATTCAAGTAAGTCAAGCAATCAATCAAATACAACCAACGAGTAAGTACGAATACAATCAACCAAATATAAGAGCCTTCAAAGAGCACGCATACATGCAATTCTACTAGTTCGTTAGACTCTTTAGCCTATCCACTAAACAATCAACAACCAAGCATGTGCCCTAACAAGCAACTAATCCGAGGGCTTTGCCAAGGCTCCTCTACCAGACAATCATATCCCAAATATTTAAAGCGAATTACATTAGTGATTGGCATCCTAGTCGGTCACCACTAGACTCTCCGGTTATTAGCAATTGAAAGACGATTAAGCTAGTTATTCGCATCCTATATGCATGTCTAGGACCTTTTCCATTTTATTGACCTAGCATGCATGCTAAGCATGGTAAACGAGAGGTTAAGGCTTTCCCTACCTCAAGGTCCTCCTCTTCAACGCTTTGATGACGTCCGGTGGTCACCACTTTGCTCCTTCCTCGGTTCCCGGCGTGATCCTCGCACCTCTAGCTCGATCCACAACGTCTTGGACACAAAGAAACACTAATTAGGCTCCACTTAGACAGTAAGAAATACCCCCAAACCCTTCCAATGTTCGGCTCAAAACCAAGATGCCAAAACCCTCAAGAACCCTCAAGAAACCCTCACCCTGGTGGGTCACGGATCTGGTCACGGATCCGTGACGCTAACCCTCACGGTTACCGTCACGGAGCTGTGACGAGTGCCGTCACGGACTCCCTCACGGAGCCGTGACGTCGCCCGTCACGGGATCCGTCACGGATCCGTGGCGCACCAGGGCAGTTTCGCCCTTCTTCAACCTCCAGCTCCAAAACTCCGAAAAACCACTCTTAAACCCAGAAATTTACCCCTTACTTACAACTCCCAAAACAGTCCAAATACTTCAATACTCCTCTACCCATGGTAGGAATCAACACACAAACAAGTTTCCAAGGATTCATCAAATCAAACCCACCTCAAAATCTCCAACAACTATTGATTTCTCAACCAAAATCCAACAAGGTTCATCATCAACATCATCTCTCACCATCTCTACTCAAACCCAACATCATCTAGCACTTTTCACCCAAAACCCAAGAAAATAGATGAAGAGAAAAGATGAGTAGAGAGTTCCATTACCTCTAGAATGTGAAGATGAAGAGGATGCTAGTGGTTTTGAGGGTGGAAGGCTAGAGGATGACTCCAAATGGTTCCTTCTTCTTTGATTCTCCTTCAAGCTTCCATGGGAGCTCTCCTTCCTTGCTTCCCCTCTAAGTTTCGGCTACAACCAAAGCAAAATGACTTGATTTTGCTTCTCCAATCCAATATAATACCTAGAAGAAGTAAAGACCTAAAGGCCCTTGAGCTAGATTCCTTTGTAGTAGCTTTTGGGAGGGTAAAAGGGACAATGACCATCCCTTTTTCTCTCCTTCAACCAAAAGAGGACAAGTGTCCCTCTAGCTCATTTAATTTTCCAAATTACTTTCCAGCACTCTTTAAAAAAAGAAGCTTTAGTCGATATAAAGTCTCGTTTTGACCAAAATTGACTTTATCCAATATTATACTCAAACGAAAGGGTTTTCTCCCCTGAAGCCAACTGTGATAATGGCTAACCCGTTTGAGTTCCGGAAAAGTCCCGAGTGACTTCCGGAGTCACCGGTTCGACCGGAAGCGGGTCTTACAATCTACCCCCTTAAAGGAATTTCGTCCCCGAAATTAAAAGCAAGGTACCTCAATGTCGAACAGGTGGGGATACTTCACGCGGATCTCATCTTCGCACTCCCAAGTGGATCCTGCTCCCTGATGTCCCCACTGTACCAGTACCAACGGAATCGTCTTGTTCCGCAGGGTCTTCTTCTTTGTACCCAATATCTCTACTGGCTGCTCCTCAAATGTGACATCATCAGCTACCTCGATGTCTGACCACTCAATGATGTGCGAAGGGTCTGATAGGTACTTCCGCAGCTGGGACACATGGAAAACGTTATGCATGTTCCCAAGTTGCGGTGGCAAGGCCAACCGATAAGCTACAGCTCCAATCTTCTCTAACACATCAAAAGGTCCGATGAAACGCGGTGCCAGCTTGCCTCCGCTGCGGTTAAACCGCACAAGACCCTTCCTCGGGCTCACCCTCAGAAACACATGCTCACCGACCATGAACTCAAGTGGTCTACGACGCCTGTCTGCGTAGCTCTTCTACCGACTCTGCGCGGTCTTCAGCCGCTCTCTAATCAAGGTGACCTTCTCGGTCGTCTCCCGGATCATGTCTGGCCCGAATAAGCTCCGGTCACCAACCTCAGCCCAACACACCGGCGATCTGCAAGGTCTGCCATACAAGGCCTCAAATGGTGCCATACCGATGCTGGACTGGTAACTGTTGTTGTAGGCAAACTCTGCCAACGGCAAATGATCCTCCCAAGATCCCTGAAAGTCAAGCACACACGCCCGAAGCATGTCCTCTAGAATCTGAATGGTGCGCTCTGACTGTCCGAGCCCAACCCCGAGCCCAACCCGAAGAACCAGAGGCGGATGGCCGTACATTCAGCAAGGAGGAGGACCACCACCTCATAACTTGCTGGTTGAGCACAACAAGAGACGCCGTCAAGGGCAACTCGCAAACCGGCAACACATTCTGGTGCGAAGTGCAGAGGAAATACAACTCCAAGGGAGGTTACCCACATCGCCGCTGGGAAGCTATCAAGAAACGTTGGCTCAGAGGTTCCAGCCAAACAAGGAGGATGTTCGGCTATTTGAAGAGGTCCAGGGCCGAGAAGCCGAGCGGCGCAAACGACGAAGAGCACTTGAGAAGTGCGAAGAAAATGTGGGAGGATGATGGGAAAGTGATTAAAGACCACCCGCTAAAGTTCGACCTGGATCATTGGGTCAGGAGGCTCGATGGCAATGAGAAGTTCAGTGCCGAGGAGGGCACAATGGGAACTGTCCGCAGTCAAGTACGCCAACAACGACAGCGGTTGGATGAGGCTGAGGCTTACAGCTCAACCCACCTACAAGCACAGGGGAGGAGGGCACACCTCTCAGTGGTGAGCCCAACCACCAGAATAGGGAGGAAGCGAGAACTACGAGGGGACTCAGGTCCCTCTCAGCGACACACCCCCATCCCCCGAGGCCGCCCCAAGTCCCCCTCGCCGACCGCAAGGGAAGAAGGCGAAGGCCGCAAAGAAGGGGGTCGTCCTCACGGCCCAAATGTCTACCTTCGCTGAACTGGAACGTGCACGAATCGACGTTGAACATGCACGGTTTGAGGCTCAACGTTCACGTGGCGAACAACAGGAAAATAAGTTTCGCATGATACAGGCATTAACCCAACAGTGGGAAGCAAACATCGCCAACTACAAGGCCCTGGTGGGGACGGATACATCTTCCTACGACGAAGAGGCGTTGGCAGACCATAAGTTTTGCAAGACCCAACTGCGAAGACTCATCACTAGCCTTGAAACCCAAATTGATGATCTTCGAAGCCAACCCCCACCACCAGATCTCGACCCAACAAAGGATGATTCTTGAACTTGTATTTTGTTTTGGGTTGTATTAAAATGGATTGAATAAAATTAGAAGCTCATTTCTATTCGTGTTGAATTTATTAATTATTGGTTGTCTTTAATTATTTATTTCCAAAATTGTTTAAATTATGACTAAATTAAACGGTTTCTGATAACGAATTAAATAAAACAGGAAAATAACAAATAATAATCCAGTCAGCACTGTTCTGCACTCCTAGGACCTCAAGGTCATTTCTATTGCAAAACACCCACTTTTCTGTACTCCCACTCCCTGACTTTTGTCCAGTCAGCACAAGGTCTGCACTCCCACTCCCTGACCAAGGTCCTTTCTGTTGTACATGCTCTGAGAAATCTCCCACCACGTGGCGTCCACGTAAGAGCGGGTGCGCATTTCAGCCCCCGCGCATTGTTGTCCAGACGCCCTCTGTCCTCCGTCCCTTTCTCCACTATTCTCACCAGTCGAACCTCCCCGATCAACTTCGCCGCTTGTTCTGCTTCCGAGGTTCGAAGAAGCCCCAATTTCACCGCCTTTCCCAGTTCAGTGATCGATCCGATTTCACGCCTTGGAAAAGTTTGAAACCCCAAAGTCCAGGCCTCTTCGACCCTATGTAACGAGAGAGAGAGATAAGGAGGCGTTGTAGCAATGCCAATTAGGGTTGCTAGAAGGGATTCAGAAGAGAAGAAGGTGCCAGAAGAGGGAGGATAGAGAGAGAGAAAGGGAGGGAGTAGTGGAGAGTGTACTGAGATAATTGTATTGCTTTTCTCATTTCTATCATTGTTATTTAACGACAAACAAGAGATGGGCCTTGGGCTAGCCAAGGATAGAGCCCAACAATAACAATTCAATACATTTCAGAAATGAAAAAAACCCAAATTGAACTACTGTGTAACAATACCCTCTCCTTCCAAACTTCATGTCCTCATGAAGCTCATTCAAACTCCGGAAATTTCTTCTGTAGATCAAACAAAAATTCCCAAGAATCGTCTTCAGGTGGTGAATGCTTCCAGCGGATCAGAACTTGTGTTGCAGCACGATTTCCACGCCTGATCATGCGCCTGTCAAGGATTCTATCTGGTACCTTGGAGAACAGATTGGGAAGAGTTGTTGCTGGAAGTGGCGTTTGTTGCAGCACCTCACCCACATGCTTCTTCAGCTGGGAGATGTGAAATGTGGGGTGAATACGGAACTCATCAGGCAGCTCTAAGGTGTAAGATACACGGCCAACCCTGCGAATGATCTTGAATGGTCCGAAGTACTTGGGACTCAGTTTCTGGGACGTGCGACGCGCCACAGAGCTTTGGCGGTAGGGCTGAAGTTTAACATACACCCAAGTGCCAATCTCAAATTCTTGATCGGACTTGTGTTTATCAGCTTGTGATTTCATGCGTGAAGAAGCCCTATGGAGATGGAATTTAAGCAACTGGGAAGCTTCTTCTCTGGCTTGCAGACTCCTATCAACCAAATCAACCGAGGTGGAACCCGAGAGGTATGGGATGTGACATTGGGGGGGGGGGGCTGTCCATACAATGCCTGATACGGGGAGGTTTGAATCGCTGAATGGAAAGATGTGTTGTACCAGTACTCAGCGAGGGAAAGCCACTTCGACCAATCCTTCGGACAGTCTGAGCACATACACCTGAGGTATGTTTCCAAGCATTTGTTCACGATCTCTGTCTGACCATCCGTTTGTGGATGGTAAGCTGAAGACATATTGAGAGAGACCCTGTGGAGACGAAGCAATTCCTTCCAAAAAACAGAGATGAACACCTTGTCTCTATCACAGACAATAGAAGAAGGCATGTCGTGAAATCGAAAAACATTGTCCATGAATGATTGAGCCACTGTGATTGCTGTGAAAGGGTGCTTGAGGGCGATAAAGTGAGCAGATTTAGATAAGCGATCAACAACCACATAAATTACCTCAAACCCGTTGGATTTAGGCAGCCCTTCGATGAAGTCCATCGATATATCAGACCTAACTCTGTCAGGGATTGGTAGGGGTTGTAATAATCCAGGCGATGCTGCTAAATTGGGCTTGCTTTGTTGACAGACAGGGCAAGAAGCAACCAAATTAGCTACATCCTTCTTCAGTTTCTTCCAATAAAAGTGGCTAGAACACCTGAATGACCCCCAGTTGGTCCCCCATGGAAATGGTTAAGCAACTCCGATCTAAGCAGGGAATCATGACCCACCACAAGCTTTCCTTTTCGAAATAATTGGTTGTTAACCCAAGAGTAATGCCCACTCGAACCAGACCCTTGTTGTAGTTCCTGTATAACAGCCTGAAGCTTGGGGTCTACTTCCCAAGACTTGCGAATCTGATCCAGCAAGGGGGAAGTGATCGAACTCAGGGCCAAAACTGAGCATCGAGATGGGGAGTCGTTTGAATCAAGGTCCGATGGGAATTTCCGAGATAGGGCGTCCGCGACGGTGTTGGTAGAACCAGACCTAAACTGGATATCAAAGTCATATCCCATCATCTTCACTACCCACTGTAATTGGGCCGGGGTTGTTGTTCGTTGCTGTAATAGAAATCTGAGGCTCTGGTGGTCGGTTTTGATTACAAAATTGTGCCCCATTAAATATGAATTCCAGTGCTTGGTGGCGAGTAAGACTGCGAGCATCTCTTTTTCGTACACAGATAAGGATCTCTATCTCAGACCTAGTGCCTTGCTGAAGAAGGCAACTAGCCTACCCAATTGGCTCAACACAGCACCAATGCCAGTACTAGAGGCGTCTGTTTCCAGGATGAATGTGACAGTAAAATCAGGTAGGGCTAATATAGGTGCCGAGGTCAATGCGTTTTGTAAGTTGTGAAAAGCCTCGGTAGCTAGAGAAGACCATGAAAAAGCATCTTTCTTCAACAAATCAGTTAAGGGTCTTGCGATCGCCCCATAATTTCTCACGAATCTCCTATAGTACCCAGTGAGACCAAGAAACCCACGCAACTGCTTGATAGTTTTTGGCATAGGCCAATCCAGGACTGCCTCCACTTTCCTCTTGTCCATTGAAACCCCGTTTGAAGAAATCACGTGACCCAAGTACTCGATTTCAGGTGAAGCGAAAACACATTTAGAAGCTTTAAGGAACAATTGCTCATTACTCAAAATCTCAAAAACAAGCTTCAAATGTTCCATATGATCATCAAATGAAGAAGAATAGACCAAGATATCGTCAAAGAAGACTAGTACACATACCCGAAGGAGTGGTCTGAAGATATCATTCATAAGAGACTGGAACGTTGCCGGCGCGTTGGTAAGCCCGAAGGGCATGACGAGGAACTCATACAACCCAGAGTGTGTGCAAAAAGCTGTCTTAGCAATGTCTTCCTTCTTCATGAGGATTTGAGGATAGCCCGCCCTAAGATCCAGTTTAGTGAAGAATTGAGCACCATGTAACTCGTCCAACAATTCTTCCACTAACGGTATTGGGAATTTAGCCTTCACTGTCATTGTATTCAGGCGTCTATAATCCACACAAAGTCTCCAAGAATTATCCTTCTTTTTTACTAGGATGACAGGAAATGCAAACTCGCTTGAACTGGGTCTAATAATGCCTGATTCCAGCATCTCGTTGATCAGTCTTTCCATATCAGTTTTCTGGATAGAAGAATACCTATAGGGTCGAAGCTTCACAGCCTGGGCATCAGAATGTAGCTGAATAGCATGATCGTGCGTACGATGGGGAGGCAGCCCACGAGGTTCTTCGATTAAACGATTGAACCTTTGTAACAGAGCATCAATTTCTGGAAAAGGAGAAAGGCTCAATGTCGAGTCAGCTGAGAACGAAATTGGACCTTGGTCCACCCGTGAACAAGATAAAAGAGTAACAGGCAAATGGGGTAAGGATAGCTTGAGGCATTGCTTCCTTGACGCCCACGTAATCGCCCCGGGAGGTAATCCCAGTAGTTGGATCTTGTTGTTCTGTATAGTGAAGTCCATGGTGAGGCGAGCGAAATCCCAAAGAATCGGACCCAATGTCACTAACCACTGAACTCCAAGAATCATATCACAACCATGCACTGGGAGTGTGAGGAAATCAGCTGAGAATTTAGTACCCTGCATCACCCATGGGAGATTGGTACATCTAGCTCCTGTAAACAACACATCTCCGTTAGCCACAGTCACTCTCACATCTGGTGTTGGGGACAAGAGACAACCCAAAGATTCAGCAACCGTAGCATTGAGGAAGTTGTGGGTACTGCCGGAATCCACAAGAACCGAGACTGTGTGCTTGCCAATAAGACCTTTCAAGGTCATAGTCTTGTAACCAGATAAACCACAAAGAGCGTGTAGAGAGATCACATGGTCAGAAGAATTAGAACCCAGTACCTCTTCATCACTAGGATCAAGAGAGGTCATATAATCCAGAAACACATCACCATCAGCCTAGCCGGAAGAGTCATCACCCACTAGAAGCTGGAAAAGCTGTGATTTCGTACAACGGTGCTCTCTGGAAAACTTCTCACCGCACCACACACATAGCCCTTTGCGATAACGGTCATCACGCAATTGGCGTTGCGCTGCCGTTGGTGGGGTATTGGGCTTCGAGTAAGAAGGAGCTACCCGTGGGGATGGGAGTGGTTGGTGTTTGGGTGGTGGTGGTAACAGTGGTGGTCTGTAATGTGGAGTGGGTGAGGGGCGAGGTTGAGGAAAGGATGTGTGGGTGGGTCTATAAAGATGCTTCCTTTCCAGTTGTTTAGCCATTATCAAGGCTTGGGTAATATCTTTGGGGAAATGCAGTCTAACCGCGTCCTCGAGCTCCGGTTTCAAATGGCTAAGAAATATTGCCAATGCGTCCTTCTCTGACAGTGATAATTGGGTAACAATGCCCTGAAACGCCTGGAAATACGACTCGACAGACCCATCTTGGCGGAGATGAGCCAGCTCCGACATGTAATCGGTGTACTCACCGTCCGTGAAACGCCATCGCAGAGCACCCAAGTATTCCTCCCAAGGTGGGTCAGGAACACCCTTCGCCCGTGTCTGTTTCATCCAGTGCAAATGGTGCCTGAGCCCCGCTTCCTCAAAACCCATGACCGCTTCACGAATCATTTCATGTTCAGGGACCTTCTCGGCAAGGCAGTGTTGAAGGAATTTCCATTCCCAACCTAGAAAATCAGTACCATCAAACTTTGGTGGTTGTCTCGGACGGAACTCACTGCGAGCCGAAGAATCCGGGAGAGCTTCGGGTGGAGGACCCAAAATTGATGCTTGCGGTGGTGGAGTCGCTCCGATGACCCCCGACCCCGAAGCCGGAGACGGTGGTGTCGTCGTATATGGTATGGATGGGGAATCTGGGAGCTTATCGATCAAGGCCTGAAGGAGCTTCGTCATATTATTCATCGAGACCTTGAGCTCTGCGACATCATCCTTGATCGTCACCACCTCTGTATTGGTAGCTGAAATCTCTTCCTGAAGCTGCTTGTTCGACACCGATGTAGACATCTGGGCCTGGAAGGTGAGGCTGATACCAGTGTAACGAGAGAGAGATAAGGAGGCGCTGTAGCGATGCCAATTAAGGTTGCTAGAAGGGATTCAGAAGAGAAGAAGGTGCCAGAAGAAGGAGGATAGAGAGAGAGAAAGGAAGAGAATAGTGGAGAGTGTACTGAGATAACTGTATTGCTTTTCTCATTTCTATCAGTGCTATTTAACGACAAACAAGAGATGGGCCTTGGGCTAGCCAAGGATAGAGCCCAACAACAATAACAATTCAATACATTTCAGAAATGTAAAAAACCCAAATTGAACTACTGTGTAACACCCTAAATCTACATTTCTTCTTACGAATTATCGTCCGGTGGACCGAAATCTAGTGTCGTTTGAGGTTGAGTTTTGCAGATTCGATGATTGGCGATAACCTATGAGTTTTATCTGCAGTAAGTGTTGGGATATTTCAAAGGTTATTTTTCTCAGGCATAGATTGTGCAGTCCCTTGCATCGATTATCAGGTATACGAAGCCCTATGTTTCGCTTTTTGGTTGCGTTAGGGTGAAAGCCTCAGGGAGGATTAAAGGAGAAGAGAACCAGAGTTAGGGTATAATATTTAGATGTCTGTGGAAAGGTCATTTGAGGCATGGGGGGAGGTGCAGCGGCAAGGGCAGGGCTTGGCTGACCGGCTTGCACAAGGATTTACGGGTTTGATTCAGTCTCATCACATAGCCCCGCCCTCCTTCCCTTGGCCGAACCAGCCTAAGTCAAATCTATTTGACATTGAGTTTCCAAGCCAGAGTTTAAGGAAAAAGGATTTTGTGTTGGCAAATGACAATTTGGGGATAAATGGTGTTTCTGCAATTCTTGATATTGGCAGTAGGATTGGGCAGGCTGGTGCAGAATTTGGGGCCACTTTGAATGGGGTGGTGCATCAGATCATTAGGCAATTGCCTGTACCTTTTAAGATGGATGAAAGTGGGGTGTCAATGGCTCAGGTGGATGTCAGCAGGAATAGGCAGAAGGGTGGTGTCAGGGTTAAAACTGAGGAGGATTTGGAATTGGGTTTGTTCAAGGAATGTTTGCGGGATAGAGGGTTTACAGAAGACAATGGCAGTTCAAATTGGTTGGTTGAATAGGAAAGCTCGGGCTTCACTCTAAAGTCAGGTGGACAGCTTGCTAGACCACAGGTAAAATCTCTCTAGGTTATTACAGTTTTGTGTTATAAGTAACTTTTCTTTGATGTTTGCAAGTGTTTGCTTCTTCAAATACCAAGTTAATAGTTGATTTTGTGTGTAATTACTCATTAGAATCTTCGTAAATTTTAATGGAGGTAGTTTATGTGAATATGATTGCAATATTATATAGGTTAGTCATTTAGATGTCATGAAAGATAGGAAAAAGTGACTAAATCGCAATGTATGCGATGTTTGGTGCTTGTGTGAAGTATGAATGAAGTCCTACTTGTTATTTTGTTACCATAACTTTCATCTTGCCTTACAATGGGTTATGGTAGAGGACTTATCGCCAAGTTAAAATAAAATACATATTAGTTAGGGTGAACTACCAAAACATGCCCTTTTGAGTTGGTCACGTGCAGAAAACTGTCCTTTTAAATAAAATGCGCGATAAACTGCCCTTTTAAAAAATACATGCAATAAACTGCCTTTTCAAAGTGGAAATGTCAAAAAATTATTCCATTCCGTTAAAATGGATGGAAATGATGGATTATTCTGTTCAAAAGAGACAGCATATTGTATTTTTATCACTCGCTAGACACATGGAGCTTAATTTGTTTTCAAAACACCTAAACTACCCTCAAATCCCTAAACTAATTCTAAACCATAAATACCCCTAATTCTAAACTACCCTGTTGATTCCCCAACCCTAAACTAACGTAAATCTAACTGCAACGAAAACACTGTGGAATTCGGTGAGGTTGATTCCAGCAAGGTCGCTTCGGCATGTTCGTAGGGAGACGCAGACGCTTCAGGTGGAGTCCGACAATGTCAGTTTTCAGCACATGACCGATTCAAAAGAGCATGTTTTGGTGATTCCCCTATTAGTTTTGTTGGACAAATTTATAGAGCAATGGGTATAGAGATAATGTAACAAGTAAATACACATTAAACTACAAAGGTAAGATTTTATGTTTTCTTGAACAAGAAAGCTTATTCTTCCAAGAAGGATGCATACTTAAAAATTGCTTGCGGAGGTTGTTAGTTTGAGAACTCTGATAGTTAAAGGATGATTGTAATTTGTTTAGGCCAAAAGGTTGCATTACAAAACAAATATGAATAATTAGAATGATCAGGTCAAAACGTTGCATTAGGAAACAAATATGAATCATTAGAATGGATGAACGATGTGAGCAACCGTAGTTTTAAAAACCATCCGAGGCTTACGCCTCGGGGATACATTAGAACAAATGTGGTTGTTTTAAAAGGCCATTGTGGTACATATTTTGTTTAGTATCCGGTTATTTTTGTTTGTTTAAGTGATGTATTTGGCTTCTTAACATGATATGCTTGAGGTCTTTTAATGTTTTTGAAAAGATAAAAAAAACTTCAATACCTTAAAAATAGACACTTTCTCGGCAAGACTTCTCTTCGCCCTCATCTCCCTACATAACAAAAACTCACCTCCCTCGTTCCTTTCCATCTTTTCACTCTATTTCTCATAGAGCTAACTATTTAAATATTTCATTTACTAGTTTAGTGTGGATTTATTGTAAGAATAATTGTAAAAAAGTACATTGAGGTATTCACTTTTTTGTTTAGTGTAGCCCTCTTCTTTGATAATTGCAAAAACATGCCCTGAATTATTTTTTTGTTGCACTTTGTGTAAATTTGTTTTAAAAACCATTGAAATTTCACCTCCCTTACCTTTCTTCCTTTTTGCACCTCCATAGAGGAAGAAGATTAAAGGAGGTGAAAATTCTGTTGTTTTCACTTATTATTTTTAAAATTTAAAATTCCAAGAGTATAGACGACGTTTTCAAATATTTTGGTTGAAGTGCAACAAAAAATAAAAAGCTCACAGCACTTACTGCAATCATCAAAGAAGAGTGCTACAATTTGCAAAACGTGAAAACCTTGATGTACTATTTTGCAACAAACCATTGTTTATTATTGGGTCTGATTTTTATTTTATTTATTGTTTTTAGTTGTTGAATTTCTAGTTCGGAGGAGTGAAGCTGAGAAAAAACAAGGGGCACAGAACATGGAATATGTTGAGGGGATTCTTAAGTAAAATTCGTGACTGTGCAAACGTTGAACCCGCCATATTAAACATGGTTGGGAAGTGGAGCATGGCTTTTTTGGCCAAAAGTCCAACATGCCATAATTATTGTTTGCAATAAACAACCAATCATCTCATAGATTATAGATGATGATGTACGAAGGTGAAAAGAAACTACAATGGATTGGCACAAGGATTTTGTGTTGTTTTGTCATAGAAGATATCTAGAGGACTCAAGGAAACCACATGATTGTTAAATGTAGTATGAAGTCTTAAACCTTCGTTGAACAGTTGCCCGATAATTGCCTGCAAGTTTGGGTTTAAAATTGTTTCATCACTGCAATTGCTAAAAACAGTACGAAATTTTAAACCCTCGTTGAAAAGTTGTCTAATAATTGACTGCAAATTTGGGTTTCAATTTATATGATCTTTTTGGTATGTAACAGTTTTCGGTGTTCACACAATGCAGGGTATGGTAAATATTACATCTACTTATGATAGCAGAACAAATGATGTGGATAGTTCTTTGGTAGCAAGGGGAGATTTATGGAGAGTAGAGGCTACACATGGTAGTTCTTCATCAGGAAATGACAATTCATCCCTCTTCCTTGTTCAACTTGGACCACTGCTCTTTGTGTGTGACTCGACACTTCTGCTGCCTGTTCATTTGTCAAAACAACACTTGCTTTGGTATGGGTATGACAGAAAGGTATGAAATATTTTGGATCTTGTTCTGAAATTATTGTATGCTATATGCCGTAGGAATGCTGTGTGTCAGAAAGATGCTTAATCTTATTGGTAATCTAGTGTCTTTTGATTTAACTATGTATTTGTCCAAACTCATGCATTTTTTTTATGCTACTGAAATGCAATTGTTAGAGTTTAGTTTATTTCTAATTGCAAGTATTTCTTATTCCGAGTATATTTTGGTATCCTATGTTGCTTAGTATTAGTATTTCGTATTTAATATAGAGTTAATCCCTATGTAAATGATGATCTCATTGTATTGATAAAGAAGAATCATCAATAATATTTTAGAATTCAACATGGTATCAGAGCCCTGGTTAGAATTTAGTGATTTGTTGCTTTGCCCACTCGTTAATTTATGCTTTAACAGGTGGGCAAGGCGTTATTACTTAGTTTTTTTTCTTTATTAGATCAGTTACTGCTCATCCGCTAGAGTTCTTCTTGTTACTGTTTATCCAGTACTGTTCATATCAGCCACTGTTCATCGTGAACACTGTTTACCTTGGCATCTTCTTTCTTTCTTTCTTTCTTTTATTCTTCGCCGGAAAAGTAACTCCATCCTTGGAACAACTTCGATCCTTCCCATTCTGACCAGCATGCAAAGAGCACTATGACCTGCGACACCCAGCCTTGGAATCATGCTGCCATAAGCCTCTGCAAGTGCCCCCACGCGCCGTCCAGGCGAACGACCAACCGTTGCCTTTGTTTTCCGTTCTACTCTGTTCCGGCCGTCTTCTAATCTCATTTCCGGCGCCACAACAGCCAGAGACCATTGATCTACCAGAAGCTCTGAGATCGCCTCTGCCAGACACCTCTCTTATAGAGAACTGCCTGTGTGTACCTGAACTAAGGTATAAGATGATGGCCAGACGTACATAAATCTCAAACTGTTATTGTTGTTTTGCTGATCGTAACCTTGGTTATTCCCAGGGAGCTTTTTCAGTAACGAGGTCAAGAGGATTGTTAGCATGTGATCAAGATATTCTACCCGTTTCATTTATGATATTACATTATTACTTAATACGATATTATTGTTTTTTGTTATCTTTGCTATAAGCTCTGTTAAGTGCCTTTGTCTTCATAACTTGCTTCCTAAATTATGGTATTACATCCGGATGCTTTTATGTGCACTTTTGTTTCCATATTTTGTTCATACACGGTGAATTCATTTGGTTGTTAGAATGGGATGCATTCTCTTTGTCCGGCTGTGTGGTCAAAGCATAGAAGGTGGCTCTTAATGTCAATGCCCCGTCTAAATCCTTTAGCTTGTGTAAGTTGATAATCTTCACCAGATTTTTTATTTTCTTTTTACAGCAAAATCACCAATAGTAGCTTGACTGATTCTGATTTGTTTTGGTTTTCTAATGAAATGTTTATTTAGAAATATGGGTGCTAGTTTATGTAATAATTGAACTTCAATTTTCCTGTAAATAAGCTCATAGCTGTCTGATGTAGAAGGTGTATATGTTGAATGATTGTGGCGTTAGTAGTAGGGATGTAAACAAGGGAAGTGTAATTTTTTGAACTTCTGCAGAATTATGATATGAAGTCTTGGACCGACTTGTTTTCTGACGTCTCTCTCTCTCCAGTCATTTATCGATTTGCAGTTTCCAAATGGGCAGTTCACCTATGTATCTGGTGAGGGGCTAACTACAAGTGCTTTTCTACCAGTTCGTGGGGGACTTCTTCAGGCACAAGGTCAATGTCCTGGAGAAATGAAGTTCAGCTTTGCTTGCAAGGTTCATTTTGAATTTGATATAATGTAGAGTAGATGCAGTATTAGTGTTATATAATTTGTTTGAATTGCGTCTCAGTTATGCATTTCTTTATTATAACCTGTATGATTTGGCTGCTTATATTGGCAACTTAAAACTTACGTATAATTTTCCCCTTTGTCAGAATAAATGGGGAACACACATCACGCCAACACTACAATGGCCCGATAAGTCATTCACGATGAGTGTTGCACAATCCTTGGCTTGGGAAAGATCTGGTCTCATGGTAAAACCAACTATTCAAGTCAGGTGAGCTTACATGCTCTGTCTCCTTATATGTTGTTGATTTTTGCATGACAGTCAATGCAACTTCTATATTGTACTATCTGTTTAGGAGTCGGCCAAATTATTCTAAAAAAAAAACACTAGAAAACTTCATACCCACACAATGGATTGCTATGTTATATATTCTCTTCATTTCTCACTACCAACCAGCTTTAATAGCGTAAATACCATGAGGCAACCCTTTCCACACTTTGCCTCGAAAAATATCCTTGAACACCGTAGTATCCTTCTCAAGATTTTCCAATAATCAAGCTTTGAATCTGTGCATATTTGATCTCCCAGTTAGTGGGATGCTCACAGGATTAGTTCGGGTAGCTGTAGGAGCAGCATCAGATTCCTAAATAGAACCCGAATCATCAGAAGCTATAATCAGATTCCTATAGAACGCTTGCTCCGCGAAGCTGGGAGCCACGAATCTGAGAATATGTCCGTTGACATCACATGTGCGCTCCTATTGACTTTTGCATCCCCATCGCTCACGGTGAGTGTTTGTGCCTCTTAGTCTACTCCGCATGGATTTCCTCCATACACGATCAATCGCAGGTTGACATGGGAGATTTAGTTATTTGCCACAACTGTATGGATGATGATAGTACCCCATTGCTCCCTCATGTATCCAAACACGATGAGCGCTTAGGTAACCATCTGCATGTACCCAAACACGATGAGCGCTTAAGTGACCATCTGCACTGCCGTCTTATGGGAGTTGGGCAATTAGACCTTTTGGGAACCATAGCTAGTTAGAAATCTCTCCTTGCTAAGCGTGTCATATGACATGTTTGCCCTTTAGCATTGAAGTTCTTATTCTTGATATATTAGCACTTATCTAGTTATTAGACTCCTGAGCTAAGTCTTGCCCATGCTTTTAGCAATAGCCACTAATTTTCATTTTGCTGAATGCTAACAATTTCTTGTTCAATCCTGGCAGTGTATCATCCACGTTTGGTGGAAGCAATAGTGGGTTGCGGGCAGAACTTATTCATTCTGTTAAGGAGCAACTAAATCTGATTCGTGGATGTGCACTTACCACACATCAGTCTGCATATGCATCAATATCCGGAAGTCTCCGCAAGATGATAATATTAATTATGCCGAGGTACAAGATTTTTTATGCTACTAGCATAATTTTTATGGTTTTGATCCTAACCTGAAGTGGGTTTTGCTAATTGGCATTTACTTTGTGCTTTCAGCTCTACTGGACAAATAACTTTCTTTGTCGAGTAGACCATATGACCCCAACTTTGCCTGTATATGTAGGTTGGCCGGTCCAAGTGGAATGGAAATGATGGAACGTCGGGGATAGTAGTGAGATTCGATACTCCGCTGTTATGTGTTGGTCGACCTACTGTCTCTATTCAGATAAATAGTGGAATTGAGTTTTAACACAAAAAAACAGAGCGGCAAAAAAATTGGATATAGACTTTTGAAGGTCTCATATGAATAGTAGAAATGTTTTATTTTATATCAAACTTTATATATGTTGTCTCGAATTGGCCCTTCCCCCTGGCTACGATCGTAGATACACGCGATACAGCTCCCGTGAGGTCTGGGGCTCAAAATACCGCATTTATCTTTAGGGCATTTTTTCCCATAAAAGCTTCTCGGCGATTGGAAATCGCAAAGTTGTTGAGAAATTACGGCCTTTAGATGAATCCGAATTGGCCCTTCCTCCTGGCTACGGTCTTAGATATACGCGATGGAGCTCCCGTGAGGTCCGAGGCTTGAAATAACGCATTTAAGTTTAGATCATTTTTCTCATAAAGGCTAGTCGGCACCTCGAAAATGCAAAGTTTTTTGGCAATTAGGGCCTCTAAAAGAACCCGAATTGACCATTCTTCCTGGCTACGGTCTTAGATACACGCGATAGAGCTCTCGTGAAGTCCGGGGCTCAAAATACTGTATTTATCTTTAGGGCATTTTTTCCCATGAAGGCTTGTCGGCGCCTGGAAAACGCAAATTTTTTGGGCAATTAAGGCCTCTAAACGAATCCGAATTGGCCACTCCTCCTGGATACGGTTTTAGATACACACGATAGAGCTCTCGTGAGGTCCGGGGCTCAAAATACCGCATTTAGCTTTAGGCCATTTTTTCCCATTAATGCTTGTCGGCGCCTGGAAAAAGCAAAGTTTTGGGGCAATTATGGCCTCTAAACGAACCCGAATTGGCCCCATCTCCTGGCCGCGGTCTTAGATACACGTGATAGAGCTCTCGTGAGGTTCGGGGCTCAAAATACTGCATTTAGCATTAGGCCATTTTCCCCATAAATGCTTGTCGCCCCCTCGAAAACGCAAAGTTTTTTGGAAATTAGAGCCTCCAAACGAATGGGGATTGGCCCCTCCTCCTGGATACGTTCTTAGATACACGCGATAGAGCTCCGGTGATGTCTGGGGCTCAAAATACCGGATTTAGCTTTAGGCCCTTTTTTCCCATAAAGGCTTGTCGGCCTCTTGAAAACGCAAAGTTTTTTTTGGCAATTAGGGCCTCTAAACGAACCCGAATTGGCCACTCCTCCTGGATACGGTCTTAGATACACGCGATAGAGCTCTCGTGAGGTCCGGGTCTCAAATACCGCATTTAGCTTTAGGCCATAAAGGCTTGTCAGCCACTCGAAAACGTAATTTTTTTTTTGGCAATTTGGGCCTCAAGAAGAACCCGAATTGGCCCCTCCTCTTGGCTACGGTCAAAGATACACGCGATAGAGCTCCCGTATGGTTAGGGGCTCAAAATAACGTATTGAATTTTAAGCCATTTTCCCCATAAAGGCTTGTCGCCCCCTCGAAAACGTGAAGTTTTATGGCAGTTTGGGACTCTAAACGAACCCGAATTGGCCCCTCCTCCTGGCTACGATATTAGACACACGCGATAGAGTACTCGTGGGGTCTGGGGCTCAAATTAACGCATTTAGCTTTAGGACATTTTTTTCCCCATAAAGGCTTGTCGCCCCTCGAAAACCCAAAGTTTTTTTTGGCAATTAGGGCCTCTAAACGAACCAAATTGGCCCCTCCTCCTGGCTACGGTGTTAGATTTACGCGATAGAGCTCTCGTGAGGTCCGGGGCTCAAAATAACGCATTTATATTTAGGCCATTTTTCCCATAAAGGCTTGTCGGCGCCTCGAAATAGCAAAGTTTTGGGGCAATTAGGGCCTCTAGACGAATCCGAATGGGCCACTCCACCTGGCTACGGTGTTAGATACACGTGATAAAGCTATCGTGAGGTCCGGGCTTAAAATAATGCATTTAAGTTTAGGCCATTTTTTCCATAAAGGCTTGTCGGCCCCTCGAAAACGCAAAGTTTTTTGACAATTAGGGCCTCTAAACGAACCCGAATTGGCCCCTCCTCCTGGCTACGGTCTTAGATACACGCGATAGAGATCCCGTGAGGTCCGAGGCTCATAATACCACATTTACATTTAGGCCATTTTTTCCCATAAAGGCTTGTCGGCGCCTGGTAAGCGCAAAGTTTTTGGGCAATTAGGGCCTCTAGACGAATCCGAAAGGGCCCTTCCTCCTGGATACGGTGTTAGATACACATGATAAAGCTCCCGTGAGGTCCGGGGCTTAAAATAATGAATTTAAGTTTATGCCATTTTCCCCATAAAGGCTTGTCCGCCCCTCGAAAACGCAAAGTTTTTTGGGCAATCAGGGCCTCCAAACGAACCCGAATTGGCCCCTCCTCCTGGATACGGTCTCAGATACACGCGATAGAGCTCCTGTGAAGTCCGGGGCTCAAAATACCGCATTTAGCTTTAGGCCATTTTCCCCATAAAGGCTTGTCGGAGCCTGAAAAACGCAAAGTTCTTAGGCAATTAGGGCCTCTAAAAGAACCCGAATTGACCCCTCCTCTTGGCTACGGTCTTAGATACACGCGATAGAGTTCTCGTGAGGTCCGACGCTCAAAATACCGCTTTTAGCTTTAGGCCATTTTTCCCATAAAGGCTTGTTGGCGGCTGAAAAACGCAAAATTTTGGGGCAATTAGGGCCTCTAAACGAACCCGAATTGGCCCCTCCTCATGGATACGGTCTTAGATACACGTGATAGAGCTCTCGTAAGGTACGGGGCTCAATACCGCATTTATCTTTAGGCCATTTTTCCCATAAAGGCTTGTCGCCCCCTCGAAAACGCAAAGTTTTTGGGCAATTAGGGCATCTAAACGAACCCGAATTGGCCCCTCCTCCTAGCTACGGTCATAGATACACGCGATAGAGCTCTCGTGAGGTCCGGGGATCAAAATACCGCATTTAGCTTTAGGCCATTTTTCCCATAAATGCTTGTCGGCGCCTGGAAAACGCAAAGTATTTGGGCAATTAGGGTCTCTAAACGAAACCGAGTTGGCCCCTCCTCTTGGCTACGGTCTTAGATACATGCGATAGAGCTCCCGTGAAGTCTGGGGCTCAAAATACCGTATTTAGCTTTAGACCATTTTTTCCCCATAAGGCTTGTCGGCGCCTCGAAAATGCAAAGTTTTGGGGCAATTATGGCCTCTAAACGAACCCGAATTGGCCCCTCCCCCTGGCTACGATCTTAGATACACGCGATAGAGCTCTCGTGAGGTCCGGGGCTCAAAATACCACATTTAGCTTTTGGCCATTTTTTCCCATAAAGGCTTGTCGTCTCCTTGAAAACGCATACTTTTTGGCAATTTGGACCTTAAGACGTACCCGATTTGGCCCCTACTCTTGGCTACGGTCTTAGATACACGCTGTAAGAACCGCCCCGGTCGAACCGGTGAATTCTAGCAAAGTTTGACTTTCGGCCGGAAAAGTCAACCGATGACTCTTGAAGTCATTCGGGACCTTTTCGGGGCCCAAAAAGCTTATTCGTCATCACGGTTAGCTTAGTTGGGTCATTTCCTTCAGTTTGACTGTAATATTGTAACGGTCAACTTTTTGTCAAACTCGAACTTTTTATCGACTTTTTCCGATTAAAATTGGACTACTGGAATTTTTATGAAAGGAAAGTGGCTCCCACAATGCCCCATGGCATTAGAGACTTGGATGAGAAGAAATTGGGTTTAAATGACCTTTTACCCCTCCTTAAACCCTTTAAGTGGCGAGGACTTGAAAGAGGCTTTTGGTCTTTTTGCTTCCTAGGTCAGTTAAGGCAATTAGTTGAGACATTTCAGCCATTTCTCACTTGTTGCAGCCGAGTGCCACTAGAGGGAGAGAGAGGAAGAGACAATCGTTCTTGAGGAAGAAGAAATCGGGAGAAAAGAGCCATCTTCAAGCTTTTCCTTCACCAAATCATCTCCAAACCTCTTGTTTCTTCATCATCTCCTCATCCTAAAGGTATGGATGCTCTTAACTTCTCATTCCATCCACTTTCTAGTTTGGGTTTTTGTGGGTTTTGGCTTGAACTTTAAGAACTAACTCTGTTGGTGGTTGTTTGAAGAAGAATTCGTGAAGTTAGGTTGTTTTGATTGCGTTGGTTGAAGTTTTGATGAAACCCATTGAGGGAGTTGAGGTTTGGAGGTTTTTGATGGTTATTTTGGAGTTGGGTAAAGCTGGAAATGGAGGTTTTGGTCTGATTTTCGTGGAATCCGAGTTGGGGAAGAGAGGGGAAGGTTCTGGACTGGTTCAGCACGGAACGGGACCCGGAACGGGCCATGTGCCGGCACGGCAGGCGGCACGGAACGGTCCAGGTACCGGCACGTTACGCGGCACGGAACGGGCTTGAATCCGGCACGGTACCTCACACGGTCTGTGTCTGATTCCGGGCCGGTCTGTGACGCGGTCCGTGTCTGGTTCCGGCACGGTTCGTGATACGTTCCGGATCGGATTCCGGGCCGGACGGTGACACGGGACGGGCCATATTCCGGGCCTGAGCTCCAGAACCCAAAACCCTTCCTTTTTGAGTCCAATTCGATTCCAAGATCATTCTTTTGGCTTTATTTCTGTTCATAGAGGACTGTTCTGTAATTTAAGTTGAGGAACGCTCCGTTGAGTTACTAATTTTGGTATGGTTGTGGTCCAAGACCGTGAGACCGAGCTCGAAGGAAGACGAGGACTTGGACCCGTGAGAAGACGGAGATGACACTAGCTCGGACGTCAACAACAAGAAGTTTTATTAGAGGAAGACCACAAGTTAGGGAAAGTACTAAATCTCTTGTAATTTAATGCTTTAATATGCCTATTAGGTTAATAAAATCGGAAAGGTCCTAGAATTGCATATATGATGTGAACAACTAGAATAATCGTCTTTCAATTACTAATAACCGGACGTGTCTAGTATGCATGCGTAGGATGTGAATAACTAGCTTAACTCGCTTTCAATACTTGGGAATTGCCGTGCGGGTAGATGGCCGTGATGAGCCCTAGGATTGTTTGTGTTTGCCTCACATGCCTTGGTTGCCTAGTTTTGGATAAGATAAGAGTCTCATACAACTAGATGATTGGAATGTTGAACTTTAAATGCTTGAATGGTTATTTGATCGAATGCTTGGATGAATGAATGTATGAACATTGAGTGTAATTGATTGTGCTGAATGGTACATGATCGAGTGGATGATAGGCCGATGGAGTGCGATTAGTAAGTATATTGGTAAGTGTAAAGTTATATTGATTCTTGTGGTGTGCATTGATGGGATTGTGATTTGCTAAGCTTTGGTTGCTCCATGATTGTTTAGTATGTTATTCTCTTGTGAGTCTTTAAGTTGGGTTTTATACCAGTATGGCACCCACGCTGCGGTGTGGGGTAGTGCCTGTAAGGTACCTACATCGAGGGAAATACCGGTGTGGGGTAGTACCTAAGCCGATGACTTGTGATCCGGTATGGTACCTACACCGAAGGGAATACCGGTGTGGGGTAGTATCATAGTCGGTGGATTTTTTACCCTGCGGGGCTGATTATTCGTGGTTAATCATGGTACCTACACCGAAGGGAATACCGGTGTGGGGTAGTATCATAGGCGAGAGATTGTTCGCCCTGCGGGGAAGATTATGGTTACTTATGGCTTCACCCGAGTGTATGCGTCCCGCGGGAGCATTACCTTGGTTCCCGATGATCTATGGTTCTTTGGGAATACTTCTGGTAATGCCGACGTTGTGTGTCCCTCCAGGGATATTACTGGTAGTCCGATGTATGTATCTCCTCTGGATCGAGGGAAAATCCGACATGACACGAGGATTATTATGGATCGAAGTGTGGTGACTTTATGTTCCACTGTGACATTTAAACGTTCTATCTTTAATTCTTTGTCAAGAAGTATATTGTTTCCCTTACTTTCTGGATTGATTACTATTTTCTTAAAGCGTTAAATACCCGTTTGTTTCCCTTATTTTAGCATCTTATTTGGTTCTTCATATTATTGGAACCCGAATGAAATTGTGAAGTTCTATCTGTTAAGTTTGAAGGATGCAACTGTTATTTATTTTCCCTATTGAGCGTAAGCTCACCCCTGTTTGTTCATTTACTGTTTTGTACAAGCTTGCTTGATGAGTAGTGGACTTGAGGCTCGAGAGCTTCTGTGGGTCCGGGTGCCTTTTATCTTTAGAGATGTTTATGGTCTTATTTTTGGTTATGAACCTTATGTTTAAAGCATTTATTATGGAGCTTTTTACTTGAGATATTTTGTTTGAAACTAAACTTGGAGAGTTATATTGGATTTGAGACACTTTTGTTGTTATAGTTTGTATTATTTTTAAGTCACGTCTCGATTCCGGTCAATACCGGATTTGGGGCGTGACAATTTGGTATCAGAGCCTGGTTTCATTTTGAACTTGTTTTCAAAACCCAAATTGACCCCTCCTGGCTACGGTCCTAGATACACACCATGGATCTCCCTTGGTGTCCGGGGGTCAAAATAACGCATTTAGCTTTTGGCCATTTTTTCACTTAAAGGCTTGTCGCCAACTCGAAAAAGCAAGGTTTTTTCACAATTTGTGCCCCTAAACGAACTCGAATTGGCCCCTCCTCCTGACTACGGTCCTAGATACACACCATGGAGCTCCCTTGGTCTCCGGGGCTCAAAATAACGCATTTAGGTTTTGGCCATTTTTTCACTTAAGGGCTTGTCGCTAACTCGAAAAGGCAAGGTTGTTTCGCAATTTGTGCCCCTAAACGAACTCGAATTGGCCCCTCCTCCTGGCTACGGTCCTAGATATACACCATGGAGCTCCCTTGGTGTCCTGGGCTCAAAATAACGCATTTAGCTTATGGCCATTTTTTCACTTAAAGGCTTGTCGCCAACTCGAAAAGCAAGGTTGTTTCGCAATTTGTGCCCCTAAACGAACTCGAATTGGCCCCTCCTCCTGGCTACGATCCTAGATACACACCATAGAGCTCCCTTGGTGTCCCGGGCTCAAAATAACGCATTTATCTTTTGGCCATTTTTTCACTTAAAGGCTTGTCGCCAACTTGAAAAAGCAAGGTTGTTTCGCAATTTGGGCATCTAAACAAACCCGAATTGACCCCTCCTCCTGGCTACGGTCCTAGATACACACCATGAGGCTCCCTTGGTGTCTGAGTCTAAAAATAATGCATTTAGGTTTTGGCTATTTTTTCACTAAAAGGCTTGTCGCCAACTCGAAAAAGCAAGTTTGTTTCGCAATTTAGGCATCTAAACGAACCCTAATTGACCCCTCCTCCTGGATACGGTCCTAGATACACACAATGGAGCTCCCTTGGTGTCCGGGGGTCAAAATAATGCATTTAGATTTTAGCCATTTTTTCACTTAAAGGCTTGTCGCCAACTCGAAAAAGAAAGGTTGGTTCGCAATTTGTGCCCCTAAACGAACTAGAATTCGCCCCTCCTCCTGGATACGGTCCTAGATACACACCATGGATGTCACGCCCCAAATCCGGTTTTGACCGGACTCGGGACGTGACCTGAGTTAAAATAAATAGAAATCATAAACAGTTGATAAAACTCTAAAATCTTATAAAAACTCCATCAGAATTGATATATAAGAATAAATAGATCAAAATCCTCGTGAGTCACAGTTCAACGTAAATAGTAAGATAAATGATGTTCAATACAAAAGACCAATATAACTCTAATAAAAACCCCAAGATGTCCAAAAGCCCCAAGCCTCGAACTCACTAGACATCAGCTACGCCTGTAAAACAGTAAGAAAACCAAAGGGGGATGAGCTTACGCTCAGTAGGAAAAACCTTAACAACTCAACCCTTAGGTCAATACTGTACTGGATAAGCAAATAGCTCAAATAACAGTAAAAAATACGATTAACAAAGGAATAATGAGTAACGAAATAGGATAAGATAAGTACGAAGAAAAAATATATAAACAAGATAAAGTTAACTGAAAAGGTTCCATAAAATAATCAATATAAAGTATCATAACGATAAAAGAAAGATCAATTAATATCACGCTAACCACTTGCTTTCTCAAGCCTCCGATCTATGAATAAATTCTAGTGTCACCTCGGTTCCCATATCTCGATCCACTAGAGTATTCATATCATATCAGATTTTCCCTCGGTCCGGAGGAGACACATACGTCGGAGTACCGGAAACCACTCCATGGGGATTCTCATCTTCGGTATTCTCGAAAATGTCTCTAAAGGGCCATAGTCATAGAGAACCAAGATAGTGCTCCTGTAGGACGCACACCCTTGGGCGAAACCTCATAAACCATCTCTCATGAAGTAGTCCCACAAATATCCCGTAGGATCTGCCAAGCCATAGGCTCCTAAATCTATCAATATCCCGTAGGATCTGCCGAGCTCTCAGGCTCCAATAACCAATCAATATCCCGTAGGATCTGCCGAGCTCTTAGGCTCCAATAACCAATCAATATCCCGTAGGATCTGCCGAGCTCTTAGGCTCCAATAACCAATCAATATCCCGTAGGATCTGCCGAGCTCTCAGGCTCCAATAATCAATCAATATCCCGTAGGATCTGTCGAGCTCTCAGGCTCCAATAATCAATCAATATCCCGTAGGATCTGCCGAGCTCTCAGGCTCCAATAACCAATCAATATCCTGTAGGATCTGCCGAGCTCTCAGGCTCCTAAATCTATCAATATCCCGCTGTATCTGTCCAACTCCAACTTCCACAACGGCACCGGATTACCCCCCCCGGTGTAGTATCGAACCAAACATACATTCAAACATACATCTTAAGAATAAAGATAAAGGAACTAACACTATCATTCAAGAATAAGAATAAAGGGAACAAACATTATCATTCAAGAATAAGAATAAAGGGAATATACAATAACACGTCCATCAACCAACACTCAACGAATCACCCTTTCACCATAATACACCCAAGACATTCACTTAATCCTCAATCTTAGAAGTACACACGTTCATCGATACACACCACACGGGATTCATACCCACAGTTACCCTTACCGTCATACTTACCTGTCACGAACCATCGGTACATCGATCACCTGATTGTACCCCTTGGCACAACCAGTCATACTCGATCATCCGTTAAACCAACAATTATATCAACACAAACACTCAATCAACCAAGTACGCATTCAACCAATCAACCATCATGTGAACGATCAATTAAGTATTCAATCATACGAGTTAATCTAGTTTCATTAGACTCTTATGTTATCCTAATAATTAGCAAACAAGCATGTGAACCTAGCACACAACTAATCCGAGAGCTCTTCACAACCTCTCTACCAGTAAATCAATTTCCCAAATATTGAAAGCAAACTTCACTAATCGTCATCATCCTAAGCATGCATACTAGACTTGCGGTCTTCCTCTAATAAAACTCTGATGAAACGCTCGAGTGGTCACAACTCTAAGAAATTAAGGCTTTCCCTACCTTGCGGTCTTCCTCTAATAAAACTCTGATGAAACGCTCGAGTGGTCACAACTCTTTTCTTCACACGGGTTCTGGCGTGATCTTCGTTCTTCTAGCTCGGGTCCAGGCCCTTGTGATCGGGCGAAGTCCCGTCTAGGTTTGACAAATGAAACGTATAAATCAATACTGATAAAAGTACAAAGGTCCTCTGATGCTTAAATCAAACCTTCCAATTCTCACCTTTAATTAAATACAGTTGATTATTTAATCTGATTTTTAAAATAGTTTTAATTGACTCGGGTTGACTCGGATCCGACCCGAAACCCGAACCTGACCCGGACCCGAGCCTAACCCGATCCAGACCCGAGTCAGACCCGGTCCCAAGACTTGGGCCTGACCCACGTCTGAATCACAATCAGGCACAAAGCCCACTTAGATCCAGGCCCGTATTGGTGGTCTTGGCCCAGTGACGTCCGGCCCAACCACTTCACTCGGCCCAAGGCCCGCTTAGCTTCGTTCCCGAGTCTGTTCGGCTCCGACGATGCCCGTGTATTCCGGCCACCGTCTCCAGCGGCGACGGCACCCAAAACTCGACGTGAAGGGCTGGAGAAGCTCGGGGAGGGACGGCTGAGCTCACTCCGTGGCTGGACGAGGACAACGGTGACACACACGACGTCAGGAGTCAAACCCTTTTCAGATCTAGGGTTTCACGGCCGCCGGCGTTGAGTCTGACCCAAGGTCGCTCGAATCGAGCCTGGAAACGTCAGAAATTGAAAGGGGCGAGGCTGGGGAAGAAGGAGAGAGGTCGGGAGAAGCACGAGCCGTGCTGAAACGAGCTCGAGAACCTCGTTTGTTCTCCGGCGAGACCTCGAAGCTTCCGAGGGCGAAGCACAAAGGAGAAGAGGGAAGGGGAGGCTTCTGGTGAGGGTTTGTAACGAGGGACGAAGGTGGGGGGACGAGGGAGGACGGAGAAGACGGAGGAGGCGCCGGCGAGTCGGGTTCGGTAACGCAGAGGGAGAGGGGGCGTGAGGTTGGCGAAGGTGAACAATACCCCTCCTCACTAGGGTTTGACCCTTAAATAACGCCTCCAAAGGGATGGGCCTCGTGCCTCAGCGAACTGGCCCAATCTACCCTTCAGTCCAGACTTTCCCAATTCCCTTTTTTTGTGAATTTTCTTTTCAAATACACCTTGTTGCAAATAACCACCCTAACGTTTCTGGTTTCACGAAAATACCCCTTCGTTTCCTATTTCAATTTAATACCCTTTTAGAAAGAGCGGGGTTTTACAATGGAGCTCCCTTGGTGTCCTTTGATCAAAATAACTCATTTAGCTTAAGGCCATTTTTTCACTTAAAGGCTTGTCGCCAACTCGACAAAGTAAGGTTGTTTCGCAATTTGGGCATCTAAACGAACCCGAATTGACCCCTCCTCCTGGCTACGGTCCTAGATACACCCCAACTCGAAAAAGCAAGGCTGTTTCGCAATTTGTTCCCCTAAACGAACTCGAATTGGCCCCTCCTCTTGGCTAAGATCCTAGATACATACCATGGAGCTCCCTTGGTGTCCGGGGCTCAAAATAACGCATTTAGCTTTTGGCCATTTTTCACTTAAAGGCTTGTCGCCAACTCAAAAAAGCAAGGTTGTTTCGCAATTTGGGCATCTAAACGAACCCGAATTGACCCCTCATCCTGGCTACGGTCCTAGATACACACCAAGATGCTCCCTTGGTGTCCGGGCTCAAAATAATGCATTTAGGTTTTGGCCATTTTTCACTTAAAGGCTTGTCGCCAACTCGAAAAAGCAAGTTTGTTTCGCAATTTGGGAATCTAAACGAACCCTAATTGACCCCTCCTCCTGGCTACGGTCCTAGATACACACCATGGAGCTCCCTTGGTGTCCGAGGGTCAAAATAACGTCTTTAGCTTTTGGCCATTTTTTCACTTAAAAGCCTTGTCGCCAACTCGAAAAAGCAAGGTTGTTTCGCAATTTGTGCCCCTAAACGAAATCGAATTGGCCCCTCCTCCTGTCTACGGTCCTAGATACAAACCATGGAGCTCCCTTGGTGTCCGGGGCTCAAAATAACGCATTTATCTTTTGGCCATTTTTTCACTTAAAGGCTTGTCGCCAACTCGAAAAAGCAAGGTTGTTTCGCAATTTGGGCATCTAAACGAACCCGAATTGACCCCTCCTCCTGGCTAAGGTCCTAGATACACACCATGGAGCTCCCTTGGTGTCTGGGGCTCAAAATAACGCATTTATGTTTTGGCCATTTTTTCACTTAAAGGCTTGTCGCCAACTCGAAAAGGCAAGGTTGTTTCACAATTTGTGTCCCTAAACGAACTCGAAATGGCCCCTCCTCCTGGATACGGTCCTAGATATACACCATGGAGCTCCCTTGGTGTCCGGGGCTCAAAATAACGCATTTAGCTTTTTGCCATTTTTCCCTTAAAGGCTTGTCACCAACTCGAAAAAGCAAGGTAATTTCGCAATTTGGGCATCTAAACGAACCCGAATTGACCCCTCCTCCTGGCTACGGTCCTAGATACACACCATGAGGCTCTTTTGGTGTCCGGGGATCAAAATAACGCATTTAGGTTTTGGCCATTTTTCACTTAAAGGCTTGTCGCCAACTCGAAAAAGCAAGTTTGTTTCGCAATTTGGGCATCTAAACGAACCCTAATTGACCCCTACTCCTGGCTACGGTCCTAGGTACACACCATGGAGCTCCCTTGGTGTCCGGGGGTCAAAATAACGCTTTTAGCTTTTGGCAATTTTTTCACTTACAGGCTTGTCGCCAACTCGAAAAAGTAAGGTTGTTTTGCAATTTGTGCCCCTAAACGAACTCGAATTGGCCCCTCCTCCTGGTTACGGTCCTAGATATACACCATGGAGCTCCCTTGGTATCTGGGGCTCAAAATAACGCATTTAGCTTTTGCCCATTTTTTCACTTAAAGGCTTGTCGCCAACTCGAAAAAGCAAGGTTGTTTCGCAATTTGGGCATCTAAAGGAACCCGAATTGACCCCTCCTCCTGGCTACGGTCCTAGATACACAGCATGACGCTCCCTTGGTGTCCGAGGCTCAAAATAATGCATTGAGGTTTTGGCCATTTTTCACTTAAAGGCTTGTCGCCAACTCGAAAAAGCAAGTTTGTTTCACAATTTGGGCATCTAAACGAACCCTAATTGACCCCTCCTCCTGGCTACGGTCCTAGATACACAAAATGGAGCTCCCTTGGTGTCCGAGGGACAAAATAACGCTTTTAGCTTTTGGCCATTTTTTCACTTAAAAGGCTTTTCGCCAACTCGAAAAAGCAAGGTTGTTTCGCAATTTGTGCCCCTAAACGAAATCGAATTGGCCCCTCCTCCTGGCTACGGTCCTAGATACACGCCATGGACCTCCCTTGGTGTCCGGGGATCAAATAACGCATTTAGCTTTTGGCCATTTTTTCACTTAAAGGCTTGTCGCCAACTCGAAAAAGCAAGGTTGTTTCGCAATTTGAGCATCTAAACGAAACCGAATTGACCCCTCCTCCTGGCTACGGTTGTAGATACACACCATGACGCTCCCTTGGTGTCCAGGGCTCAAAATAATGTATTTAGTTATTGGCCATTTTTCACTTAAAGGCTTGTCGCCAACTCGAAAAAGCAAGTTTGTTTCGCAATTTGGGCATCTAAACGAACCCTAATTGACCACTCCTCCTAGCTACGGTCCTAGATACACACCATGGAGCTCCCTTGGTGTCCGAGGGTCAAAATAACGCTTTTAGCTTTTGGCCATTTTTTCACTTAAAAGGCTTGTCGCCAACTAGAAAAAGCAAGGTTGTTTCGCAATTTGTGCCCCTAAACGAAATCGAATTGGCCCCTCCTCCTGGCTACGGTCCTAGATACACATCATGGAGCTCCCTTGGTGTCTGGGGCTCAAAATAACGCATTTAGCTTTTGGCCATTTTTTCACTTAAAGGCTTGTCGCCAACTCGAAAAAGAAAGGTTGTGTCGCAATTTGGGAAACTAAACGAACCCGAATTGACCCCTCCTCTTGGCTACGGTCCTAGATACACACCATGACGCTCCCTTGGTGTACGGGGCTCAAAATAATGCATTTAGGTTTTGGCCATTTTTCACTTAAAGGCTTGTCGCCAACTCGAAAAAGCAAGTTTGTTTCACAATTTGGGCATCTAAACGAACCGTAATTGACCCCTACTCCTTGCTACGTTCCTAGATACAAACCATGGAGCTCCCTTGGTGTCGGAGTGTCAAAATAACGCTTTTAGGTTTTGGCCATTTTTTCACTTAAAAGGCTTGTCGCCAACTCGAAAAAGCAAGGTTGTTTCGCAATTTGTGCCCCTAAACGAAATCGAATTGGCCCCTCCTCCTGGCTACGGTCCTAGATACACACCATGGAGCTCCCTTGGTATCCGGGGCTCAAAATAACGCATTTAGCTTTTGGCCATTTTTCACTTAAAGGCTTGTCGCCAACTCGAAATGGCAAGGTTGTTTCGCAATTTGGGCATCTAAACGAACCCGAAATGACCCCTCCTCCTGGCTACGGTACTAGATACACACCATGGAGCTCCCTTGGTGTCCGGTGCTCAAAATAACGCATTTATTTTTTGGCCTTTTTTCACTTAAAGGCTTGTCGCCAACAGGAAAAGGCAAGGTTGTTTCACAATTTGTGTCCCTAAACGAACTCGAAATGGCCCCTCCTCCTGGATACGGTCCAAGATATACACCATGGAGCTCCCTTGGTTTCCGGGGCTCAAACTAACACATTTTGCTTTTTGCCATTTTTTCCCTTAAAGGCTTGTCGCCAACTCGAAAAAGCAAGGTTGTTTTCGCAATTTGGGCATCTAAACGAACCCGAATTGACCCCTCCTCCTGGCTACGGTCCTAAATACACACCATGAGGCTCTTTTGGTGTCCGGGGATAAAAATAACGCATTTATGTTTTGGCCATTTTTGAATTAAAGGCTTGTCGCCAACTCGAAAAAGCAAGGTCTGTTTGCAATTTGGGCATCTAAACGAACCCTAATTGACCCCTCCTCCTGGCTACGGTCCTAGCTACACACCATGGAGATCCCTTGGTGTCCGGGGGTCAAAATAACGATTTTAGCTTTTTAACATTTTTTCAGTTAAAGGCTTGTCGCCAACTCGAAAAGGCAAGGTTGGTTCGCAATTTGTGCCCCTAAACGAACTCGAATTGGCCCCTCCTCCCGGCTACGGTCCTAGATATACACCATGTAGCTCCCTTGGTGTCCGGGGATCAAAATATCTCATTTAACTTTTGGCCACTTTTTCACTTAAAGGCTTGTCGCCAACTCGAAAAAGAAAGGTTGTTTCGCAATTTTTGCCCCTAAACGAACTCGAATTGGCCCCTCCTCCTGGCTACGGTCCTAGATACACACCATGGAGCTCCCTTTCTGTCCGGGTCTCAAAATAACGCATTTAGCTTTTGGCCACTTTTTCACTTAAAGGCTTGTCGCCAACTCGAAAAAGTAAGGTTGTTTTGCAATTTGGGCATTTAAACGAATCCGAATTGAACCCTCCTCTTGGATACGGTCCTAGATACATACCATGACGCTCCCTTGGTGTCTGGGGCTCAAAATAATGCATTTAGGTTTTGGCCATTTTTCACTTAAAGGCTTGTCGCCAACTCGAAAAAGCAAGGTTGTTTCGCAATTTGGGCATCTAAACGAACCCGAATTGACCCCTCCTCCTGGCTACGGTCCTAGATACACACCATGAGGCTCCCTTAGTGTCCGGGGCTCAAAATAACGCATTTAGCTTTTGGCCATTTTTTCACTTAAAGGCTTGTCGCCAACTCGAAAAAACAAGGTTGTTTCGCAATTTTGGCATCTAAACGAACCCGAATTGACCCCTCCTCCTGGATACGGTCCCATATACACACCATGGAGCTCCCTTGGTGTCTGGGGCTCAAAATAACGCATTTAGCTTTTGGCCATTTTTTCACTTAAAGGCTTGTCGCCAACTCGAAAAAGCAAGCTTGTTTCGCAATTTGGGTATCTAAACAAATCCGAATTGACCCCTCCTCCTAGATACGGTCCTAGATACACACCATGAGGCTCCCTTGGTGTCCGGGGCTCAAAATGACGCATTTCGGTTTTGGCCATTTTTTTACTTAAAGGCTTGTCGCCAACTCGAAAAAGCAAGGTTGTTTCGCAATTTGTGCTTCTAAACGAACCCTAATTGACTACTCATCCAGGATACGGTCCTAGATACACACCATGGAGACCCCTTGGTGTCCGGGAGTCAAGATAACGCAATTAGCTTTTGGCCATTTTTTTCACTTAAAGGTTTGTTGCCAACTCGAAAAAGCAAGGTTGTTTCGCAATTTGTGCCCCTAAACGAACTCGAATTGGCCCCTCCTCCTGGCTACGGTCCTAAATACACACCTTGGTGGTCCGTTGGTGTCCGGTGCTCAAAATAACGCATTTAGCTTTTGGCCATTTTTTCACGTAAAGGCCTTTCGCCAACTCGAAAAAGCAAGGTTTGTTCGCAATTTGGGAATCTAGACGAAACCTAATTGACCCCTCCTCCTGGCTACGGTCCTAGATACACCCCATGAGGCTCCCTTGGTGTCCGGGGCTCAAAATAATGCATTTAAGTTTTGGCCATTTTTTCACTTAAAGGCTTGTCGCCAACTCGAAAAAGCAAGGTTGTTTCACAATTTGGGCATCTAAACAAACACGAATTGACCCCTCCTCCTGGCTACAGTCCTATATACACACCATGGAGCTCCGTTGGTGTCCGGGGCTCAAAATAACGCATTTATCTTTTGGCCATTTTTTCACTTAAAGGCTTGTCGCCAACTCGAAAAAGCAAGGTTGTTTCGCAATTTGGGCATCTAAACGAACCCTAATTGACCCCTCCTCCTGGCTACGGTCCAAGATACACACCATGGAGCTCGCTTGGTATCCGGGGCTCAAACTAACGCATTTAGCTTTTGGCCATTTTTTCACTTAAAGGCTTGTCGCCAACTCGAAAAAGAAAGGTTGTTTCGAAATTTGGGCATCTAAACGAACCCTAATTGACCCCTCCTCCAGGTTACGGTCCTAGATACACACCATGAGACTCCCATGGTGTCAGGTGCTCAAAATAATGCATTTAGCTTTTGGATATTTTTTCACTTAAAGGCTTGTCGCCAACTCGAAAAAGCAAGGTCTGTTTGCAATTTGGCATCTAAACGAACCCGAATTGACCCTTCCTCCTGGCTACGGTCCTAGATACACACCATGGGGCTCCCTTGGTGTCCTGGGCTTAAAACAACGCATTTGGCTTTTGACCATGTTTTCACTTAAAGGCTTGTCGCCAACTCGAAAAAGCAAGGTCTGTTTGCAATTTGGGCATCTAAAGGAACCCGAATTGACCCCTCCTCCTGGCTACGGTCCTAGATACACACCATGAGGCTCCCTTGGTGTCCGGGGCTCAAAATAACGCATTTGGCTTTTGGCAATTTTTTCACTTAAAGGCTTGTCGCCAACTCGAAAAAGCAAGGTTGTTTCGCAATTTGGGCATCTAAACGAACCCGAATTGACCCCTCCTCCTGGCTACGGTCCTAGATACACACCATGGAGATCCCTTGGTGTCCGGGGCTCCAAATAACGCATTTAGCTTTTGGCCATTTTTTCACTTAAAGGCTTGTCGCCAACTCGAAAAAGCAAGTTTATTTCGCAATTTGGGCATCTAAACGAACCCTAATTGACCCCTCCTCCTGGCTACGGTCCTAGATACACACCATGGAGCTCCCTTGGTGTCCGGTACTCAAAATAACGCATTTAGCTTTTGGCCATTTTTTCACTTAAAGGCTTGTCGCCAACTCGAAAAAGCAAGGTTATTTCGCAATTTGGGCATCTAAACGAACCCGAATTGACACCTCCTCCTGGCTACGGTCCTATATACACACCATGGAGCTCCCTTGGTGTCCGGGTCTCAAAATAACGCATCTAGCTTTTGGCCATTTTTTCACTTAAAGGCTTGTTGCCAACTCGAAAAAGCAAGGTTGTTTTGCAATTTGGGCATCTAAACGAACCCTAATTGACCCCTCCTCCTTGCTATGGTCCTAGATACACACCATGGAGCCCAATTTGTGACCGGGGCTTGAAACAACGCATTTGGCTTTTGACCATGTTTTCACTTAAAGGCTTGTCGCCAACTCGAAAAAGCAAGGCCTGTTCGCAATTTGGCATCTAAACGAACCCGAATTGACCCCTCCTCCTGGCTACGGTCCTAGATACATACCATGAGGCTCCCTTGGTGTCCGGGGCTCAAATTAACGCATTTGGCATTTGGCAATTTTTTCACTTAAAGGCTTGTCGCCAGCTCGAAAAAGCAAGGTTGTTTCGCAATTTGGGCATCTAAACGAACCCGAATTGACCCCTCCTCCTGGCTACAGTCCTATATACACACCATGGAGCTCCTTTGGTGTCCGGGGCTCAAAATAACGCATTTATCTTTTGGCCATTTTTTCACTTAAAGGCTTGTCGCCAACTCGAAAAAGCAAGGTTGTTTCGCAATTTGGGCATCTAAACGAACCCTAATTGACCCCTCCTCCTGGATACGGTCCTAGATACACACCATGAGGCTCCCTTGGTGTCCTGAGCTCAAAATAACGCATTTAGCTTTTGGCCATTTTTTTCACTTAAAGGCTTGTCGCCAACTCGAAAAAGCAAGGTTATTTCGCAATTTGGGCATCTAAACGAACCCGAATTGACACCTCCTCCTGGATATGGTCCTATATACACACCATGGAGCTCCCTTGGTGTCCGGGGCTCAAAATAACGCATCTAGCTTTTGGCCATTTTTTCACTTAAAGGCTTGTTGCCAACTCGAAAAAGCAAGGTTGTTTTGCAATTTGGGCATCTAAATGAACCCTAATTGACCCCTCCTCCTTAATACGGTCCTAGATACACACCATGGAGCCCAGTTTGTGTCCGGGGCTTAAAACAACGCATTTGGCTTTTGACCATGTTTTCACTTAAAGGCTTGTCGCCAACTCGAAAAAGTAAGTTTGTTTCGCAATTTGGGCATCTAAACGAACCCTAATTGACCCCTCCTCCTGGCTACGGTCCTAGATACACACCATGAGGCTACCTTGGTGTCCAGGGATCAAAATAACGCATTTAGCTTTTGGCCATTTTTTCACTTAAAGGCTTGTCGCCAACTCGAAAAAGCAAGGTTGTTTCGCAATTTGGGCATCTAAACGAACCCTAATTGACCCTTCCTCCTGGCTACGGTCCTAGATACACACCATGGGGCTCCCTTGGTGTCCTGGGCTTAAAACAACGCATTTGGCTTTTGACCATGTTTTCACTTAAAGGCTTGTCGCCAACTCGAAAAAGCAAGGTTGTTTCGCAATTTGGGCATCTAAACGAACCCGAATTGACCCCTCCTCCTGGCTACGGTCCTAGATACACACCATGGAGATCCCTTGGTGTCCGGGGCTCCAAATAACGCATTTAGCTTTTGGCCATTTTTTTCACTTAAAGGCTTGTCGCCAACTCGAAAAAGCAAGGTTGTTTCGCAATTTGGGCATCTAAACGAACCAGAATTGACCCCTCCTCCTGGCTACGGTCCTAGATACACACCATGGAGCTCCCTTGGTGTCCGGGACTCAAAATAACGCATTTTTCTTTTGGCCATTTTTTCACTTAAAGGCTTGTCGCCAATTCGAAAAAGCAAGGTTATTTCGCAATTTGGGCATCTAAACGAACCCGAATTGACACCTCCTCTTGGCTACGGTCCTATATACACACCATGGAGCTCCCTTGGTGTCCGGGGCTCAAAATAACGCATTTGGCTTTTGGCAATTTTTTCACTTAAAGGCTTGTCGCCAACTCGAAAAAGCAAGGTTGTTTCGCAATTTGGGCATCTAAACGAACCCGAATTGACCCCTCCTCCTGGCTACGGTCCTAGATACACACCATGGAGATCCCTTGGTGTCCAGGGATCAAAGTAACGCATTTAGTTTTTGGCCATTTTTTCACTTAAAGGCTTGTCGCCAACTCGAAAAAGCAAGGTTGTTTCGCAATTTGGGCATCTAAACGAACCCTAATTGACCCTTCCTCCTGGCTACGGTCCTAGATACACACCATGGGGCTCCCTTGGTGTCCTGGGCTTAAAACAACGCATTTGGCTTTTGACCATGTTTTCACTTAAAGGCTTGTCGCCAACTCGAAAAAGCAAGGTTGTTTCGCAATTTGGGCATCTAAACGAACCCGAATTGACCCCTCCTCCTGGCTACGGTCCTAGATACACACCATGGAGATCCCTTGGTGTCCGGGGCTCCAAATAACGCATTTAGCTTTTGGCCATTTTTTCACTTAAAGGCTTGTCGCCAACTCGAAAAAGCAAGGTTGTTTCGCAATTTGGGCATCTAAACGAACCCTAATTCAACCCTCCTCCTGGCTACGGTCCTAGATACACACCATGGAGCTCCCTTGGTGTCCGGGACTAAAAATAAAGCATTTAGCTTTTGGCCATTTTTTCACTTAAAGGCTTGTCGCCAACTAGAAAAAGCAAGGTTATTTCGCAATTTGGGCATCTAAACAAACCCGAATTGAGACCTCCTCCTGGCTACGGTCCTATATACACACCATGGAGCTCCCTTGGTATCCGGGGCTCAAAATAACGCATCTAGCTTTTGGCCATTTTTTCACTTAAAGGCTTGTTGCCAACTCGAAAAAGCAAGGTTGTTTTGCAATTTGGGCATCTAAACGAACCCTAATTGACCCCTCCTCCTTGCTACGTTCCTAGATACACACCATGGAGCCCAATTTGTGACCGGGGCTTAAAACAACGCATTTGGCTTTTGACCATGTTTTCACTTAAAGGCTTGTCGCCAACTCGAAAAAGCAAGGCCTGTTCGCAATTTGGCATCTAAACGAACTTGAATTGACCCCTCCTCCTGGCTACGGTCCTAGATACATACCATGAGGCTCCCTTGGTGTCCGGGGCTCAAAATACCGCATTTGGCTTTTGGCAATTTTTTCATTTAAAGGCTTGTCGCCAACTCGAAAAAGCAAGGTTGTTTCGCAATTTGGCATCTAAACGAACCCGAATTGACCCCTCCTCCTTACTACGGTCCTAGATACACACCATGAGGCTCCCTTGGTGTCCGGGGCTCAAAATAACGCTTTTAACTTTTGGCCATTTTTTCACTTAAAGGCTTGTCGCCAACTCGAAAAAGCAAGTTTGTTTCGAAATTTGGGCATCTAAACGAACCCTAATTGACCCCTCCTCCTGGCTACGGTCCTAGATATACACCATGGAGCTCCCTTGGTGTCTGGGGCTCAAAATAACGCATTTAGCTATTTGCTATTTTTTCACTTAAAGGCTTGTCGCCAACTCGAAAAAGCAAGGTTGTTTCGCAATTTGGGCATCTAAACGAAACTGAATTGACCCCTCCTCCTGTCTACGGTCCTAGATACACACTATGGAGCTCCCTTGGTGTCTAGGGGTCAAAATAACGCATTTAACTTATGACCATTTTTTCACTTAAAGGCTTGTCGCCAACTCGAAAAAGTAAGGTTGTTTCGCAATTTGGGCACCTAAACGAACCCAAATTGACACCTCCTCATGGCTACGGTCCTAGATACACACCATGGAGCTCCCTTGGTGTCCGGGGCTCAAAATAACGCATTTAGCTTTTGGCCATTTTTTCACTTAAAGGCTTGTCGCCAACTCGAAAAAGCAAGGTTGTTTCGCAATTTGGGCATCTAAACGAACCCGAATTGAGCCCTCCTCCTGGATAAGGTATTAGAAACACACCATGGAGATCCCTTGGTGTCCGTGGCTCAAAATAACGCATTTAGCGTTTGGCCATTTTTTCACTTAAAGGCTTGTTGCCAACTTGAAAAAGCAAGGGTTGTTCGCAATTTGGGCATCTAAACGAAACCGAATTGACTCCTCCTCCTGGCTACAGTCTTAGATTCACACCATGAGGCTCCCTTGGTGTCCTGAGCTCAAAATAACGCATTTAGCTTTTGGCCATTTTTTCACTTAAAGGCTTGTCGCCAACTCGAAAAAGCAATGTTGTTTCGCAATTTGGGCATCTAAACGAACCCGAATTGACCCCTTCTCTTGGCTACGGTCCTAGATACACACCATGAGTCTCCCTTGGTCTCCGGGGCTCAAAATAACGAATTTAGGTTTTGGCCATTTTTTCACTTAAAGGGTTGTCGCCAACTCGAAAAAGTAAGGTTGTTTCGCAATTTGGGCATCTAAACGAACCCGAACTGACCCCTCCTTCTGGCTACGGTCCTAGATACAGTCCATGAGGCTCCCTTAGTGTCCGGGGCTCAAAATAATGTATTTGTCTTTTGGCCATTTTTTCACCTAAAGGCTTGTCTCTAACTCGAAAAAGCAAGGTTTGTTCGCAATTTGGGCATCTAAACAAACCGAATTGACCCCTCCTCCTGGATACAGTACTAGATACACACCATGAGGCTCCCTTGGTATCCGGGGCTTAAAATAACGCATTTAACTTTTGGCCATTTTTTCACTTGAAGGCTTGTCTCCAACTCGAAATAGCAATGTTGTTTCGCAATTTGTGCCCCTAAACGAACTCGAATCGACCCCTCCTTCTGGATACGGCCCTAGATATACACCATGGAGCTCCCTTGGTGTCCGGGGCTCAAAATAACGCATTTAGGTTATGACTTTTTTTTCACTTAAAGGCTTGTCGCCAACTCAAAAAGGCAAGGTTGTTTCGCAATTTGTGCCCCTAAACAAACTCGAATTGGCCCCTCCTCCTGGATACGGTCCTAGATACACACCATGAGGCTCCCTTGGTGACCGGGGCTCGAAATATCGCATTTAGCATTTGGCCATTTTTTCACTTAAAGGCTTGTCGCCAACTCGAAAAGGCAAGGTTGTTTCGCAATTTGTGCCCCTAAACAAACTCGAATTGGCCCCTCCTCCTGGATACGGTCCTAGATACACACCATGAGGCTCCCTTGGTGACCGGGGCTCGAAATATCGCATTTAGCATTTGGCCATTTTTTCACTTAAAGGCTTGTCGCCAACTCGAAAAAGCAAGGTTGTTTCGATATTTGGGAATCTAAACGAACCCTAATTGACCCCTCCTCCATGCCACGGTACTAGATACACACCATGAGGCTCCCTTGGTTGCCGGGGCTCAAATTAACGCATTTAGGTTTTGGCCATTCTTTCACTTAAAGGCTTGTCGCCAACTCGAAAATGCAAGGTTGTTTCGCAATTTGGGCATCTAAACGAACCCTAATTGACGCCTCCTCCTGACTACGGTCCTAGATACACACCATGAAGCTCCCTTGGTGTCAGGGGCTCAAAATAACACATTTAGCTTTTGACCATTTTTTCACTTAAAGGCTTGTCGCCAACTCGATAAAGCAAGGTTGTTTCACAATTTGGGCATCTAAACGAACCCAAATTGGCCCCTCCTCCTGGCTAAGGTCCTAGATACACACCATGGAGATCCCTTGGTGTCAGGGGCTCAAAATAACGCATTTAGCTTTTGGCCATTTTTTCACTTATAGGCTTGTCGCCAACTCGAAAAAGCAAGGTTGTTTCGCAATTTAGGCATCTAAACGAACCCGAATTTACCCCTCCTCCTGGCTACGGTCATAGATACACACCATGGAGCTCCCTTGGTGTCCGGGGCTCAAAATAACGCATTTATCTTTTGGCCATTTTTTCACTTAAAGTCTTGACGCCAACTCGAAAAAGCAATGTTGTTTCGCAATTTGGGCATCTAAAGGAACCCGAATTGACCCATTCTGTTGGCTACGGTCCTAGATATACACCATGAGTCTCCCTTGGTCTCCGGGGCTCAAAATAACGAATTTAGGTTTTGGCCATTTTTTCACTTAAAGGCTTGTCGCCAACTCGAAAATGTAAGTTTGTTTCGCAATTTGGGCGTCTAAACGAACCCGAATTGACCCCTCCTCCTGGCTACAGTCCTAGATACAGTCCATGAGGCTCCCTTGGTGTCCGGGGCTCAAAATAATGTATTTGGCTTTAGGCCATTTTTTAACTTAAAGGCTTGTCTCCAACTCGGAAAAGCAAGGTTTGTTCGCAATTTGGGCATCCAAACAACCCGAATTGTCCCCTCCTCCTGGCTACAGTCCTAGATACACACAATGAGGCTCCCTTGGCGTCCGGGGCATAAAATAACGCATTTAACTTTTGGCCATTTTTTCACTTAAAGGCTTGTCGCCAACTCGAAATACCAATGTCGTTTCGCAATTTGTGCCCCTAAACGAACTCGAATCGACCCCTCCTTCTGGCTACGGCCCTAGATACACACCCGGGAGCTCCTTGGTGTCCGGGGCTCAAAATAACTCATTTAGGTTTTGGCCGTTTTTTCACTTAAAGGCTTGTCGCCAACTCGAAAAGGCAAGGTTGTTTCGCAATTTGTGCCCCTAAACGAACTCGAATTGGCCCCTCCTCCTGGCTACGGTCCTAGATACACACCATGAGGTTCCCTTGGTGTCCGGGGCTCAAAATATCGCATTTAGCATATGGCCATTTTTTCACTTAAAGGCTTGTCGCCAACTCGAAAAAGCAAGGTTGTTTCGATATTTGGGCATCTAAACGAACCCTAATTGACCCCTCCTCCATGCCACGGTACTAGATACACACCATGAGGCTCCCTTGGTGTCCGGGGCTCAAAATAACGCATTTAGCTTTTGGCCATTTTTTCACTTAAAGGCTTGTCGCCAACTCGAAAATGAAAGGTTGTTTCGCAATTTGGGCATCTAAACGAACCCTAATTGACGCCTCCTCCTGACTACGGTCCTAGATACACACCATGAAGCTCCCTTGGTGTCCGGGGCTCAAAATAACGCATTTATCTTTTGTCCATTTTTTCACTTAAAGGCTTGTCGTCAACTCGAAAAAGCAAGGTTGTTTCACAACTTGGGCATCTAAACGAACCCAATTTGGCCCCTCCTCCTGGCTAAGGTCCTAGATACACACCATGGAGATCCCTTGGTATCCGGGGCTCAAAATAGCGCATTTAGCTTTTGGCCATTTTTTCACTTAAAGGCTTGTCGCCAACTCGAAAAAGCAAGGTTGTTTCGCAATTTGGGCATCTAAACGAACCCGAATTGACCCCTCCTCCTGGATACGGTCCTTGATACACACCATGGAGCTCCCTTGGTGTCCGGGGCTCAAAATAACGCATTTAGCTTTTGGCCATTTTTTCACTTAAAGGCTTGTCGCCAACTCGAAAAAGTAAGGTTGTTTCGCAATTTGGGCATCTAAACGAACCCGAATTGAGCCCTCCTCCTGTCTACGGTCCTAGATACACACCGTGGAGTTCCCTTGGTGTCCGAGGCTCAAAATAACGTATTTAGCTTTTGGCCATTTTTTCTCATAAAGGCTTGTCGCCAACTTGAAAAAGCAAGGTTTGTTCGCAATTTGGGCATCTAAACAACCCGAATTGACCCCTCCTCCTGGCTACAGTCCTAGATACACACCATGAGGCTCCCTTGGTGTCCGGGGCTTAAAATAACGCATTTAACTTTTGGCCATTTTTTCATTTAAAGGCTTGTCGCCAACTCGAAATAGCAATGTCGTTTCGCAATTTGTGCCCCTAAACGAACTCGAATCGACCCCTCCTTCTGGCTACGGCCCTAGATACACACCATGGAGCTCCCTTGGTGTCCGGGGCTCAAAATAATGCATTTAGGTTTTGGCCGTTTTTTCACTTAAAGGCTTGTCGCCAACTCGAAAAGGCAAGGTTGTTTCGCAATTTGTGCCCCTAAACGAACTCGAATTGGCCCCTCCTCCTGGCTACGGTCCTAGATACACACCATGAGGTTCCCTTGGTGTCTGGGGCTCAAAATATCGCATTTAGCATTTGGCCATTTTTTCACTTAAAGGCTTGTCGCCAACTTCAAAAACCAAGGTTGTTTCGATATTTAGGCATCTAAACGAACCCTAATTGACCCCTCCTCCATGCCACGGTACTAGATACACACCATGAGGCTCCCTTGGTGTCCGGGGCTCAAAATAACGCATTTAGGTTTTGGCCATTCTTTCACTTAAAGGCTTCTCGCCAACTCGAAAATGCAAGGTTGTTTCGCAATTTGGGCATCTAAACGAACCCTAATTGACGCCTCCTCCTGAATACGGTCCTAGATACACTCCATGAAGCTCCCCTGGTGTCCGGGGCTTAAAACAACGCATTTGGCATTTGACCATTTTTTTCACTTAAAGGCTTGTCGCCAACTCGAAAAAGCAAGGTCTGTTCGCAATTTGGGCATCTAAACGAACCAGAATTGACCCCTCCTCCTTGATACGGTCCTAGATACACACCATGAGGCTCCCTTGATGTCCAGGGCTTAAAATAACGCATTTAGTTTTTGGCCATTTTTTCAATTAAAGGCTTGTCGCCAACTCGAAAAAGCAAGATTGTTTCGCAATATGGGTATCTAAACGAACCCTAATTGACCCATCCTCCTGGCTACGGTCCTATATACACACCATGGAGCTCCCTTGGTGTCCGGGGCTCAAAATAACGCATATAGCTTTTGGCCATTTTTTCACTTAAAGGCTTGTTGCCAACTCGAAAAAGCGAGGTTGTTTTGCAATTTGGGCATCTAAACGAACCCTAATTGACCCCTCCTCCTGGCTACGGTCCTAGATACACACCATGGAGCCCCATTGGTGTCCGTTTCTTAAAACAACGCATTTGGCTTTTGACCATTTTTTCATTTAAAGGCTTGTCGCCAACTCGAAAAAGCAAGGTCTGTTCGCAATTTGGGCATCTAAACGAACCAGAATTGACCCCTCCTCCAGGATACGGTCCTAGATACACACCATGAGGCTCCCTTGGTGTCCGGGGCTTAAAATAACGCATTTAGTTTTTGGCCATTTTTTCACTTACAGGCTTGTCGCCAACTCGAAAAAGCAAGGTTGTTTCGCAATTTGGGCATCTAAACGAACCCGAATTGACCCCTCCTCCTGGCTACGGTCCTAGATACACACCATGATGCTCCCTTAGTGTCCGGGGCTCAAAATAACGCATTTAGCTTTTGGCCATTTTTTCACTTAAAGGCTTGTCGCCAACTCGAGAAAGCAAGGTTGTTTCGCAATTTGGGCATCTAAACGAACCCGAATTGACCCCTCCTCATGGCTACGGTCCTAGATACGCACCATGAGTCTCCATTGGTGTCCGGGGCTGAAAATAACACATTTGACTTTTGGCCATTTTTTCACTTAAAGGCTTGTCGCCAACTCGAAAAAGCAAGGTTGTTTAGCAATTTGGGCATCTAAACGAACCCGAATTGACCCCTCCTCTTGGCTACGGTCCTAGATACACACCATGGAGCTCCCTTGGTGTCAGGGGGTCAAAATAACGCATTTAGCTTTTGGCCATTTTTTCACTTAGAGGCTTGTCGCCAACTCGAAAAAGCAAGGGTTATTCGTAATTTGGGCATCTAAACGAACCCGAATTGACTCCTCCTCCTGGCTACGGTCCTAGATACACACCATGAGACTCCCATGTTGCCCTGGGCTCAAAATAACGCATTTAGCTTTTGTCCATTTTTTAACTTAAAGGCTTGTCGCCAACTCGAAAAAGCAAGGTTGTTTGCAATTTGGGCATCTAAAAGAACCCGAATTGACCCCTCCTCCCGGACACGGTCCTAGATACACACCATGGAGCTCCCTTGGTGTCAGGGGGTCAAAATAACGCATTTATCTTTTGGCCATTTTTTCACTTAAAGGCTTGTCGCCAACTCGAAAAAGCAAGGTTGTTTCACAATTTGGGCATCTAAACGAACCCGAATTGACCCCTCCTCCTGGCTACGGTCCTAGATACACACCATGGAGCTCCCTTGGTGTCCGGTGCTCAAAATAACGCATTTAGCTTTTGGCCATTTTTTCACTTAACGACAAGTCGCCAACTCGAAAAAGCAAAGTTTGTTCGCAATTTGGGCATCTAAACGAACCCGAATTGACTCCTCCTCCTGGATACGGTCCTAGATACACACCATGAGGCTCCCTTGGTGTCCGGGGCTGAAAATAACGCATTTAGGTTTTGTCCATTTTTTCACTTAAAGGCTGTCGCCAACTCGAAAAACCAAGGTTGTTTCGCAATTTGGGCATCTAAACGAACCCGAATTGACCGCTTCTCCTGGTTACGGTCCTAGATACACACCATGAGACTCCTTTGGTCTCTGGGGCTCAAAAGAACGCATTTAGGTTTTGGCCATTTTTTCACTTAAAGGCTTATCGCTAACTCGAAAAAGCAAGGTTGTTAGCAATTTGTGCATCTAAACGAACCCGAATTGAACCCTCCTCTTGGCTACGGTCCTAGTTACACACAATGAGGCTCCCTCAATGTCCAGCGCTCAAAATAACGCATTTAGGTTTTGGCCATTTTTTCACTTAAAGGCTTGTCGCCAACTCGAAAAAGAAAGGTTGTTTTTCGCAATTTGGGCATCTAAACGAACCCTAATTGACCCCTCCTCCTGGCTACGGTTCTAGATACACACCATGGACCTCCCTTGATGTCCGGGGGTCAAAATAACGCATTCCGCTTTTGGCCATTTTTTCACTTAAAGGCTTGTCGCCAACTCGAAAAAGTAAGGTTTTTTTCGCAATTTGGGCATCTAAACGAACCCGAATTGACCCCTCCTCCTGGCTATGGTCCTAGATACACACCATGAGGCTCCCTTGGTGTACGGGGGTCAAAATAATGCATTTAGCTTTTGGCCATTTTTTCACTTAAAGTCTTGTCGCCAACTCGAAAAAGCAAGATTGTTTCTCAATTTGGGCATCTAAGAGAACCCGAATTGACCCCTCCTCCTGGTTACGGTCCTAGATACACACCATGAGGTTCCATTGGTGTCCGGGGCTCAAAATAACGCATTTATCTTTAGGCAATTTTTTCACTTAAAGGCGTGTCGCCAACTCGAAAAAGTAAGGTTGTTTCGCAATTTGTGCCCCTAAACGAACTCGAATTGGCCCCTCCTCTTGTATAAGGTCCTAGATACACATCATGAGGCTCCGTTGGTGTCCGGGGCTCAAAATAACGCATTTAGGTTTTGGCCATTTTTTCACTTAAAGGCTTGTCGCCAACTCGAAAAAGCAAGGTTGTTTCTCCATTTGGGCATCTAAACGAACCCGAATTGACCCCTCCTCCTGGCTACGGTCCAAGATACACACCATGAGGCTCCCTTTGTGTCCGGGGATCAAAATAGCGCACTTATGTTTTGGCCATTTTTTTTACTCAAAGGCTTGTCGCCAAGTCGAAAAAGCAAGGTTGTTTAGCAATTTGGGCATCTAAACGAACCCTAATTGACCACTCCTCCTGGCTACGGTCCTAGATACACACCATGAGGCTCCGTTGGTGTCCGGGGTTCAAAATAACGCATTTAGGTTTTGGCCATTTTTTCACTTAAAGGCTTGTCGCCAACTAGAAAAACCAAGGTTCTTTCGCAATTTGGGCATCTAAAAGAACCCGAATTGATCCCTCCTCCTGGATACGGTCTTAGATACACACCATGAGGCTCCCTTGGTATACGGGGCTCAAAATAACGCATTTATCTTTTGGCCATTTTTTCACTTAAAGGCTTGTCGTCAACTCGAAAAAGCAAGGTTGTTTCGCAATTTGGGCATCTAAACGAACCCGAATTGACCCCTCCTCCTGGCTACGGTCCTAGATACACACCATGAGGCTCCCTTGGTGTCCGGGGCTCAAATAATGCATTTGGCTTTTGGCCATTTTTTCACTTAAAGGCTTATCGCCAACTCGAAAGAGCAAGGTTGTTAGCAATTTGGCCATCTAAACGAACCCGAATTGACCCCTCCTCCTGGCTACGGTCATAGATACACACCATGAGTCTCCCTTGGTGTCCGGGGCTCAAAATAACGCATTTAGCTTTTGGCCATTTTTTCACTTGAAGGCTTGTCGCCAACTCGAAAAAGCAAGGTTGTTTCGCAATTTGGGCATCTAAACGAACCCGAATTGACCCCTTCTCCTGGCTACGGTCCTAGATACACACCATGAGGCTCCCTCGGTCTCCGGGGCTCAAAATAACGCATTTATCTTTTGGACAGTTTTTCACTTAAAGGCTTGTCGCCAACACGAAAAATCAAGGTTGTTAGCAATTTGGGCATCTAAACGAACCCGAATTGGCCCCTCCTCCTGGCTAAGGTCCTAGATACACACCATGGAGCTCCCTTGGTATCCGGGGCTCAAAATAACGCATTTATCTTTTGGCCATTTTTTCACTTAAAGGCTTGTCGTCAACTCGAAAAAGCAAGGTTGTTTCGCAATTTGGGCATCTAAACGAACCCGAATTGACCCCTCCTCCTGGCTACGGTCCTAGATACACACCATGAGGCTCCCTTGGTGTCCGGGGCTCAAATAATGCATTTGGCTTTTGGCCATTTTTTCACTTAAAGGCTTATCGCCAACTCGAAAGAGCAAGGTTGTTAGCAATTTGGCCATCTAAACGAACCCGAATTGACCCCTCCTCCTGGATACGGTCATAGATACACACCATGAGTCTCCTTTGGTGTCCGGGGCTCAAAATAACGCATTTATGTTTTGGCCATTTTTTTCACTCAAAGGCTTGTCGCCAACTCGAAAAAGAAAGGTTGTTTCGCAATTTGGGCATCTAAACGAACCCTAATTGACCCCTCCTCCTGGCTACGGTTCTAGATACACACCATGGAGCTCCCTTGATGTCCGGGGGTCAAAATAACGCATTCAGCTTTTGGCCATTTTTTCACTTAAAGGCTTGTCGCCAACTCAAAAAAGTAAGGTTCTTTCGCAATTTGGGCATCTAAACGAACCCTAATTGACCCCTCCTCCAGGGTACGGTCCTAGATACACACCATGGAGCTCCATTAATGTCCGGGGGTCAAAATAACGCATTTATCTTTTGGCCATTTTTTCACTTAAAGGCTTGTCGCCAACTCGAAAAAGCAAGGTTGTTTCGCAACTTGGGCATCTAAGAGAACACGAATTGACCCCCCCTCCTGGCTACGGTCCTAGATACAACCCATGAGGTTCCCTTGTGTCCGGGGCTCAAAATAACGCATTTATCTTTAGGCAATTTTTTTCACTTAAAGGCGTGTCGCTAACTCGAAAAAGCAAGGTTGTTTCGCAACTTGTGCCCCTAAACGAACTCGAATTGGCCCTTCCTCTTGTATAAGGTCCTAGATACACACCATGAGGCTCCGTTGGTGTCCGGGGCTCAAAATAACGCATTTAGGTTTTGGCCATTTTTTCATTCAAAGGCTTGTCGCCAACTAGAAAAACCAAGGTTCTTTCGCCATTTGGGCATCTAAACGAACCCGAATTGACCCCTCCTCCTGGCTACGGTCATAGATACACACCATGAGTCTCCCTTGGTGTCCGGGGCTCAAAATAACGCATTTAGCTTTTGGCCATTTTTTCACTTGAAGGCTTGTCGCCAACTCGAAAAAGCAAGGTTGTTTCGCAATTTGGGCATCTAAACGAACCCGAATTGACCCCTTCTCCTGGCTACGGTCCTAGATACACACCATGAGGCTCCCTCGGTCTCCGGGGCTCAAAAAAACGCATTTATCTTTTGGACAGTTTTTCACTTAAAGGCTTGTCGCCAACACGAAACATCAAGGTTGTTAGCAATTTGGGCATCTAAACGAACCCGAATTGGCCCCTCCTCCTGGCTAAGGTCCTAGATACACACCATGGAGCTCCCTTGGTATCCGGGGCTCAAAATAACGCATTTATCTTTTGGCCATTTTTTCACTTAAAGGCTTGTCGTCAACTCGAAAAAGCAAGGTTGTTTCGCAATTTGGGCATCTAAACGAACCCGAATTGACCCCTCCTCCTGGCTACGGTCCTAGATACACACCATGAGGCTCCCTTGGTGTCCGGGGCTCAAATAATGCATTTGGCTTTTGGCCATTTTTTCACTTAAAGGCTTATCGCCAACTCGAAAGAGCAAGGTTGTTAGCAATTTGGCCATCTAAACGAACCCGAATTGACCCCTCCTCCTGGCTACGGTCATAGATACACACCATGAGTCTCCCTTGGTGTCCGGGGCTCAAAATAACGCATTTAGCTTTTGGCCATTTTTTCACTTGAAGGCTTGTCGCCAACTTGAAAAAGCAAGGTTGTTTCGCAATTTGGGCATTTAAACGAACCCGAATTGACCCCTTCTCCTGGCTACGGTCCTAGATACACACCATGAGGCTCCCTCGGTCTCCGGGGGTCAAAATAACGCATTCAGCTTTTGGCCATTTTTTCACTTAAAGGCTTGTCGCCAACTCAAAAAAGTAAGGTTCTTTCGCAATTTGGGCATCTAAACGAACCCTAATTGACCCCTCCTCCAGGGTACGGTCCTAGATACACACCATGGAGCTCCATTAATGTCCGGGGGTCAAAATAACGCATTTATCTTTTGGCCATTTTTTCACTTAAAGGCTTGTCGCCAACTCGAAAAAGCAAGGTTGTTTCGCAACTTGGGCATCTAAGAGAACCCGAATTGACCCCTCCTCCTGGCTACGGTCCTAGATACAAACCATGAGGTTCCCTTGGTGTCCGGGGCTCAAAATAACGCATTTATCTTTAGGCAATTTTTTCACTTAAAGGCGTGTCGCTAACTCGAAAAAGCAAGGTTGTTTCGCAACTTGTGCCCCTAAACGAACTCGAATTGGCCCCTCCTCTTGTATAAGGTCCTAGATACACACCATGAGGCTCCGTTGGTGTCCGGGGCTCAAAATAACGCATTTAGGTTTTGGCCATTTTTTCACTCAAAGGCTTGTCGCCAACTAGAAAAACCAAGGTTCTTTCGCCATTTGGGCATCTAAAAGAACCCGAATTGATCCCTCCTCCTGGCTACGGTCCTAGATACACACCATGAGGCTCCCTTGGTGTCTGGGGCTCAAAATAACGCATTTAGCTTTTGGCCATTTTTTCACTTGAAGGCTTGTTGCCAACTCGAAAAAGCAAGGTTGTTTCGCAATTTGGGCATCTAAACGAACCCGAATTGACCCCTTCTCCTGGCTACGGTCCTAGATACACACCATGAGGATCCCTCGGTCTCCGGGGCTCAATATAACGCATTTATCTTTTGGACAGGTTTTCACTTAAAGGCTTGTCGCCAACACGAAAAATCAAGGTTGTTAGCAATTTGGGCATCTAAACGAACCCGAATTGGCCCCTCCTCCTGGCTAAGGTCCTAGATACACACCATGGAGCTCCCTTGGTATCCGGGGCTCAAAATAACGCGTTTATCTTTTGGCCATTTTTTCACTTAAAGGCTTGTCGTCAACTCGAAAAAGCAAGGTTGTTTCGCAATTTGGGCATCTAAACGAACCCGAATTGACCCCTCCTCCTGGCTATGGTCCTAGATACACACCATGAGGCTCCCTTGGTGTCCGGGGCTCAAATAATGCATTTGGCTTTTGGCCATTTTTTCACTTAAAGGCTTATCGCCAACTCGAAAGAGCAAGGTTGTTAGCAATTTGGCCATCTAAACGAACCCGAATTGACCCCTCCTCCTGGATACGGTCATAGATACACACCATGAGTCTCCCTTGGTGTCCGGGGCTCAAAATAACGCATTTATGTTTTGGCCATTTTTTTCACTCAAAGGCTTGTCGCCAACTCGAAAAAGAAAGGTTGTTTCGCAATTTGGGCGTCTAAACGAACCCTAATTGACCCCTCCTCCTGGCTACGGTTCTAGATACACACCATGGAGCTCCCTTGATGTCCGGGGGTCAAAATAACGCATTCAGCTTTTGGCCATTTTTTCACTTAAAGGCTTGTCGCCAACTCAAAAAAGTAAGGTTGTTTCGCAATTTGGGCATCTAAACGAACCCTAATTGACCCCTCCTCCAGGGTACGGTCCTAGATACACACCATGGAGCTCCATTAATGTCCGGGGGTCAAAATAACGCATTTATCTTTTGGCCATTTTTTCACTTAAAGGCTTGTCGCCAACTCGAAAAAGCAAGGTTGTTTCGCAACTTGGGCATCTAAGAGAACCCGAATTGACCCCTCCTCCTGGCTACGGTCCTAGATACAACCCATGAGGTTCCCTTGGTGTCCGGGGCTCAAAATAACGCATTTATCTTTAGGCAATTTTTTCACTTAAAGGCGTGTCGCTAACTCGAAAAAGCAAGGTTGTTTCGCAACTTGTGCCCCTAAACGAACTCGAATTGGCCCCTCCTCTTGTATAAGGTCCTAGATACACACCATGAGGCTCCGTTGGTGTCCAGGGCTCAAAATAACGCATTTAGGTTTTGGCCATTTTTTCACTCAAAGGCTTGTCGCCAACTAGAAAAACCAAGGTTCTTTCGCCATTTGGGCATCTAAAAGAACCCGAATTGATCCCTCCTCCTGGCTACGGTCCTAGATACACACCATGAGGCTCCCTTGGTGTCTGGGGCTCAAAATAACGCATTTAGCTTTTGGCCATTTTTTCACTTGAAGGCTTGTCGCCAACTCGAAAAAGCAAGGTTGTTTCGCAATTTGGGCATCTAAACGAACCCGAATTGACCCCTTCTAATGGCTACGGTCCTAGATACACACCATGAGGCTCCCTCGGTCTCCGGGGCTCAAAATAACGCATTTATCTTTTGGACAGTTTTTCACTTAAAGGCTTGTCGCCAACACGAAAAATCAAGGTTGTTAGCAATTTGGGCATCTAAACGAACCCGAATTGGCCCCTCCTCCTGGCTAAGGTCCTAGATACACACCATGGAGCTCCCTTGGTATCCGGGGCTCAAAATAACGCATTTATCTTTTGGCCATTTTTTCACTTAAAGGCTTGTCGTCAACTCGAAAAAGCAAGGTTGTTTCGCAATTTGGGCATCTAAACGAACCCGAATTGACCCCTCCTCCTGGCTACGGTCCTAGATACACACTATGAGGCTCCCTTGGTGTCCGGGGCTCAAATAATGCATTTGGCTTTTGTCCATTTTTTCACTTAAAGGCTTATCGCCAACTCGAAAGAGCAAGGTTGTTAGCAATTTGGCCATCTAAACGAACCCGAATTGACCCCTCCTCCTGGCTACGGTCATAGATACACACCATGAGTCTCCCTTGGTGTCCGGGGCTCAAAATAACGCATTTATGTTTTGGCCATTTTTTTCACTCAAAGGCTTGTCGCCAACTCGAAAAAGAAAGGTTGTTTCGCAATTTGGGCATCTAAACGAACCCTAATTGACCCCTCCTCCTGGCTACGGTTCTAGATACACACCATGGAGCTCCCTTGATGTCCGGGGGTCAAAATAACGCATTCAGCTTTTGGCCATTTTTTCACTTAAAGGCTTGTCGCCAACTCGAAAAAGCAAGGTTGTTTCGCAACTTGGGCATCTAAGAGAACCCGAATTGACCCCTCCTCCTGGCTACGGTCCTAGATACAACCCATGAGGTTCCCTTGGTGTCCGGGGCTCAAAATAACGCATTTATCTTTAGGCAATTTTTTCACTTAAAGGCGTGTCGCTAACTCGAAAAAACAAGGTTGTTTCGCAACTTGTGCCCCTAAACGAACTCGAATTGGCCCCTCCTCTTGTATAAGGTCCTAGATACACACCATGAGGCTCCGTTGGTGTCCGGGGCTCAAAATAACGCATTTAGGTTTTGGCCATTTTTTCACTCAAAGGCTTGTCGCCAACTCGAAAAAGAAAGGTTGTTTCGCAATTTGGGCATCTAAACGAACCCTAATTGACCCCTCCTCCTGGCTACTGTTCTAGATACACACCATGGAGCTCCCTTGATGTCTGGGGGTCAAAATAACGCATTCAGCTTTTGGCCATTTTTTCACTTAAAGGCTTGTCGCCAACTCAAAAAAGTAAGGTTCTTTCGAATTTTTGGGCATCTAAACGAACCCTAATTGACCCATCCTCCTTACTACGGTCCTAGATATACACCATGAGGCTCCCTTAGTGTCTGTGGATCAAAATAGCGCACTTAGGTTTTGGCCATTTTTTCACTTAAAGGCTTGTCGCCAAGTCGAAAAAGCTAGGTCGTTTCGCAATTTGGGCATCTAAGAGAACCCGAATTGACCCCTCCTCCTGTCTACGGTCCTAGATACACACCATGAGGTTCCCTTGGTGTCCGGGGCTCAAAATAACGCATTTATCTTTAGGCAATTTTTTCACTTAAAGGCGTGTCGCCAACTCGAAAAAGCAAGGTCGTTTCGCAATTTGTGCCCCTAAACAAACTTGAATTGGTCCCTCCTCCTGGCTACGGTCCTAGATACACACCATGGAGCTCCCTTGGTATCCGGGGCTCAAAATAACGCATTTATCTTTTGGCCATTTTTTCACTTAAAGGCTTGTCGTCAACTCGAAAAAGCAAGGTTGTTTCGCAATTTGGGCATCTAAACGAACCCGAATTGACCACTCCTCCTGGCTACGGTCCTAGATACACACCATGAGGCTCCCTTGGTGTCCGGGGCTCAAATAATGCATTTGGATTTTGGCCATTTTTTCACTTAAAGGCTTATCGCCAACTCGAAAGAGCAAGGTTTTTAGCAATTTGGCCATCTAAACGAACCCGAATTGACCCCTCCTCCTGGCTACGGTCATAGATACACACCATGAGTCTCCCTTGGTGTCCGGGGCTCAAAATAACGCATTTATGTTTTGGCCATTTTTTTCACTCAAAGGCTTGTCGCCAACTCGAAAAAGAAAGGTTGTTTCGCAATTTGGGCATCTAAACGAACCCTAATTGACCCCTCCTCCTGGCTACGGTTCTAGATACACACCATGGAGCTCCCTTGATGTCCGGGGGTCAAAATAACGCATTCAGCTTTTGGCCATTTTTTCACTTAAAGGCTTGTCGCCAACTCAAAAAAGTAAGGTTGTTTCGCAATTTGGGCATCTAAACGAACCCTAATTGACCCCTCCTCCAGGGTACGGTCCTAGATACACACCATGGAGCTCCATTGATGTCCGGGGGTCAAAATAATGCATTTATCTTTTGGCCATTTTTTCACTTAAAGGCTTGTCGCCAACTCGAAAAAGCAAGGTTGTTTCGCAACTTGGGCATCTAAGAGAACCCGAATTGACCCCTCCTCCTGGCTACGGTCCTAGATACAACCCATGAGGTTCCCTTGGTGTCCGGGGCTCAAAATAACACATTTATCTTTAGGCAATTTTTTCACTTAAAGGCGTGTCGCTAACTCGAAAAAACAAGGTTGTTTCGCAACTTGTGCCCCTAAACGAACTCGAATTGGCCCCTCCTCTTGTATAAGGTCCTAGATACACACCATGAGGCTCCGTTGGTGTCCGGGGCTCAAAATAACGCATTTAGGTTTTGGCCATTTTTTCACTCAAAGGCTTGTCGCCAACTCGAAAAAGAAAGGTTGTTTCGCAATTTGGGCATCTAAACGAACCCTAATTGACCCCTCCTCCTGGCTACGGTTCTAGATACACACCATGGAGCTCCCTTGATGTCCGGGGGTCAAAATAACGCATTCAGCTTTTGGCCATTTTTTCACTTAAAGGCTTGTCGCCAACTCAAAAAAGTAAGGTTCTTTCGAATTTTTGGGCATCTAAACGAACCCTAATTGACCCCTCCTCCTGCCTACGGTCCTAGATACACACCATGAGGCTCCCTTGGTGTCCGGGGATCAAAATAGCGCACTTAGGTTTTGGCCATTTTTTCACTTAAAGGCTTGTCGCCAAGTCGAAAAAGCAAGGTTGTTTCGCAATTTGGCATCTAAACGAACACGAATCGACCCCTCCTCCTGGCTACGGTCCTAGATACACACCATGAGGCTCCCTTGGTGTCCGGGGCTCAAAATAACGCATTTAGGTTTTTGCTATTTTTTCACTTAAAGGCTTGTCGCCAACTCGAAAAAGCAAGGTTGTTTCGCAATTTGGGCATCTAAACGAACCCGAATTGACCCCTCCTCCTGGCTACGGTCATAGATACACACCATGAGGCTCCCTTGGTGTCCGGGGCTCAAAATAACGCATTTAGCTTTTGGACATTTTTTCACTTAAAGGCTTGTCGCCAACTCGAAAAGGCAAGGTTGTTTCGCAATTCGGGCATCTAAACGAACCCGAATTGACCCCTTCTCTTGGCTACGGTCCTAGATACACGCCATGAGGCTCCCTTGGTGTCCGGTGCTCAAAATAACGCATTTATCTTTAGGCCATTTTTTCACTTAAAGGCGTGTCGCCAACTCGAAAAAGCAAGGTTGTTTCGCAATTTGTGCCCCTAAACGAACTCGAATTGGACCCTCCTCTTGTCTAAGGTCCTAGATACACACCATGAGGCTCCGTTGGTGTCTGGGGCTCAAAATAACGCATTTAGGTTTTGGCTATTTATTCACTTAAAGGCTTTTCGCCAACTCGAAAAAGCAAGGTTGTTTCGCAATTTGGGCATCTAAACGAACACGAATTGACCCCTCCTCCTGGCTACGGTCCTAGATACAAATCATGAGGCTCCCTTGGTGTCCGGGGATCAAAATAGCGCACTTAGGTTTTGGCCATTTTTTCACTTAAAGGCTTGTCGCCAAGTCGAAAAAGCAAGGTTGTTTCGCAATTTGGGCATCTAAACGAACCTTAATTGACCCCTCCACCTGGCTACGGTCCTAGATACACACCCTGAGGCTCCCTTGGTGTCCGGGGCTCAAAATAACGAATTTAGGTTGTGGCTATTTTTTCACTTAAAGGCTTGTTGCCAACTCGAAAAAGCAAGGTTGTTTCGCAATTTGGGAATCTAAACGACCCTAATTGACTCCTCCTCCTGGATAAAGTCCTAGATACACACCATGGAGCTCCCTTGGTGTCCGGGTCTCAAAATAACGCATTTATCTTTTGGACAGTTTTTCACTTAAAGGCTTGTCGCCAACTCGAAAAATAAAGGTTGTTTCGCAATTTGGGCATCTAAACGAACCCAAATTGGCCCCTCCTCCTGGCTAAGGTCCTATATACACACCATGGAGCTCCCTTGGTATTCGGGGCTCAAAATAGCGCATTTATCTTTTGGCCATTTTTTCACTTAAAGGCTTGTCGTCAACTCGAAAAAGCAAGTTTGTTTCGCAATTTGTGCATCTAAACGAACCCTAATTGACCACACCTCCTGGCTACGGTCCTAGATACACACCATGAGGCTCCCTTGGTGACCGGGGCTCAAAATAACGCATTTAGGTTTTGGCTATTTTTTCACTTAAAGGCTTGTCGCCAACTCGAAAAAGCAAGGTTGTTTTGCAATTTGGGCATCTAAACGAACCCTAATTGACCCCTCCTCCTGGCTACGGTCCTAGATGCACACCATGGAGCTCCCTTGGTGTCCGGGTCTCAAAATAACGCATTTATCTTTTGGACAGTTTTTCACTTAAAGGCTTGTCCCCAACTCGAAAAATCAAGGTTGTTTCGCAATTTGGGCATCTAAACGAACCCAAATTGGGCCCTCCTCCTGGCTAAGGTCCTAGATACACACCATGGAGGTCCCTTGGTATCCGGGGCTCAAAATAACGCATTTATCTTTTTGCCATTTTTTTCACTCAAAGGCTTGTCGCCAACTCGAAAAAGAAAGGTTGTTTCGCAATTTGGGCATCTAAACGAACCCTAATTAACCCCTCCTCCTGGCTACGGTTCTAGATACACACCATGGAGCTCCCTTGATGTCCGGGGGTCAAAATAACGCATTCAGGGTTCAGGGTTTAGGGTTTAGGGTTTAGGGTTTAGGGTTTATAGGGTTTAGGGTTTAGGGTTTAGGGTTTAGGGTTTAGGGTTCAGGGTTTAGGGTTTAGGGTTTAGGGTTTATAGGGTTTAGGTTTTAGGGTTTAGGGTTTAGGGTTTAGGGTTCAGGGGTTTAGGGTTTAGGGTTCAGGGTTTAGAGTTCAGGGTTTAGGGTTTAGGGTTTAGGGTTTAGGGTTTAGGGTTTAGGGTTTAGGGTTTAGGGTTTAGGTTTAGGGTTTAGGGTTTAGGGTTTAGGGTTTAGGGTTTATGGGTTTAGGGTTTTGGTTTAGGTTCAGGGTTTAGGGTTTAGGGTTTAGGGTTTAGGGTTTATGGGTTTAGGGTTTAGGGTTTTAGGGTTTAGGGTTTAGGGTTTAGGGTTTAGGGTTTAGGGTTCAGGGTTTAGGGTTTAGGGTTTAGGGTTCAGGGTTCAGGGTTTAGGGTTTAGGTTTAGGGTTCAGGGTTTAGGGTTTAGGGTTTAGGGTTTAGGGTTTATTGTTTAGGGTTTAGGGTTTAGGGTTTAGGGTTTTAGGGTTCAGGGTTTAGGGTTTAGGGTTTAGGGTTTAGGGTTTAGGGTTTAGGGTTTAGGGTTTAGGGTTCATTCTTCGGGTTTAGGGTTTAGGGTTTAGGGTTTAGGGTTTAGGGTTTAGGGTTTCATTTTCAGGGTTTAGGGTTTAGGGTTTAGGGTTCAGGGTTTAGGGTTTAGGGTTTAGGGTTTAGGTTTTAGGGTTTAGGGTTTAGGGGTTTTTTCTTTAGGGTTTTAGGGTTCAGGGTTTAGGGTTTAGGGTTTAGGGTTTAGGGTTCAGGGTTCAGGGTTTCGGGTTTAGGGTTTAGGGTTTAGGGTTTAGGGTTTAGGGTTTAGGGTTTAGGGTTTAGGGTTTAGGGTTTAGGGTTTAGGGTTTAGGGTTTAGGGTTTAGGGTTTAGGTTTCAGGGTTTAGGGTTTAGGGTTCAGGGTTTAGGGTTTAGGGTTTAGGGTTTAGGGTTTAGGGTTTAGGGTTCAGGGTTTAGGGTTTAGGGGTTTAGGGTTTAGGGTTTAGGGTTCAGGGTTTATGGTTTAGGGTTTAGGGTTTAGGGTTTAGGGTTCAGGGTTTAGGGTTTAGGGTTTAGGGTTTAGGTTTAGGGTTTAGGGTTTAGGGTTTAGGTTTCAAGGGTTTAGGGTTTAGGGTTTAGGGTTTAGGGTTTAGGGTTTAGGGTTTAGGGTTTAGGGTTTAGGGTTTAGGGTTTAGGGTTTAGGGTTCGGGTTTTGGGTTTAGGGTTTAGGGTTTAGGGTTTAGGGTTTAGGGTTTAGGGTTTAGGGTTTAGGGTTTAGGGTTTAGGGTTTAGGGTTTAGGGTTTAGGGTTTAGGTTTCATTGTTCAGGGTTTAGGGTTTAGGGTTCAGGGTTCAGGGTTTAGGGTTCAGGGTTTAGGGTTTAGGGTTTAGGGTTTAGGGTTTAGGGTTTAGGGTTTAGGGTTTAGGGTTTAGGGTTTAGGGTTTAGGGTTTAGGGTTTATAGGGTTTAGGGTTTAGGGTTTAGGGTTTAGGGTTTAGGGTTCAGGGTTTAGGGTTTAGGGTTTAGGGTTTAGGGTTTAGGGTTTATAGGGTTTCGTTTTTAGGGTTTAGGGTTTAGGGTTTAGGGTTTAGGGTTTAGGGTTTAGGGTTCAGGGTTTAGGGGTTTAGGGTTCAAGGGTTTAGGGTTTAGGGTTTAGGGTTTAGGGTTTTAGGGTTCAGGGTTTAGGGTTTAGGGTTTAGGGTTTAGGGTTTAGGGTTTAGGGTTTAGGGTTTAGGGTTTAGGGTTCAGGGTTTAGGGTTCAGGTTTCAGGGTTCAGGGTTTAGGGTTTAGGGTTTAGGGTTTAGGGTTTAGGGTTCAGGGTTCAGGGTTCAGGGTTTAGGGTTTAGGGTTTAGGGTTTAGGGTTTAGGGTTTAGGGTTTAGGGTTTAGGGTTCAGGGTTTAGGGTTTAGGGTTTAGGGTTTAGGGTTCAGGGTTTAGGGTTTAGGGTTTAGGGTTTAGGGTTTAGGGTTTAGGGTTCAGGGTTCAGGGTTTAGGGTTTAGGGTTTATAGGGTTTAGGTTTTTGGGTTTAGGGTTTAGGGTTTAGGGTACAGGTTTCTTTTTTTAGGGTTTAGGGTTTAGGGTTTAGGGTTTAGGGTTTAGGGTTCAGGGTTTATGGTTTAGGGTTTAGGGTTTAGGGTTTAGGGTTTAGGGTTCAGGTTCAGGGTTTAGGGTTTAGGGTTTAGGGTTTAGGGTTTAGGGTTTAGGGTTTAGGTTTAGGTTTAGGGTTCAGGGTTCAGGGTTTAGGTTCAGGGTTTAGGGTTTAGGGTTTAGGGTTTTAGGGTTTAGGGTTTAGGGTTTAGGGTTTATGTTCAGGGTTTAGGGTTCAGGGTTTAGGGTTTAGGGTTTAGGGTTTAGGGTTTAGGGTTTAGGGTTTAGGGTTTAGGGTTTAGGGTTTAGGGTTTAGGGTTTAGGGTTTAGGGTTTAGGGTTTAGGGTTTAGGGTTTAGGGTTTAGGGTTTAGGGTTTAGGGTTTAGGGTTTAGGGTTTAGGGTTTAGGGTTTAGG